>CM070535.1:31317955-31917955 GCA_036346415.1 Raddia guianensis
ATTTTAGATTTATGTGGTAGCTCAATAGGATTCTGTTTTAATTATATAACAGATAGATGTATTTGTAGCTGATATAGGTCTTGTTCTTTTCCGCGTATCGTTGCATTGGCGTATTAATGTAGCAAATTTTAGAGTCCTCCAAAAGAGATATAAAGATTAAAAAATAATTAAAAATTGTTTTAGGATCTTTGAGAGCACTACTAAAAGCCACAAAAAATCGTTACTAATTATCATAGCATATAAGCTATAAAAATAACAAAATGTGTTACAATAATACGTAGCGGTACGTAACGCTGGAAAGAACAAGGCCATAGACTCTTTCTATAAATAGACCCTTATTTCTATTATTTTTTATTCTAAATTTCTAAATTTTTTTGTTTGTAATGGTAGCGGATATGATCACTTTCTATTAATCCAACATAGACTCCTATTTCGACCTATTTTTTTTCAAATATATTTTTTATTAGTGCTGATATGCACTATTTCTTTTGATATGGCATTAACTCTTATTTTTTAATTCCAAATTTATAATATTTTTTTAATCTAAGCCGTTATAAGCTGATCCACTCAAACCAATGGTGTGGGTCTTTTTTTTTATTTATGTGAGAATTTATCCGACTACTGTGATGAATCTATTGGCCCCCTATTAGTTATATATATACTTCTAGATAATGTTTAAATTTCTTGTATTTTAGGATTAATGTGGTAACTCAAACGCCTTATATTTTATTTATATAAAAGATATATGTATTTGAAGATAACATGGACTCTTTCTATTAATCTGACATAAACTCTTATTTCATTTTTTATTATATTTTTATTATATTTTGTTTTTATTTGTAATGGTATCGGATATGATCTCTTTCTGCTAATCCGACATGGACTTTTATTTCTCTTATCTTTTATTTTTGAATTTATTTTTTATTGGAGATAATATGCACTCTTTCTTTTAATATGGAATGAACTCTTATTTTTATTTTTAAAAATTTCTAATTTCTAGTTTTTTAATATAAGCCACTATAATCTGCTCCACTAAAATCGATGGTGTAGATCATTTCTTTTTATTGATTTATGTGAGAACTTTTTTGATTAATGTGGTGGCTCTATTAGCTCCAATTTTAGTTATATAATAGATTTCCAATTAACATGAGAATTTCTTTTATTTAAGGACTAATGTGGTAGATCCATTGGCTTTTATTTTAATTATGTGATCGATATGTTTTTGTAGTTGATATGGACACTTACTATTAATCTAACTTGGACTCTTATTTCTATTATTTTTTATTTTGAATTAATAGTTTTTTATTTGTAATGGTTGTGAATAAAATTATATTTTTTTAATTGTAGCTGATATGGTCTCTTTCTTTTAATCTGGTGAACTCTTATTTTTATTATTTTAATTCCAAATTTCTAATATTATTTTTTAAACAATTTTGTTTTTGTTTGATCTGATATATACTCTTTATTTTAATCTAGCATGAACTCTTATTTTTATTATTCATAGTTTTGAATTTATAGTATTTTTCTTATAATCTAAGTCACTATAATCTAGCCCCACTGAAATCAACAGTGTAATCTTTTTTTGATTTATGTGAAAATTTCTCTATTATGCGGTAGATCCGTTGGCTCTTATTTTAATTATATAATTGATGTCCTCACGATTTTCTGCTGTCTATTTTTTCTGTGTTTTGGTTTATATATCTTGGCGTTCTCATTTTCCACTCTCTATTTTATTTATGCTATGTTTTGTTATTTTGTGGTTAACCACCTACCATTCAGTTGCCATAGCTCCTGCTCTTCAATGGTGTCGATCGCTCCCACCATTACCATTGGGTTTCAAATAGTGCATATTCATGTCCAATGGTCATTTCTATGGTATGTCACTCTCGATGCGTCACCGCTTCTACCCTACCAATGCTGCCACTGTCATCTCTAGGTTGGACCATATCTCTATCCAGTGGTGGAGCCACCGCCCGACATGCACAGGCACATGCCTAGGCTCCAGCGGCAACATCACGCCGTAAGCATCTTGCAATTGACGGGTTTGAACATGATGGCCAGTTGATAGATGCAGGGTGACGGCTAGTTTGCCCGGGCTTTACAAAGTTGTTCGCTTCGCACTATCTCTGCCACCACCACAATCTCCATCTTCGCTGCTAGTGTCACTTCTGTTGACATTGTTAGGGCTACATTTACTCCCGTGCCTCGTCTTTCAAATGAAAATGCGAGAATATTGGTTATTGCCGAGCGTGGACTGGGGTTGAGTAGAGATTGAGAGAGTAGGGAGGCTCGCAAATGTGACCACCCTCTCTCCTCTTAGGGCGAGCTCATTGCGAGTAGTGAGATTGTTGAATTCATGCGTGGTATGCGTGAGCTACCCAATAGCCGTACCGTCAACATAAATTAGCCCAACATATTGGTCCAAAATTTAAAAAATAAAGTTTTAAAATATTAAAAGTGAAGGAAAAGTTAAATGCTACGAAAATGCTTTTATTGGGACGTCCGTCGCATCGGACGGTCTCAGCCCAAAAAAGCGGCCCAGCGCGCATTGACCCCAGCAGATCAAAACCACGCCCATTCTCCATCCTCCACCCCAGCCTTCAACGCGCCCTCGCCACCGCCCTCCCTCCGCCCCGCCGCGCCGAGGACTGGAGCCCGACTTCGCCGCGCCATCGACGCCGTCCTCCTCCTCGCGTCGTCGGCCCCATCCTGCACCGGGCCCTCGCCACCGTCCTCCCCCGTGCCGCCTCGCCGAGGACTCGATCTCCACTTCGCCGCGTCATCGTCGTCGTCCTTCCCCCGCGTGGTCGACGTCGTACTCCCCCGTGCCACCGAGGACTCGAGGCTGACTCCGCGTCCCTCCTCCTCTGACATGTTGCCCTCCGCCCCAAGCGTGTCAGCCCTAGTGCGCTTGCCTCTTCGCCGCTGTTAGGTTCGATCCGAACTCCCCCATCCTCGATGATCCGTGGGTGTGCTAGGGGTGAAATGCTTTTGGGGATTTGGGGGTGAAGTGCTTTGGGGTAGACACGAGGTGGCAGTGGCCTTTCCATCGTGGAATGCCTATGAAATGCTTGTGAAAATGCTTGATAAGGGGTTGTGTTTGAGGCGACCATACTTTGTATCTGTGAGTGTGCTAGGGTGAAGTACTCCATAGCCTCTGTGAAGTGCTTTGTGTTTGAGGTGGCAGTTAGGGTGTTTTGCGCCCTCGATTTTGTGTATTTTTCTGTATGGTGTATGCTGGCCATAGGACAAGCACAACATTGTTCCATGGAGTACTTGCGTGTTGCCATCAAATACTCCAGAATATCCATAAGATTTTCTAGTTGCAATTGTCATGCTCACCTTTCCAAACTATCCTTTGAGTGAAGAATCAAGGTCATTTGCTGCAAGTCATACATTTCATACATTTCAAACTAAGCCCGGAGTAGCAGTTTTCATACATTTTGCGTTTTGAACCAGAATCTGATGTACATGCAGTCTCAACACACAATCTGAAAATACAATCTGCATACAATCTGAATTGGGCCAATTTGAACATTCATATTGAATAAAGTCAGTCTATTATGTGTCTTGGATACAATCTGAACATGCACGTTGAACAAAGCTCTGTAATTAGCTCTGAGTTTACAATATGTATGTTGCAACTGGTGCATCGACTGGTGCGAGCTCGACGACATATTGTGATAATCGTAACATGCATAATTGTGATACGATTTGTAATTCCAAATTGTTATTTTGTGAAAGTTTGTTTCAGCAGTGTGTTTTTGTTACATTTAGCTATAGAATTGTTCCAGTAGTTCAATTAGCTGAAAATATGTTCCAGCAGTGTGTTTTTGTTCCATGTAGCTATAGAATTGTTCCAGTAGTTCAAATAGGTCAATTTTTTGTTCCGGTAGTGTGTTTTTGTTCCATTAGCTATTAGAATTGTTCCAGTAGTTCAAATAGGTGAAAATTTGTTCCAACAGTGTGTTTTTGTTCCATTTAGCTATATAATTTTTCCATTAGTTCAAATAGGTAAAAATTTGTTCCAGTTGTGTGTTTTTGTTCCATTTAGCTATAGAATTGTTCCATTAGTTCAAAAAGGTGAAAATTTGTTCCAGCAATGAGTTTTTATTCCATTTAGCTATAGAATTGTTCCAGTTATTCAAATGGGTGAAAAATTTGTTCCAGTAGTGTGTTCTTGTTCCATTTAACTATAGAATTGTTCCAATAGTTCAAATAGGTGGATTTTTTGTTCCATCAGTGTGTTTTTGTTCCATTTAGATATATAATTGTTCCAGTAGTTCAAAATAGGTGAAATTTTTGTTCCAATAGTGTGTTTTTGTTCCATTTAGCTATAGAATTGTTCTAGTAATTCAGCTATAGAATTGTTGCGGTGGCATTTGATTTGAGGCAATTAATCTTCAGCTGGAGCGATTTTCTAGTTCTCTTTCCAATTTCAATTTCGGCTTCAGGGTCGGATTCTTAGCGGTGTGTTCCAGTAGTGCATATAAGTTGTTTCAGCAGTGCTTTCAGATTGTTCCAGTTGTGCATATAAGTTGTTCCTAAGTGCTTTGATTGTTTGAGAGTTCCAAAGATGGTGTTCGAAGAGGATTCACAGGTTGTTCCAGTAGTGCATATAAGTTGTTCCATCAGTGCTTTCAGATTGTTTCAGCAGTTCTTACAAATTGTTTTACTAGGGTTCACAGGTTGTTTTCAGATTTTTGTTTTCTGATCCAGCTGATCTTTTTTTATTTTAGGGGTATACATTGCATCTAAAAATGGCAAACGATGACGACACGCCCAATCTGAAGTTCCGGTTCAGCTCAAATGGTCTGAAACGGTTCGTGTCTGAGCTTAAAGACTACCAACGGGATTTTGTTGGAAGCCCCGGGAGAAGGAGCGTCGGGCGAAGGGAGTCTGATTTGTCTCGTAGTTTGATGCATATCTTTTTTTGTAATTCAAGACATGTGTTTGTTGTCATGGGATAGTGGACGTGAGAACAACTGCCTTTTTGTTGCCTTTTCCTCGTTGTGTCTCTTACGCGAAACTTGTGTTGTGCCTAAGAAAAATGACAAGCATTGTTGATACCTTGGTGTTTCTATGTAAAGCTTGTGGTGCTACCTTTTTCTACCGCCTTTTTTTTGGTCAACTAGTGTTGTTCCAACAGTCCAACATAATTGTTCCTCAAGCCCACTATAATCGTTCCAGAAACCAATTATGTTTGTTCCAACAAGCAAATACAGTAAGTTCCACAAAACAACTATAATTGTTTCATAAACCAAATATAATTGTTCCAAGGAGCCAACATAATTTTGTGCCAACGTAAAATATTTTTTGTTCCATAAGTCAACTATAATTGTTCCAGAAACCACATATAATTGTTCCAAACATGCCAAATTGTTCCAATGTGCAAATGATATTGTTTCACAAGGCAACTATAACTGTTCCAACAGGCAAATATAATTGTTCCAGCATGTAACTATCATTGTTCCAACAAGAAAATAATATTGTTCTAGTATGTAAATATCATTGTTCCAACTGGCAATTGTAATTGTTCCAACAGCACATCATATATTTTTGCTTCATGAAGCAAGCAACATTGTCGCAACATACAAATTTAATTGTTCCAGTAGCAAACAACTTTGTTCCAACATAGACAAGCATGAAACAAAACACACTCATAAGGCAATATACATTGTTCCATAAGAAAAAAAATATATTGTTCCAGAAGGCAAATACATTGTTTCAGAAGGCAAAATACACTGTTCCATAAGACAAAATATATTGTTCCAGAAGGATACTTTTAATTGTTCTATATGGCATAATACATTGTTTCAGAAGACAAAATACATTGTTCCACAAGGCAAAATACTTTGTTTCATAAGACAAATTTTATTGTTCCAGAAGGCCAAAATTTATTATTCCAGAAGTCAATTTATTATTCCAGAAGGCAAAATACATTCGCGATCGCCACCTTCATTGCTCGGGTCCTGATCCGTCATGATACAGGTGGGAGCTTTCCCATTCATTGCAAACTTAAATGTCTCGAACAACCATGTGAATGATTTCGCTGTTTCGTCCATGAGAATGCAGTTCCAAACAATATAGTTCTCAGATGATTGTTTACACCAACAAATGGTGCAAACGGCATTTTATACCTGCAAATAGATAATGGACGATGAGTTAGAACCTATTGTTCTAGGAGGCGAAACACATTGTCAAATGTAAGGTAAGTGTAACTGTTTCAGAAGGCAAATACATTTGTTCCTGCAGTTCAGTGTATTTGTTCCAGAAGGCAAATACATTTGTTCCTGCAGTTCAGTGTTTTTGTTTCAGGAGGCAGATTTTATTGTTCTAGCGGTTCAGTGTATTTGTTCTAGGAGGCAGATTTTATTGTTCCACAATGCATAATAATTGTTCCAGAGAGCTCCACTTCAATTAAATCTTCACCAACAGCATCATTGATTATGTTCTCTCTCCCCATAGAGCCCCCAACAGTGCCCTACATGATTTTTGATTTTTTAATGTCATATTCGTTCCAGTAGGCAAAGTAAATCATAACAATTACTTCACTGGAACAATTAAAAAGTAGCCGTCTGCATGTTGGAACATTT
Source organism: Raddia guianensis (assembly GCA_036346415.1). Lineage (NCBI taxonomy): Eukaryota > Viridiplantae > Streptophyta > Magnoliopsida > Poales > Poaceae > Raddia > Raddia guianensis. The sequence continues at coordinate 31,324,552 of CM070535.1, forward strand.
TTCAAGTAGCTCAAACTGGAACAATGCATTTTGTCTTATCGGAACAATAAAAATGATGGAACAACTGCTGAACAATTACATTTTCTGGAACAATAAAATGATTGAACAACAACCGGAATAATTACATTATTGGAACAATAAAAATGATGGAACAACTATTGGAGCTAAAACCATCAAATTACTGGGACAATAATTTATCAAACCTCAAGGTGACAATTACATTACTTGGAACAATTGAAAATGATGGAACAATTACTAAAGCTAAAACCATCAAAGTACTGGAACAATTGGTGAGTTTCTAGAGCAATGGGAACAATTGGTGAGTTTCAAATTACAGGAACAATTGGAACTACAGCCAAACATCATCTTTCAACGCATCCTCTGCATCCGATCTCCTTACGTGAATTGGCTCCTCCACGGATTGCGCCACCGCACCCCTAATTTGGATCGGCCACTTTGGAAATTTCCGCCCAACACTCGCTCGTGGTTGGAACAACGCTTCCTCTAGGGTTCTTCGTACGTGAGCCATTTGGGGGGAAGAGAGATCAAATCCCAAGAAGGTGAGGGCTAGGGGAACAAATCACAGCTTTGCGGTGGCACAAATCAGAGCTTTTTTGGGGGCTAAGGGGGGTTGCACACACTTGATTTTGGAACAACACATGGACTCGCGGGTTCCGATGAGAAGGGGAGCAGCGAGTCTTCGACGTGGATCCAGCAGGTCCCTGCCGGCGGCGGGCGGCGGCCGGAGGCGGTGGATCCCGAGGCTAGGACACAACTAGGGGACGGGAGCTCCTGTGTCTTATATGGTTATGGAACCACTAGAACAAAACGGGTGGGTTTCGGAACAAACGTGGGGTGTTTTTGTTCCGCTCACTGCCTAGGCTGCATGTGCCGGAGTTAATGGGCCGAGGAGGCGTCCGAACGGCCCACTGGCCGAACGGACGTCCGTCCCGGAGTCGCTATGCTATGAAAATATATAGCTTATTAAATATTTTTGAAGATTTCTATTTTTAATTTTTAAACAGTTTAATGGGTCATATCAAACTAAGCTGATACAATGATGTCTTGATGTACGTACCATCCGTCTCGGCAACGATATCCGATATTGCTAGCTCTACGACTGTAAGCTCTAACGTTATTTGTAAGCCGACTGGACAATTTGTACCATTGCAGATTATATCTCCTGACATCTCTTACTCCCTCGGTCGATCAATATTGATTTGGCACATGAACTAGGATGCCCGTGAGTTGGAGAAAAGAGCGGAAGAAAATGACTTAGACACCCTTATATTATTGCATTGAAAAGATAAAATATACTCTGTATGCATGTATGCTACTGAATAAATTTTGATAGTCGACCAGAACAAGCATATGAAAACATACATCATTATCAAGATAAAATGTATATCTTTTTTTCTATTGTTTGTTTTATATTTTTCGAAAGGGGAAGGCATGCATTAATAAGCTAAAGTCGATCCATCAGTCCCGTCCAATCTCAAGACAATCAAAGCGGTTGGATCAGTTTCGGGCGTTGGTTTTTGGTCGGACAGCTGCTTATTACTTTCTCCGTTCTTTTTTGTTTAACACTTTGACTTTTGGACACGTATTTAATCATTCATTTTATTCAATTTTTTTTGTAAATATCATTTATTTTGTTGTGATTTATTTTATCAATAAAGCTACTTTAAACATTACTTATTTTTTGACATCTTTGTCTAAATTTTTTTAATAATACGAATAGTAAAAAACGTCCCTAAAAGTTAAAGATGTCAAACCAAAAACGGGGAGAGGACTATCTACGAGGTGGCTCTTGTCAGAGGGCACGGCCATCCAAGGCATGCAAATGGTGCTTAAGGAGGGAGCGTGAGGGAGGGATTGGGGGAAGGAAGGTAAGGTAACATCAGCCTCCTACGTACCCCCACATCTCCTCGAACCCTACTGCTGGTGTGTTTTGGTGTTGCATTGCATGGCGTCCCTGCGCGCTGAGCATACGCGCCCAAACACTGCGTGGCCGGTGGCCCCCCTCCTGCACAGATTCCCCTTCTGCCAAACCGAGGAAAGGCCCCCTCTAGCTACCCTGCCTAGCTCTCCCTCTAGCAGTTATTTTTAAAACAAATTGTTCAATGTTTTTAAAAATGCTTTATTTTTTTACATTTATTGTAAAAAAATGTAAAAAAGGTCAATCAAATGAGACAAACATTCTTAAATCAGGCTTCAATCATCATGCACAGATTAAAAGGGCCAAAGTTCAGCTTCATGGTACGATTGATAGCGTGTTTGGTTGGCTGCACCTGGGATGGCCAAACTCGCGGGATGCAACCACCATACGTTTGGTTGCCTGCACTAGCTTCGGAGCCAGGCCCATGCGGTGCAAAAACACTGTGCTAGCCTGGCTCCAGAGAAACACTCATATTGGTCGTTTCTCTCGAGCCAGGCTAGCATAATGATGGGCGGGAGTTGCAGGGGCTCGGTGACGGCCCAAGGAGTTTTGGCGATAGTGATATTGGGCTCGGGGAGAACTGGCGTTGGTGGATCCGGCTGCGAGGAGCACCGGCGGGTGGATCGGGGGGCAAGGAGCACCGACAACAGCAGATCCGGTCGTGGGGAGCTCCGGCGCGACGGATCCGACTGCAGGGAGCACCGGTGACGGCGGATCCAGCTGCAGGGAGCTCCGTCAACGATGAATCCGGTCACGAGGAGCACCGGCGGTGGTGGATCAGGGCGCGGGGAGCTCTGTCGACAACGAATACGGTGGTGGAGAGCTCTGTCAATGGAGGATTGGGGCGCGGTGAGCTTGTGGCATTGGCGGAGGTGGGTGGAGCTCGCAACGCTGTGGGGGCAACAAAATAGAGGATCATGCGAGGCAGCCAAGGGAGATGCAGGTGATGCCAATCACACGCCCCCCACAGCCAGGTTCAACGAGCCTGCATGCCGTGGCCAGGCTGGCCTCCTACAGGTAACCAAACACGCCCTAAATAATTTCACTACCCTCAAACACACAAGCCAAATCACACAAGTCTTTCTCTGTCTCGCTAGAACTATAGGGAAAATTGATTATATGCCTCTGAGTGAAGGTGATATTGTAATATGCTCACTAGCACATGACTCTAGCATGAACCCTAAAGTTAATTAGTGTGGTAACTGATGATATGCCTGTTTTTTAGATTTAGCAAAATTTGCCAAATTCACAAAAGGAAATGATCCATTTAGCCCTAACCAGACCAGAAATATGTACTTCTCAACATGTAGTGTAGCAAATAATATGTGTCAAATTCCCATGTGAATGAGATATTATGCATTTGCTGACTTTTATCAAAATAATGTGTGTTGCATTAATGAAAACATGACACCTTCGTATAATTAAAAAAAGGAAAAATTGACTCCGACCACCTAGTTGGAGTTCTAACCACCATGAACCATTTTGGTGGGAGTTCCAACAACCCTTACATGGTTGGATCTTCACCAAAATTGGTAAGTCTGTTTGGTTCATCTCTTATGTTTATTGATCTCCGATTTGTATGTTTCCATTTCATCACCATTTGGTTTCTCAAGTTATTAAGATTGAGCATTAACATTGTTAGTTGAGCAAGTTTCATGTGATCGACCCTACCAATAATGGCCAATTCTAGGGGTAAATGGGTCATTTCCCTCTCTGAAGTTGGAGAAATGTGACCAAATCTACAAAAGGATTGTCCAGCCAGTGGTAAACGGGTAATTTCCCTAAGTAAAATTAGCAAAATACGGTTAAATCTTCTAAATGGGAGTGTATCATCAATTGCCATACTAACTTCGAAGTATATGCTAAAGTTTATGTTGAAGGATATATTAGGGCATCTCTTTGTCCTCTCCAATAAGAACCATAAAACACCATATAGCTTTGATGTTAGGGATATATAGCGTGCAATGCCGGAGGAAGGAATATTTTATAACATAGTGTAAAATGTGAAGAAAATTTAGAAAATGATAAAAGTGTATAGAAAATATTGTTATAATGAAAAAAATCTGGAGGCATACGCTGGATGCTACCATCAGAGAGAAGGATTCGTGGCTAGCTGGAGGCTGGAGCTAACGCGTGCCCTGCTTGCTTGCTTTGTTCCGTCTCGTCCGCGTCTCAAGGCTGAAACCAAAATCTTTTGGATTGCCGTGTCTGCTCTGCATCCAATCTTTTCATTTTGTATAGTCATCTGCTAGATTCCATGGCGCGTGCAGAAGTGACGCATACCGTTCTCGCTCCGGTGCTTTCTCAATCTCGGCAATGCTAGTACCCGTGGGATGACACCAAGAGGGAAAGAATCTCAAACGGAGTTCCTTCTCCATGAATTTAAAGCTACGTTCTTTTCAGCTCAACAACTTAACGGCTTAACGGTTTATCTATATTTTAGAAAGGCATATGCTTTAAGTTTTTGGAGTCCGTTTTTTCATTGTTTCGAATGTGGGTTCGAACGGCTTAAAAAGCAAGTCAAACAAAATGGTTTCGAATCTATAGACTATCTCGTGAAACTCTCGAAATTCAATCATTTAAGTCGTTTAGTTGTTCAACCGTTCATATGAGCACAAAGAATGGAACCTACGATGGCCATCAGCCATACACGTGGTACGAACTCCGTCCATCACAAGTGCATTATATTATTTTTATTTGGCGGTTAGTTTTAGCTTTCAATTATTTATGCAAAGAGAAATTTCTTAATATAATAAAAAGAAAACAAGTCGCACATTTCTATCACTACTAGAGAACGGGACTAAGGTGTGCGCGTCAAATACACGTGCCACGTATGGGGTGCTGGGGAGTCTATTGGTCCTGGTTGTTTGCTCCAACCAGGACTGAGTGTCTAATACACGTGGAATCGCAGTTGGGCAGCTTCTATCAGTCCCGGTTATATCGACAAACCGGGACTGAAGTGTGCGTGCCAATTACATGTGGCTACATATGGGGCGGCCACTGGGGAGTCTGATGGTCCCGGTTGGTTGCTCCAACCGGGATTGGGTGTACACAATATATTTCGGTTGGCAATGTAATTTTTTATTTTATATTTTTACCGCTGCCTGTGAGTCACATCAACTTAACCACATAAAACACAATTAATCATGCATAGCTAGTTGATAACTAAAATCGAAAGATCATTCAATAAACTTTAAATTGCACAAATCATACAATGTATGCATACATACACAAGTATCATACCATGTACACAAGTACACATACACTTTTTATCGGGATCTTTTACGTGCATCACCCCTCGGCGATTGGCTGGTAAATTTTGAAGGCTCCGGAATCTTATAAATAAAAGGGTGGTGATGCTCGCCCATCGGATTTATGCACTCATATAAAAGGAAGCCGGCAGTTTGCTCTTGAATTGCTTTGACACGCACCAGCGAGAGTTTCGGCTTTTTCCAAGACTTTTTTCGCCAATTTTAGAGGAATCTATCATTAAATAGGGAATTAACTTATCAATCTTTGAAACTATAGGAAATGTCAGAAGTAGCTAGCTAGACGTTATTAAGATAGTAATTATATATTACTCACCCCAAAATCTGCATTTTTCTTGTGTACTCAGCGGTGGCCTCGATGAAGTTGTGCATCATCTCGCACACATAGTATCCGCATAAATTGTTTCCATGTTTCTGATGCAAGATCTGGGGTGGAACGGTTGAAGTCATGAAATAGATGCATGGAAATTACATTATCTAACTAAAAAATCGTAATACGATATACAATTATACATACATATTTAGCGAGATACAACTCGAAACGTGTCTTGAATTTTCCCATTGTTTTCTCGCGGAACTTTGCGAAGGTACTACACATTTGATTACAAGTTATATAGAATTGAGTTTGTTTGATATGGACAAACAGAACTAGTAACATAATGAATGGAAGAGGAATGTACTGGTTGAGCATGGTGATGAAGTCTTTGTACATTTCAACAGGTTCCCTTTTCAAGTGCATGATCGTGATCTTACTATGATCTAACTCTATAATAAAAAGGGCCTAGGAAAAGCTGCATACACACACACGTGTGTGTGTGTGTATGTCAACGCGGTTTATTAATTAGTTCTAACACTGTGTTAAGAAAAGAAATTAAAATAAGGCCGTACGAAAACACTTACTGAAATTCGTAGGGTAGAAGTATATGTCTCTTATGTCGTTGTCCCATTAGCCCTTCATAAATGGTGTCCTCTGTATCTTTTGGGTAATTTTCTCGTTAATTAGTAATAGGTCAAGAAATCAAATTCGTGAATTCTCTCCCTTACGCATCTTTTTATCTTCATTCTACATAAGGAAAAATTAGTTAGGCTCCAAGTTAGTATAGTATATCGGCAGGCACGATCGAAATTTACAAACAATACACTTACAGAGACCAACAATTCATCATGGCGACGTCGAGGGCCCTTCCCTGATATAAGTCATACATAACCTCCCATTCAATCATGAATTCATTGTCCCGCGGTAGAAATGGTGTTGCTTGATGACGACGGCGATCATGTCCATATCATTTTTGGTTGCGTGCAAATACCAATCAAGGAGTTACCACATCTTCGTTGTTAGCTGGGGAAGCTCCTCACGCTTGACGAGAGATGCACCTTTCATAAATTTCGAATGTACCTCTGCAAAGGGGATGCCCTTTATGCCCAAGACTCGATCTGCATCAAGCCCAGCTTCATTGAAGAAATTATTCTGCGCATCCTCTTCTATAATCCGCTCCTCTGATATTTACTTATCAGATTTCTTACGCAAAATGCGCTCGTAGTCTGATACGGATGGTCTTTCTGGTTTGTCAATCTCATCCTTCAATGATAAGATACACCTCATGTCTTTGTGCCATTCGGTTGTACCGGGCTGGACCCTCGGTGGAGATGGTTTCTTCGCAAAATGTGTGGTGACCTGGCCTCTTACTATCCGTCCGGTTTTCTCTTCGGTCATATCATACGATAGCATCGGATGTATTTTTTCTCTGAATGACCTAGGCCCTGTCTTCTTGAGAGGTGCTGGCCCCCATCAGGCTGGCTTGACCTAGCCGGCACCTTCTTGGCAGCTATTTGCTGAGTAGGATGGCTTGTCTTGTCCGGTGTCTTAGTTGGAGTTTCATGCGATAAGATTCGTTGAGGAGTTGATGCCGTTGGAGTCTCGTGTGAGAGGATTCATTGAGGAGAGGACATGGGCATGTTACCGTTGAAAATTATGCATCGTATGCGCCACATGACGAAATTGTATACTGCATCTCCCAGCTTCGTGGTCCCATCACCTCCTTCAATGTCGAGGTCAAGGGCCCCGTACCCCTGGCGCACCTCGTCCACAGAGACCTTGGCGTAGCTCGGGGGCATCTGTTGGCCATGGATGACCTGCCCTGCCTCCACTGGGTAAGCTATGCCTTCAGCCACCTTGATGGAGAGGTTCCGGGCTTCGAAGTGCAGCTCACAAAGTGTCGGCTGCATGATGTCGTCCATGGGATAGCGGACCAAGTCCTCTCGGGCAGCCCACCAGAAGTGCAGATGCTCCGCTGCATGGAGAGGTTTATGACGTTGGGATTACTAGGAGGTTCTTGCTGACCCGCCTCCCACGCCTGGCTCAATGCTAGCTGTACCTCTCTTCGGACTGCTTCTTGTATGCTCGTCTGTGTTGCGCGTAGTTGGTCTTCAAGATCCAGGAGGTGTTGTGCGTATCGGCCCTTGCTCCTCGACCGACTCCTGTGAGTCTCGGCATCCTGCGGGAAACCAATCTTTCACGGGACGACGTCAAAACCTCGTGTCCGTCCAGGGTGCTCCGGGTTCTGTAGGGCCCTGGATAGCTCATCGTTCTCCTTGTTTAGCACGAAAATGCCATGGGCCGACTCATCGTGTGCCTCTTGAAGCCTTCTTGAGACATCTCTGATACTTTCACCAAAAACCGACCTACCGTCATCGTCAAGGCCGCCGTCATGACCAAAGAACCAATTCCTCGATTTTTTCAACCACCTCATTGTTACGGGTTGGACACCTTTCACAAGCAAGTCATATTCCCACTTCTCCCATTTGGGTATCGCCTTGCGGTAATCACCAAGGCCGATATGGTGGTGGTATTGCTTATTCACTGCATTTTGCTTGTTCTTTTCACTCATACTCAGACATTGTTGAGAAGTTTTGTACCCTACAAATTCATCCCAATGATCTTTCAGCTTTGGGTATTTATTGAAGTCGGGGAGTACATTCTTCTTGACGTACTTGTTATTCAACTTTTTCTTGAACGTCTGGAAAGCCATTGCCATCCTCTTCAATGTGTAACTCTTCACCTTCTGTTCGGTCCCTTCGGGGAAGGTGAATACCTCTTTCATACTGTTCCATAGCATGTTCTTAAGGTTTGCAGGTACGTCGTTCCATTTCACAATGCTAATGCATACGTGGTCTCTAACAATCAATCCGAATGTCAATCTAAACAGCCCAATTGCCTCTGCTGTCTTCAGAGGCTCGCCTTCCTCGCTGACTTCAGTGATTATGTGCCTTGACTTTGGCTTCTTGCTATGACCTCGCTGACGTGACTGTCTACTCGTTTGACCGGACTGGGTGACTTCGGTAGCCTGAGTGGCTTCTACGACCTCACCAGGTGCCGCAGGTTGATCTATGTCATGAGGACCATCCCCAAACATCTCCCTTATAAATTCGTCATCATCAATCCCTCCTCTAGCCATTGTAAAAAATAAAGGCACTGAAAATACAAGTGTAAACACCTGAACACATTATATGTTAATCATTTCAAAATAATTTCCAATCAACTTTGGTCAATTAAAATTTAGGAAGCAGAACTAAAACGATTGCCTAGCAAAATTTAGTAGATGCATATCACTTTGGTCAAGTGTCACGTGAAATCTTATATCATTCTAAAAAATTTAAGGGCATCACAATCGTGTTGAAGGATATGAATCATGAAAAATTCTTGTTTTCATTTTTTTCCCACCCCAATTTATATCTGAACTAAACCCAACCCAACATCATGAAATATGAACTGAACCCAACCCAACATTATGAAAAAGACAAGAGGATGGCTTGTCGATGTCAAGTGCTCCATAAATTCCGAATCAGAAAAGGGATTAACTTTATTCATAGATGTTAAGGTTTACCAATGAGAAATTTTGTCGGTTAGTTTTAACAATCAAGTGAATTAATGTCACTAGAGGTGGCAAGGCATTAGATTAATGATTGCTAGAAGCACACCAAAAAGGATGCAATGCATCAATATTCCAGTCACAGAAGGAAAATTGTATAGTAATATGTAAAATTAAACATAAATTTATAATGGGCAGCGGAATCGGTGGCGGCGACATGGGCGGCGATGACGTCACGGGCACGTCGTCGGAGCGTTTGTAGGGGAGGCAACCCGGGCAGTGGCGGCGGCGAAGGGGTTGTAGGGGGCGGTGACACGGCGCGCTGACGTCACGGGCGCTTTGTCGGAGGAGTTGTAGGCGGCGACACGGACAATGGTGTCGGATGGGTTGTAGGCGGCGGCGAATCTAGTGGCAGTGGTGTCGACCTAGGGTTTTGGGTTGGGGGTGTGTGTTTTGAAGAATTGTGCAAAATAGACATATAGAGGACATCACTCCCAGTTGGATAGAATAACCGGGATTGATATCACCATCAATCCCACTTGCAGCCACCAACCGGGATTAAAGTTGTACGGGCGTGCGGACCCAAAGAACTACCTTGCGTCGGGAGGCCTTCAATCCTGATTGGAATACTTAACAGGGAGTAATGGTTATGTTTTTCAAAAAATTGGGTCGGGGGGGAGAAGCGGGGTTCGAACCATGGACGCACAGTGAGCCCGCGTTAATGCCGTGCGCTGCTAACCAGTTGGAAGCAATTCGCTTGTCGATATACATGGGCACGCAATCTTTTTATGGATTGCGAGTTTATATTAAGAAAAAGTTCGAAAGTGAGGCCTTAAAAATTCTAGCTAGGGAGACCGCAGCCTAATTTCTCCGCAACCCTTCGTCAGCTAGGGCTTCTTTCACCGGCCAGGTGGGGAACGAGGAGGAGAACTGTTCGCCGGTGCGAAAACTAGAGGCCAGCCACGTCATCTCCACGCCACTCCGGTAATTATGCTCCTTGTATCTTCCATTTTGGGTTTAACTCTTGCAATTTGTGGAATAGGGGTGCCGTGTGATTGTTCTGTTTGTTGATATGTAGCTATGTGATGACCTGTGACCTCGATTTCGATTACGATGTAGATGGCACGTCAAGAATCTGAAGCCGAGAAGATTTTGCAGCAGGCGTTAGAGCAGATCGACGAGGTAGCATGTGAGCTTCGTACTGCAATAAATGTTAGATTTAAGGCAGATTTTCGTCCCAAAGCACTTCCTGTCAGTGGGGCGTTGATGGACGTTGCTGATATTGTAGAGAGGCTAGAATTGGTTTCTTTAAAGGCAAAAGATGCACTACAAAAGGCGAAACAGCCGCGTATGCCAGTTCAATTTGCTGCCAACGTTAGTTCAAGCAAGATTGATGCCAATCAGAACTTTCGGCTTCCACCTAATTGTGATCCAAACTACTACAACTACCTCGTTTCTCTCCAAGACATGCTGCATGACCAGTCTAGGGGCGTTTAGTATGGTTCGTAGACCCTTATCTCTTATGTCATGTTTAGTACTGAACTTGATATGTATTTAATTATTCCATCTGCTTTCTATAGATAAGTAGACACCAGACTTTGTACGGTTGCACTTTGATGTAGGCCTATGTTGTCCATTTGTTTGTTCTGGTAGCTATATATTTTAACATTTGCACTCTAATCAGGTTTGTATACGTTGTACTAAACAACATGACCGATATGCATTGTGTTTTCAATGGGGCTTAACAGCATGTATATTACCCATTATTGTAGAGGTGAGACTCGCGGGGCCTGGACGTCGGCGACAGAAGCCTTCCACCGGAGGTTCGCCTATCCAGCAAATTGTACAATATATTACCCTGCCATGCCTCCTTTGCTTGCCATGCCATTGCCCTGCCATGCCTTATTTGCCCTGCCATGCCTGTCCTTTGCTTGGCTGAATAAAAAATTATATGCCTTACATTTTAGAACGGAGGTAGTAAGATTTTCAAATAATTATGAAGATGGTTGGGGCTCCGGTACGGTACGTTAATGACAGTGATGAGGATGACGATTTCCCTCTTGTTGTTCTAACAATTTACCTCACTTTATCAACGAACAATGGTCCAACTTGAGCACCTCCAACCTCTTGTTGTTCAATACATCGGTCATATGTGGGTTCTTGATACGATAACAGACTGGAGACAATGCAGAAACATGCACAGAATGACCCCTGAGTGCTTCCAGACGCTACATGAAACATTGAAAGCTAATTACGGTGTAAAGGAAGGGAGAAAGGTTAGCTCTATGCAGGATTTGGCTATATTTCTTTGGATGTTGGGTGGTGGTCTATCAAATTCCTAGGGCGAGAAGAGGATGGGATTAGCCGCTTCAACGGTTAGTATTTGGTTTAGATATATTCTATGAAAAATATATAACTTAGGCATTGATATCATCAAGCCAAGGGATCCAAATTTCATTGAGCCGCACCAAATTCTCTTAATGCCTCACTTTCATCCATGGTTCGATCACTGTGTTGGTGCATTGGATAGGACCCACATCGAGATACAAATGGATCCAAGGTCGAATCTTCCATTCATTGGTTGGCACATGCATCCTACGATGAACTTTATTGCGATTGTCGACTTCGATTGCAGGTTCGTATTTGCTTCAGCCAAATCGGGTAGCACTCACGATGCAATGGCCTTGCGGGAAACCCTAGCCGAGTATGGAAATGAACTCCCAACTCCACCACCTGGTACAATCACCTTTCCAAACATCCTGCATTATGCATTGTTGGTAGTACTGTACGTAACTACATTTTTTGCATTTTCAGGGAAGTACTATCTTGTGGACTCCGCATATGCAAATGAACCATATTTCTTAGCTCCCTATCGGCATTGCAGGTATCACATGCAAACTTTTTATGACGGGCCACAACCATATAACATGGAAGAGCTATTCAATGTCCGTCATAGTCAGTTGAGAAGTGTTGTCGAGCGTGCTTTCGGAATGCTCAAGAACAAATGGCGCATGCTAAGGTGTGAGCATCATTGAGCCCTAATTCTTTTAGTGGCATTGATGATGCATACTTTTGCGCTAGGGAGTTATTGGACGGTTCATGAAACCCTAGCAAGGCCTCGGTGATTATTTGAGCTGCTTTAAGACAATCTAAGCATGACCAGGCGAGCGGAGAGGTCATGTGTAGGTCTAGGAGTAGCTAGGTCTTTATTTTATAGTCCATGCTTCAAGAGGGGTCAATTCGTTTCGATCGTGCCAAGTCTCTCTTTGCCCTAGACCTCAAGCCATCCACAAAATATTTAGAGATCTCAATCCTTTGAAATTTCCCTGAACCGGGTATTTTCTGTGTCCATCGGACCGGGTCCGGTCGCCACCGGACTGGGTCTCCTAGCCCAAACCCTAGTTTCAGGTTTCTGTCACTGGTCGGATCGAGTCCGGTGCCGTCGGACCGGGTCCGGTCCCGTCGGACCAAGTCCGACAGTGCCTGTGCTCCAGCGCTTAAGCTTCGTCGGACCGGGTCCGACAGTATGTGTGTCTGCCGAGTCTGAGGCCTGGTTGCAGCCATCGGACCGGGTCCGGTGACCTTCGAACCGGGTCCGACGGTACTGTAACAGCTAGTTTTTGGAGTCTTCCCGAGCTCCAACGGCTAGCTCCTCTCCTAGGGGTACTTATTGTCGTGGGTAGGCTGCCATAACTGAGGTTTGCTGCTCCACTTCACCTATAGCCATCACCTACTCATCTTAGGGGTGTTCTAGAGCCATTCCTCCACCAATTCATCCACCACCTTCCTTTCCCCAAACCGAGCTTCATGGAAGTCCTTCGATTTTGCATGATCGAGGCGTTTTGGGCTTATTACTCTTGAAGACGGTGCTCTTCTTGGAGGTGTGGGCTTGGGAGTAGGCCTTGGCGTGTGGCTACTCTCGAGTCGGTGTGAAGGTGACGGAGTCCACCTCGCCGGAGTGGCGGAACGACTACCGGGGAGTAAGCGAGGCGTGTGGCTCAAGAGGGAGCCGGTCCTTGTGCGCAAGGGCTAGCCTCAACGGAGAGTAGGAGTGGTGACTCCAAACTTCGGTGAAACAAATACCATGTCACCTCTCTTGTCTCTTTTACTTCCGCATTTACTTCTCGCTTGAATTGCTTGTTTGTTTTGGTGAGATGAAATAGATTGTTAGTGCGTGCCGTTTAATTTGCTTCCGCTTAATAGGGCACTAGAATCTAGAATTGGATCACTCTTAATCTTGTTGCTTAATCAAGTATAACCCAAAGATTTTAAAAATTGCCTATTCACCCCCTCTAGGCCGTAAAGTTCCTTTCATAAGGTCCATTCCAAATTTTACCTTAGAAATCAATACCAACTGGTTGTGGCAGCGATGGCACTACACAATTTCATTTTAGAATAGGAACCCAACTCATGTATCACAACATCTCCATGCTGGTGGGTACAACTTGCTGAATGAACAACTGATAAACTTTGAGTATGAGCCTATTCTAGATGACCATGGTGGGTTAGGCGCATGCCGAGACTTTATTGCTGCAGGAATGTGGACTGCTGCAACAGGCTTCTGAATTAAAATTATTTTTAGTATTGCTAGCTATGTATGTAGCCGTTATTCCGATGGCTCTGTTGTAAGACCTAATTGTGGAAATTTGATCAATCTGTTTTTTAGTATTGCTATGTATGAAGAACTAAATTTGTTGGATCTGTTGTAAAGACCTAAAATCTAGAGAATGTGGATGCACTATGCTTATTGCGGATTGAATAAACTCTTCTTCAGCATGATTCTCTTGAGCTATTATTTTCCTGATGCTCAGGCAATGTAATATGCACTAATGTAGTGTGATGGTTATGATTTCAAGCTGATTATCCACGGACATATTATCACTAGCAAGGCACCAAATATTGTAATGTCCTGAGTAAAAAGAAGCTGCAGCCATGTTCAGGGTTTTCGTGCGTAGAACATCACTCCCAGTTAGATATAATAACCGAAATTGATATCACCATCAATCCCGGTTTCAACCACCAACTGGGATTAACGTTGTACAAACATGCGGGCCCAGAGAACTCTTCTTTGCGTAGGGAGGCCTTTAATCCCGGTTGTCAATCGGGATTTCTATCACCATCAATCCTGGTTTCAACCACTATCCGGGATTAACGTTGTACATACGTGCGGGCCCATAAAACTCTTCTTTGTGTCGGGAGGTCTTCAATCCCGGTTGGTCGATTAAACCGGAAGTGATGGTCATGTTTTTTTCAAAAAATTGGGTCATCAGAGGGTAGAAGCGGGGCTCGAACCATGGACACACAACGGGCCCGCGCTATTGCCGCGCATTGGTAACCAGTTTGACGCAATTCGCTTGTCGATATAAATGGGCGCTCAATCTTTTTATGGATAGAGAATTTCAAATAAGAAAAAGTCCAAAATTGACAGCCATGTTAGGGCCACTACTTATCTAGTAACGAGGTTGAACTTTCACTATTTTGCTTTATCTGCCAAGGAATTCATGTGCTAGTGGATCACAAGTGCATTAGCGTCTAAGGTTAAGTTTATTGCAGAATGATTCAGAAGCAACCTCCAGCCATATGCCAAATTTCTGGAATGAATTCAACATAACAACATGGAGACGCACACAAATCTTCTGGATTGCAGCAAACTATCATCACACACATAATGGTACAACAAAATCATCAATTCAGAAATAATGAATGGTACAACATAACACAAATGAATTCTGAGCTAAAGCTACAATCGTTTTCAAAAAGTCAACAGTACAACATCACACAAATGATGGAAAACTGTTTCTGGCCGACACAAATGCATTACCACATCACATATGGAAAACCACATCACAAATGGAAAACATAATACTTCAGGAAATCAAGATGAAACGCATGCTGAACGGACGCTGCCTTCTCCGGGTTGGGATTAGCACATATGCAGCATGACGCAGCGGGTTCATGAGGACTGAGGTCGCTTGGTGGAAAAACTCACTGTTCGTTGGGACGACTTGCTCCTTCAGTTCAGTTATCAAAGAGTTGTACTCAATCCTATTGTCCCCATCAGGATTGGGTGGAGCGGACTGCTCATAATACTTCTTACACATGTCGAAATAAGAGGACTACAACTCTTGAGCATCCGTGATAAGTTTCTTCGACTTCTTCTTGTTTACACTTGATGGTTCGGCATCGTTCTGTCGCTTGTTGCGGGTCAGCCTGATCAGGGTATTATCGTCGCCGTCGCTGTCACTTCGTAGGTACTGCATAGGTGCACTACCCATGCTGCCATGTAGGTTCACCGGGGTATGCGGAGCGAACATTTGATCCATTAGCTCCTCATATGGAAACCCAGTGCATCTCCACTTCTTAAGCTTCGGAAATCTCTGAATCACGTCAATAAAGAATGTTGTCAAACAACTAGTAACAAAATGGGGGAGATTTATGGTTTAGAGGCTTACAGCAACTTGCGATGCCCACCACTCGTCAGAGGCAATGATGGCACCGGTGTTGGAAATCGTAATCCCAGTCTTCTGCTTGGTCTTCTTCCAAAGCTGCCAATCTTTCTTCATGTTTCCCCATTTGTTGATCATTTGGCCTTTATCAAGCGTGATGCCGCAACGGTCTTCTAGTTTTTCCGCAACATTCTTCCATCCGTTCTTGTCCATGGATTTGCATGGCCGATGACCAGGTGCGACTGCTTTAGCACAAGCCGTTAGGAATTCGAGGACCTGTTGGTTTGTCCAATGATGATATGTGCTGCTCCCATCGTGATACGCACACGCCTCGATTTAAGATGCGTATGCACGAGTTTGGTCCCGATCTTCCGTTGTAGGAGAATCCTTGGAGGGCGAGTTGTGACTTTGACGAAGGGGCGGCTAACCACGATCCAAGAACACGACTAGAAACCTCGCAATCGCTAAACCACTCCTCAATTGGTTATCAACCGTGTCAAAACACGATTGACCTGTTCATGAAGAACGGCCCGAGCAATTCGATAAGAATTGAAAGAGCAATAGCGGAAGAACAATCACTCATGGATATTTTGAGACTTCAAGTGTTTTGGGGGCCAAGAGGCCTTACAATAGCAGTAGCTACAACCAAAAATCAAAGTCTGCCATTTTCTCCTGTTGAAACCGAATATAAGGCTAATTGCGCACAACCCTTTCCATGCATGCAGTGCGTGGCTGAATATAGGAAGTGTTGATTTTGTTTTGATTTGATCCCTCACGGCTGGAAAATAAATGGGCCTTCCTTGCATGTGTCTCCACAAAGTTGGCAATAACTCTCCATTGCTGAAAATAAATTGCGTGGCACACAAAATGAGATATCTCTTTTGCTTGCATGCAGCCATACTAGTGCATCTTCTCTCACGGTAGCATCAATTGAGAATTCTTCCTTTCTTTTTCTTCATGATATCCCTTGTCTCTTACCAATACTCCTTCCGAAGCGCCTTTTGTCCAAGGCGTCGAGCATGGGCACGTGTCATCGGACCTTGTAGGCTAATAGACTCTCCTACGTGCGAGCTAGTGATGTCCTCATCATACTCCCCCTCTTGAGAAGGAGTCGACCTCGACTCTGGATCGTCCTCAGTGCCAATGTATGGAGATAAGTCACAAACATTGAATGTATCACTCACCCCATATTCCTTGGGCAGCTCTAACTTGTAAGCATTATCATTGATCTTTGCAAGCATTTTAAACGGTCCATCACCTCGCGGCATTAGCTTGGATTTGCGCTGTTCCGGGAAGCGATCCTTACGCAAATGCAACTAGACCAAGTCACCTCTTTGAACAACATTTCTTTTCGACCCTTATCTGCGTTCTTCTTATATTGGGCCTGCATCTTCTCAATGTTTGCCTTGGTTGTCTCATGTATCTTGCGCACCAGCTCTGCCCTCTCCTCGGCATCTAAATTTACCTTTTCCGATGGGGGCAAAGGTAGTAGATTAATTGGAGCTGTTGGCTTGAAACCATAAACAACCTCAAACGCACACAACTTTGTGGTTGAATGAACAACCCGGTTGTACGCGAACTCAATGTGAGGTAAGCACTCCTCCCATAGCTTCAGGTTCTTCTTTAGTATTGCTCTCAGCATTGTCCCAAGTGTGTGGTTGACAACCTCTGTTTGCCCATCAGTCTGCGGGTGGCATGTTGTAGAAAACAATAGCTTCGTTCTGAGTTTTCCCCATAGTGTCCTCCAAAAATAGCTCAAAAACTTGGTGTCACGATCTGATACAATCGTCCTTGGCACTCCATGTAACCGAACAACCTCCCTAAAAAATAAATCTGCAACATGAGTAGGATCATCGCTCTTATGACAAGGTATGAAATGAGCCATTTTAGAAAACCTATCAACAACTACAAATACGCTGTCCTTTCCCCTCTTTGTCCTAGGCAATCCTAAAACAAAATTCATAGAAATGTCTTCCCAATGTGCTTTTGGAATAGGGAGAGGTGTATATAAGCTATGCAGGTTTAAGCGAGACTTAGCTGTTTGACAAGTAGCGCATCTCCTCACATAGCGCTCAACATCGCGCCTCAACTTTGGCCAATAGAAATGTGTGGACAACACATCCTCGGTCTTCCGAACATCGAAATGATCCATCAATCCGCCTCCATGGGACTCCTGCAACAATAGAAGACGAACGGAACTTGCAGGAACACAAAGTTTGTTAGCTCTGAACAAAAACCCATCATTCAACACATATTTATCCCAACATCTCCCATCTTTACACTTAGTATATATGTCCTTGAAATCCAGGTCAGATGCATATAATTCTTTTATGTCTTCCAAACCAAGTATTTTACAATCAAGTTGAGATATCAACATATGCCTTCTCGATAAAGCATCGGCTACTAGATTATCTTTTTCTTTTTTATATTTTACAACATAAGGAAATGTTTCAATGAATTCGATCCACTTTGCATGTCTACGATTCAACTTGCTTTGGCTGCGTATATGTTTCAAAGATTCGTGGTCTGAGTGTATGACAAATTCTTTTGGCCATAGGTAATGCTGCCATGTTTCTAAAACTCGAACCAAAGTATATAATTCTTTGTCATATGTAGAGTAATTCAACATAGGACCACTAAGCTTTTCGCTGAAAAAAGCAACAGGTTTCCTTTCTTGCATAAGAACACCACCGATGCCAATACCACTAGCATCACATTCTATCTCAAATGTCTTATCAAAATCAGGGAGTTGTAAAAGCGGTGTATTTGTCAACTTATCTTTCAACGTGTTGAAGGCATTCTCCTGTGCTTTACCCCATTTGAATGGTACATTCTTCTTCGTCAACTCATTGAGTGGTGCAGCGAGCGAGCTAAAATCCTTCACGAACCGACGATAGAAGCCAGCTAGTCCGTGAAAACTTCTCACCTATGTGACCGTCGTAGGCGTAGGCCAAGCTCGAATAGCCTCCACCTTCTGTTCATCCATTTCAATTCCCTGCGCAGTCACAACAAAACCAAGAAAAACAACTCGATCTGTGCAAAAGGTGCACTTCTCGAGGTTACCAAACAAGCGTGCCTCTCTCAAAGCAGCAAAAACTTGGCCCAAATGATCCAAATGCTCTTCTAAAGACTTGCTGTAAATTAATATATCATCAAAGTAAACCACTACAAACTTTCCAATAAAAGATCGCAAAACTTCATTCATCAAACGCATAAACGTACTAGGTGCATTAGTAAGACCAAATGGCATGACCAACCATTCATACAACCCAAATTTAGTCTTAAAAGCAGTTTTCCATTCATCACCTAGCTTCATTCTAATCTGGTGATATCCGCTACGCAAGTCAACCTTAGAAAAGACAGTGGAGCCACTTAACTCATCAAGTATGTCATCTGGCCTAGGGATAGGATGACGATATCGAACAATAATGTTATTGATAGCTCTACAGTCAATACACATTCTCCATGATCCATCTTTTTTAGGCACAAGTAAAACTGGAATAGCACATGGACTTAAGCTCTCTCGTACGTACCCTTTGTTGAGCAGTTCTTGCACTTGGCGTTGAATTTCTTTCGTCTCGTCAGGGTTGGTTCGGTATGGAGGGCGGTTAGGCAAAGATGCCCCTGGAACCAAATCAATTTGATGTTCTATCCCTCTCAATGGTGGCAGCCCCGCTGGCATCTCGTTCGGAAACACATCTTTAAATTCCTGCATCAAAGAAATAACCAAATCTGGCAAGGCAGAGGGTGAAGCATTAGTAGAGACAAGGGTGTCTTTGCACACAAGTGCAAAACACTCTTTGGGCTGGTTCTTGAACTCTCGCATCTCACTTTTTGTGGCTAATAAAACATGTCCCTTACATGGTAGCTCACTTTTCTTTTCACTCTTTTCTTTGTTTGCTCTCACTTTGGGCTGGTGGCGCTCGCTCCCTGTTTTGTGGATGGCACTCTCCTCCTTTTCTTTTCTCTCACGCTCAGCCCTATCTAAATCATCCTTGAGAATTTCCTCCGGTGACATCGGAACCAATGAAACCTTCTTATCTTTGTGTATAAAAGAATACTTGTTGGAGCGCCCATGGTGTGTAGTATCCTTGTCATATTGCCATGGCCTCCCAAGCAACAATGCACAAGCTTGCATTGGCACCACATCATAGTCCACAAAATCAGCATAGGTTCCAATGGAGAAATGCACACGTACCATCGCTGTTACCTTCAATTTTCCACAAGAATTAAGCCATTGGATGTAGTATGGCTGCGGGTGTGAGCGTGTGGTCAAACCAAGCTTCTCAACCATCTCTGAACTTGCAATATTATTACAGCTTCCACCATCAATTATCACCTTGCATGAGTGCTCATTGATCACAAACTTGGATTGAAATAAATTGTGGCGATGTCCTCTCTCTGCCTTTTCCATTTGAGAACTGAGAACTTGACAAACAACAAGGCTAACATGACTTGTATCAAAGGTGATCTCCTCTGAATCAGAACCAGAATTATTCTCAGACTTCTCATGATCAGATTCGTCTTCCTCCACTTCGCTTGCCGATGTATACTCGCCATCTTCTCGTATGACAAGGGCTCGCTGATTTGGACAATCTCTCATGTAGTGACCCTTTCCTTTGCATTTGAAGCACTCAATCTCCCTTGTCCTACCAGTAGAAGCAACCGATGATGATGACTTGGCAGGGGCAGCAGCTGTCTTGTTGGAACTAGTAGGTTTGTGTGCTATGGGAGTTGTTCGGCTTGCTGAATTTTCTCGGGCAGCAGGTACAGTAGCTTGACTAGAGGAAGATTTATCACCTTTTTGCTGCTGGTTGGACACCTTCCAAGGTGTGGAAGAACTAGAGTATGTGCGGCCCGATTTACTGTAACCATCTCTCTTTCCTTGCACTTGCCTCTCTGCTTTGCAAGCGTAATGAAAAAGTTCATCCAAAGAGTTATAATTCTGAAAATCAAGTATGTTTTGGATCTCTTTATTTAGCCCACCCAAGAATCTAGCCATCTTCGCATTTTCCTCTTCTTGCACATTAGCATGAAGCATACCCACTTATAGTTCTTGATAATAATCTTCGACGGATTTGCCACCTTGGTTCAACCTTTGCATTCTATTAAGCACATCCCTCTCAAAATAAGAGGGAACAAACCTTGCTCTCATCAAGCGTTTCAAATCATTCCAAGTGTGTGGAGCTCTATTCCTTTGAATGATCTGACTCCACCAAATAGAGGCATAATCAACAAACTCACTGGTGGCAGCACGCACTCGTCGGTCTTCAGGGTAATGATGACAATTGAATTTTTGTTCAACTTGCAACTCCCAATCGAGATATGCTTCAGGGTTAAATTCTCCATCAAAGCTAGGGATAGAAAATTTGATATTTCTAAGAGGGTCATCTCTTCTTGCTTCTTGGCGATGATGTGCATATCCTGCACGCTCTCCCATACCCTGGTAGTTTTATGCAAGACGCCGTTCATCACGCCCTATTTGCACATCTTCATTTTCAGCAACAAATTCACCATTTTCTCCCTCATTAGCAGCCTCTTGAAATGCAGCATTTAGATTCTCCCTTGGATGAAGTTGGGCAGCCGCTGCAACATGATTGAAAACACCATTTGGAGCTCGAGGGACTCGGGGTGGCGGATGTTGTCGCGGAGGAGTATGCTCAACTTGCTCAATTCGGCCTTCAAGACCTCCAAGGCGATTCTCCAAACCATCCAGACGAACTAGCACTTGGTCAGCCAACATCCTTTCAAAAGTGTTTGCAAATTGATTCATTAATGCTTGTGAACGAGGAGACAGGGGCACGATAAGATGTTGATCCACACCATCGGCATCATCCTCCGATTGCATTCCATCACGACCATTTCTTGAACCTGACATGGTTAGCGAGGAACAAAAACAAAACCTACCAATGCTAATATATATATGTGGAAACTCACAATTCTTACCAATAGATGCTCTTACCCTTCTCAAAGATTGCTCACATGTTTGCTGGTTCGTGATAACTTTCAAAAGGGAGTTAGTGGAGCGATTGCAAGGTACTAAAACACGTTGATCAATGGCAAATTTGTGGACCTCTAGGTGTGTAATTTGTAGACAAGGATAAGAAATCAGTAATTCACAAGTTGCAAAATTGAATAAATGTTCGCACAAGTACTAGTCTTAGTAGCTGATCACAATGATATGGGAAATTAGGCTTTAGGCACAAAAGATACAGCACAAGAATAGTGACTAAGTGCAGCACAATGGTATGCGATCAAAACTGCTCCTTCAAAATTCTCTCTCTATTTTTTTTTTAGTTCTTTTCACTTCTTTCTTTTGTTTCACTTCCTTTCACCTTTTTTTTTTACTACGTTTTTTTTTCCACGCCCAAATACAGATTTGGACAGAAGGACTGAAATCAGCTTCTGAAACTTCAAACAGATGTAGATTCCAAACCACTCAATGAAAATTCATGAAATTTGACATGGAGTTGGGTTTTTGAGTTAGGAAACCAACAAAACTGATTTGAATTGATTTGGATTTCTAGAGACAGATATCCACGGTTTAGTGTCTGCTGTACAGAGGGAAAATTTCTGGACGTGAGATGGGATTTCAGATCGGAGCAGCTTCTTTGAGGCCTTTTTTTTTTGGAAGGATTTCTAGATTATGAATAAACGGACAAGATCAGCAACTAGACATCACATGACCAGACGAACAAAAACTCAAAAAGGCAAATTGAAATTAACAGACCGAAAAGCTAGAACAGGCTCGGAATTGGATATTTTTGTATGGCAATTTTCTGGACGTAGGTAAAACAAAAATCAATCTACTACAAAAGGATAGATGAATTCCTACCGGCAACGAAGGCTCTGATACCACTTGATACGCACACGCCTCGATTTAAGATGCGTACGCACGAGTTTGGTCCCGATCTTCCGTCGTAGGAGAATCCTTGGAGGGCGAGTTGTGACTTTGATGAAGGGGCGGCTAACCACGATCCAAGAACGCGACTAGAAACCCCGCAATCGCTAAACCACTCCTCAATTGGTTATCAACCATGTCAAAACACGATTGACCTGTTCATGAAGAACGGTCCGAGCAATTCGATGAGAATTGAAAGAGCAATAGCGAAAGAACAATCACTCATGGATATTTTGAGACTTCAAGTGTTTGGGGGCCAAGAGGTCTTACAATAGCAGTAGCTACAACCAAAAATCAAAGTCTGCCCTTTTCTCCTGTTGAAACCGAATATAAGGCTAATTGCGCACAACCCTTTCCATGCAGTGCGTGGCTGAATATAGGAAGTGTTGATTTTGTTTTGATTTGATCCCTCACGGCTGGAAAATAAATGGGCCTTCCTTGCATGTGTCTCCACAAAGTTGGCAATAATTCTCCATTGCTGAAAATAAATTGCGTGGCACACAAAATGAGATATCTCTTTTGCTTGCATGCAGCCATACTAGTGCATCTTCTCTCACGGTAGCATCAATTGAGAATTCTTCCTTTTTTTTCTTCATGATATCCCTTGTCTCTTACCAATACTCCTTCCGGAGCGCCTTTTGTCCAAGGCGTCGAGCACGGGCACGTGTCATCGGACCTTGCAGGCTAATAGACTCTCCTACGTGCAAGCTAGTGATGTCCTCATCACATCGTCCGCCATGTCTAATTCGCACTGCAATAAACATAACGGTGGCATGCACAATTACTATCAATAAAGATGCTAGCTTGCTGAAATAATCAAAGTGACCAGGGAAACAAAACAACAGTTTTTAAGAAGACCCACAGAAGGGATCCTTCCATGAAGTGAATGTCCTGCAGAAATTACCTAATACAAAGTCTGAACCCTAGCTAACAATGATGTGTTTTTGCAAACAACTGCTGAGATTACACTTTATCCTCCATTTGTTAACTAATCTTAAATTCTACCATGATGTGGAAGCTAGCATAAACCCAAAGCCCACGTGCTAATCTCCACACCCATGACTGTAATGCCAACACAACTAGTAACCATCACAATCATGCTAATCCCATTTGCCTCCATTCCTAACTTGGTTCATGTGAATGAAAGCAGTGGAACACCCAACATTTTAACCATTCCAAACTGAAATACTCTCAATGTATGGGCAAGAATATATGGGCGAGATAACCTGACAATTAGGGCTTGGAATCTCCCCGAGGCAGATCTGAGCAACAATGGCGGATGCAGCGAGGAAAGAGGGGTAACCACGGAAGAACCGACGGGGACGTGGCGACCAACTACTTGTCATGGTGGCGACCGACTGCCGCATCGACGACGTCGATGGCGGAGGGCCACTCACCTCGTGGCCACTAGAGGCAACGAAGGATGCCTGATTGCAATTGCTAGTCGTTAGAGATGGCGCTCCATCACCACCGGCACGAGCGATTGCTAGATCCGTTTTCTCGAAGGAGATTACAGCCTCCTGGTAGGGTGGAGGAGATTGAAGCTCCTAGTAGCCAGCGATTCTTTTGAGGGCGGTCAGAGCAATTCCTCGCAGACATTACTGTTCTCGGTTGAAGAGGCCTTAATCCCGGTTCAAAGTTTAAACCGGGAATGATGGTTGTGTTTTTCCAAAAAATTGAGTCATGCAGGGGGCAGAAGCGGGGCTCGAACCGTGGACGCACGGTGAGCCCGCGCTATTGCCGCACGCTACTAGTCAGTTGGAAGCATATCATTTGTCAACATATTAGGGCGCGTAATGGTTTTATGGACAGTAAATTCCTATAATAAATTTGGTTCACTGTTTGATTCGATTCTCTTTGGTTGAATCAAAATTTGTCACTATTGTATTGACTTTCTAAAATAATATTTTGTAACATTTTTGGGGATATGTAGAATTTTAACAAAGATCTTGAAAATGTTTTAAATAGGTTTTGCCTTTCCAGCCTCTTTTTAAAGACTCAACTTTTGGATCAACCAAACTGAACCAAACCAAACCGTGGGTCAACTATCATCATCAAATTGTAAAACATTGTACAAAATCCAGTAAATTCCGTTTAATAATATAAATACCAGTAAATTCCTGTAAAATTCTAGTAAATTTTTTATAAATAGTACGGTACATGTTTCGACAAAAAAAAGAAAATTCGCATGAAATTAAGAAAAATTGAACATACTAAAAAATGTGTATTCGGCACTACCCTAGCCGTCATCACTGCTATCCTCATCCTCATCGTCGTCGTCGTCATCGTCCCCTCCCTCGCTATCACCCTCATCCCCGCTGTCAGGGTCTATCGACGACGCGCCATTGCCGTCCGCTTCGTCTTCACCGTCGAGTTCGGGGTCGGAGTCCTCAGCACCCTCCGGATCGTTGGAGACATCGTCGTCGTCAGACCACCATGGCGCCTCTTCCTCTTCTGAGCTGGTACCCTCTGAGTGGAGTGGGAAAACTCAGAGAGCCTCCATCGCTTTGGTGGTGGCGACTCAGGCGGCAACGAATCAGAGCTACAAGACATGGCGGCCGGCCGGAGGTAATCACTAATCAGGGCTACAAGGATGTCTCTTTGTGTATGATGTGGATTCCATTTATAGGGGGCCTGACTAATCT
The DNA here is from genome assembly GCA_036346415.1 of Raddia guianensis. NCBI lineage: Eukaryota > Viridiplantae > Streptophyta > Magnoliopsida > Poales > Poaceae > Raddia > Raddia guianensis. Next base: position 31,349,621 of record CM070535.1, read on the forward strand.
TTGACATTCCATTTTCTCTGTTGTGGATCGAAAATGTTGCACTGGTGCACGCGCGCCGACGACTCGACTCCCCGAAGCGCATCGACGAAGCGAACAGTCGGCGTGTGTTTCCAATACTACATTAATTGCAATATGGTAATTAAATCCTTTGCAAGAGACAAATTATACACAAAGATGAATTAACTTCGACATCGGGCTGTGTGATCCAGCAGCTAAAGGAGCGAGACTCCGCTAAGCTTGGTCGATTTGGAGGAAGGGGAAAGAACTAACGCGTGGGGGCAGCGAATCCTTTCAGTCCCATTCAAAACACAAACCGAGGTTGATTACTAGAACTGACATGTGGGGCAGCGAATCCTTTCATTCCCGGTTGAAAACGAAAACCGAGATTGATAACAAGAACTAACGTGTGGGGCCAGATAGCTGCTGGCCTTCAATCCCGGTATGTGTGGGGGATTGGTTGCGGCCCAGTGCCCTTGACCGCACGTAAAGTATTGTGGGTTTGCGGTTTTGTTTGGTTCAGTTCGGTTAGGCCAAAATTTGTTTTTTTATAGACTAGTCGGTTTAATATTTTGTAATATTTGATATTTTTACGGGATAGTATGAAATCCAGTAAATTAGAGTAAGCAATTATTAAATATTTTAACATTCCAGTAAATAGTATAAAATCCAGTAAATTAGAGTAAAAAGTACAAAATGCAGTAAACAGTATGAATTCCAACATATATGCAACTACTTTGTTTTTATAAGTGATCCTTCGTTGTGGTCATGGCGTACGTAGGGGTTTCGTCATCAGCATTGATGATAGTAATGTCTACATCCACCGACAAAGGTGGCAGCTCGTTAAACTGATTGTACTCTTCTTTATCTGTTACGTCCTCAACTCTGACAATCCTTATTTTACTAGGAAGAACAATATGGTGTCTTGGCTTATCACTATTACAAGTATTGTCCTTCTGCCTTTTGCTACCCCGTCCCATTTGCATTTTCTGTTTGCTATCCATGTCAATCACATAGAAAATTTGTGTGACATCATTAGCGAGCACGAATAATTCGTCCCTGTAAGCCACTTGCTTAAGGTCCACGGTTGTCATCCCGTATTCGTCGATCTGTACAGCTATCGGTTTGACCCATTGGCACCGAAATAGAGGGACTTTCAGATGTCCGTACTCGAGCTCGCAGATTTCCTCTATAAAACCATAATAGGTGTCCATGTTTCCATTATTGTCCAATGCATCAATTCGAAAACCGCTATTTTGGTTCGTGCTCTTGCCATCCTTGGATGCAGTGTAAAATGTGTATCCATTTATCTCATACCCTTGCAATGGTACGATTGTCATTGATGGTCCCCGAGCTAAGAGTTGCAATTGTTTGTGGACTCCCTCCTTACCCAAATTTGCTTTTGTAGCCAACCGCCGAAACTCTCTACTTGCTTGTTTGCGATCCACTTTTTGACCTCCCTAGGTATTCTTCTCGGAGAATCATCTCATGATCATTGACATATGGAACCACTAAAGCTGCTTGTTTCAATACTGTGAAATGAGGTTGTCTAAATGACAGTATATCTTTGCATGAGGTTTCTTTCCTTCTTGTAGTGTCTTTTCCCTGTAGCCTCCCCTTATAGCGTAATATAGGCATGCCAATCGGATTCAAATCATTAATATAGTCGATGCAATACTCAATCATCTGTTCTGTGCCAACACCCTGGGCAATACATCTTTCTAGGCGAGACCGGTTACGAATATATTTTTTTAGAACACCCATGTACCTTTCGAAAGGGAACATGCTCTGCAAGAACGTGGGTCCAAGAATTTCTAACTGTTTCACCATGTGAACCATTAGATGGACCATCATATCAAAGAAGGACGGAAGGAAGATCATCTCAAAGTTGACCAAATCAGCGACATTGTCATCCTGCATATTAGATAAATTATCTGGATCTATGACCTTTTATGATATCGCGTTGAAGAACGAGCATACATTGACAATTGTCTCTCATACCATGTCAGGCAGAACACCTCTCAACATTACTGGCAACAACTGGATCATCAACACATAACAATCATGCGATTTTACATTTACGATTTTTTCTCTTTTGTGTTTATAAGTCTTCTTATATTCGACGAGTATCCGGAAGGGATCTTAACACTGTTTAACAACTTAATCAAAGTTTTTTCTCTTCTTTGCTTGGAGTGTAGCTCGCAGGATGTAGGTAATGACCTTTGTCTCTTTATTGCGGATGTAATTCTTACTTGAGTCCTAATAGTTGTAAGTTCTTGTGTGTTTGAAAAGTATCTTTTGATTTGCCGTACATATCTAAGTATCCTAGCAGGTTCACACAGACATTCTTTGTTATATGCATGATGTCCAATGAGTTACGAACCTCTAAGTCTTTCCAGTAAGACAAATCTCAAAAAATTGATTGCTTCTTCCAACTAGCCTTCTTCTTAGCTTCTTTAGCCGAGAGTTGTGGGATAGGTTTGCTATAGGACCCTTTCTAAATACAACTTCCAGATCCTGTACCATAGAAAATAAATCTGTTCCACTACGGTGCTTAGGCTTCTTCCGTTTCTCTTCCGTCCCATCTAAAGGTTTGAATAACAAATCGGAATCGATCCACAGGTGAAATGAAGAATTTGACTTCAACCACGATTTCAACAGTTGTTCAGAGCAAAAGGCACAACATACTGTTGAAGCTCCATGCTAAGTTTCCCTAGAACAACAGAAAAGGGCTCAATTCTACAGCCTTTAGATGCTTATGAATAAATAAGAATATTGTAGGATCAATGGATCATTTAAATTCTCATTAGATCCAATCTGACTCATCAGAGTAGTAATTAATTAGAGAGAACTACATCCTTAGGTTACTATGTAACGAGTGCTTCAGGTTGAGGAACCAACGGTAGCCCATGCATACAACCTTCCGAGAATTTGTCAGGTACTTGTCTTCCGTATCGTCCAAGCACTTGATGCAGCGTTTATATCCCTTGACAGATAGGCCCGACAGGTTACTAAGCGCTGGCCAGTCATTAATTGTTACGAATAGCAATGCACGTAGGGTGAAACACTCTCTTTTGTACTCATCCCATACACGTACAACATCGTTCTACAACGTTAGTAGATCTTCGACCAACGGTTTTAGGTACACGTCAATATCGTTCCCGGATTGCTTGGGGCCATGGATGATCAATGGAATCATAATATACTTCCGCTTCTGACACAACCAAGGAGGAAGGTTGTAGATACATAGTCACTGGCCAAGTACTGTGATTACTGCTCAACTCGCCATACAAGTTTATCCCATCTGTACTCAACGCAAACCGTATGTTCCTCGCATCGCTTGAAAACTCCGGGTATTTTCTACCAAGTTTTTGCCACTGCGAGCCATCTGCGGGGTGTTTTAGCCTTCCATCAACCTTACGATCATCTTTGTGGCAACACATCATCTTCGCATGCTCTTTGTTCGCAAACAAATGCTTCAACCCAGGGATTATAGGGAAGTACCACACCACCTTAGTGGGGTCTCTTCATCTTACGCTCTCCCTCTACCTCACCTACGTCATCACGCTTGGTATTATACCGCGATGTTTTGCACACCGAACAGGCTTTTAAATTCTTACACTTATTGTGATAGCGGATGCAATCATTATGGCATGCATGTATCTTCTGTACCTCCAAGCCCAAAGAACAAAGAGCTTGTTTGGCTTCGTACGTAGTTTCAGGCAACGTGCTACCCTCTAGAAGCAACTTTTTTATGAGGCCTAACAACTCGTTGAATCCCTGATCAGACAATCCATTTGCCACTTTTCATTGCATTAGTTCTAGTCTAGTACGCAACTTTTGTACCCCTGGCCGTAGTTTGGATACAACAATGTTTCACAGTCCTCCCACAGGCGCTAAAACTTTTTGTAATGTCTTTCATCGACGTATTCTTCCTCTTCATCAAGCAACATCTGGTCTAGATCATCGTCACTAAACTCCCTCTGTATATGTTCAAAATAACTATGTTGGCCAGTTTCGAGATATTGTGCTCCACTTGTTCTTCTTCAGCACGTGTAATCTCTACTTCACCGTGCTTAGTCCAACGGGTATAATTTTCCATAAAATCTCTTGAGATCAAGTGAAAATAAATTTTCTCAGAGTTTGCGTACTCCTTTTGATTCTTGTAATCAATACATGGGCAACATATATAGTCTAAGGTAATATTGGCATCGACATGACGAATAAAAGTTTCCAAACCCTCCACAAACTGCGAGGAACGTCGGTCCATGTACATCAAATACACAACTTGATACCATACAAACAAGTATGATTTAATAGTACACATACAAACATGATTCAATATTAATCTTTTAATACTTAAATCTTTCGGACGAAAATTTACATTATCTAGAAACACAAACAAAGGTCGGCATTCGCGGTTTGCACCAGCGGTGGCGTGCGGCGCCGGCGGTGGGGTGGGGGTACGTGGGACCAGAAGGACAATGAGAAACCGGTGGATAAATATATAAACCTCAGCAGCACGGCGTCCGGGGAGGCGCTAACGAAGCGGCCCGCGCGCGGCGATGACGAAAACGGCTACCGTCTCCTCCCTCAGCTGATCGGCCAGGGAGGTGTTAGACGACGCGGCCGGCGCGACGACAGGAGCGCGGCTTCGTTCCCCTCTCAGTCGAGCTCCCTCAGCGCGGAGAAGAGAGACTTGGCTCCACGGTCCCCAGTCCACACTCCTCAGCAGTTCCTTGCTCAGCGCGGCCATGAATGGCTCTTGTCTCCGCTTCTTCCTCAGCACCGCGTGGCGACTCCATCTCTCAGCTAGTGCGGCTAGCTCTTCTCGTGGACGCGGAGCCCAATATCAGTCCCGGTTGGTAACACCAATCGGGCCTTTTGTGATGACTGGAGAAATGCGCGTCAACCCAATATCAGTTCTGTTTGTAACGCCATCGGGACTGATGCACCCCTTCTGCCATCTGTTGCACGAGGCGAACTATCGGTCCCGGTTGGTGGTACCAACTGGGCCTGGAAGGTGCCCCGCGACCATGCTCTCGTTGAACCGGGACTGATGTGCCGGATAGAAGGCCGATTCTCTAGTAGTGTATCAATCTAAACATAGATCAATTTCAGTTTGTTTAAACTAGCGAGGTAATATTTATATTATATGGATAGTATATTAACATATATAATCAAAACATCGAGAGGTTAATAAGAGTCGAACTCGCCCAGATTTCACTACATCATTTCTTATTTATCTTTTAATAATTTTCATGTCATACGTATCTCAAAATTTGACTTAATTGGAAGTTTATAAATTTTATTTAACAATTTTTCCTAATTATTAACAAAATTAACATAAATCACAGTCATTAGTCTCGACGAATATGTGTTCATCGAGACTACACTACAACTTTTTTTAAAAAAAAAAGCACGAAAATTTACTTGTAGCTGGGTTGGGGACACGGCAAGACAGTGTAACCCCATTTCTATAGATTTACATAGGTATTTTTGGTTACTCCATGAAAGTGCACCTAGGCTCCTAAGTGATTTTGGTGATTAATGACGCAACTATTAGTGGACTAATGGTTTAAATGAGCTTCTGAGCATGTTTAATTGCCATTGCAACACAGAAAAGAGCATTGTGAACCCCTCAAAAAAAGAAAGAAAAAGAAGCTCGGTTATACAAACCTAGACTTATCCTTTTATAGTTTTTAATTTGAGCCTAATTAAGGACAGTCGGACTATTAAGATGGATGTGACGAAAAAAAAACTTCTAGATATCGCAAGTGCTATATTGGATGAAGTATAGTTTATGAGAGAGACACTAGTGCCATCACATCCTCAAAACACAGGGTTTTACATTGACAAGAGACGGACTATCCTGTGCCAAGTATCGAAGTATCCGGTAGGTGGCACACCATGACACCGGAATGTCCAATTTTTAGAGATTTTGATCTCTCTGTTTGATTTTCTTGAAAATCATCAAAGTATCTGGCCAAAATATCAAAGTACCTGATACCCGTGAGGTCAGAATGTTCGAAAATTCGAGATTAGTGCTCTATGTCGTTCCCCTTATTTACTTCATTGACATTGGAGTATCCAGTGGCTTGGACCAGAGTATTTGATACCTTCCAAATCAGAACATCCAATTTTTTAGGTTTCAAGTTCTCTGTCTACGGTTCATTTTTGCACCGAATTGTCCGGTATTTTACATCGAACTGTCCAATGTGGACAGAAAACTCACCCCAACGGCTTGCTTGGGCAACCAACATATCTATTCCCCTCCCACCAACCGGCTAGGGTTAAGCACTTCACTCTCATCAATACACTCTTGTAGCATCCTCTTGAGCTTTTACTCTTCTCCCCATCCCAAATCCTCTGGCTTAAGCTTTGGGTAGGGTTGAAAGGTGAGATCGAGTGTCCCATGAGCTAGCTTTACCATTCGAGAACTCGATTCATCCTCAGGCTTGTTCTTTGACGAATTTGTTACTCTTGGAGGTTGAGGACTTTTAGATGGATAGGTGTCACCTAACGAGCCACTGAAGTTTTGTGTGATGTCTAGTGGGAAGTTTGTGAAGACCGAATCTACCTCCGGAAGGGAAGGAATGAAGCAGTGAAGCCGAGGGATCTTGGTGTGACCTCGGTGTGGTAAAGGATTAAAAGAGACCTCGATTCAAGTGTGACCGGGTTGCCTCAACAGGCACATAGGATCCTCTCAAGGACTTGAACTTTGGAAAACATATTGACGTGTCTCGTCTTCACGTTTGGCTTCATTTCTATTTCCCCTTTTAGCATATTTTGCTTTTGATTTGAGCTCTTGTTTGGTTGAGTAGCACCTTTGAGTGCTATTGCATCTCTCCATGTTGTGGATTGACTTTTGGTTTTGGTGGCACATCAAGTTAATGAGCTTAGCTCATGATTTGGCCCTAACTCTGTTGATAGGTCGGATTGTTTGGTGATTTTTATTGGTTACTCTAGTAACCATCGGACTATCTGGTGTACGGGACTGAATTGTCCGGGGCTAGAAGCTTCCATGTAAATTTGGGTCAAAATTTTTGTAATGCTTATTCACCCTCCCTCTAGGCAACATCTCAATCCATCACTCAAATTTAAAACTTCCCCTTATAAATATGGAGGGACGTGTACAATACTTAGGAAGAAACAATATACACAAAAGTTCTAGACTAATCATGTTCAAAGTGGATAAATGTTAATTGTGAAGAAAAAATGATTTGGCTTTCTGATCCAGTTTTTTATTATAACGAAGGCACCTAAAAAAGCTCTTAAAAATATCATAACGAAGCAAATCAGCTTCGAGAAGAGGTACGACGTAACGATTGACCACATCGGTTGACTTCAGCCCAAGTGAGCACTCGTGAGTAGAGCTGGGGAAACGCCGTACCAAACGGGCCAGCCCGGGCACGGCCCAAAAAACAGGCCCGCAGCCCGGCATGGCTCAAAATTGCATGCCGGGCCGGGCCTGGAAACCAGGCACGACGTGCCGCCCGGCCTGGCCCGATGTTACGGGCCGTGCTTGGGTCGGCCTGGCCCGAAAAGAGGCACGAGTCAGTATTTTATATTTTTGGTGGTCTTTTATTATTCGGATGAATTTCTGTTCAATACAAAAGTTGTAGGTAATGTCGAGACACATCTTTTCCATGTAGACAAGTTTTTAATTTGAGTAATGTATGAATTTATAAAAAAATATTTTTGTCGCTGTCTGCTTTCGGGTCGACGGCACCGTCCTCGGTAATTCACCATTTTCGAGGTTTTATGTTGCTCTGATGAATTTGGGTTGAACACGAAAGTTGTAGATAATTGTGAGACACATCTTTTTTGTATAAACAACATTTTCATTTGAGCAATGTATGAATTTCTAAAAAATTATTTTGCCTGTTGTTTTGTTACTCGTTCTGTGCTTGGGCCGGCTCGATGCGAAGCCGGCCCGCCGTGCTTTTGAGCCGTGCCGTGCCTAGATTTTGGCACTCCGTGCCAGCTCGGCACGGCCCGAAGTGTTGACCGGGCCGTGCCGACCAGTTTTGCACTGGCTCGAGGCACGATGGGCCTAGCCTGGCCGGGCTGGCACGGCACGGCCCAACTCCCACCACTACCCGTGGGCAATCAACCGTCGTAGTCTCAGGCTCTTTCAATAGGCGGCACTTTCGACAGCTGAAAACATGGTAGTTTTTCAACGTGATAGAGTAAGCTATATTTAAAATGGACAAATAGAGAAGTCAATTCAAATAAACTTTGGGTTATATACGATCTCTCGATAATGTGTAAAGTTCAAATTACTAGAGATGCATATATCTTATTTCTTGATTTTATTTTAAATGATAAAAATATATTACTTCTTCGATCCCAAATTTTTGACCTTGTTGACTTTGCACAATTTCTAAAACACAACTTTAATCACTAATTATCATTATAGTTTATTCATGAAACCATTAAAATTATAATATTATTGAAGTACTTTTTAAAACAATTATGTGCATGCGCTTCATATAGTCAAGCATTCATAACTCAAGTATAAAAACATAGACTAGCATGCATCTCAAACTTTCAAAATGTGATCAGAGGTACTAGTATGTATAATGTTTTTTGGAAAAAGTGCCAAGTTAGTCCCTCAAATTTCACGTTTCGCCAAATTCGTCCCTAAAGTCCAAAACCAGTTTTCGCACGTCCCCGATCTTTCGAAACCGTTCTGATTTGGTCCCTTGACTGGTCAAACCCGGATTGGAGGGCGGTTTTAGCTGATGTGGCGCTCATGTGGCAGATTCCGCTTACATGGCAATCTACATAACACTCCACGTGGCTTTTTTTTTGGGCCGACGGCACCGTTCTTGGTAATTCACCATTTTCGAGATCTTATGTTGCTCAGATGAATTTGGTTTGAACAATAAAGTTGTAGATAATTTCGAGATGCATCTTTTACATGTAGACAAGTTTTTCATTTGATCAATTTATGAATTTATAAAAAAATATTTTTGTCGCTGCCTGCTTTTGGGCCGACGGCACCGTCCTCGGTAATTCGCCATTTTTGAGGTCTTATGTTGCTCGGATGAATTTCGGTTGAACACGAAAGTTGTAGATAATTTTGAGACTAATATGTTTCATGTGGACAAGTGTTTCATTTTAGCAATGTATGAATTTATTAAAAATATGTTTGTCGCTGCCAGCTTTCGGGCCGACGGCACCGTCCTTGGTAATTCGCCATTTTCGAGGTCTTATGTTGCTCGGATGAATTTGGGTTGAACACAAAAGTTGTATATAATTTCGAGTTTCATCTTTTTATGTAGACAAGTGTTTCATTTTAGGAATGTATGAATTTATAAAAAATATTTTTATCGCTGCCTGCTTTCAGGCCGACGGCACCGTCCACGGTAATTTGCCATTTTCTAGGTCTTATCTTGCTCGGATGAATTTAAGTTGAATATAAAAGTTGTAGATAATTTCGATACGCATCGTTTATATATAAACAACTTTTCATTTGAGCAACGTATGAATTTCTAAAAAATATTTTGTCTGCTGTTTTGTTACTCATGAAAAAAAGCCACGTGGAGTGTTATGTAGATTGCCATGTAAGCGGAATCTGCCACATGAGCGTCACATCAGCTAAAACCGTCCTCCAATCTGGGTTTGACCGGTCAAGGGACCAAATCAGCGCGGTTTTGAAAGATCGGGACGTGCCAAAACTGGTTTTGGACTTCAGGGACGAATTTGGTGAAAACTTGAAAGTTGAGGGACTAAACTGGCACTTTTTCCATGTTTTTTTAACGTATGCTTTGCAAAGTATATACATATAGCACAGATATTTTGGGTGGTCTGCTTGACCCCCTATACCTCAATATTGGCTCCGGCCCTGGTAGATATGACGTGTAGCAGATTTGTATTATTAATTGCAATGTATTTCGTATTGTAATTTTGATCGGTAGATGGTTAGCGTCGACATGGGAAAAATGAGATTTGTTTTGAAGCAATTCGTACTTGATCTTTTTTTTTGTCGAGGAAAAACATCAGGCAATTTATATTTTCAAATTCATTATGAGGACTGAGAGAATCCAAGTAGGGTAGATCTTTCTATGTTTCAATCAGTTACGCTCAAAATCTAGGCCTAAGAGAGAGATCGTTCGGTTATAGGTTGCAAAATTAGTTATTGCCCATGTTTTAACTAAACCCGCAAGAACATATGATGAAGGTTAGTACTGCGGTGAGTCGTGCTAGGAAAGGATTTTATTGGGAATTGATGTCGATCTTGTGTACCTCCAACTGGAAGCCCTATGTGGAGATTGCGAGTGAGCGCCATCTTCCTTTAGTGTTGTTTGCATAGTTTAAATTCAAACGACATGTTGGATTAAGTGAGGGGGCTGAAGAACCATGGGAGAGCACTAGTGTTGAAGGGGCGGAGGCGGCAAAGGGGGGACATGAATGTGACCGAGGAAAAGGTAGGTGAAGACGTAGAGAGGGGGGAACGAGCAGGCAAGAACAGATGAGGTTGCCAATGCGAATGATGAAGGGCAATATATAAAATTATGAAATAATACAACAAATAGAGGTAGAGGATGCGGAGTACGAGAAAGTCCTCGAGGACAGGATGCAAATCGGGCATGTACCTCTGGGTACACTTCTATCATACCTGAACCCGAAACCTAAAACTACCGCCCATACCCGAACCAGAAAACACCCACGGGTGCAAACCCGCACCCATATCTGAATTCGATGGGTACCTGATACCTAATGGGTACCCATACCTGGAGAGGGGGAGGGGGCGCAGGGGTTAGGGGGATTGCGGGGCGGTGGCCCGAGGGAGGGAGAGAGACCGAGAGAGAGGGAGAGGGGAGTGCGATAGGGGGTGGCTCGGTGGCAGCCTCGCCAGATGCAGTGGCAGCGCCGTGGCAGCGGTAGGGGGCCGGTTCGGCGGCACCCGAGTGAGGGGAGGTGGAGAGCCGAGAGAGGGGAGACTGAGAGAGACCGAGGGAGGGAGAGAGAAGCTCACAGTCACACGGCGGCTGGCGGTGACCGATGAGTCAATGGCATCGGTGGCCCGTCGGCGTGGTGGGGGATACCCAAACCCAAAAACCCCATGGTATAAGTTGCGACCCATACCAATGGGAACCCAAACCCATGGGTTTTTCAACCATCCCAAATCGAGGAAGACATGTGAAACGATGAATGGTTTCAGACATTACCATGTGCTTGTTGAGTGGAACTCATATAACTTTAAAGATTTCTCCACCCATAAAAATAGTCACCCTTCATTGGATTATTATGCAAAGGATCCATGTACCCGAATAACATCCAAAATTTTTAACTTGTGTAGAATTTTTTGTGAAATAAAATTTCTAAAAAAATTAAAACTTTAATTGAAGTGATATTTCCTAAAGAAAATGAATTTTAGGATTTCAAATCATTATTAAAATAAGCAAAAGGCTTTATTTGAAAATAATGCTAGAGAAATTTTTTTTTTAGTATTTTCCTTATGGAAATATGCCTATTTTGATTTTCACAAATACTACATTGTTTAAAGCATTATTTTAAAATAATATTTAAATTTTATAATTTTGGGGAAAACTAATTTGATTTGTTTGATAGAAAAACGAAATTACAAACTAGGGAAACATTAAATTTTATGCAAATCAAAGTATTTTCTTTTGGGAATATTTTCAAGTAATTCAAATATTCTTGATTTTGGATTTTCAGATTGTGATTAAATATTTATTTTCAATAAAGTATTTTATTCATAATACCTTCCCTAAAGTTCAAGAGCTATTTAATATTCATAATACCTTCCGTAAAGTTCGAGAGCTATTTAAATTTCCCTTTTCATGAAAAGCAAGGAAATATTAATTTTTTGAAATATTTTAGAGATAAGATCAAATTGGCCTTATGTTGGAAATTATTTGGCGATAATTGCATATCAACTAGAATAGGAAACAATTTTGAAAATTCAAAATTTACATTAATTACTTTCCTTCTCTTTCTTTCTTCTTTTCCACTCCACCCGATTAGGCCTTCGACCGGCCCAACTTACCTCTTGAGTTGCAGCCCACTTCCTCCCTCCCTCTCTCTCTCTTATAGTCGGGTCCCATGCTTCTTCCTTCTTCTTTTTTTGACCTTCTTTCTTTCCTTCTACGCTCCAACTGTGCCTTCTACTTTCTTTCTTTAGCCGGCACCACCACTGCACCGTCCTATGATTTTCGTGGCGCCTCATCGTCCTCCCAATTCTCTCGTGGTGCCCTCCATCCCATATAAAAGCTGCCCACCTCCACCCCTCTGCACTACCCAACCCCCTCTCTGATTTTGCCGCCACTAGGCTGCCTCGACCTCCGTCTCCCCTCTCGAAGTAGTACCGTCCATGCACCTTTTGCTCCTAACCATCACCGCAAAGCCCTAGTACAGTGCCTCCGGGATTTCCTCACCGGAGTCAACGAAGCAACCGTTGTCCTTCTCGTTGATTCGGTCTAGTTGCTGCGTGTGAGCCCTCCCCACCACTCTCAAAGATCCCCCACTCCTACTTCTTCCACCTCAAATGGTTGCCGCCTACCCTACTCCGTCGAAGCACCGCCGCGCAGTTAGTATTGAGCAAGATCTCTAAGTAAAGAATTCAGGGTAGAGAAGTCTGGTAAGGTGTATATGATGTGAAGTGTGTTGCCCATGAAAAGTTCATACATTTAAAGAGAAAGTGGGTGGAATCCAAATTTGTTCTATTGTAAGGGAGCACAACTATCAGTTGGAACAGGCGCAACAAAAGGGACAGGAACCTAACTTCAACCCTTTTGAGCAGTGGTCATATATGCACAAATAGTAGATAACATTAGTTTCGAGGCTCCCTCGATAATTCAAGCAATCGAGGAACAATTTCAATACAAGATCAAGTTCCTGATTGCTTGGAGAGCAAAGTAGAAGGTTTTAAAGACAAAGTTTAGGGCGTACAAAGCATTATATGCGAAACTCCATGCCCTATTAGACCATAAGTACTAGGAATTCAGGTACGCAATGCGGTATTAAGGAGTACTCTACGTCTAGTGCAGACACCAACGAGTGGATTCTACGGCGGGTATTCTTTTGCTTTGGGACCATACATTAAGGTCTTCACATATTGTGTTCCATGTTTTGTGTGGATGGTACATTTCTCACCAGCAAGTACAAAGGGTATATATTGACAACAATTTCAAGGGGTAGATATTGAGCAGTAGCAGCACACCAGCCATGTGGCGGCCGACTAGCGGCGGCCGCTCTTCCCTATGGATCCACCCCCACACCTTGGTGCTGGCATATAGCTCTCGGAGCATAGCCCCAGCCCCAACAATTCTAACTCTATGCGGTGGTAGGAGCGCGGATATGGACGACAACGATGAAACATGGCAGGACACGCATATATCTCGAAGCAGATGGGGAACACGCTGAGAAATCACTATGCTGGAGCACATATGTGAATGTTGGAAAAGAATACAGCGGCGCAAGCGCGAACATGGACAACAGCGGTGGAGGACTCGGTGAAGAATCATAATGGAGGGCACAGATGCGGATGATGACAAAGCACAAAAAGTGGATGTGGACGGTGACGGTAGGGGACATGACGAGGATGGCGACGGTGGAGCATGGATGTGGACGGCGGCGAAAAACACGGCGACAGAAGCGCAGCCATGAACAGCTGCAGAGAACTACAACGGAGGGGGACGCGATCAGAACAAAAGAAAATGGTTGATATCGTGAAGTGTCTTCAGACAAGTAAGTGGAGAAAAATAAGACAAATATAACTGGATTTAAAATTCCTCCTCATCGAACATTAGATGATCTCGTTCGTCACGAGCGCACGGAACGGTCGTCCGTTTTGTAGGTTTTTTATTTACGATAATTTTATTTAGTCCTCCCGTATCCTGTGCAATCCTTTGCTTGGTGCAGCCATGCAATCGGACTCCCTGCTCCCTCCGATCCATCTCCGACTGACGAACTGCGACTTGCGCCACTTTTGCATTCAACCGCCCGCCTCCCTACTGCCTCACGCGTCATTTTGCAGCCAAGGCCCCTGCTGGTTGCCTCCCTGCTCCCTTTTCCAAACTCTTGTCTCTCTGTCTCCATTCTATCCACCAATGACATGGATGCGCCGCTGCCATTGAAGTGTTGCAAAATTAGCATAATGAGCAAGACTATACAGTATTCCATAATGAGTACAGCAATAGTTAATTGCAAGCCAAATGAACCATAAGGCAAGTATTCCTCAGATATGACCAAAAAGACATAAGAATACTGAAAAGCCTTAAAAGAATTCAATGCTGCCCAAGTTAATAAAACCAGCAATAAGCTCAAGATTTTATTGATGATGTTGTTCTCAGATTGCAAATAGGGGTTGCTAATTAAATTAGCCATCCAACCGATCTTAGGCAACATATCACAGGATAAAATAATCTGGAACTGAAGGAAATAAGCCCTTAGACAGCACTGCTCTAGTCCAAAAACAGGAGTAAAACTCCTCTATGCATATATAATCAAGTTGCCACAGAGTGCACCAGGAATTAATTGATCAATATAGCAGTTCGGTCAGACTAGAACCAACCACAAGAATGAGCCGAACAGCAGCTCAAAAGCTCACTGGACCAACTAGTAAAAGAGCTAACACAATACTAGTTCTCCAAATAAATAGGTAACAAGTGCAGCAGTGATATTAATCAATTAATTCCAGCATCACACACTAGATCATGCACATAGAGTAATCAGGATTAAAGAACTTGAGCAGTACGTCTAGGTCTAGCAATTCCTTTTATTCACAGATCATTAAGCCTCAACAATTGCAATCATCATCGAACAAATAAAGGAGCCACAACACAGTGCATCCAGATTTGGTCAGACGGCCTCTAGCTCGAAGGCTAGTTTCCCAGAAGAGTCCGTATCCTGTGCACATATGCAGCCCGTGCACATGTGCACATTTTGAATCCGACCGTTTATCTCGCATCCGACCGTCCCTCCCGATTTTGCATTTACCCCCGCGGCTCACCCGCCCCACTCTCACCGCCCGATTTTCCCAGGCGTCTCCCCTAACCCTAAGCGCGCGCTCCGGCCGCCCCGAGGTCGCCGTCGTCGTCCGTCAGCGTTCCGCCCTCCTCCGCCGCCTTCTGGCCTTGTATTTGCTCGACGGTGCCACGCCTTTCGTGGGCGCCTCGAGCGCTTACCCGCCCATCGTGGGCCGCCTCGCCGCCCCCTCGGCGGGGGCGGCGGCGATCCAGCCTTAATGAGCAGAGACGGCAACGGCGGCGGCGTATCCGGCGAGCGAGCGGCGGCGGCGGCAGCTGCTCATGCGGCGGCGTCGGCGGAGGCGCTGCTCATGCGGCGGCGGTGGTACAGCGCATAGCGCGGTGCTAGCGATGGCGTGCGTCCTGGGCGCCAAGATGGAGAAACCGCCGTTCCTCATCCTTTGGACTGTAGGTGAGGAAGAGATCAGATTGCGCATTGCGTGATTCTCAATTGTATGTGCAATCTGGAATGTTTGTAAATTGAGTTTGGAGAATGTCTGAAATTCTAGAATGTTTGTAAATTCAGTTTGGAATGTATGAAGTCAAAATTTTGGAATTGACAAAATTGAATGTTATATTGAATGTTTGAATGTTTGTACATTCAATTACGAGTGTACATTCAATTCTGAATTTTGGAATGTATGAATGTTTGTAAACTCAATGATAAATCGAGTTTGTAAATTCGGAATGTTATATTGAGCTATTTTGGAATGTATGAAGTCAAAATTTTGAATTGAATGTCTGAGTATGGTTACTGCAGAATGCATCCGCAAGGGAGTATAGAGTAACCCAGTTCAAAGTGATGAGAATCCATCAATTTCACATGAAATTTATCAATCATCGGTGTGGTGTGGAATTGTGAGTGACCTTGCTGCTTGCTAGCATCATGTCACTCTACTGGAGTTGCATCATAATGTTAGCTCTACTTGGAGTATTTAGGACAACATAAGCATGCAACTAGCTAGCTAGCTAGCTAGATTAGTAGTTACTTGCGGTGTGTGCGTGAGAGAGATGGTGTATTACTAGAAGAACTTGTAATTTCATATTGTAATTTCAAATTTCAGATCTTGTAATTTCATATTGTAAGGAGAGCTTTCATGTATTCTAGAAATTCATGTACATAAGGCTTTTATTTTTAGGGATAGAAATACATAAGGCTTCTTTCATGTACTTTAGAAATGTTCCATGCTCCATATTCTTTTCAAGGAGTAGAATGCATCACATGAGCAGCTAAGATCCTCTGAATTGCTTCTTGTATTGCAACTTTGATGCACTATTGTAGCCGAGTTGATGCACTATAGGAGTAATTTTCTGAAATTTTGATGCCTTGCTATAGCTACAAAATGGATGCACCCGGGAGTAATTTCTGAATTTTGATGCAATGCCTTGGCTTTCTTGTTGTAGTTGTAAGCGAAAGATCGGATGTAAATTACATTTTAGCTCAAATTTACAACATCTTGGTATACATTGTCTCACAATCCACGAACCATGGATTGGAAGCATGTCCTCACATCATAGAGCGTTGGTCTTTACCGGCATTTGGTCGTGAATGAAATGTAAGGTTTCAAACAATAATCTGGACATTGCACATTTGCACTCACAATTAAAAGAAACACTATTGTTTCAAGCTAATTGATACATGGTGAAACATTTGCATTAGTCATTGGATACATTTGCACATTTGCACTCACAATACAACCTAATCCGATAGGTGGCGAAACATTCATACAAACTAT
The DNA here is from genome assembly GCA_036346415.1 of Raddia guianensis. Taxonomy (NCBI): domain Eukaryota; kingdom Viridiplantae; phylum Streptophyta; class Magnoliopsida; order Poales; family Poaceae; genus Raddia; species Raddia guianensis. Next base: position 31,366,356 of record CM070535.1, read on the forward strand.
AGACTAAAATTGAGTTCGATGGAGGGAATTGCTCTGCTCGAGGACAAACACGCATACTTTGCTAGCAATTGCGTCATCTGTTATCCGCCGCCGCCGCCGCATAATGAAGAGAGCCGCCGCCGCCTTTGGCCCATTGGACAACGCCATTGCCGTCAAATCCGCATTCTTATGCTGGATCGCTGCCGCCTAGCCCGTCGGGCGGCGTCGGGCTGGCGGCCCACGATGGCGAAGCGGCGGCGGGCCCACCTGAAGCGAACACCGTCGGGCAACAGTGGCGTCCGGGCGGGCGGAGGAGGGCGGAACAACGTCGGACGGCAACAGCGACTCGGTAATGGTGGAAGCCAGCGATGCTAGGGTTAGAGACGCTGGGAAAATCAGGCGGATGAGTGGGAAGGAGTGGCCGTGAAGTAAATGCAAAATTAGGGAGGGACGGTCGGATCTGAGATAAGCGGTCGGGATTCAAAATGTGCACATGTGCACGGGCGCATATGTGCACAGGATCGGACTCTTCCGAAACACCAAATCGGTCCTTTGGACAAGATGGGAAGGAGAGTTCTTATAGTGCGTTGGATCCGAGCCAACAATGCCGAGGCAAAGCTTGCGAGGCAATCGTCCCGAAATCAAATCGCCGTGCTAAGCACCCAAGCGAAACGATCCGGAATACGATGCCGATATTCCTCACCGCACCGAAGGCCACAGGAGGAACCCGAGGAGCAGAGGAAGAAGAAGAAGAGGACGGCGTCCACCTCGAGGCCACCGAGTACCGGATCGGCAGAGAGCGGCACAAGTACACCTCCAAACCGGTAGCCGAGCCACCAAGCCGGTAGACTCCGTGAATCGCCGAACAATGAGGTCGCAAGAGAGTGAAAGGAGATGGGGAAAAAGAGAAAGCTCGAGACGAAAGAGGAAGAGGATCTGCGGCTTTAATAGGGGTAGAGCCGCTTCTCGGCCCTCCGAGATGCCCGCCACAACGGCCACGACGTCCCACGAAGCCCTTGACGCCGAGAAAGGCGCGGCGCCCGCCAGCGCCGCTCCAACCTGTTACCCTAGGGTGGGGCATGAGCGGGCGAGGCTCGTCTCCCCCTGCCTGCTCATCTCTCTCTCCCTCTCTTATTCTCTTACGTGGGCCGGCCCAAAAGGGGCAAAAGCCCAACAAAGCAGCCATGAAAGCCCTTGACGCTGCCGCCCATGAAGGCCCCCGTGTCACCGTCAAAAGCCCCCGTCGCCCCCATAGAAGCCCTAGGCGCCGCCGCGCTGGAAGGCCCCCACTCTGCCGTCGGAAGCCCTCGGCACTGCCCTCCGAAGCCCTTGGTGCCGCTGCCCTGGAGGCCACCTGCGTCACCGTCGGAAGCCCAAGTTGTCACCCGCCCAGGAAGCCCTGGGAGCCACTGCCATGGAAAACCAGGCAGGGAAGCTTCCCTTTAGATCAAAATTGAAAAAAACGTTGAAGTTCTTGCAAAGAAACTATGGAAGGGGAGATTGCATCAGCTAGGAAAAGAATAGGGAGATTGCATCAACTTGGAAAAAACAGGGCATTGAGAATTTCTTTGGTCTCAGATTGGTTGGTTGTATGTATAAATGTAACAAATTTTAGAAAATTTCTCTAGGCTGTAACATGTCTTGCTATCTTGAATGCTACTGAAAAAGTCTCAACAGCCAAGCTGCAACATGGTTGGCGATGGAATTATAGATGTGAATGTGCTCTCACGAAATTGATAGTGCCATACTGTAATTTATATGTTCTCGGTGATGGAATTAAACAAGTGAATGTGCTCCATGCTTGGCGAGGGAATTACATATGTGAATGTGCTCCAAGGAAAATTATCATGATGCGCTTTTGAGGATGAAGTGAAGAAACCTGGATGGGATTTTTTTTTTGTTTCATAGCTATACTTTAGGATCATTTATGTTGTTTTCGTACACGCACTTTCGGATCAATTCTGTTATAATGCATATACAATTTGGTCTTGTACCATGATTCCGAGGATGATGGTACAAGGAAAATGCCCTCGTCTGAAACTGTTTAAGCCAAGCTTATGTTCTATTAGTAGTCAACTGCATTGTCACTTGCACTTCAATGAAGAAAGTTCATATGCATTGCCAACTTACTTTGCACTAGAAGCATTGTCTAATTTCTGAACAATGTTCAGTGACATTCTAGTTGCAAACAGAGTTGAAATGGCAAATTAGCAATTGCATTATAACCTGCTACAAAACATGTAGATTTTTGTAGTACTGGAGGGAGAATGGTGTTACATATTTTCACAGTACTAGAATTTAATTTTCTCCATGTTTAGGCACAAGCAATTCAGAAGATATAAGTTTTAGGCATAAGAAAATAAAAGATATACAAATCCATAATTATGTACAATCTATTTTTCCAAAACAATCACATGGATCTATTTTCATACATACAAATGATACAATCAATCAAGAATGCGTCACTGAAATTACAAGAGGTTTATACATGAAACATCTCCCAGATCGATTGCAGTATGAGCAAATTGTACAATCCTCTGCCATCTTTTAACCCTGAGAGAGAGAGAAACAGCTGCAAGGAGGCTTCCATGGCAGCGACTCCAGGGCTTTCGATGGCGGTAACGCAGGGGATTTTGAGGTCAGCGTTGGCGTCAATTCCAGGGCGGCAGTGCCAGTGGTTTTAAGGGTTTCCGAGGGCGGCCGCCACCAGGGGCTTCTAGGGGGGCGGCACCGGGCCTTCGAAAGGCGACACAAGGAGCTTCCAGGGTGTTAACACCAAAGGCTTCCAATGGAGGCAACGCCGAGTGCTTCTGAGGATGACGGTGATCGGGGGGATTCTAGGGCGATGACATCGAGGATTTCCGTGGCTTCTCCGTTGGCATCGGTGACTACTTCCTAGTTGTGAGACGAACGAGGAAATTGGGGAGAAGGGAGCTAGGTCTCGGAGTGTTTGCTGCAAAATGACGCACGAGAAAGCAGGGAGGCGGGCGGTTGAATGTAAAAGTAGCGCAGATCATGGTTTGTACGTTGGATTTGGATCGGAGGGAACAGGGAGTCTGATTGCCTGGTTGCACTAAGCCAAGAATTACGAACAAACATGTTGTTTTTCCATTGGTGTTCTGAATGTGAATCTGACTGCGTCCGTGAAAGCCCGAGGTCTCCCACCAGGTTCGCCCTTTCTAGAATGCCTTAGCAGAAAGTTTTTCTAGAGATTCGATCATACGGACTTGTCAAACATGCACAGTGTCTTCACCAAGTAGTTGTTGAATACGCGGGTGTTCACGGAATCAACCGAAGAAGCACCCAAGGTCCCAAGCCACAAGGCCCACAACCACCAGCCCACCACAGTAACACAGCCGACGGCGACGACCATGGCGGCCAAGGCCTCCGCGCCCGCCGGCGACGAGCCGGCGCTGGGCATCCCGTACCACCCGGCGGAGGTCCAGGGCCGCTACTACTACGCGCCGGCCCCCTACGAGGCGGGCATGCCGCCGCCGAACGCGATCTATGCTGGCGCGCCCAAGGGGGTGCCCCTCCAGCAAACCATGTTCCGCGACACGCCCGCGCCCTTCCACTGCCAGTCCTGCGGCGCCGCCGCCGTCTCCTCCGTCCGGTGAGGCCATGCTCACCTCACTCGCTGCTCCCTTGCTTGCTCGTGAGTAACCTAACGTGGGGGGTGGGTTCGGTAGTGAAAGATCCGACCTTTGTTACCTTTTAGGCCCGATTTGAATTGGAAGAGATGGTACCTAGGGCTAGGGATCTATTGGAGTATAGGTTCATCGAGCAGGAAATTCTGCGCATTTGGTGGTACTCTGTAATGCCCGCTATCATTGTAATTTGGGCACTCCAATGGTTGGTAGGATAGGACTGGAGGGGATTCAGCCTTGGAAGATCTTTCCATGTTTTGTTCTTGTGGTTTGTTTCTTGTTCTTCTCGGCCTGTATGTTCGCACGCTTGGCTCGATTGGGAAAGAAGGGTTGTGTTGCTGCACCGTGTGTTAAACTGAGTTGTGTGGGACACACGAGAATTGGTACTAATTTTTTCCTTTGAAGCTTATTGGTGCTTAATTGTGTAGCACTTCCACCACATGAAGGATCGGACTAAATCCATGATGGAATAGCCACTGGAGTGCACAAACCGCAGGGGTTTCTTAAGTTTTTATAATTCTACTATTGGCATCTTATCTCACTTACCTTGGAAGGACTAAGCTGGAGTCCCCTTCTTCCATCAACCAAAAGATACCTAGATAGACATCAGCTCTCCCTGAAGGGCTCCTTAAGTGCACCAGTTGGTCGACTACATGTCAGGCATAACCACCACTGATCTTGTCTTGATCCTATTAGCTATAAGACCATAATTTGCTTTATAGGTCCATGCAAACCTATATATGAGGTCTGTGACTCTGATACCTATAGATAGTGTTAAGCCATCAATCATCCATTTTGCACACATTGTGTCTCCCTAACTTGCTAATAAATTTATACATGTGACAACTATTGTTAGAACGAGCAACAACAGGGATAGATTAGTTCAAAAACAGGAGGGATATGCTCTATACTGGTGTTTGATGGTCAAAATTTCAGTTGGCAGTTCCGCTACTAATCTTCTATGCCTCCAAATGTCTGCAATATTTGACTATATACTTCTTTTTGTGCTCTTACCCCTCAGGTCCTCTTGCTGTGGCCAAGTGGACCCTTTAATTTGCTTGATGGCCATTGGCCCCTGCCCTCTATGGACAGGCTCAAAAATAACATGGTAATGCTTGTTATGGGTAAAGATTTGATATTCTGATGGTGCTGAGTGATTCAATAAAAAATGTTGAAGAGAGATTGATTCTTGTAGTTGTGATTTGAAGGCAATGCAGTATGTTATATTTATATTTAATTAGTATATGAAAGATGATACTTTGATGGGTTGTAATCTTGAGAGGGAGGTGTGATTTTTTGTTCTCGTGAGGTGAAAAGGAGGGCATCATGAAACCATTTTAAGCACGTGTGAAAGTATGAGTTGTGTTAATTTTCACCATTGTAAATTCTTGGTTCTACTTACTAGCACTTAGGCAGCGAAAATAGGTTGACCTCAAGCTTGATCTCCAATTCAACACTTTAGCAAAAATAGAGCAGGATATATGTACATGTATTTATGTTATTCAGAACAAAAGGCCTGAACTTGGTAGAGGTGATCGCAAGCTCTGGCTAGGTTCTGATTTTTTTTTATTGTTATTGAGCCAATCAAACCGGCTGGGCCCAGGTTCACTCAAGCTCAGATTTATTTTTGGTGATTTTTCAACTAAAATGAGCACATTCGGGCCAACTTGAACCTTCTTGAACTTCATTGAGCCAATCTTTGAGTTCAGCTTTGAGCTCAAACATTTCATTGCAAAAATAGCTATGCTGATTAAGCTCTATGGCTGGAGTGACATTAACCGCAAGATCTTCTTGATGGACTCCTTTTGTTATTTTTTGCAATCTGGCCATTCATTTGGGAGTGCTCGTAGTGAGTGTATTTGAAAGACATGGTTTTGGGTAGTATGCGGTAATAGAAACTATGCTTGAATCAGGCCTCCTTCTGTTTTGAAAGCATCATTAATGTTTCCTGGTATTCGCTGGATTAATTTTCATAGTGTTTAGTATCTACTGCCTGAACTTTGAAACACCTATGTTTCAAATACATCATTCTTTGGATTCTGTGGAAATTGGCTACTAGATTTAAACTGAGTTTCAAAAATATTAAAATACCATCTGAATACTTCCATCATTGCTGGGTGTGGCTCAACTTGGAATGGTGGGACAGCTTCAGAGTTATTGACTGAGCATTTGTCAAGGGTTATATCTTTGTGAATCAACAACAATGTAGCAATCAGTTTGGCTTGTTTATCCCACTTGTATACTGATTGCCAACATTCTTCTTGATTGAAAAGGAACCTCTTAATGCAAGATTTTATATGAATGCCACATTTCTTGTTCCACTGTTTTTTTCCTGATAATCAAATGATGTCATGCTCTGCCAAAGCCTGAACTCCATCATACATCAAAATTTGGGTTTTCATGTATTCTTTTTAAATCTAAATAGGTTTCACTTGGCATTTTGATTTTCGCTACACTATGGATTCATGGATATACATAACAATCAGTAGTTGAATTGGTGAAGTTTCATAGCTATAATGGAAAACACTGATTCCTATTGTTACTTGGAACAGGTCGAAGCCAAGCCTTGCATCAGTTGTGGCTTGCATGATGCCCTTCATGATGGGCGTTTGCTTCCTATGCCCCTCCATGGACTGCCTCTGGCACAAATACCATTACTGCCCCAGCTGTGGTGAAAAGGTTTGCCATATTCCTGCCCTAGTTTTTTCTTTAATTTTTGCTTTCACGTTTTCATCTTCCTCCACCTGAATTCTTTGCAGGTGGCTGAGTTCAAGAAGTCCGATCCATGTCTTGTTGTTGATCCAACACGCTGGACTGAGCCAAGCTTCGCTGTACCTGCGTAATAGTCTTTCATATATTGCTTGCTATCGTATATTGTTTCTTTTGATGGAAACCACGCATTGTTATTATGATCTGTACAGAAAAACAGGATGCTAGTTTGCTGTATATATCATGTGATAAACTGTTCTTGCTTTGTGATCTTCTCGTCTGTTGGAAGAGGATGTTTTGTTCTTTTTGGATCGCAATGAATGATTTGGTCATATATAGGCTGTTTGGTTTGAGCCACGTTTGAGGTGACAGTGAGACACCTATGGATGGGATCATCTCATGAATTCTGGTGAGATGACACCATTCCTCATTTATTTTCTATATCTGATGATATATTATTGTTGATGAACAAGTCCATTCATTGATCAAACCAAACAAGTCCTACAAAAGCGTATCAATTTGAGGTTCGTTTCATCCACCGAGAAAAAAGGTAGTAGCTGAGAAAATAGACCATGTTTTTTTCTGTTTTTTTTTCCGTGAGAACCACACTTTGTGTTGCATTGAACAGGTACGCGGTCTCGGCCGGCTGCTGTGGATACTGCATAGGGTGGACGGTCCTGGCAGGCTACCACTACTCTATGTCAGCATGTAGGACTGGGAGTTCTTTCTCTTGACAACCTCGCGTCATGCATGACAGCATGAGTTACGGGAATTATTGGTGAAATAATCTACTTTAAATTTAAAATTAATAAAATAACACACAGTATAAGAAAATACCCCAATGGCACTGGCCCCGCCATGCAGTGGCGGCCGCCACGCCGCATCCATGCCGCGGCGGGAGCTCTGCTCCCGCCACACCGCACGGCGGGATAGCGGAGGCGACACGTGGCTGGCGGGCGGCGTGGCGGCGGCTGTGAGCGGTCGAGCGACGTGGCGTGATGGCGGCGGTGTGGCGGGCGGCCGGCGACGTGGCGGCTCAATGAGCTCCGCCACGCCAGACGGCGGGAGCGGCATGACGCAATCCATGTGAGGATTCCAGCGAAGTGCCGTCGTTTCATGCTGCTCTCACATGCATTTGTTCGACCGCAAGCAAGCGTATTATTTAATTAATCGCAATTAGCAAAAGATAAGTACCATTTAGCACTAATTAATCACAATTACTAAACACGTAATGAGATTTCTCGGCTTATATAAGCGGCGTCTGCTGTGACAGCGACCTCGCTCCATTTGTTACCTTGACTTCCATTCTGGTTACGCTTGATTTCATTCCGGTTCAAACCGGTGGTGGTTGAAAAGCGTGCACGGGCATTTGTTCTCTTGCTCGGCTTGAGTTGCTCGGTCGAGTTCATTTCTTACGCACTTGTTACGTATTGAGGTAATATTTCATGTATAAAATTGGTGGCGTGCTTAGCAATTTTTGAATATAATCGAGAACCTATCAATGTTTCATGCGGACATGAATCAATAATAATGAGAATTACTTAGTGTATAATTAGTGGGTATATTACTCGTTATGTTAGGCTTAAATCTAAAGTTTGTAATGCGTACAAAATAATTAGTCGAGAAGAAATGATGTTTTGGTAATTATTGCGAGGCGTTTACAGTTTCATTTGGAAGAGATTATTTTGACAGCAAGTTTGCATTATTTAATTAGTGAGTTATATTTAAATTTGTATTCGGACTTAGTGTAATAGAAGCATAATTAATTTAATTATGCTAAGTGATTAATTAGTAATTTTTGTATGCGTATAATAATGGCTAATTCTTGAAACATTAGTGAAACAAGGACGCATAATAATGGCTAGTTAGTTCCCATTATGAATATGACATATGTCTTGGATACATATTTTTACATTTATGTAGGCTTATGTAAATGGAATAATAATAAATTTTGATTATACCATATTGATTAATTAGTAATTTTATTATTTTGGACTTAGTGATTATTTAATTGACATGCGTATATTTTAATTCAAAAGCAAACCTCTAGTTAAGAGGTTCAAGACAATGTGTTTGCAAAATCAGTGCATAAATTCAATGCCTTGTTCAATCAAATCAACGGCGCACTAAAAGGATGGTCCACGAAGAGCAAACATCCGGAGGGTCCAAATAGTAGAGGCGGCGGTGACCAACCGCCGTAACATGACCTTTGCTCGATGGGTAGCGAGCAAACCGGCGGAGAAATGGTCTCTTGCCCATGACACGATGGCTCGGTAAGGGTTTCGTATATACAATGTCATTTTCCATTCCGTTGGGCGTAAATTCATGGCGTCTCGTGTTGCGATATACAGTGATGACAACAAACATAGCGAGTCATACAATAATGTGCTAAGAGGCGCGGGGCTCCCAATATGCACAATCATTGAGATGACATTTTTAGGACAAGAGATTATTTCGCGACCGAGGCTGGCTGCAATGCAAATCACCAGCATGTTCTGCCCCCGCGTGGAAGCCATCCTAGAAAAGCGTGGTGGCGGAAGGCAATTGGTTTGGGGCCAGCGTCGGCCGCTGCTGGTGGGCTTCGTCGACCACTGCATGCTGTGGATACCGTCGCGCGAGTGCGTGCTTATTGCGTGCATGTGCATGCGGGGAAAAGGAACTTTTCTGCACGTCATGTCATGTACGCCACCGAGTTGTCCCGCTCGCCATGCACACGTCTTATCATATGCGCCATTAGCATTTAAACCCTATTTAATTAGTAAAGGATTAATTAGTGAGTAATTAATGGTACGTTCATGATAATTTAATTAACACTTCAGCTATAAAAGGGCGACTTCGCCACGCCGCTTCACACCATTCTCATGCCACACATTTCATTGCCCGGTGCTCGGTGAGACTTCTGCTGGTTTTGATTTAGCATTCTTCTCATTGAGGACTCGTGTTTTTTTCTCGGTACATGTTGCATCTCAATGTGCATGCGGTGTTGGTAATGCGTTCGGTGCTAGAGGAAATAATCTACGAAGAGTGTTATTCGCGAAGTTTTAACAAGGTATGCATCTTATTAAAGCGCCATGAGCATGCGTGATGATTTTGCGAGATTAGTTGTTTTGTTGAGAATAATTTAGAGTAGTTATAACAAAATATTTATGGTTGTGCAAATTGTATGTGTTGACCTGAATATTTAATGCTTGGTATGAAAAGTTGTTATGAGGATATTATGTATTATGAGAATTACGGATACTAATTGCATTTTCCATCATAGTACGATGGCCGAACAACGTTCCAGCAATGCATGGATTAGGCCAAGTTGGTGGGAATCGTCCGGTCCGGAGGCGGGCCCATTACCGCCGGAGGACCTTCGATCAAAATGAAACATGACTACCGCATGCAGTCAACCATGCTGCGGCCCGGCCCTCACATCCATCGGGACTGGCCCAAGTGTGCATGTGGAATTGATGCGGTCGTGCAGACATTCGATAGACCAGTGTCTGGTTGGACCGGACGAAGATTCTACCGATGTTCTCTATACGCAGTGAGTTTACTTACATTCATATATAACGAATTGATTTTCGAGGTAACCTAACCTTGTATCCTTTGCAAAACAGATAAGCGATTGTCGTATGACATCATGGATGGATGATCCTTTTCCGATGGCAGCAGATGCATACATCACGGTTACGCACGCAAGGATCGCAGATCTCGAACAACGTCTCGAAATGACAAACCGTACACTAGAGATGCAAGTCCGCATCGAGCGCTTGTGCCCTGCATGTCGGGCGTCGTGTGTAAACCGGCGGCACCGAAAGCGAGAGGGCTGCTAGAGCGAGGATGTAGGACATAAGCGCGTTTGCGAAGGGAAATACCCCGCGACGCGATAGTATGGTTATCGTTAATGACAACTATGTTTTAAATCTCCTAAGACATGTAGGTTTAGATATGATGCACTACTACGGTGGATTGTCTTATGCATCACGCGTGCCATTGTTTGTATGTTGTAATCTAAATTTTATTATTTAATCTCCGGTTCTCTAATACCATAAGCCGTTTACTTGCTCAAACAAAAAAACTAATTACCGTTTTAAATTTTTCCTTTGTTTACTTCTTTTTATTTTTCTTACTTAATTCAGCGGAGTGAACAAATTAGTTAAACAATGATAATATCATAACGCTATCGTATTTGATAATGCCTTCAAAAATGAGAGAATCGGATAACACTATGGTGCGTAACTTGTTCTAATTTTAAAAATATTTTTTACATCACTTTTAATTTTACAAAAAATTTCAGTCCGATCAATACATTTTCGTGTAAATAATTAAAATAAATACAATGCTCTTACGTCCTCTTATTAAAATTGACATGAAATAATAGGAATTATGACTTGATCAAGCGACTAACCAAAAATACTGTTAATGAATACGGTGTTTTGGGCGGAAATTCAGGAGGAGAGCGCGAACGCGGAAATTTGAAGCAGAACAAATGGAGTGAGGTAAATGCGTTCAGCAGACGTCAGTTCATATAAGTGAGAAATCTCATTCTTGTGTTTAGTAATTGTGATTAATTAGTGCTAAATGGTAATTATCTTTTGCTAATTGCGATTAATTAAATATCTGTTGTCGGTGGCGAACAAATGTATGTGAGAGCAGTGCATGAACAGCGGCACCCATGGGAATCCAGCGGATTCTTGACGCGCGCTGCTCCCCGCCGTCTTGGCGTGGCGGAGCTCATTGGAGCCGCCACGTCGCCCCGCCGCGCGCCGCAGCCGCCGCCCGCGCCACGTCGCCGATCACCGCCCGCGCCCTCCGCCCGCCGCGCCGCCCGCCACGTGTCGCCTCCGCGCTATCCCGCCGTGCGGTGTGGCGGAGCGAGCTCCGCCGTGCGGCGTGGCGGCCGCCACTCGGCGGCGGGGCAGTGCCGATTGGGGTATTTTCTTATCTGTGTGTTATTTTATTAATTTTAAATTTAAAGTAGATTATTTCACCAATAATTCCTGAGTTACGTGAGTAAAGGCGTACGAAATTTTGGCTGATAGTTTTCATTGGAACCCAGTCATACGCATACCGATAGGGGAGCATGCAATGCGAAGTCATTTCGGTCTTCCAGTTTGATGGGCTTAGTTTTCTTCCGCCGCCTTCTTTTCGTCTTAAATTAAAATAAAAAACTAGTGCTGGAAATTTGTCGTTTTTATACCAGCCAAACGATGTAATGCTTCGTATTTATTTTTGAACGGTTTTTAAAAATTTTAGAGAGTTTTGAAATTGTTTTTTATAAGTTTTTGAAATCTCGATGATCAGAATTTTTTCAATTAAAATTTTTATCTACTGAACAAGGTATATACAATGGTGCATTTCGCACCTTTCTTCTTCCTTGCACATGTGTCATCCGCCCTTCTTCCTACTTTTTCCTCCCATCCCCCCCCCTCCTCGTTGTTTAGGGTCTAGGTTCGATGGTATATCGGCACACGGCGACCAGAGTTAGGATGAGAAGATCGGTGTGGTGGTGGAAGGATAAGAGATAGAGCAGCGAGGTGGTGGCGGCTAAGATAGCGGGGGTGTTGGGGAAGCACGTGGAGCAATCCACGCAAAAGTTAGCAGAGTAGGGTGCAAAAGATTGGATATGGATAAAAAAAATAACTCATATTTTATTTGTGTCAATATTTTTTATTGGATATGGATTCATACACAAATAGTACATACAAATAATATCGGTTACGAATATAAATCGGATATGGACATACTCTATTAGATAATATGCGGCAACATATACTACATAAACAAGCATATAAAAACACATATAGCTACCACTTATTGCGCATCAATTTCATGGCACATAGTCATGATGGTATATAAGTATATAACTGAGTACTCAATAAAGAAAAAGAGATTACAAAACCATATATATCTTGTTATGAGTGATGCTCACTTGTCCTAACATAATGATTAATAGGTGTTTAGTAACAATATATATAAACGAGCGGAGCTCACGCGTTTCGCGCGTGGGTGAAGCCCCGTGCAGTGAATCCGCTAGACCAATTTGTCCCAGCCTCTAGTTGCCCATTGGGGCCGAATTGATGAATCAGTCGCTCTTCGACCGCTTTGTTGCCTCTAAGCGTATAATCCCAATGACTGGGCATTAACATGGATCAACGGAGGAGCTAAGGAGAAGGGGGCACTGATGAATTCTTAAAAAAAAACCATTGACTGAAGGTGCTTTCCCCCTAATATCCAAATTTCTAAATCATCTCATTACGCAGTATTCATCTCTGCATTTGACGGCACTTTTTTATCATGTTGTAAATATCTTTGAAACTGGCATGTGAAAAAACATACTCTATGTTATTTCATGCAATGAAGGATCCCTCTTTTAGACTTACAATAGGACTTATAAAATAGTAGAAATGTTTCTGCATAGAAAGCAACGATACCAGGATATGTTTCGCACATGATGTTGAGAACATCATACAGACATCATTGCAGTTCGCTAAGTGGATAAAACTAACATGGTTATGGTCATATACACAGACAAAACAACAAACGTTCTCCAAAATATTAAGCATTCAGGACCGTAGCATGCTGGACGGGTAGTGGTAAGACAGTTTTGACCATATAGAGAGACTAATGAGACGCAGGCTGCAAGGACAATATTCTGACATTGTTGTTGTTCAAGGTGTCATCAACTTGCATATCTAATTCTCTTCAGAAGCCTGAAACAGCTTCCTTTTCGTTATGCTCACTGCTGCAGACATAGGGTTGGTGATAACCCTGCAAGAAAACATTTGGCAATTGTTTTGAGAGAGATATTGTTAATGAACATATATAGCAACAACTATTTTTATACCTTTTTCCTTTGTGGATACCAGTAAGACTGAGTTGGTCAGGTGGTGGAGTGGCATCATGAGCGGTGCATTTACATGGACAACAGCTCCGCCTATTTCCTGTAATGTTCATGGTTAAATTAGAAATCATAAACAAGGATGAAAGAAATATTGAGGAGGCACCTATAGCTTGAGCGGTGTCTCTTACCACATTAGTATTGTCAGGCAGTGAGGAAGCAGTAGTTGCAGGTTCCAGTAAAAACAGAGTGTATTGTTCGATATGGGTTGAACTGTCATGCAAGGTCTATGCCTAAACACCAACTATCACTATGACATGCATTTCCATGGCACAAAAATAAAAATAAAACACTATGAGAACTAAGTGTTTCAGCACACACAAAAAAAATGGTGCGCTATTATTTGTAGATGACCCTAGCACTGTATTCAAACTATGAAGTGCACTGAAAAAAATCATGAACAGCCACTGGATTTTCTGGAGAAACGTTTGGGGAAATGTTCAACAAATTATATATTGAAAATGGATACAAAATCTTTTAGGGAACAACATCATTAGCAATATCATGTTATCTGTTCAAATCATTTTTCAGTTTTTTAAAAGATCAAAAGGAAATCATATGAATCAAATTGTACAGAGGTGTATCGATGCCCCAGAAGGCCCTGTCAATTCTTGTCAGATTTGGGGTGGCACTTATGCTTCATTGGAAGGATCAGACCAAAGAAGATCACAAAGTAACCCAGCATCAGGTACATCTGTTGGGCGATTGATGTTGTGCATTTGATCCAGTTTGTTCAGCTCTGGAGAAAGACCTCCATGCATACAAAGAATCTTTTCATCTATCGTGGGCTGCTCTTGGTAGCGTTAAAACAACTGTAAAAGTTTTTCATAGTTTTACACTGAATCTCGCTTGCACTCGTCATAAAATCTATAGATGCGGTTCTTGATGCACATTCATGGTTGCCCCTTAGAAGAAAGAAGTTCTCAGGATACCTGATCTTATAAGATAAAAGAAGGCATATGGTCTGAAGGCTTTGCTTTCCCCGGCCCACACGATCGCCCAAGAAAAGATAGTTGGACTGAGGGGGATATCCACCATAATCAAACGGTCTGAGGAGATCAGAATATTGAGCATGGATATGACCTGATCAGAAGAAATTACACAAGATTAGCAATTTCTAGTGTACACTGTTATAACTGCTCAGGGTTCACTCTAAAAATCTAAATCAATTCATGGAAACATACATAATTTGTTGCAAAATTTTGTTGTCTTTTTTAATGTACCAATATGCTGGCTAAAGGATTCCATCTGCATTATGCAACTGTTTCTCATAAAATACAACAAATCTATGTTATGAAAAATAAGCATGAAGGGGAACTAAATGGCTGTGCTCCATCAGTAAATGGAGTCATGCTAATTATCAGACATTCATCTCAGTGCATCCCTGACAACTATACAGGTTCAAGACTAAACGAACCACTCAAGACGACCGAAAAGGCAAGATCTCTAAACCACAGAACTTAGATCACCTAAAGATCACACATGAAAATCTACTTGATAATGGTAAAGAACAAAAGACCTTACCCACGTTCTGTAGAAAAACCGATATGTAAAATTGATTGTTCAGATGCATGGGGCCAGGCTTGCACTAACCATAGCCGGCTCTTCTCTAAGAACCTATCAAACGAAATCAAGACAAACCGTACAAAACAAACAAACAAAATGCAGCCTAGCCAAGCACAAACAAAGAACAAATTACAGGGGCATGTGTGCAAGTTCTCTAAAGCGACTGAATGCCTTTGCAGAGGCGACTTTGAGTGCGAAAGGAGCAGGATGAGGGATAGCCACCGTATAAGAAGGTGGCGGCGGGGAGAAGCAAGGACACGCCAGCGGTGGCGGCGGATCCAACCCACACGGAGGTCGGCATCGCCGATCCCTGAGCCGGAGGCAGCGGCAGCCCAACAGAGAGAAGGCGTCCACCGTGAGGGAAGCAGCGGTAGGACAAGAAGAGGCGGCAGCGAGGAGGAGAGAAGGCGGCGACGGGAAACGAAGATAGAGCGGGTGACGGAGAGAGCGAGGAGGCGGTGGCCGCACGGTGGTCTGGAGAGGATAAGGGCGGCGGCGCTGTGGGGAGGGAAGGGAGCGGACACGGCGAGGGGATGCGACGAGGAGGAGGAAGGCGGGCCGCGGCGTGTGAGGGAAGGCAAAGAGGCCGTGGAGGCAAGGGAGAGGAAGGGGGGCGCGGGCAGCGACGGAGAGGAAGGAGGCTAGGGTTGGGGGCACGGGATGGCGAGTGGCAAAAGCGGGTAATTCCATACGAAAGGCAGGTGCATCTACGAAGCGCAAAAGGGCAGCGCTGCAAGCTAAAGGCAAACCCGAGGGGGTGGACGGGAAATGGCATAAACTGGAAAGGACTCCGATGCGAACGCGGGAGGGCACGGACAGAAAATCCGAGACCACAGGGGGTTTTCTGCAAACCGGACCCCCCGGGAGGGCTCGAATCGAATGGCTGAGACGGGAGACACGCAACGGAAACGGACGGCCGAGATTTTGCGGGCGACGTGGCCACGCGAGGGTGAGCCTTAGGGAGGCGCTATATAGCGCCGCAGGCAAATTATATGAGACGTGGAAGGTTTAAAAAAAGATAGGTAAAGATAGGTGTAGAAGTATAATAGAGATGGTCTGTAGATGGACTTTTACTATATAAATAGTACACATTGAATATTATCCAAGAAAAGATCAAATTATATTTATCGGATATTATTTATATCCATACTGGTATCCGCTCCAAAAATATTGGACATCCACAATATTATCCAAATCACTGTTGGAGTTTGTACGGCCGGTCGGCTGGTCGGAAATTATGTCTATCATTTCATTCGCGAGGGTGAGTTAGGAGTCTAAAGGACGTGTTGCGGATGGAACCAAATTACCAAACGGTATATTGCAGTAGATGCTACTCCTTCTTGGGTACGTGTACGAGTGAAGTGCATTGCTGACAAACATAGTACCCCAGTAGTTAACGTTATCAGGGCATGTACCGAATGATCCTGTTTGTGTTGGTGCTTTGATGGCCTGCTGTCCATACGGCACGAAAATATGTCTAGTGAAGTGCATAGCTGACGTACGTTCATAGCTAACTTGCCCCTGACCCGGCCCTGTTTCATTCTCTGTTGTTGTGTGTGTTGTAGTTGAAAAAATTAAAGAGAATTTTCTATATGCCACTAAAAAAGTTTTAAATTATCCATCTATTATCGAAAATTCTTTCTTCTCTTACAAGCCACCGGTAACTGGTTTAAGTTTTTCTTTCCTCAGCGTCACTCAAGCGGTAAAGAATATTGTCGGTACACGACATACCGGGGTACCCACGCCAGGGCGGAGCATGACGCATGGCAGCTCAGCGTAGAGCGGGTGACCAGACCCCCACGCCAGGTGGAGCAGGACGCGTGGCAGCTCGGCGTAGAGCGAGCGACCAGATCCCCACGCCGAGCCGAGTAGGACGCGTGGCAGCCGAGCCGAGCAGGACGCGTGGCAGCCTGGCCAAGCAGGTGAGCATTGGTCCCACTTGGCAGGCACCCGTGCAGAAGGAGGAGGCTTACTGGCGAAGGCTTCTCCAACGTTCAGCGTATCGGCCGCATTAAATGCGAAGATTCAGACGTGCGAGACTGAGAGGGAGAGTGGCGGTCATTCCATCATCGTGCGATGACAGAGGCAGAGTGGCGCCTGTGTCAGGCGCCCCCCACATCCTGTTCGCCCGACGATCGGAGGGAGCCATATATGATGCGGACGTCAGCCGGAGCAAGTGGGCGGCGCGGTGACCGAAGTCCATTTAGTGGACCGTCCCCGCCGCATTCTCTCTCTCTCTCTCTCTCTCTCTCTCTCTCTCTCTCTGACTAGCTGTCCGCCCTTTCCAGTATAAAAGGGAGCGGAGGAGAGAGAGGGTTGGATCCTAAGCCATTCATACACGCTTTGCTGTAAGAGCTCTCGAGCAAGAGCATTCTAGATCTGAGAAAATACCACCCTCGCAGGAGTAGGACTATTACCCGCATCGGGGGTCCGAACCTAGGTAAATCCGGTGCCTCCTTGTAAGCGCGTGTTTTTGGAGCGATCTAGCTGCGAAAATTCTCCCTGACCGAACTACGAAATCTCCCACGAGACAAATCTGTCTGGTATCAAACACCGACAAATATAATGGGGTTACAAAATGACTATTATGCCCCTATCTTTTTGATACGTTACAAAATAGAAAAATTCATAAAAAAGTATAATATTCATAAAAACATAAGAAAATTTTTTACAGATTCATAAAATTGTGTATAGCCAGATTTGAAAGTAAAAATTAAAACTTTCTGAATGTAAATTTTATTTCATAATTAATCAAACCTACCATGTCTCATGAAAAAGGAGAACAAAAACTGAAAATACCACATGTTACAAATATTTGAATAGCAAGTAGCGCATGATTTTACATAAATTTGAATTTGAACTACTCAATTTGGATTTAAAATGAAGGAGATATGATTTTTTAAAGTTTTAAATCGAAGGGGCATTTTAGACATTAATGAAATTTTTAAATGGCTAAAACTAACGAATTTAACGATAGTGGGACTGAGGGAAGAGAAAATTTGAACAATGGCATGCAAGGGAAGAGAGAATTTCGAGTGGCAAATAAGGAATTGTAAACTTTTCCAGTGGCATAGAGGGAATTCTCTAAAAAAATCTAATGGTCCTTAAAAAAACTATGTAAACTAAATAAATTATTAAAAGTACTTTTTAGATTTTTGAAAAAATACAAAGTTTTGAAAAATTATTTCAAAATATTGCACTGAATTACCTGTATAAAAATAATATAATATTTAAATATAATTAGAATTAAACTAAAAAAACCCAACCAGAGAGAGCCTTAGCTAGAACTCTAGGGTTCAATGCAAACAACTATATACAGGAATTTAACCAATCCCAACAGCATTGGTAATGGTATACATTGAATATTAATGTCTATTCATCAGCACCACCTAAAAATAACTATAAGGGGACATCAGTTGCATGTAATACTGCACGCCATCTGTACATAAATGTAATTATATATGACTTATACAATGGATCATATATGTTTGCATCGGTCATCTCTATATATAATACAATTATATTTAGCTTTAATGCAGTTTGCTCAATTTCAACCAACCAACACAACTGCAACACAACAAGGTGTACTCCCACTTTCCTATGCTCCCTTCTCTCCTTCACTTATATGACTGGCTTATAGACTAACGATATGGACCATGGTACCTATATCTGTACTTCTAAGAACATCAACGATTAATGCACAACTCACGTTAAAAGGCATAACACATAAAAGCATAGCTAGATCCGCCCAAAGACACTAATCCCCTGTGTAAAGAACTTGAGAAAAAAATCGACCACAATTTTCAAATCACCTGCACCAAAGATGTTGGAATAATTTGCACGTTGCAAATGGAATATATAAAAGTAGTGAAAAATGTAATAAATAAATAAATCTCGGTTTGTGGCGAGATATCAATTGAAAGACTAAAACAAATGGTTTACTGTTCGGTTCGTTCATTTCAGTCTCAGATTTCGAAAACGCAATGGGAAACATCAGCTTCTGGCCTTATACATTTTAGCTTAACATAGCGTAGCGTAGCGTTTCAACAAAATTTATGAATATTTAAAAAGTGGTTTAAATATTTTTTAAAAAATAATTTTAAAATAGTTTTAAAATCTTTATGAGAACTACTAAAATCCTAAGAAAAATCATTACAAATTATTACACCAAATAGGCTATATATAAAATTTTTTTGCTAAAACGTTACGCTACGCTACACTAAGTTGAAATGTACCAGGCATGCGAAGCACACCATTGACCCAGCTCATAATACACGCGTCACAATTTTATGTGCACACGCTGGGACGAGAGAAGGAGAAAGGAACAAGTCCAATTTACCTCTCTTAACTATTGCAGAAGTTCATTTTTCCTCCCTCAACTAATTTGTGGCCGTTCGATATAAGATTGGACAGTCAGATCTCACCCATTTAACACAGAGGGAGGAAAAGTGAACTTTTTTAATAGTTGAGGGAGACAATGTAGACTTCTTCCAAGGAGAAATAAGAGTTCCTCTTACGTAGGCAATTTCATGCATGGGCTGATGGGCCTCGTGAGTCCTGTGGCCCGTTGGCCGTGGGCCTATGCAAGCACGCACGCAACGCTGGGACGTGTAGCCGTGCTCGGTATCGACCATGGAAATCCGGGCCGTCGATTGGTCGCGGGTCAAGCTTTGACCGTTCGATCGGTCCGCAGGAATCGTCGGAAGTTGGAACGGCAAGAAACCCGGTGGCCGCGCGTGGCCCACCGCCCACAGTTCCATATATGTTAATTTGTTTGTTGGAGTGAGATCGATCAAAAAATGAAAGGCAAAATTGAAATTTAAAAATTTACAAAAAAAATCCTGAATTGTTTTTTCTGGCTAAAATCGGGTCATTTCGAAAAAAAAAACTTGCGAGGATTTTCAGAAAAACCAAACCGAATGATTTTTTTGTCTCGATTTTCTGGTGAAACTAAACAATTTTTGAGAATCCTAGTTATCTTTTTTACCCAATCTGTTTTATTTGAATTTTAAAAATAAAATACTTGTTTAACTTTAACTAGAAATCTCGAGAAATAAAAAAATGGTGGAATTCGGGACAACAACGAGATTAAATCCCTAGCATAGGCTGACCGACCGATATGGCTGCAACTTGTCCGAGTCAAGAAACTGCCATCTTTCATTTGGTTCATTCACCCGGCCTAATAGCATGTCCAATGGTATCTAACTTAGGGTGAACTTAACACTATTCATCAGTTTTTTCTTTCTTCTATTTTGTTTGCTAAAGTGCTAAGTTTATCCTTAGTTAGGCATCATTGAACATGCATGTCCGAAGGTTTTCAGTTGCGTAGATCTTGCTTCTCTCCTAAAGTTGTTGTCCCATCCATCCAATCCTACCTGACTATGTATTGGTTCAACAAAAAGTTTGGTGGACACCACAAATCGAATATCCGATAGAAACCATCACATCATTTGGCATCAGTATCATGAAACTTGAATAGTTACTAAAACTTGTGAAAGTACCGGTGAAACCTAACAATGTAATGATGAACATGAGTGAAAAACGATGAAACTTTAATGATTTCTTTTAAAACTCGAGGAAATATCCGATCGATTAAACTTAACAATGTACTAATGAAATATAGACGAAACCGATCATAAAACTTGAATAATTTTTGCATATATCAATGAAATTTGAATAATTATCGGTGAAATTTGCACGGCCATCACCAGGAGATTAGGGATGGGGAGAGAGAGAGCGGGGAGATAGAGAGAAAGGAACAACGAGCAAGCGGTGCCAGTCGGTGAGTAGCGAGCGGTGGCCCGTGGCCATGAACGAGCGCCGAGCTTGTGAGTTGTGTGCTCAAGCCATGGATAAGATTTTAGTCTTGCATTGCGCCCATGCACGTCCGCTGTCTATCGGAAGTAGTAAGTGGGAAGCGTTTCCGAAAAAGGTTTTTGCCGAAAAACAAAGAAGAGGTTATCACAGTACATATGCACTTTGGATCGAACCAATGTAAGCAGAGTGTGGGTCCTAGGAAGAAAGAGGAGCTTGAGGAAGGAAGATGAACAAAATCAATTAGGCACAACACTGGCCCTATTTGATTTATAACGGCTCTATTTTACCCAACACAACACTGACCATCTTTCATCTCTCTTATATTCTGCTCTTAACCATATTATTTACCGTGCATGATCCTATTTCTACAGGGCTACAAAATAAAGCGAACACGAGCGTATGCAATGCATGGCAGATGCATGAGTTTCTCGGCTGGTGACTAGCTTTCTGAGGTGATCGAATACCTGTGGTGCCGCCTGACCGACCGGTGGTGGAGCACTACTGCCTGTGCATAAGTCGAATCATACATTGCGGCATGAGCTGCTGAATCATTCGTGGCCCCTACTTCTTCAATTTATTTGTCAACGTTCTCAGCGTTGTCGCGGATACATAAAATCCAACTCATGTTGGGAGAACAGAAGGAGAAATATCCTACCCTGTTCTTTAATTGGAGAATGCAATGGATTATGGCCCTGGAGGGCTGTACTATGGCCTTGTTCTTTTCGGTGTATCGTACCGTTGCGTATTACTATAGCAAATTTTGTTATTTTTATATAGCCTATACGTTGTGGTAATTTTTAACGATATTTTCGTGGCTTTTAGTAGTCCTTCCAAAGATCATAAAACTATTTTTTAATTATTTTTTTATAATCTTTAGATCTCTTTTCGAGGGCTCTCAAATTGGCTACAGTAATACGTCAACGCAACGGTACGCTGAAAAGAACAAGGACTATCTACCCGTCGTCAAAGCGGAAGTTTGGGCTTTGGAATCCATATTAGCAACCAAGACAGGAGCTAGGTGCTCCTTTATCCTTTAGGGAAGGACGATGTGTCCGTATAATTTTCCGATATATTGCTATGAGTAGTGTACAGTGTACAATATATATAATCGGACAGCCTTTCGTGTCTCGATCATCGATTCATAGAAAATTATCGATGGAATTAAAAAGAACGCCAGAGAAATTAATACGCGTGATCACGGGGATCACCCATCCGGTGATACAACAGGTGCATAGCAAGTCTATACTTTTAACACTCCCTCGAAGCTAGAACGGTGGAAGCACGAATGCTCTGGCTGGACCAAGAAACTGACACTTCCTCGCAGTTGTAACATCAGAGATATGCATGTTCAGACTGGAGCGAAACTCATTAAAGACCAAGGAAGGCAGACCCTTCATGAAGATATCAACATACCCCGATGAAGTCGGAACATGGCAAACACACACAAAATTCAAAATGATCCCAACATGTTTAGTGCACTGATGTTCCACCGGGGTTGGTGGAGAGGTAGACGGCACTGATGTTGCCACAGTAGACAATGGTGGCGCGACAGAGAGGACTGTGAAGCTCCTAAAAAAGTTGGCAAAGCTAGCAAACCTCAACAACTCCATTAGCAACGGCGCAATACTCAGCTTCAGCGCTGGACCGAGACATGATATGCGGACTCTTGAAAGGCCAGGAGACCAGGTTATTGACGAGGAACACACCATAACCATAGGTAGACTTATGGGTGTCGAGACAATCAACCTAGTAGGCATCCCAAGTCGACATACGTGGTTCGTTTCAAAAACAAATCAAGCTCAATAGTGCCATGAAGATATCGTAGAATACGTATGCTTCAAGGCAGCGAAGTGTGGCTCCCTGGGGTCATGCATGAAGAGTTAGACCTGCTGAATAACATATGTGATATTTGAATGAGTGAAGGTTAGACTAAAGTGCTTCTGCAAGGCTTTGGTAGATAGTCGCATCCAAACTCCATTAGCTGAGAGCTTAGATCGGGCATTAATAAAAACAATGTTGCAAGTCTTGCAATCAGTCATGCTGGCATGGTCTAAAATATTTAGAATATATTATCATTGTGAGAGAAGCATACAACCATGCTGGGACTGGACTGGAACTTTAAAAAAGTGATGTAAAGTTTCAATATTCTTGAGGGAGAACTCATGCTCAGGGACAACGATAGTCCGATTCAACACATAAATGGAGAAAGTAGCCTGGACAATGCCATCTACATATAGCAGTAGGTAGACAGTTCGAAAACAGCTTCGTCCATGCCATCGATGTCGACGCCCCGGCCGACATACATTATAAACAGCTCAAAATAATATTTAAACTTTGAACTATGTCATCTGTGTTGTGAATTTGCGTTGTGACTTGTGATTGTGAACTGAATTGTGAAATTGATATGGTCATCTGGAATTCTGAACTGCGTTCCTCCTTTGATATCTTCTCTCTCTCGTGCACGATAATCATAGAATATTTATATAAGCCCCTGAATTGTATCGCCGGGCGATGCAACTTGGGAAAATATCAACGGTGTTTGGTCTATGCCTGCAATTTAGCCATTGGCACTCGTCAGGATGGTCGTCACATTCCCCTTGCCGTGTTGCAAAGTGCTCAGCGACGGTGAGAGACCACTCGAGCCACGCATGCGCTGGTATGGCATGCACGTACCGGAGCCAATAGGGCGTACCTCATTCTCACACTCACACCAGCCTTTATGTGTGTGTGTATATCTCTATCTATCTATCTTTCTCCATCGAATTCACGCAAAAAAAAACTTTATTCTTTCGTAGATTTGATTTGAACACCCGTATACTGGTATCAGCATTCAGCATCACATCGTTCACACAAGACAAGATCTCCGTAGATACAGGAGCACCGGTCCAGGTAACGGGAATTGATTTTGACCTCTTTGATTTGCTGTTGGCTGTCTCCAACAATAATCTCTAAATTCGATTCCATATAGTCTCATATACAAGCTTTCTTTAAAAAGATTGTTTCACTATATTTCTCTCATCTCCAACAGCATTTTTTATATGGAGAATTGTGAATGGTAAGGAGAGAGAATCCCTACATATAAGGGAATGAAGAGAAATTTTCTATTTTTGGAACGGAATAGAGAACGCTGTTGAAGAATATAGGGGAAGAATCCGTCCCTATTTTAGGATAGAGGATAATTTAGGGAAGGATGTAGAAGCCCTCTAAATAAACTCTTAACTATTATTTGAGGGTTTATCAGAAAAAAAAACCACCGTAAAAAACCCTATTTTCCCCCTATTTTCTCTTTCCTCCCCTTAGAACTCTTCCACGCCCCCTATTCCTAGGGGCTCTTGATCGGCTTCCCAAATCCGCCCAACTACAATAGTAGCAGCTCCGGCGAGTTGTTCCACGACGACGACTCTAGCTCCTCCACCTCTGATTGCTTCCTCCCTCTCGAATTTAGCTATGGCAGTAGTTGAAAAAGTTGATAATCTTTGAAAAATATGAGAAAGTTAAATAAATTATTAACAAGTATTTTTTGAAATTTTAAGAAAAATTCTACAAAAAATTTAATTTTTTTTACTATGTAACACTATCTACAAAAATTTCAAACCAAATTAGAACTAAACTTTAATTGAATGATACGTGAGAGCTTGGGGTGGGCCCTTGTTTCTTCTCCCTGAGAAACATTTTCTTTGCGGTTTCTTCCCATCCATGGTCAACGCTCAACCATGGACATGGGCCCTACCATCATCCTTTCTTATTGGTGCAGCAAATAGTGAGAGAAGCACCAACAAACCACCACATTTCCCTCCATTTGACCATCTCTCCATTTATACCTGCGCCTCCATTTTTAGCCTTGAATAATCCAGGCTCCATTGCTCCAACGCCGAAGAGGAAGACCAAGAGGAGAGAGAAAGAGAAGGCCCATTCCATTTCCATTGCCACCTACAATAACATTGGAGAAGCTTAAGCAGGAGCCTCCTCTTAATCATCCATCGGTGCAAGGAGGCAAGAGGATTAGAGGCTAATCGGCGCGAGGTAGAAACTAGAAAGGAGGAGGAGGCAATTGCTTCGTGTAGCCAGCGTTCGGGGGGCACCGGCCGGAGCCGGAGATGAAGTCGCCATTGCGGAGGCTGCGGGGCTTCGGCCACCACCACCACCACCACCACCACCACCACCGGGAGCGGAAGGCGCACCACCCGCCGCCCGCCAAGCTCGACGAACTCGCCCACGCCGCCCAGGTCCGTCCATGTCCATCTCTCTCCTCCCCCTTCCCGCTGGTTGCCATCTTGTTGGGGTTTCTCGATCGGTGGTGGTTGTGACGAAATCGGCGTCAAAATCGGTTCTTGGGAAGCCTCTCCCCAAAGATGCGATTTTTCTGCCCCCCTCTGGTATTTTCTTCTTTTTTTTTTTCCCATCCCAGGTGTAGTGGGTTGTTCTCGGTCGTGGCAAGCAGTATTCGTTTATTGATTAGGAGGTGCCTTGGTGATCGGACGATTGTAGGGCCCTATTATATCGATCATGTGGAAGATCCTGAATAAAATAATGCGACTGGATGAACGGAGTTAAAGCTTTTTTAATCGGAAGGGGCCTGCATGTGAATTGTGGTTCTCTAAAGAACTTATCAATTCTCAATCATGAGCATGCCATTATAATTCTCCTAGTTACCCTTCAATGGAGAACACTACCTGGTACAGTGATCATCTGTTTAGTGAGAAAAAAAAATCTATGGATGATCGTTTCAGATCAAAATGTTAATTGTCTCGTTTTGAATCGACGCAAGTGTGGAATGTAATTTTTTTTTCTTCAATTCAAACCGGGAGTAGTTTCTTCTCTAAAAAAAAAGGATTGGTTAATTTCCTCTATAAAAAAGATCTGAAGTTTCAAGTAAGGTAGTTGTTAGGCTGTAGTCCATGAAAAAGACGTGCAACTTCCCTGCAGTCTCCTTTACGTGTTTGCACCGAAGCCTTTTCGGAATTTTTTTTTTTTTGGCGTTCGGTTCTTGGTCAAAGTCCACCGAAGGAAGCGTCGACCGGAGAAAGTTGCAATAAACAAATTATCAACCACTCGACGTAATCTTGACTGCAAGTGGAGCAGTGCATCAGAGGAAGGCCCACGCCTGCTCGCGCGTTTCAGTATCAAGAAATTTCTATCCTTCTGTTGTATGAACGCTTACTCAAGAATCAAGAGACAATTTTGTCAAAATAAAAAGAACCAAGAGACAAGAATTCCTATCCTGGATACCGCGTGATGCTGCATGCGTTGATATTAATCACAAGGGCGGTTTCGAAACTGTTGCGATCATGCTCAGCTATAGTTGATTTCGTTTTGTGCCTTCGGCTCAACAGTGATGCAGCGAAACTATGCTTTCTAAATTCTACAAGTCATGGGCAGTTAATCTTGCGTTTTCTTCTTCCATCTGAGGGACGACGCTGAAGAACACCTGAAATGAAACCTTGCAGCAGTTGTTCTCAAATGCTTATTGTTGCAATTGGTGCTGCATTTACCATGTTGCATGATGTCAGCACGTGACTATTCCGTGACAAATGGCATAACAAAAGCTTTACTCATCTAATCATATATAAGAGACTGATATGATCCAAACATTATCTTTTTTTACTGGATAATTGTGAACATAGTATAATGTTTGCAATCACACTTCTACGAGTTAGGGTTATGACTGCCTGCAATTTTTTGCTGTCCAGCAGTAGATATTAGCACCTAGTAGTTAGAGGATTAGAGGATATATAGTAATATAATAGGAGGTATGGAGAAGAGTGCAAGAGCCATCCTTTTGCGGTGTTGCATTTGTAATATGGCCTGAACTTCTCTGCAGGATGTGGAAGAAATGAGGAACTGTTACGATGGCTTGCTTTCAGCTGCAGCCGCTACAACAAATAGTGTATATGGTACATGCTAGTCTAATACTTCAGATGTTGAATTGCTTACAGTTAGACAATGGTGATTTAAATATCATGCTTATAATTAAGAGTTTTTGTCTTCTAGTGCTTCTCTAATTATGCGTGTAATATTGTGCAGAATTTTCTGAGGCTTTGGAGGAAATGGGAGGTTGCTTACTTGCAAAAACTGCACTGAATGATGACGACGACGATAGTGGTGAGTCGTCTTCAAGATTGTTAGGGCATCGCCAATGGTAAGCCCATTTCTTGCCCAAAGTTGTAGCAATACTCAGTTCACTGTACTGTAGCATCTACGGTGAAATGAGTGCGGCTACAGTTTTGGGGAAGAAATTGGATTAGCATTGGTCTTACTCTTAACTACATAAAATTTATGGTATAAAAACCGATATATAGTAAATCATCAATAATTGTCAGAATCATCTCTTGACTACAAGCACCATGCAAACTTACCATGACAAGATGTGAGCTTTTAGGGCTTGTTTGGATTAAAGACCGCAGAACTTGCCTGGCCCAGGCAGCAAACCCAGGCCGTCGATTTCCAGCGCCTGGGGCTGGATCGACCTGCCTGGGCGAGCGCCCCCAGGCCAGGGCGTGATCCAAACAAGCCCTTAGCTTCTTTGACTCAAGTTTCCTCATGTATAATTTTCTGCAGTCAATTATAATTATAATATTATTATTATATGATACAATTTTGGTTCTGATCTTAAACTTGTGTTTTCATATTGTCAGCTAATTTCCTTTGTTATTTTTTTGTGAACATTGTTCCTATCAAGTAATTTCCCTTTTTTTTATATAATTTTGCTCCAACCTACAGGAAGAGTGCTGATAAAGCTTGGAAAGGCCCAGTTTGAACTACACAAGTCTGTAGATAGCTATGTAAGTACTTTTTTCTATTGCTGAGGGTTTTCACAAGAACATACTTCAGAATTCATCAGGATTTTTTTATATGTTTTTAAATCATTGTAATCTGTTGACACTGACATGATTTTTACACTGGTTATACAGCGTACAAATATCATTCATACAATCACAACCCCATCGGAGTCTCTTCTCAAAGAGCTACAAATTGTAGAGGTTTGTTACTTGAAATTTCCTCCAAAAGCTTGCAAAATCATGTATTCTCATTCGAGCAGAAACACAAACCACTTGCAACCACCTTTCTATTAGCTTATATGAGGTCATCAATCATTTGTACAACATTGTCTATTATGAACTACAGGGAAAATAGTGTGTCTACTTAAAATTTCTTTATGAGATCATGACATTTTATACCTTTTGTTCATTCACATTGATGCAGGAAATGAAGCACCAATGTGACATGAAAAGGTTTGGACATACCTGAAAATGATTCATTTTTTTCTCAATTTATCATGGAGAGACTTTTAACTTTGCTGTTTCTTTCCACAGGGAGGCATATGAAGCCATGAGGGCATCCTATAGAGAAAAAGGGCGGTCAAGACATTCCAAAATCGAATCGTTCTCTACAGAACAACTCCAGGCTTCCTTTCATGAGTATCAAGAGGATGCGGCACTTTTCATATTTCGCTTGAAATCATTGAAGCAAGGGCAATTCCATAGCATTTTAACACAGGCTGCTCGTCATCATGCTGCTCAGGTAAATTAGCTTCTTCTGAATAAAGCTCTTAATTTTGTCCCTGGGATTAAGTAGCACATAACCTAACTACTTGTATTGCTTCAACCTTTCAGTTAAGTTTTTTCAAGAGAGGACTCAAGTGCCTTGAGGCACTTGAACCTCATGTAAAAGCAATGGCTGAGAAACATCACATTGATTATCAGTTCACTGGTCTTGAAGACGATGAGTCTGATAATGATGGTCACAGTTCATACCAGGATACTTGCAGTGACGACGGAGAACTGAGTTTTGACTATGAAATAAATGATAGAGATCAAGATTTAATTGCTTCCAGAGGTTCAATGGATGTAAGTTGTGCGATTTATAATTGGCTCCTTTTACAATGTGCCCTTCTACTTATTAATACAATGCACACCTCTTGTAAATAAACATTGATGGTTCCATTTGAACTGGGATAGTTTTCAACCTTTTGTGGTAAAATAGTTTTTTGTGTAGATAATGCTACAATTAGTTTTTTTTAAAAAAGGCTTAGAAAATTGATCTGAGGGAAACACTTATATCACAAACTAACCTATATTCGCTAAAGAATAATGTTTATTTGTACACATTAGTTTACTGTGCATAGTAGTGTAGCACAACGCTGTGCTTAGTTGTCAATATAACCCTGAGAAAATTTGGCTCAATTATGTTAAAACAAAAAGGATAACGAGTTTAGTTGCACTATTTAAAAATAAAGTTAATTAACAAATCAAGTCCTAACTAGTTTAGATTTTTTTTATGTATGCTATTCCTATTTCGTACTGCTAGCTGGTGCCAGTTGACGAATCCAAATAATTGTTTTGTCTCCAGATTTACATTCGTTGTCTAAGCTGACTGAGAGAACTAATCTGCCCTCAGGAAATAGGAAATAGGAAATAGGTTTCTGAAGGATTTTCTAGTTTGACTGGCATGAACTAGTGTGGAGCACTAGAGTTTGATGTTAATGATAATGCAATTTTGATCAATGCAATGATACGTCTTTAGCTTATTAAGGTAGATCGTATATTTTGCATTGATTACATGGAAAATATGTAGTGTTGCTGCTGATTGGTATTGTTGAACTGAATAAATAAGCTGTCTGGGCTGAAATGGGTTAAATGTTAAGCTATACTTTAGGAGGTTTTTAAATATGTTCCTTGAACTGGTTCGCTTCGTTTATGTTATTTTTAAGAGCTTTAACAGGTGGCTTGATGATTAAGAAAAAACTGAACTATAAAAGCTAAATATATTTTCTAGCTGAATAAGTTTAACCTTGAACATGTTAGATTAATGATCGTTGGTGATATTCCACTCATTTTGATTCTTAGCCATCATTTTTGTATATTAAATTAAAAAGGCCGGCAATGAGCCTTCATTTGTTCATATACTATTTCTTTTGTGCACAGTTGGACAAAATGGGTCTGAGTGCTTCACCGAAGGCACTAAAAGAAAGCGAGCAGGTGTGCTTCTCACTCACTAAAGCTAATTGATGAGTTATTAAGATTTACTGACCAGTAGATTATCTCCCTGCATATTATAAGAAGTTTCTTCTTACAGTTAACTTGTATATGAATCTAAATCCTTATCACTTTTAAGATTTAAGACTACTAATTGATTGTTGCATTGCATCAACTAATTGCTACATTTTGCATTGAATTATTGATGTACCTACTGAGCCAAGAGCAACTACCGTTTCTAATGCAGAGGATTATGTGGTGATACTCAAACCAGTTGCCAATTATATCATTCAGCATGTTATATTTTTAATCTCTATTAATAAAATAAGAATCACAGTATATCATATAGTATCACTTAATGGATTTTATCTGTTCTTGCCCCTTCAACGTTCTCTGCACTTCCATTTGTTGGTTTTGTACCTTGATAATAACATATAGTATCACCCAGTGGACATATTCTGATGTTGCTTCAATTGGCATCTGCTTATCTGCAGGAAGATATGAAGCAACCGAAGGCAGAATTGGTAACTCCACCGATGCAGCCTGAATTCGCTGGACATTCAGCTCCAATTTTTTTTGACAATTTGCCCGAGCAAAATGACAGGCTTCGGCAAATGAGACCGTCTTCGACCAGACTTTCGTACAAACTCCCAACGCCAGTCGATGATAACAACCCCAAATTAGCAGGTGCTCACAGATCACATCATTCAGCACAATTCTTTGAAAGCAAGCCTCGTGCTGCAACGAACTTGTGGCATTCATCTCCACTGATGAAAGATTACAAGGCCAGCACCATGCACAGTGGCCCTATCAAAATGCCATCGAGTACCGAGGCGAAATCAGCCTACTCCCACTCCATTTCTGACTCCAAGAAGATGAAGAGGGAGTCTTGGTCTGGTCCAATCCCAAGCAAAGCAGGATCAAGCAAGCCCTTCTCCCAGACTGATCGGCCATCCATGGGCTATCCTCATGCAACACCCGCCAGAACGCACAGCCATGCTCGGCTGTCATCACCTGTGTCCCCAATGGTTTCACCCAGGATCTTACCAGCTCCAACACCATCACCCAAGATCAGTGAGCTTCATGAGCTGCCAAGGCCTCCGGCCAATGTGGATCCTCTCCGGCCTTCCGGTCTGGTTGGCTACTCCGGCCCTCTGGTGTCGAAGCGTCATCAAGCTCCTGCAGCGCCGGCCCGGGTGGCGCCCACGACGTCGCAGACAGCCTCACCGCTTCCACTGCCACCGGCCACCTTGACACGCAGCTATTCCATACCCTCCAACAGCCAAAGAACACCCATCATCACTGTCAATAAGCTGCTGGAGTCTAGGCAGAGCACCGACATTTCTTCCCCGCCACTCACTCCTTTGTCGCTCGCTGATTTGTCCCACCAGCCATCGGTGAGAGCTACCACTGGCATCACCAGGAGAGAGGGTAAGTAACTACTGACGGATGATGGATTTTTATTGTTATAAAGGTTTTGCTTTCTTTAGTTTGATCCTCTAATCATAGAATTCGAGATTTATTAGACACGCCTGATTTTCTTTTTTGCTTACTTTAAGATTGACATGGCAGTTCTCAATTGTTATAAGCTACTACCTCCGTCCCGGAAAGATTGCTCTTTAAGGTTGTTTTGGAGAAATTAAGAATAAGTGTATGTATGTGGGAATCTATAGTATTTATAGTGGTGGGAAGAGAATTTAGGGGTATTTTATAGTGGTGGGAGGAGAATATAGGAATACTTTATAGTGGAGGGAGGGGAATCTAGAGTACTGTGCAGCTCGAAGAGCATTTTTTTAGGACAAATTTGAATACTAGAAGAGCATTCTTTCTAGGACGGAGGTAGTAGCTAGCTGCATTCTCTCTTGCTTGCAAAGTTTGCAAGTAACGACATATCTTGCCTTTGTGATATTTTCCCTAAAAGTAGCAGCCTTCTTTGATTCCTTATTTAGTTTTAGTTTTGATTATAGATGAAAATATTGATCACCTTAAAAGTGGTAGGAAAAACTTTAAAAAATACTATATTCTTTTTAGATCTTTAAGAAAAAACCTACAAAGTCACAAAAAAAATATTTTAACAAAATATGGTCATTAGTTGGTATAAAAAAAATTTTAAACCCAACGAAAAAACTAAAACAAGACATTAAAGAGGGCAATGCATAATTCGCCATTTGGCAGGCTTTTTTTTTTTTTTTGCCACTATTTGTTTGTCAAGATACGACGGGGAGACCGAATAGGCGAATAGCCTGCCTTGCGTATGTTTACAATACAAATAAAGTGGTTGCTGCAATTTCCAGCTGTAACAAGTGCTTAAGAAATGACATCTGTTCCAATCCTTGGCAAGCGCGTTTCCATTATGACATCTTGCACGGTTGCCCCTAGAGTCACTGTATTCTTTATTTTGCAGCTTCTATTCACGAAATATTTCGAGATGAATTATCTAACCATTTTCTCTTGTTTCACTGCAGAAATATTGTGATACATGTCTGCTAAATGCAGACGGTCCTTAGACAATTTTGTATGTAATTAGTGGTGTCGTAGGTTTCTATTCATAATATTCTTTCGTTTTGCTCTCTTGTGAATAAGAAATAAAGATAGCAAAGCAAATTGTACTATGATTCTTTAATGGAAGAATTTTGATCCCTTGGTTAGTTATCTGCAGTTCTCACCAGTTATTGGATCGCAGTATTACTGTTATATTTCCATCTTTTTTTAAAATCCTATGGATTACATGTGGATTGTAGTGTAATCTTTCATCCACTTTGAACACAATATAACTGTTGGGCAACAGCAATTCCTCTTTCCCCTTTCTGTCTCTAGAAGAATGCTAAATATAAAATAAACCTAAACAAAAAAAATGATTGATACAGATATAAGATGCATTCTAATATGTTTGTACTAAACTCTCTTCAGAACGCTATCAGAAGATTAGTTACTTGCAGCAATTCTCAGAATATCAAGATCATTCACTCGACCGTCAACCAAATTAATGAACTTCCTTACATAATACGATGACAAACATGCAACAAGGAGCTGAAAACAGTCGCCTTGGAGGTCATCAAAGTTTCCTAAATGTTGACAAAACTGAATAGAGATTGAGAATCATCATTCTATAGTTGTACGATGGAGGGAAATAAGGGGTTAAAATCAGAACTGAACAAACATCAGTTTATCTCCAGCCGAGTGATTGTCTTATCCCTGAAAAAATTAGTCCAAGAGATCTTCCAATCATGGACACCCAGAAGTAGGATACTGCTGCACTAACTTTAGTGACAGCAGCTCTTAAGAAAGGCATCGCAATGTCTGAAAACTCCAAGAACAAGCTGAAGTAATACTTCCTGCAGTAGAAAGAGAGGAATGTGACTCCTAAAGTTCTCCATTTGTTAATCCAAGTAACATGAATAAATTTAACAAATTTTCCATGAAACAGAGCAGAGTCTGGGAGTACCATCCAGTCAAAGCCCTTAATTCCTTTGTCCTTCTCACTGGAAGAGAAAATGGGCTTATGTGAACATACTCAACAAGAGTAGTTGTGGAGGGCTTTCCAAATGCAAGCATCCACCAATTAGATTTCTCAGATTGATTATTTACTGGCTTTTCAGACATCTTTCTGTGTAGAACATATAACTCAAACTTGTCCTCGTACATTGAAACAACCGACTCAAAGTACTGGTGCAACCACCCATTAATTGCCACCTTCATACAGAGAACAAATTAGCATTGAATCATCACTACCTAAAAGTGCATAAAGATGGAAGACAAACATATTCCTGTCAACAAATACAAACCACACATCATAACGTGAGATGTGAAGGTACCAACAGTCCAACACTCATCTAAGCATTAGATTATTTATGTGATATGTAAAATATTTGCTTGGTTTGAAAATGAGAATATGAGTATACATAGGGACAGAACACAGTATGTTCAAAACTAAGCATTTCATCAACCAAGAGGTGGGAGATTAAGATAAATATTTGTATTATCCGACTACCATATTCACTAGGATATGAATACACAACGATATAGATTATTCCCATCTGATTCAGCAAACGATGTAGGAGCACAGCCATTCCTTGGAGAGAAGAAATGGATCCATTAAAACTGGTTTCCAGCACGACAGGATTTGATGATTTGGACCACTCAGCTTAACTCATCTACCACCAGAAGGTTTTGTCCAACATCAGGTCAAACCATGAATAAAAAAGAACATATTTGAGATTTTTTCGGAATTACCAGAGGTAGGGTGGTTGACAGTTACCTGCCAAATCTATTTTTAGGCAACTCTTGTTTGCATTTTTTATGATTTTTTTCAAGAAAAATTTGTCCTTGAAACACTGCGTTTTCTTGGTTTTATTATGAACATTGACATCAAGATTTCAGTCAAATTAGCAAGAAATCACTAATTTTTAGACCAGTACTTTCTTAGTCCAGGCCACCATAGCTAATTACTGCAATTTTTTCCACAATCCTGGGAGAAAAACAAGTAAATTGGAAAGTTATTAAATGAAAAACTGGATTTATTCCTAGATACAATTATGAAATCAAGCATTTCCATATTGAAATAATGTGATACATTCTTTTTCTGAAAATCAAGATTAATAAAAAACATGAGCTATGATGTGAGTACCCAATTTATCAAATCTACTCGGATTTGGCCTAACACCCACTGCCCCCCCACCCCAAACACGTACTAAGCATAATGTGTTAATTTAGGCGCCCTCACATAGTCACAAGCAAGAACCCAAAAAAAGCTGTACAAAATCCAAAGGCCAGGATAGTAACTGTTCCCAGCTAAATCTGGAACTGGGGACTGAATGCTGACTAAAAAATCGAAATCAAAATTTAACTGGAAAGTGGTTCCGGAATATTTAACACTGGGAACTGGAAGTTTAGGTTTAAATAAAACGTAGAATATATGTTTTTGTTCTATATTTCTAGGAAGCCACTAGCTGGATTTGAAACCCTTTTGAGTTCTGATAAATCAATAGAATGCAGTAAACAAGCAGCTCAAGGTTCATAGCCTCAAGCAGAGTTGAGCAGCCAAGCACAAGCATTTCCAAATAGGTATGTAGTAGTGCCTAGAACCATCCTTTTACTAGAAAAAACAGAAAAGGCAACAGCTTGGACTATTCACATCTCATTACCTCATTACGCAGCTTTTGAAGTTCTCTGGTGGACAGAGAGCATAGAGCTAAGCTGGAACTAACAACCTCAGAAGACATATCACCATCAACTGACATAAGCTCTAGATAAATACTAGCAATCACATCAGCTAAGAAAATAACCAGGTCCTCCAAAATTCTTGCTCCATGTTCAGCTAGAAACTTAACATCAAAATAGCTGTCAGACCTGTTGACAACAATATTATTCAGCATATGACAACAATAAAAAAAAAATACTTTTGTTCGCAAAGTATAAAACAGGAGAACCCGTCTGACCAGCAAAACTAGGTATTGTGCCCCATGAACCATGAAAACCGCCTAAATAACTCGAGACAGTTTTGCAGGAAGTTTTGATAGAATCAAATCCTATCAACGGCCCTGGATAGCGATAAGGCACGGGCAAGGGAAATCTGCTTAAACTAAATTAATACTACCCTTGGAAAGGGTGGTTCCAAATCCAATAGCGGAACAGCGATAGCGAACCTTGCTGCGGATGTGTAATAGTTGTTTCACTTTTCCAATGACGGTGTAGGTTCCTACGAAAAAGGGGCATAAAATATAGTTTTCCTAACCCCTTGACGTACGGTACTAGGTGTTATGTCCTTTGACCTAAAAATGGGTAAGTCTAGATGTTTGACCATGTCAGTTTGCATTCACTTTCAATCCACAAAATTAATGTAATTGACCATAATTACATTGCATGTCATGGGGGTTAAGCAGACAAAATGTATAGTTTAGGGGCTAAACTAGACTTTTTTTTTGGTCAAAACTCTCCTAGCAGGGTATTTCAACAGTTCTCATAGTTCAGGGGGCATAACACCTGGTTTTATAGGTAACAGATGATTTAGACGGGGTGCTATACTTCAGAGGCCAAACTAGACATTTTCCTAAATAATAAGACAAGTTTGGAGCAATGAAAAATATCTGCAGATCTTCTAAACAGGGTACAGAGTTCAAATCAACAGCAATTGAACAGGTAACATGCCATAAGGGTCAAGAAGGGCGTATAAATAGTACCTTGCAGAACCAAATCTTAGGAAATAGAGCAGATCCAAATAAAGTTCGGATTTCCCTAATCTATTAAACTTCTTCAAGATCCTGGCATCCTCCTTTATTTTGCTATTTATTATTGTCATAAGCTTCTGGAATACAGAAAACACATCAGAGACTTGTGGGCCTAACCATTATGAAGAAATGCAGGACAGTTCAAACTGATTACATACTTCATTAACTTTGCCTTTTTCCAAGGCTTGTTCTTCTTCAATCCATTTCATAAATGCTGGCTGAATCAGGCCATCTATGAACATAGTTGATACTTGCAGCCACCCTGTCCCGTCAATAAGTTCAGAACTTTTAGATACATTTCTTACCTGCATGAGAGATGAGAGCAGACCACCTTAAAGCAATTCATTTCAACATATGAAATTCTAACATGTTATCCAACTTAAAACGAATTGGGTCAGCTGTTACTTAGAAGTAAATATAAATCTGCATACTAAGCACTTTAGTCGAGAAATTATAGTGCACAACCAATCAAATAGCACAAGGATAATGAAGACAGTAATGACAAAACATAGAGTATTATGCTACTTAAAGCAACCAAAAACCTAAAGAAGGACAGTATCACACCACATAAAAGCTCAGGTGCTAGCTTGTCTAAAGTCTAAACTAAGTGGAGTATGTATAGACAATTTTGAGTATTTGTCCATAATAATAACCATAAGATCATAAAGAAAAGAGTTTATGGTGCAATTCTTGCCTCCAGTTCAAGGAGCTGAAAGGTGACCAGCAGAAGCCGCAACCTGGGAGCACCATGAATTGCAAGCATACTCAAAGGGTAATTTTTACTACCATTCTTCAGTTCATCACCACTACAATCCAAATTGGCATCTTGACCATTTGCCTTTAAGGCTTCAGAAAGTTTAGCTCTCACTACAGTCCATGTATCAGTAGGGTCAAACCCAGTAGTTCTGTCGGACAAACATTTCACATCCCTAACAATTGCAAAAGAAAAACAAGTAAGAAGTTTTTTATGTCAAGAAAACATTTTGAGAACTGGAAGTGATCCCTAAGCAGCTACTCTTACCTACCAGAATCAGGGGAGCTCGGTGCTGTATGATGATTTCTGGAGTGGGGAAATGCCTGTCCAGAAGGTACAGCTCCAGCCAAATATGCAAAAACTATGCTGATCAATAGAAGAGCTTCATCAGAAAACAACAACAAATTCGGTGAGATCACGCTTTCTGAATCGATCAATGGCTGCAGGAAAAAGCATTTTACTGCAGCTACCATCCTGTAACCCCTTCCATGAAAACCAAAAGGGGTAAATGCACTGCTTCCCCGTTCGCTTGCTGAACTAGACAGACATGGCATGTGAATCTTGTGAATGTAATTCCTGCAAATAAGGGGAAAAAAAAAGGAGAAGATGAATTACAGCCCAACAACGCAAGGCCATCCAGAACAACAGAACAATGAAGTAAAGCTACCTCTTTCACATCCTAACCGAGATCCCCGGGTCCCGTGGATACAAAGCACTATCGAACAATCTAGGGTTCTAAGTTCAAAATTAGGGGAAATTTCACAAAAAAACCTAGAACATAATGCTAATGTTTTTGAAGCGAATTGCAGACTATTCGGCCGAATTCGGATCCAATCCGAGCTCACAAAATAGGGAAACCAAAACAGAGAGGAAGGAAGGGAGATGGGGGTGGGGGAGGAGAGAACCATGGTGGAATGGCGGCTCGATGCCTCTGGCGTGGTCGCGTGGGGAGCGGAGTGGCGCGGGTGCGGATCAGCGAGCTCACATCACACATGGCGATGCGCAGGCAGCAGGCCAGCAGCCAGCCAGCCAGCCAGGTTGTTATCGTATGGAAGGGGAAGATTTTGCCGGGCAGCGAATCGCCGTCTTCCCCTGGACCTGGGCTGGTCGGTCCGGCAGCAGACCGGGCCAACGGGCCGGCCCGTTCAGCACGGTTCGGGATTCGGGCCGGGCTGGTTCGTTTGGCCCGGTTTAACCAACGGGCTGGGAGCTCAGCCCAGATTCGGTTCGCTGGCTGAACCGAACTAAACAGGCCGGCCCGGATTCGTTTGGTGCAGGTTGGCCCGTTTGGTCCGGTTTTCATGTAATATGTCAAAAAATTTAGAAAAAATCCGAAGAATTCAGAAATGTGAACAATAATTCATGTAAATAATTAAAAATTCAAATATATATAGAGAAATATTTAAAATGCATTGCATAGTTTTTTTATTAATGTGGGTTTATATAGTTGTCTCGTTAAAAATTTTACTAAGTAAAACTCAAAGTTGATAAAACCTTGGAAAAAAAAAGAGTACAACTTAAAGCTCTACAATGAAGGATAAAAAATTTTGGGCCCTTATTCAATCTTCATCAAGTTCTAAGCCCCCGAATGCAGCCGCTAACTCTTAATTTTGTCTCTCGACGATGATATTTTGCTGGCGTCTTTCGCCTAATGCTCAATCCTTTGTACTTAATAGTATTTCAACCATGTCACTATGAAGAGAAGTCCGTCTGTCTTCCAGTATTCTCCCAGCGAGGCTAAAAGCGGACTCGGAAAAAACTGTGAAGACCGGAACAGTTAACACATTTCGTGCTAGTATGGATAGCACCGAATATGTTTCAATATGCTGCTGCTACCATGTAACAATATTAAACTCTTATTCTTGGAAGTCGACATCTTCCTTTGCTAGATATTCCCTCTGTTCCAAATTGTATTTCACTGTCGACTTTTGGATATTTTATTTGACCATTCGTCTTATTCAAAAAATATATATTATTTATTTTGTTAGATTTGTTTTATCATTAAACATACTTTAAGCATGACTTATATGTTTGCATGTTTGTATTTATTTTTTGAATAAAACAAATGGTCAAAAGGCATGTCCAAAAGTAAACAGTGAACTACAATTTGAAACGGAGGGAGTAGGAGGCAAGCTCGCCAACAGCTCCGCGTGATGCCTGTGTAGTTGTGAGTTGCGATCATTAAGTTTATTTCTAACTTCTTGAAAATAATTTGAGTAATCTATTCTAGTAGGAGCAACAAGTTGTGTTAGAGCATTAGTTAATCCAGTCAGTTTAGCTCAAGGTTCTAAGAAAAAAGCAAAACAATATAAGAATGGGACATCTCTTCAGTTTAAATATTTAGCTTTCATGTGATAAGCCGAACCGGCAGCTGGGCGGGAACTGGCGCGGGCGCCAACGAGCCGAGCGGGGCCCGCGAACGCGTGTCGCACCCTGGTTGGGCCACACGGACGCGTGTCGCCTGGTTAGGCCGCGCGGATGGCGGAGCGGGGAAGCATCGAGTCCGTGGGGACGCGTCGTGGAGTGGGGCGGTGGCGCGCGCCGCCGCACACATCGCTGACTTTGCCGACGACGCGTGTCGCGTGGCGAGGGGCCGGGCGTGGCTGATAGGTTTGAAGTTTGCGGGGGCTGGGCGGGAGGGAGCGGGCGTGGTTTTTAAATTCAAATTTTGCTATAGTATAATTGGCCAAACGGGCTGAGCCGGGTCGGCCCGGTTCGCATAGTAACGAACCAAGCCATTACTATGCGAACCGAACCATGCCGACCCGACGGGCCGCAGCCCAGGCCCAGACACAGTTCGAAGGTCTGAATCGGCCTGGCATGGTTCTTTTTCAAACGAACCGAACCAAGCCGGCCTGATGCATAGTATCGGACCGCATGGTTCAGCCATTTGATTCGGCTCATATGGCTAGCTCTAGTCTAGCTACGAGCCTACTACAAGCGTTAACCCAATATGTTGTCCTTTGAAAATAATGCAAAATTAATAAAATGGTTTAAAATTAAAACTACTAGGGCATCACAAATGGTTAAAGATGGCCAAACGGATGGCACGGCACGGCATGGCTCGGGTCCGTTCTGGCACGGCACGGTTGGAACGGGCCCAGGCACGGCATGGGGAAGGGGTCGTGTCGTGTCAGTCCACGGGCTGACCTGCCGGCCCAGGCAAAGCACAACAGAATTAATCATGTCGGGCCGAGCCGACCAGCTCATTCAGCCCGCAAGCCCGTAGTTCAGAAGACAGTGACCACTCAAAAGATCAAGTATTCAAAATGCAGTTTGGGATTCAATTATTCAAAATGCAATTCACAATTCAGTTCACAATTCACAAGTCACAGCACATTGACACAACATAGATCACATAGTTCAAAATTCAAATATTATTTTGAGTTGTTTATAATATATGGTTGCCTCAGTACGAGTAACATCCTGACTGTAATCTCATTAACGAATAGAGCCGTCGGGATTGAACTAGAGCAAGGACTGAGCAATGGCAAGACTGTGCTTCCATTTGCAATTATTACAATGTTGTATCAAATGGCTAGTACCGGTAGAAGAACAAGAGCTCAAAATAGATTTGCAGTAGTTGCACTTAGCAACATATTTGACCTTCTTGCCGTTCTCCATTTTGAACACCGTCTCGAAATCGTTCCAGACTTCAGAGGTGGAGGATCTGCTCCTCTTCTCGCTGGTGCTTGCTGTCGTTTGCGGACTCGTCAAGTTCGTACCACCCATGGACCCACCATCGCCACCCACGACCGGAGCGTCCACATCGATAGCATGGCGGCGTTGCTTCTGAACAAGCCGTCCCGACCCAAGTCCCCTTCTCCAGTGTCCCCTCGTAGCATGAGATCGTGGTCGATGGAGGTTGGATTGAGCTCCATCGTCCCCAACTCCCCGCACGGCGGCTCCGCCCCTCAACGACATGTGCCGACACCGGCCATTCGACACCTCATCACAAAGACACATACAAAGGGGGAGAGATCAGATCTAGGGACGGTAGGAAGATCGAATGATTAGGGTTTGAGAAGGGAAACTAAAGACCCGAGCTAAGCGGCTAGAGGGAGGTGAATAGACGTCAATTAATTTTGACGCTTTCTTTCTGCACATGCAGCCCCTCTAAGCATTCCGCAAAAACTACTTCGTGTCGGAGATCAAACCGCGATGGACAACATGACAACTATGTGTACCCATGGCTTGTATAGATGATATCCATAAAAATATGTGGGGATTTTAGAGCCACAATTCTGATTGTCAAGTGTTCAAACCAGAGGAATCAATTCAAATCTTGCTTTTGAAAAGAGATCATGACAAAACCTCAAGGCAACTTTCGTGGCATTAAGGTGCTCCAAAAATCATGGGCATTTTTCTCCCTATGTGTTAATGTGTCATGAAGTACTCCACCAAAAATCTCCTTAAAACTCCTTACAGAAAAAATATAAAAATTCAAACACCACAGGCTGCTTTCTGGAAAGCAAAAACAGATTGTTCAGAGTTTGTTTCTACTTGGAGCAGAGAGATGATGGCTTTCTGTTGCTCCAAAAAATGTGGAAATTTTTATCCCTATGAAACCATGAGTAGTGAAGCACTCCACCAAAAATCTCCACAACAATCCACTCACATAAAATATGAAAAATCAAACACCACGAGCTGTCAAGAACATCGAGCAGAAAGTTTGGGGCTCGGTTTTCACTTCATAGCTCCCAAATGGAGAAACCAGGGGACTTTAAATTTTTACTACAGATAGGTATATGAGTCACGCATATTTTTCAACTTGAATCATCCCAAAATGATTTTTCTAGATGTTTCTAAAAATCTTTTACTGATTGCTGCGCGGATGAATGTTTCTGAACAGATTTGCAACAAGTCAAGAACTTGATCACTTGCCTCTCGTATGGTCGCAAAGAGTATGGTAAATCATATTAGCAACATTAAGGCATCATAGACCATCAAGAACCAGTAAAAAATCACCAAGACTCATCTCTAAATAAGAGCGCAAAAAAGGGGAGCAAAAGAAAGAAGAACTTGGAGCAAATCAACACAAGATGGTCATAAAGATGAGAGATTTCATTGCATAGAAGTTGGGGGATTACAAACCACACTCCATGTGGTCACAAGCACTCTAAGTGCCACCCTTACACACCCAACTCACCCTCTCTATTTCTGAAATTTTCAGCTCTAAGGGGATGAGGAGGAGGTGCTCCCCTCTACCTCTATTTATAGCCCATGGGTGAGATGCCCTAACACCTAGAGCCCATCTCTACCCTTCATTTGAGGATGAGTGGTGTACAAGTCACACACTACAAGACACACTCCCGAGAGGAAATATTATTCACATATTCCTCTGGGAAATATCTTCGTAGCTTCATCGGTTGCCAGCCCACGCCTGGGCCCACCGATCAGAACCAGCTTCGCCACCAGGTTACTGACGCCGCAACCTCCAGCTGCCTCGGATTACTTGCCATGGCTAAGCTTTTCGAGTACACCACCTCATGTGACCGTCAGGTCATCGAACCCGGTCGCCTGCACGTCTCTGGACGCACCAGCCTCCAGCTGTCCCCATGGCCTAGGTGAATGCCAAGTGTTGTACCTAGGAGCATGCCAAATGTTATAGTGCATTTGAGGTTGCCATGTGGGAGAGTTATAGTGCTTATCATGTCCTTGCCATGTGTTGTGCCAATTGTACATCCTAAAAACATTATTGCTAGTTTGCAAGTTGTTACCATGCCTCTTCTTGGGATAGGCATGATAGTAACTTTGCATCATGATAGATGCTCGAGGAACACTTGATTTCTTCCTCCCTTTTAGCTTCTCTGGGGTAAACCCCAAGCCATCCTTTTTGGAGGGTTTTCGTTGTTCCTTGAGCATCTTGTCCAAGGCCAAGCTACCCTCATAGCACTTCCCAAACCCCTTATCAAATTTCTCAAGTTTACACTTCAGCTCAGCATTTTCAATAGCAAGCTCCCTAGCAGCTAGTGCAAATTTGCAATTATCAGGTGTACACACTAGTGCGTTGCTAGAGGAACCGCTAGAAGTAGAAGCCAATACAGTGCAATCATGTGCAACTTCAGAACAAGCAAGAGTCAAGTTAACAACAGGTGCAATAGCAACAGAAATAACAGGCACAGCACAAGCAACATCCACAGCATCAACAGGTGTAGTATCAACTAGTTGAGCAAGAGGCAAAGCAACCAACTCATCATTCTTAGCCAGTAGTGTCTTATGATTCTCCCTAAGTGCATGATAAGTAATCATAAGATCATCTAGGGATTC
Source organism: Raddia guianensis (assembly GCA_036346415.1). Classification (NCBI taxonomy): domain Eukaryota; kingdom Viridiplantae; phylum Streptophyta; class Magnoliopsida; order Poales; family Poaceae; genus Raddia; species Raddia guianensis. Next base: position 31,409,189 of record CM070535.1, read on the forward strand.
ATTCAAAGCATCGCGCTCTTCTTCTAGCACATTGCACTTAGATGACAGATTTTTGTTAGAGCCTAGCAAAGTGTCATGCTCAGATTCTAAGCTATCACCTCTAGTGGCAAGATTTTTGCACTTAGTTTGCAATGCAATCAGGGTTTTACCAAGCTCTAGATTCTTAAGTGTCTCATTCTTATAGCGCTCACAAGCTTCCCTAAGACAATCACACATGCCTTCAACATCCACATCTGAGTCAGAACCAGAGTCGCTCACCTCGCCACTAGGTCGAGCCATCAGGCACTTGGACGTGCCAGTAGAAGTTGGTGAAGCTTTTGCCGATGTAGAAGAAGTAGTGGAAGAAGACCCATCGTCATCAGAATACCACTCTCGAGACTCAGCAACCACCGTGAGGCATCTTGGTGTGAAAACTGGAGTAGGCGGCACGGACTCAGCTATCGCCATGGTGGCCAACTCTTGATCAGCTGACTCCTCCTCATCTCCTGAAGCTGACGCATCGCTGAAGCTGTCATCGGTCACCCATTCTCCCACAAAGGCTAGCCTCTTGCCTTGTGAGGAGCGACCCTTGAACCCTGACTTCTGAGGATTCTTCTTCTTGTTGTCATTCTGCCTCGGCTTCTCGTCATCACCCTTCTCCTTTCCTTTGTCCTTATACTTGGTATTGCCCTTCTGAGGACACATTGAAGCGATGTGTCCCTTCTCCTGACACTCATAGCATCGGTATGATGCATGGGTGTTTCTACTCATCCTCTTCTTGCCTCCATAGCCATTTCTGCTCATGAACTGACCAGCTTGCTTCATGAACAGGCCGAAGTGTTGGAAGCCGTCTTCGAGCTCGCTCAATGTCATCTCACCCTCATTCTCAGCTTGACTTGACTTGGGAGCACTCTGCCTAGATCCACTGGCCTTAAGGGCGATCACTTGATTCTTTGATGGAGCAGGAGAATCCTCAGGATGAATGAGGAGCATCATCTCATGTGCGGTGATCTTGCTAAGCAAAGCTGTGGGTGCCAGCTTCTCCACATCACCACTGTTGGTGAGATAGGTGATGATGTCCCGGTAGTCCTTCTTGGGGAGGATCCGAAGCATTTTCCTGCATACTTCATCATTTGCAACAGTGTGATCGAGCCCCTTAAGCTCGTTAAGGATGAGGTTAAGCTGAGTAAACATAGCATTGATATTTTCATTTGGAAGCATTCCGAATTGATCATAACGCTCCTTGACAACCACTAGTCTACCGTCCTTAACAGCTGAGGTGCTCTCGTGAATCTCAATGAGCGTAACCCATATCTCGTGTGCCCTAGTGAGATTGCTAACTCTATCGAAGACCTCCATGCTCAAACCACAAAACAAAGCGTTCATGGCCTTAGCATCGGTCTCTAGGAGTTTGGTTTGTCCGGGTGTGGGAGGTACATCATCAGTGAGTGTGACACTATGAGGAGACTCTACGACCTTCCAAACATCCATTCCCATAGCCTGGAGAAATACTTTCATGCGCAACTTCCAAAAGCTAAAATTAGTGCCACTAAATAAAGGGATTCTATTGGCGGCTACACTACCCCCGTCGGCCATCTCTATGCGGTTAAGCAACTAGAGAACCTGGCTCTGATACCACTTGTAGGAAACCTAGGCCGAGAGGGGGGGTGAATCGGACTCCTAATTCAAATTTTAACTTTGTTTTCGTGATTGATTAGTCCGGTTTTTACCCAAGCTACCGATGAAATCCTAAAATCTAGATACGGAAGCGACGACACAATTAATCAACAGGAAGGTGGCTCGATGGCTCACACAAGCAATGCACAATTAAAATAATGCAAGAGACGAGGAGACGCAAACCGAGTTGTTTACCGAAGTTCGGTGCTCAACACATAAACACCTACGTCTCCGTTGAGGAAACTTCTCACACAGAGAAGTCGGGACTCTCTTGTCCCTAGCCCTGGATCCACTCGTGGTGGTTCTTCACCAACACATGGTAGGCGAGCCCCAAACCTTCACACAAGACGAGTTCTTCCACACGCGGAAGCTCCTCGCACCCGCGGCGCCGACACACGGCACCGACCCCCGACACACGGAGGATTTTGCACACAACCTTCAAGGATGAAGGCCACGCACCTCCGACACACGGAAGTGACCCCCGACACACGGAGGATTTCGGTTGATGTAGTCGTACGGTTGATGAAGCTCGTGGTGTGGTGACGATCTCTCCGGCGTCGAAGTCCCAAGAGCACAAGATCGGAGACCGTCTCTCACCACTACCCCTTCTCTCCCACCATGAAAACTAGGGCAAGAACACCATGGGAGAAGGGGCAAACCTTGGGGATGGATGAGAGGAGGTAGGGGGCACCTTCTTCTTCCTCTTCCTCTCTTCTCCTCCCTCTCAATCTCTCAAGCACATGGAACCCTAGATGGAGGTGGGTGCCATGGGAGGAGCTCTCTTGGGTGGAAAGGGCAAGGGGTGGCTGCTAATGAGGCTCTCTCCAATTTCTCCCGTGCTCTAAGCCCCTATTTATAGACACAAGGCGAAACTCTAGAGATGGACGGCTCAGATTCATTTTCGCGAGATTCAGCTCGATCCGTCGGACGCCGTCCGGTTCCCATCGGACGCCGTTCGATCGATAAATTTGGTGAAATTTCACCTTCATCGGACGCGTCCGACAACTCATCGGACGCGTCCGATGAAGTGCGTTGTGCTCTCCTCCCTGTGCCTGCCATATGTTTGATCGCTTTCCTAGCCGCCATCGGACGCCGTCTGGTGTTGGTCGAACGCCGTCCGACAGGAAGCTCCAGGCTGGGGACATGCCATTTGGCTAAGTCTCGGCTGGTCGGACGCCGTCCGATGGTCTCCGGACGCCGTTCGGCAGAGGCGATGTCGGTTGGGACTTAGCCAAAATTTCGTGCTCACTCTTGGGAATCGGTATTTGTCGGACCCGTCCGGTCAAGGTTGACGCCGTCCGACAGGGGCGGTGTTTTCGGGACTTAGTCTCTCGGGCTCACTTTCTCACCGGACGCCGTCTGATGGTTATCGGACGCCGTCCGACAAAGGTTTAATTTGCACACCCCTTCGGACTTAGCCCCTCTCGCCCCGTCTCGTCACCACGCCTCAGGTCTTGGGACATTTTTGTTGATTTGTGGACACGGTGACAACCTGGGTAGGTTCAAGCGAAAACTTTAGACCATTTGGGCGGGAAGTTTCGCGCTCTCCGGTATTTTGGAGACTTAGCGGCTACGAAACCCTGGACAGTTGGACCCCGAACCTTCTCGACCCTGGGACAGGTGTACTCGCTCTAGATGGTTCGCTCAAGACTAACTCCTGGCACTCTCGGAACCCCCATGAAACCCACGCCTGATGTTTCTGGACCTGTGCTCAGTGGGACCCTGCAACCAGAGAGATGTAGTCGAGCCAAAGACGCACACAAGGAAATCAAAAGAACTATAAAACAAAAGGTCCTTATCCTTGGCGTTCCAGCTGTACGGCCTAGTTGCCATCAATTACCAAAATCATTCAGCGCATGGGAGGCTTGATCTTACACCGAAGCCTAGAGACACCGACGACGAGAGTCCAATCTGCAAGACTATAAGAACAAGGGGCAAAAAGTAGATCTAGAGTTTTAGGGTTCGACCGCGGGAAGCAAGACGGAGAGGGATACCGGAGAAGATGGAGAGGAACAGGCAGAGACAAAGAGGGAGAGAGAGGCCAGGCGGCGACCGAAGAGGGGATGTGGCGTCACTGCCGCGTTGGCGAGAGGCGGAGAGAGCCGCGAACGAACAGGAATTGGGATTTTGGGGTGCGGGGACCGGGGTACTAGGGTATTCCTCACGGGGGCTGGCTGCGAACATGCTTATATTTGGGGGGTGTGGGCCAGCACCAGGTCCCATGTTTAACTGGGCATACCAGGGCGTTCCGACGTGCCCCCTCTCTGACCACACTGTGTCGTGCCGTTCCGGCCCGAGCCCGGTTTTTACTGTGTCGTGTCATTCTTGGACCTGTGCCTGGACAAACTTCCGAGCCTTGTGCCGGACCCATTTGGCCATCTAAACAAATGGCATAGCCCAGCCGTTGAAAGAACCTAGCCCTTTGGCACAAATAGTGTTGATGGTTAGCATTGAGCCGTTTGATGATCTAAAATAGAGATGCCGAGAGTCCTTCCCTCAAAACAGTGGTCTTGCCAAACCCTTGTAGTGGGCCCCACTCAAAGTGATGGGAACAACAATTGTGTAAAGGGAAGTGTCGGAGGATAGCTGCATATTTTAGTTCGAGAGACGCAGTCTAGTGCGAATGAACAAATTAAAATCTTTTGAAACTATATGTACACGTCACCTTGATAATTTGATTGCATCCAAAAGTTCATAGAAACGAGATTAAGATCCCTACTTTTGTTTGCATCAAGACAACTGGTTGAAGCGATCGGCTAAACTAGTCTATCAAGAGAGGTCAAATTCCCAATTCAGCAGCCCTTTTTTCTGCATGATGCACACAAACCGCCATGGTCATTCAATTGGCGCACATACAAATGGAAAGTTGACCATAGAGGGGGAAAATATCAAAGAATTTAAGGTTTCAGATGCAGCACAGCAGTGGATCTTGGACAAATTTCAGAGGGTAGACAAAATGTCAAAAAGAACAATGAATTAGAACAGATGAATAGTCAGCAACCACTACGGCTAGTGATGACAAATATATCACTAGCGGTTCTTTATCCAAACCACTAGTGATATGTTTATCATCACTAGCAGTTCGATACCCGTCGACAAAGAATGCTCTTCATGGATGACAAAGCCGAGCTGCTCACAAACATAGAGATAAATTCCATGTGCACTCAAGGAGCAAGTGGAATCGCCCGTCAAAATAGAGTGGGAAAGCAAGCCAAAGAAACTCATGTAGGAAAAGGCATGGAAGAAGAAGCACGCGGAAAAAAGAGTCAACGGTGTGTGTGAGATTATTTTGTCGACTACTTGTCCTGTATGGAACTCCAGGTTAGGATTTCATCGTCTAGTATTTATATTTTGTAGTGAAAAATCAAGCTTGGCGGCTAAAATGAGGTTGAAAAGACACCACAAGATTAACAACGTTTTCTTCAACACCGTGTCCCAAACTCTAAGAAACAAGGTAAGAACAGGTGAAATCAATTGAAGAGCCTATAGAGGATCAACCTATAGTCGTTGTCATAGTTGAGGGGGTTGATCAAGTGGATCCTATAATGATTCCCATGGAACATATGAAGGTTGTTATTAAAGGAAACTCAACGGAAAAAGCATCGAAAAATTGTTGTTCATGATGAACAATCGACGCTACGTGTATATACCTCAAGTATACATGGATGAAATCATTAGAAAATGTGAGGCGTTTTTATCCCCGTTGTTGGAATTGAGTGTTCAAGAGAGAATTAATTAAAATCCTACTTTAGAAGAGGAGGAATAAGCCAAATGGCTAAAGCTACTTTAGAAAAAAAAAAAAGGATTCCTTGAAACTTGTCTAGGTTCAAGGTATGGAATGATAACCTTTTTAGACTCTAGAAATTTTTGGATTTTTTTCTCAAGGTAGGTCTACCAGTTTTCAAACATCCTACCAATTTTGAGCTTCAAATTCCTTTTTAAAAATCAGGGAAAATCAAACACTATAGTCTGTCAAGAGCTTCAAGCATAAATATTAGGACTTGATATTCACCTCACTATGCCCAAACGGTGCATCCAGTGGACTCTAAAATTTTATGATAGATACATATATGAGTTACAGACCTTCTGATACTAGAATTACTCATAACAGATCAAATACAAGAACTACATAAGAACTTTGATGAACTTAGAAAATTTCATTGCTTTGATATTGGGGGAGTACAAGCCACACTATCGGGTGGGCAAAGCACTTCAAGAGTGCACTAAACACACCTCAAATCTTAACACAAGAGACAGGTTGGGAGGCTCCCCCTCCGCTCCTATATAGCCCATGAGCTCTAGGGTATCCTGATATCTCGTGGGAAATCGGCAATACTCTTAGATATCTCATGAATGGCTGAGATTAACCACATCTAAGGTAACCACACCATGGGCAATTTGCTCCATATAACCCACTCTTGTACATGCTCGCCTGGCCCTACGCACCGGATGCAATTGGTTCAACCCAACTATGAATTTTCTAACGCTCGCGATCCTCATGACGCACCTCGGCCCCATCTTGCAATCCCAAGAGCTAGTCCGACCGTCTGCGCAACCTCCTTGCCTTCCAGAACCTCAGACCTCCAGCTCACGTCCATGATCTCTTGCCGAAAATAGTCCATCTGGACCTGTGGCACAAAGATTAGTCAATCCAAAACTCAAACTTACCTCGATACCTACAAGTTAGTCCATTTCCATCATTAATTAACCATTAGATGTATGCCAAAACAAAATATTCACATACACCCCCCCCAAAAAAAAGCCCATATACATTCACTTTCTCATACAACATCTATCTTGTTGAATTTTTTTGATGTTTCTAAAGCCCAGATAAAAAGGTTGTCAACTTGAAAAGGATGCGCTTCAAAATTATCTACAATTTTCATGTACAATATTTAACTTTTTTTAGCACGGGAAGACCCTTAAAAATGTTAAACAACGCCAGCATTTGAGGAATTTTCGTTGTACCCATTGCCTCACCCAAAACCATTCAAATACGCACAAACATTGTCAATATCATCCATCACAAAATGGAATGACCTTCATATATACGGTCTCACATGTAGACATGAGATCATATTTACCTGATAATGTACACAATTGGGGACAATAGCAACCGACAATTATATATATCTTAAGGGGGACTTTTTCCTCTCAATTACCACAGTACAAAAAATGGGGAAAATGTTGGTTTAGTTCCTAAACTTTCGTGTTGTGCCAAATTATTACCTCGACTTTTGAAGCCATGCTGACTTTGCCCTTTGACTGGTCAAACCCGATTAATGAACGATTTTAGATGACATGGTGGTCCATGTGGCCATTTTAGATGACACAAACACACTTACAACGACTGATGTGATGAAGTTGCATGCCATGTTGGCACTTGCGTGCCAGAGAAGATGATGGCCCACATGCCACTCTCTTGTCCTCCCCTGTCCTCTTCCCCCTTCTAGTGCCCCTCTCTCCTCTCGTGGACTCTCTCTAGCCTTGTTTGTTTCAACTGAAAGTTGCTGAAAACTTTAATATGAAAAAAGTTGTGACTCGTCGAAAGACGTCTTAAAGAGTTCAAAAAATTATGAAAAAATATTTTATGAACTCTAAGAAGAGCTATTTAAAACCTCACAAAATGACTATAAAGTATTACATCATTTGGCTTATACAAAAATAGAAATTTTTTATTTAATTTAATTTAACCAAAAACAAACAAGGCCTCTCTCATTGCCCTCTCTCATGACTCTCTCTCTCTCTCTCTCTCTCTCTCTTCATATCTCTCTCCTCTACCCCCTCCGGAGTAGCAAGCAGTCAGGGCGAGTAGGAGGCAACTGACGCGAAGAGGAGGAGGAGCACTAGCACAACCAAAACTCCATCCCAGCGCCCGAAGAGAAGGATCTGTGAGGTCAGGGTGGCGACAACGCGGTGGCCAATGCATGAGTAGGTGAGAGTGGTAGCATACGATGTGGGAGGAGGAGGTCGATATGACAACGACAATGAGGCGGCTAATGTAGGAGAAGGTTGGGATGGCAGTGGCCGAAGGAGGATCGAGGTGTCAGTGGTGAGGTGACATCCGGTGCTGGAGAGGCGTGTGCATCCCAGAACTAGCTTGCACCACCACCTTCCCGGACCCTAGCTGACACTACCGCTCGACCGCCATCCACAGCCCTGGCCGCCATTCGAATCCGTTTCCATCACCGCTCGCACATGGGCGGTCCCAGCGTTGATCGCCTTCGGTCGCACCTCCATCTCAAGTCTTGACGCCCATCGATCATATCGCTGCTTCCCCAATCCTCAGTTTCGATCTCCATGGCCCTGTTATGCTGTCACCGACAGGGAGGAGAGAGAAGAGAGGGGGATAAAGAGCAATGAAGAGAGGGAGGGAGCGGGATAGGTGAGTAGCAGAGATAGATGGGGTCAGGTCATCACTGACATGGCATTGACAAGGCATCCACACAAGCCAAGCCATGTCAATAAAAAACACTCACAAGCCATGTTTTACTAGTTAAAGAACCCAAGTTGCCACCATTTCAAAAGTTAAAGAGCCAGTCTCGAACGATTTTACACCTTAAGAATGAATTTAACTCAGATGAAGAATTTGAACTTTGAGGGGGTCCAAATCTCTTATGTGTTGACTGCAGACGCCCTTCAAAGAAGGCATATACCGAACTCTTACTTTTGCTCCCTTTGTGGGCAGAATCTGAAAACCCCGGAGCAGCTGTTCCTTGATTGTGTCTTTAGTTCCTTTGTCTGGTCTCAACTGGCGACCCGGCTAAATCTACCCCTACTCAACCTAGCTCTATGGGATGTGCAACTAATCTTGCTAAGCTAGCGGAATGGCTTCATTTCAGCTACATCCGACTCCGATGGCGCTCTTGCCACCGTTTGCATCTCTGGCATGAGCGGAATAACCATATTTTTCGCTCGGTTCAGCGTCCGCATCTAGTTTTTTGGATCAACTTCTTGACGTCCTACGGTATTGGGCTACCGCACGAGCTAATTTTGTAATACCTTGATTTCCTCTTACCTCTCTAGGGATGTGGCGTTTTACCCCCAACACAATGTATTCTTCTTTTATTTTGATCAATAGATGGTAGCTCTCATATCCTTTGTTTAATAAAAAAAAGTCAACTCACATGCGAAAATTCACGAACCAAACTGCCGCCAACCCTACCGGCCGGGCATGCGTGGCCAAAAAAATTAATAAGCCGCTCACCAAGTACTTATTAATCATCGGCCCAAGCCTAACCTAATTGAATAAATTCTGATAATACTAGAAAATGCATAGATGCCAAATACCTTCGTGCCCTCTTTATATCACTCCATGCGTTTGTTGCATGTTTTTTCGGTTGAAAGGAGAGCTTCCTGCCCTCTTGTGCTATAAATTTTTTTTACTAATACTATAAAGGAAAAAGTCTAATTTACACCCCTGAACTATGGGCCTATGTCTACTTAACCCCTGAACTACGAAACCAGGTATTTTAGCCCGCGAAACCTGAAAACAGACGCAAATAACCCCCTGAGGGTGGTTTTGACACACAAGCTGTACACATATGCATTTTTTGCCACATCATCGCCACGTGTACATCTTCTTTCTTTCTCTCTCTCCCTCCTCTCTCTGTGTACATGCGTCGCCGCTCACTCTCTCCCGCGCGCGCCGCCATTGCTTCCCCTCCCCACGCAGCCGCCGCCGCCCCTCCCCCGCCGCCGCCGCTTCTTCACTGCGTGCCGCCTCCTCAGCCGCCCTGCCACTTCCTCACCTGCGTGCCGCCGCTCCTTCTCTCCCGCGCCGCCGCCGCTTCCCCTCCCCATGCGACGGTGTCGTCCTGGGCGCCGCCGTCGTTGGACGCCACGGAGGTGTTGCCGCCGCCGCGTTGGAGGTCTCACGTCGTCGTGATGGGGGAAGGCCAAAGCTGGGACAGCAGAGGCGGCGACATTGCAGAGAGGGGGAGAGCGATGGCACAAAGATAGGGAGGTAGAGCAGTGGCGCAGAAGAGGGCGGGAGTGGCGGCGGCGCAGGAGAGAGGGGAGGGAGAGCGGCGGCGGCGACAGCGCATAGAGAGGGAGGGAGATGAGTGGCAGCGGAGGAGAGAGAAGATGAGATGGAGGAGAGAGGTGATATATTAGTTTTATTTTTCTCTCTAAATTGCCACCTCATCCGCCACCGGGAAAAACCACAGTCAAAACCGTTGCGGTTTGTAATTTGCACCTTTTCTCTAGTTTTGCGAGCTAAAAATAACTGGTTTCGTAGTTCAGGGGGTTAAGTAGATGCGGGCCCATAGTTCAGGGTGTAATATAGACTTTTTCCTACTATAAATATCTAGAGACACACAACGGTGGGCAATGCAATGCATGCATCATCCAAAATCCAAACTTAATTACAAGACGGGTCTTGCACGAGGACTAGAGCTGGTTCGGTAGCCAAGGATGTCTTGCCTAGCTATATATGTATTTCTAGCTTACTTGATCTTGATCAGGTTATATATATAATCTCTGATTCGATCATGTGCTATATATAGGTATACCTTCCTTGGCTAATCGGAGCAGCTCTTGTCCCCCATGGAAGACCATGGTATTCTTTTGTCCTTAATTACTTTGCAAGCTAGCTGCATAATATACTTAGCATGCAAAACGAATTCTTTTAGTTTGATCCAGCTATATATCAGTATGAAAGAAATCCTAGCGAAGTTGCGTGGACATACGCTTCTTTTCTTCGGTTGTTCCCTGCGAACTGGAGTATGTATCTCTAAATGGTACAAAGCTGGGTTGCTGGGCTGAGCTCGCCCCAGCTGCCCACGTGGCGCTCCTTGGCCCCGCGCAGCCCATGTCGTTCCATCACGCACAGCCGTCCGATCGTGTGCGCCAGGGAGATCCAACCGTCCATCTGTTCGTTTAGCTATAAAACAATTTTTTTCACTTTGCTCTCAACGGCGCAAGCGGCTTGGCCGGCTGGCTAGCTGAGCCAACTCTTAGCCAGCTGCCCGCGGTTCGAATCGTACCGTTGCCGCGTTTTTTTCCTTTCTCGCACGGGCGCGCTGGGCGTGCGTAATGCAGCTAGTACTCTACATATTTGAGCTTCTGACTAATTAGATTTTAGCAGGTTAGCTATGTACGTACATTTTTAATTTTTAATATATAACCGGTGAAATATTTTTGTAGCCATCAATGTGTCACCACCTCTCAAGCTGGTTCCAACAGCATCCTGTATACATCACTGAACCCCTAAAATAAGAGATAAACTGCTCCCCTACAACATCCAAAAGCGTCCTTTATGGAAACCCCTAGTTCAGCAGGCCGGAGAGAGAAACAGTATATTTAGCGTACCTCTCTTCTTTCTGTATCCTCAACCGCAGTAGCTCCCGCTCCAGATCGGAATCCAAGTAGCGCACTCCTCCTCCCAACACCGCCCGCCTCCTCCTCCCGCCGCCGCCCCCTCCTTTGCCTCGCGGACGCCGCCCACCTCCTCTGCCTCGCGCCGCCGCCCGCCTCCTCTGCCTCGACGCCGCCCGTCTCCTCCTCCCGAAGGCCATTCGTAAGTCTGCGCGCGCGATCCGCTGGGTGGGCGCCCTCCGCCGTTCGGTCGCTGAAGCTGCCGTTCTCATTGCCGCCTCCCCGGCCTTGCTTGATCTGGCGACTCAGGCTCTTCCCTGTTCCAAGGGTCAGCATCCTCGGTGACTGTTGCTGTTAGTGAGGGTTGTCAATCTCTCTCTTCTTTACCCCATGTACTATGTTCGATTGTGGTGTGATCAGTACGAGCGATGCAGTTTTCTGGTCATGTTCATACGGCGGCGGCATAGGGCACTTCAGGAGAGGAGGAGAGATATAAATTTGTTTTCTTTGTTCCTGCTGTTCGAGGAGTTCCTTGATCGCTGCATCTGTTTCGCGCTTGATTGCTCGCTGCAACGCTTTGTTTTGGGGGGTACTGGTTTTGAGTAATCAAGCATAATTTTACTCGAATTACTTGGGTACTGGTTTGAGAGAGATGAAAGTGCAATTTTTTTGTGCTGCGGCAAAAGGCTTTAGGTGTCTGGTGTTCTTGATCCACTAGGGCCCACCGGAGGGCAAGGTAGCTAGTAATTAGGGTTACTGGATTAAACAAAATAGGATTTTGATATGATGTGAATGTGTTCTTGGTGAGGGTGAGTAAATTCGCACATTCCAAAGCGGCTACAGGATCGGTTGGGTAGAGATCCAATTTTAGGGACTACTGTTGGAGATAAGTATTTTATAGGGGATGGATTTTTTTAGAGGATCTCCTATATCAAGCTATAGGGGATCAAATTTAAGGGGCCTTGTTGGAGCCAGCCTCAGGAAGGCAATGGCCCAGGAGATGGGAAGGTGGGTGCGTAGGCGTGGGCTTTGGGCCTGGTGTGCGTGGGCTTTGGCCTAGGTGGAAGGTGTCAGGTTGTAAGCCTTATAAGGGCAGTGACTGTTGCTGTAAGGGGATTATTGAAAAGAAGAATAGTGACTACTTCTCCTTCCTCCGACTCTGCTTTTCCCTCTCTGTGCTCTGGCGCCGTCATGGCGAACAAACCCTAGATGAAGCGTGCTTTACACTTGCTTCGGATGCCAGAAGAGGAATCAATGCAGGAGATAGTTCTCCCTGAGGAGATTGTTTTGCTATTGCAGCAATACTCTGATGTATTTCAGGAACCCAAGTCCTTACCACCCTACAGACTATATGACCATACTATACCTCTAGTACCTCAAGCAACACCGGTTAATGCAAGACCCTACAGGTATTCACCTCTCCAGAAGGATAAAATTGAAAAACAAGTCCATACCATGTTGGAAGCAGGGTTAATTGTGCCAAGAATGAGCCCTTTTGCTTCACCTGTGTTGCTGGTTAAGAAAAAAGATGGGAGTTGGAGGTTTTGTATAGATTATAGGAAGCTCAATGCTCTGACTATTAAAAGCAAATTTTCTTTGCCAATAGTAGATGAGCTTCTGGATGAATTAGCTGGAGCTAAGTTCTTTTCTAAACTAGATTTAAGGGCAGGTTACCATCAGATAAGGATGGTGGAAGCTGATGAGACTGAGACAGCCTTTAAAACACATCATTGACTATTTCAATTTAAGGTAATGCCCTTTGGGCTCACCAATGTCCCTGCTACATTTCAGTGTGTGATGAATTCAGTGTTTGCTGCTCATATTAGGAAATTTATTTTGGTCTTCATGGAGGACATTCTTATATAGCAAATCCTGGGATGACCATATAGCCCATTTACAACTAGTGCTAAACATATTGAGGGGACACAAGCTTTATGCTAAGCTTACCAAATGTGAATTTGCTACAGCCAGCCTGAGTTACCTCGGCCATATTATTTCAACTCAAGGTGTGGCCACTGATCCTGAGAAAACAAGAGTAATGGAAAGATGGCCAACACATTCTAATGTTACTGAACTAAGAGGTTTCTTAGGATTAACTGGTTATTACAGAAAGTTTATCAAACATTATGGATTGCTAGCTAAACCTTTGATTGTTCTGCTATAGAAGAAAGGATTTGAATGGACATCTAAGGCTCAACAGGTGTTTATCACATTGAAAAAGACATTGTCTCAAGCACTCGTGTTAGCCCTTCCTGATTTTTCAAAGCCCTTCATTGTTGAAACAGATGCTTGTGACTCTTGTATAGGGTTGTGTTGCTTCAAGATGGTCATCCTATTGCTTTTTACAGCAAAGCCGTGGGCAATACCAATAGGAAATTATCCATTTATGAGAAGGAATCTCGCTATTATGATAGCAGTGGATATGTGGTGTCAATATCTAATCAGAGGTCCCTTCATCATTAGAACGGGCCATAAGAGTCTGTGTCAACTGGAAGAGCAACACCTCACTTCAGAACTGCAGAAGAAGGCTATTACCAAATTAATTGGTCTGCAATTTCAGTTTCAATATAAAAAGGGAGTGCATAATAGAGTGGCAGATGCCTTATCCAGGGTGGGACAAATTTTCTCTCTTCAAGCCATTTCGGTGGACAACCAATCTGGTTACAAGAAGTGCTTAATTCTTATGTGGTTGATCCAAAGGCAAATGCTCTACTGCAAAAATTGGCTTTAGGTGAATCACATGAGGAAGGGTACAATCTATAAGATGGTATCATCTACAAGAAAGGAAAATTTTGGTTGGGAGCCAATGTGGGGCTGAAACATAGAGTAATACAAGCATTTCACTCTACTCCAATAGGAGGACATTTCGGGACACAAGACACTTAACGAGTTAAAAAACTGTTTGCTTGGAATGGACTAAAGACAGCTGTTACTGATTTTGTCAAACAGTGTCAGATTTGTCAGCAAGCTAAACATGAGAATTGGAAATTACCAGGTCTGCTTCAGCCCTTACCCATTCCTCAAGGAGCTTGGCAGGACTTGTCTATGGATTTCATCGAAGGATTACCTCCATCCGAAGGGTTTTCTGTGATTATGGTGATTGTGGACAGATTCACCAAGTATAGTCATTTCTTTCCACTGAAACATCCCTACAGTGCAGTCCAAGTTGGCAAACTCTTTTTCCACAACATTGTTAAACTTCATGGTATGCCCAGGACAATTGTATCTGACCGTGACAAAGTCTTTACTAGCTTATTTTGGAAGAAGTTGTTCAAACTATTTGATATCAAATTGAGTATGAGCACAACGTACCACCGTTAGTCAGATGGTCAAACCGAATCGGTCAACCAGTGTTTAGAGATGTACCTGCGTTGTGCATGCTCTCGCACTCCTAAAAGATGGTCCAAATAGTTATCTATGGCAGAATTTTGGTATAATACTAACTATCACTCTTCTCTGCAAGCAACTCCCTTCGAAGCCCTCTATGGTATTGATCCTCATTATGGCATTCTGCCAGATTTCTCTAGCAGCTCACACATGGATGTTGTGGATATGATCAAAGAGACAACATTTCTCTGACAATATTTTTTGTAGCCATCAATGTGTCACCACTTCTTAGGAAGGCAATGGCCCAGGAGATGGGAAGGTGGGTGCGTAGGCGTGGGCTTTGGGCTTGGTGTGCTTGGGCTTTGGCCCAGGTGGAAGGTGTCGGGTTGTAAGCCTTATAAGGGCAGTGACTGTTGCTGTAAGGGGATTATCGAAAAGAAGAATAGTAAGTACTTCTCCTTCCTCCGACTTTGCTTTTCCCTCTCTGTGCTCCCGCGCCGTCATGGCGAACAAACCCTAGATGAAGCGTGCTTTACACAATGTTGCACACAACAAATCCTCCGCTATGCACCAGATATAAAAATAAAATCCCTACATGTACGGCAAATAATAAAATTCGAACTCGCAATACTACTCTCCGACAACGACAAAAAGCCCATCCTGTTAGTGGGCAGAAGGCCCATTAGCTATGGGCTTTTGCAGGCCTCCTGTGAGGGCCTGGAACCATGGAACGGCCGATGGTGTGGGCCCCCACCCCGACTTCTTTCCACCACGCTAACGTAAGCTCCAATCCACCACGTTGCCTTGCCGGATTCTCGGCGTTGCCTTCTTCGGTTGCGTGGTGGTGCTGCTGCTGCTCTCCGGCCTGGCCGCGTTGTTGCCGTCGGTCGGTGTGTGCTCACGGTAGCCGCGAGCCAACAGGGGGAGCAGCAGGGCAACTGGGCAAGCCATGGCTGCTTCACGGGTTCGGCAGTGGTGCGTGGTTCGCGCGGGGGCGGCGTAGGAGGAGATGACCCGGAGCTGTTCGATGGTATGCGCGCGTGTGATATAGGTAAGACTTCTTCTGGTTGGTCGCACTGCTCGTAACACTGGACACGGGAGATGATCGGTGAGGTTTCATACGTGGATGAGAATCGACTGATACTGCAACTCTGCAAGACAGTGTTGAAACTATGGAGGTTGATTATATTAGACAAGCTTGCAGTTCTCTACTGGTTACTGATCTTATCTTGCATTCTAGCCCAACTTGTCCAATAGACGCTCCATTACTTTACTGTGTGATTCTTGTAGACCTTCGGCTTGCTCTCATGGACAAAAAGAAGGAAGAGGCCGATGACTCCACTACACCCCTCCTCCTCCCCCTTTCCCTCCCCGCAAGGTTTGTGCTTCCTCAATTGTGCAATGTATGAGGTTGGTGTGTTTTATGCATACCTTCTCTTGTCTCAAATTTTAATTTATGGATATATGGCAGCAAATTGTGAATTTCAGATACGTAAAAGGGGGCCCTGTGTCTTTGGTGAGACCTAAGATCAATGATTCTGCGTTTTGGAAAGATCTGGTGAAAATTAAGGAGTATTATATAAGGAATAGGAAAATGATAATTGAATCTGGGAAGAAGGTGAGTTTCTGGCATGATAATTGGATGGAGATGGAACCTTTGGCGCAATCTATGAGAAGGGTCTATGAAATTTGCAATGAGAAGAATATGTCTGTTCATCAGATACATGCTAGACAGGGGGATTGGTCTTTCAGGAGGGATATCTCTCCAGAAGATAAGGCTAGTTGGCTGAAAGTTTGCAAGTGTCTAACTGAGCTAAATCTAAGTGACCTGGATGATCAGGTTATTTGGAAGCCTGAGAAAAAGAGCAGAAGATATTCTGTCTCATCTTCATACTTATTGCCGTGGTGCAATGAGAGAGATTCAGATTTTAAAAGCTTGTGGAAGGCTAAAATTCCTTTAAAGATTAAGACGTTCTGTTGGATAGTGATTAGAAGAGCAGTTTTGGTTAGAGTAAAGTTTAGGGAAAAAAAAGGGTGGTTAGGAGATGCTAGATGTACTTTTTGTGATGAAATGGAAACCGTAGATCATTTGTTCTTCACATGTGTGATGGCCAAATCAATCTGGGGGATATTAGCTATTTCTATGATGGTCTATAACAGACCTGTAGATATTCAGACTTATCTCGGGTGGTTTGATAGCAATTTTGGAAGATACAAAAAATTTCTCTATGTTTTCTTTGCAGCGGTGTGCTGGGCTATATGGAAGCATAGAAATGCGGTGTGTTTTGAGGATAAACACATCAAGTCCCCGGTGGGTGTTGTCTATGATATATGTGCTAACCTCTTATATTGGACAGGTTTGATGAGAGCTGATGATCAAGAACTTGTCAAAATGGGAATGGAGAAGATCTTCGACACTCTGGAAGGATTGAAGGATAAAGATGAAGATAAAGCAGTAGATTAGCGCAGGATGTTGATGTGAAAGAATTCCGTTTCATGCCTGATATTAGCTGTTTGCTAGGTTTTGGTGGCACTTCTGTCTGAATTCAGTTAGCCTTGGGTGTTTGAGGAGAGGACTCTTCTGTGGTGAAACTAAGTCTACTTTGATGTGTAAAAACTGTTCGGTTGTTTTCGTTTCTGATGAAATGGAAATCGGGGTTCCCCCTTTTCCAAAAAAAATGCAGGGTGGACTGAAATCTAAGCCCAAAGCACTTTTTAAGAAAGCCCCAAAAGATGGCCCTAAATTTATCAATATTTTGTATATCCATGCTTGTTCAATTCAATATTTTCTTTTTAGGTAGGTGCAACATATATATGTGGAATGAGAGCTGTAGTGCAATTCTGTAGGGAACCACAAGAGGAGAGCAAGTTTCTGAAAGTTGATAAGCATATGATGAAGAAACAACAAGAGGTCCTACTGGTACTTTCAATCTGTCTGGGCTTTCTTCCAATGTGCTTAATTTGGGTTTCTGATGGTATAATCCCAAGTTCCATATAGCAGAAAAAGGCTGAGAATCCTATCACTCTACCTATGGGGCTCTACCCTGGACATTCAGGTTCTCTATTCTTGGTTCTTTCCGTAATTCTGTTTTTATCACATGATGCTCACTGCCTATCTTCCACGGACCGTTTCATTGATATCCCTTTATCTGTTATTGAAATTCTTGATGAAGAGGAGTTTGAAGAGTTCCCTTCCATCGGAGCCCAGGATGATGAATTAACTACAGCTAAAGAACTTGGGTTATTACCAGTGGTATGTGATGTATATCATGTTGCATGATGTATCATATTATTAAAGTAGAGGAAAAAGGAGCCACCACAACGCGTCACTTCGTCTGAAAATCCTCCACCATTCGATCAATATTCACCAAATCAAATAACCATTCAATTGTTGTCTACCAAATCAAATAAAAAGATAAATAAATAATCTCTGTAAGTAGAGGAAAATAGAGCCACCACAATGCGCCATGTCGTCCGAAAATCCTCCCCATCCGATCAATATCCACCAAATCAGATAATTGTTCAATTGTCGTCCACCAAATCAGATAAAAAAGATAAAATAAATAATCTCTATAAAAGTAGAGGAAAACGGAACCACCATAATGTGCCACGTCGTCTGAAAATCCTCTACCATCCGATCAATGTTCACCAAATCAGTTCAATTGCAGTCCATCAAACCAGATGAAAAAGATAAATAAATAATCTCTATAGCAAACAACTAAAGCTGATCTAACACATTAGAGATAAACTCTAAATCTAATGTGATGGATTATGAGTTGGAGATTAGCCTAAGAAAATCATGAGTTAGAGAAAAACTTTATATGCTGACACAAATCTAACCGTGCAAACGCTTGAACCACCTTACTCGTTGTAACACTATTTGTGTTCAGGTGTTCATATAAAAATACACTCACGTTCCATTTGAACTGCCAGTGACTCCAATGTACATTTGAATTGTTTGGGCCATCTGTGCAATAGCCTAACCGATGTCTTATATCTATTGCTCTCCTGATAGGACGACCAGAAATGGCAGTTGATCTTCTTCAAGTTGCCCAAGCCTCTTCCTTTACCTGACATAGACAACACAGAAGGTGCAGCATCAAAGGGAAGTGATAGAAAGAGGACGCCAGGTGGTCTCGCGGGGAAGATACTGGTGTTACAAGAGTGGTAAAGTGAAAATGAAGCTTGGAAATGTGCTCTTTGATGTACCTAGACAAAATCGTTTTTGTTCTGTTTTTGTTCTTCCATGATGTACCTACCTAAACAAACCGTACAGGTTTCAGCTGGCGTGAAGTGTTTGTTGCTCAAGATGCTGTAGCTGTTAACTCTAGGGAGAAGCACTTCTGCAACCTGGGTGATGAGGACATCACCAGCGTGGATACGATCAGTGTGACCGCTGCCTCTCCTTCTGTAGGAAACCTAGGCCGAGAGGGGGGGTGAATCGGACTCCTAATTCAAATTTTAATTTTGTTTGCGTGATTGATTAGTCCGATATTTACCCAAACTACCGATGAAGTCCTGTTATCTAGATGCGGAAGAAACTACACAATTAATTTAACAGAAAAAAGGTGGCTCGATGGCACAAACAAGCAACGTGCAATTAAGATAATGCAAGAGACGAGGAGACGCAAACCGAGTTGTTTACCGAAGTTCGGTGTTCAACACATGAACACCTACGTCTCCGTTGAGAAAACTTCTCACATAGAGAAGTCGGGACTCTCTCGTCCCTAGCCCTCAATCCACTCGTGGTAGCTCTTCACCAACACATGGTAGACGAGCTTCAAACCTTTACACAAGACGAGTTCTTCCACATACGGAAGCTCCTCGCACCCGCAGCGCCGACACATGGCACCGGCCCCCGACACACGGAGGGTTTTGTACACAACCTTCAACGGATGAAGGCGATGCACCTCCGACACACGAAAGTGACCCCCGACACACGGAGGATTTCGGTTGACGTGGTTGAACGGTTGATGAAGCCTATGGCGTGACGACGATCTCTTCGGCGGCGAAGTCCCAAGAGCACAAGATCGGAGACCGTCTCTCACCACTACCCCTTCTCTCCCACCATGGAAACTAGGGCAAGAACACCATGGGAGAAGGGGCAAAACTTAGGGATGGATAAGAGGAGGTAGGGGGCACCTTCTTCTTCCTCTTCCTCTCTTCTTCTCCCTCTCTCCCCTTCAATCTCTCAAGCACATGGAACCCTAGGTGGAGGTGGGTGCCATGGGAGGAGCTCTCTTGGTGGCTAGAACAAGGTGTGGCTGCTAGGTAAGGCTCTCTCACATTTCTCCCGTGCTCCATGCCCCTATTTATAGGCACAAAGCGAAGCCCTAGAAATGGACTGCTCAGATTCGTTTTCGCGCGATCCAGATCAATCCATCGGACGCCGTCCGATGAGGGTCGGGCCAATTTTTGTACTCTATCGGACGCCGTCCGATAAGTTCATCGGACGCATCCAATGAAGTGCTGGCGCACACACAAACAGTGCACGCCATGTGTTTGCTCGCGGGCGTAGCCCGCATCGGACGCGTCCGATGACCTGGTCGGACGCGTCCGACAGTGAGGATGGGCTTTGGGCTCACAAGAGACTTAGCCAAAATTTCTATCTCCGGCCATATCAGACGTCGTCCGGTTACTCGTCGGACGTCGTCCGACAGTAACAATGCAACCATGGCCGTCTAGGACTTAGTCGTTTCGAGCTCACTCACTGGGAATTTGGCGCTGTCGGACCCCGTCCGAAGGGCGTCAGACCCCGTCCGGCAGAGGGTGTGCATTCAGGACTTAGTCGTTTTTCACCTCGAGCATTTACCGGACCCCGTCCGATAATTGTCGGACGCCGTCCGACAGTGATGTTGCTATTGGGACTTAGCCAAATTTTGGCTTGGGCTCATCGGACGCCGTCCGACAGTGATCGGACGCCATCCGATGGGGCTGAAATTTTTGTCCCACTTGGATTTTGGCTCTACCGACTTCGCCCGACATCACACCTAGGGTTGTGGGCCTATCTTATGGACTTGTGAAATCGGCGGGAGGTTTAGATCACTTGGGCGGGAAGTTTCACGCCTAAAACAAATATCTGGCATGGATTGCTTAGAGGCTACGAAACCCCGACAGCTGTCGCTCCCCCGAACTCTCTCGAACCTAGACTGGTAGCCTAACTCCGGAACGTGCTCAGTGGGACTCTGCTGCCAGAGACTACACTCACACAAAGAAATAGAAGAACTATAAAAATAAGTGTCCTTAATCTTGTGAGGTAGTCGACGTACTAATCTCGGTCATCAATTACCAAAACCAAATGACAGGCGGGGAGCCTGTTGTTACAATCTCCCTCTTTTTGGTAATTGATGACAACACCTGCAAATCCAACATAACAAGGCATAAAAACAATCTCTGGTGCAATGGGTTAGCTCAGAAACATTGCATGCCAACATAGCACAATACAAAAGACTAGATCAATGAGTAAAGTGCAATGTACGTATAGACATGAGCTCCCCCTAAATCAATGCATTCCACTTGAGAATACTATCACATCATATGAAGCAAAGCATCTCCATCCTAATCAACATCTCCTAAGCCTACCACTTTGGATTTGCAATTATTTCTCCCCCTTTGGCATCAATGACCAAAAAGTAGCAGAACATAGGACCAACAGCAAATTAAGAGCTTTGGAGGTTATACCAGTGCAAACACGCCCGTAACTCCACCACACTCAAAATCTAGCCATCTCAAGGTCACAATGTCACAAGATCAACTAGAGCAAAATTGATAGATGTGTAATTCAAGTTATTATGACTTAGAGCAAATATAAGATGAACAATAGTTAGAAATATCAAGAGTTGCTCCAAAACTCAATGGAGACACATGATGCATCATAGCACTAGAAGATGTAATCCAAGCTATACATGCTATCACCGAGCCTATTTGAGACTAAAATATTTTGGTTGAGCTCATTTTGAAATATTTCATATTTTGCACTTTGAACTTTCTCAAATTTGCCATGTCTCAAACCATAGGGGACGCCACCCAGCGTGACACTGAAGATGAACGTCTCGGTCATCCAAAGCTCCCCCTAAGTTCATACCCAATGCCATGGCAAGCTATCTCATCGAGGAGACATTGGTGAGACATGTATGACCAATTGTGGCCTTATTCACATTTTAGCACACATTTTTGTAAATTAGGCTCAACATTTTCTCAAAATTGCTCAATTTTAGCAAAGTAAAGACATGTGCAAAATGGAATAACAAATCTAGATTTATAAGCACATGGTCAACCAAAAAGTTTAGATCAATCAAATGAGACTAGAAGCTATAGCCCTCCTAACATATGCTCATGGCTTCCAATTGCATGATATATTGAGTTAAACACAAGTTGAGCTAGTGACAAAATGAACATATGCTATAGCTATCAAAATCATGTGATGTATATTTGGGCAATGAATAACTTCAAGTATAACAAGCAAAGCACCTAAATGATCAAACTGGCTTCAAAAGATTTTCAATGAATGGCATACTCACACGACCGACTCAGGCAATGTTTGGCTTGTCTAGAATGTTTAATTCATTTCTCAATTTGCAGAATCGTGTCTCATCGAGTGGCTTGGTAAAGATGTCGGCAAGCTGGTCCTCCGTCAGCACGTGTTCAAGCACAATGTCGCCCTTCGCCACATGATCCCGAAAAAAATGGTGACGGACATCAATGTGCTTGGTCCGTGAGTGTTGGACCGGGTTGCACGCTATCTTTACCGCGCTCTCGTTGTTGCATAGAAGAGGCACATGATCAAGTTTAAGCCCAAAGTCAAACAGTGATTGTGTCAAGTAAAGATGTTGTGCGCAGCAACTCCCTGCCGCTATATACTCAGCCTCATCAGTAGATAGCGATACGGAGTTCTGTTTCTTTGACGCCCAAGACACAAGACACCTACCCTAGAAGTGACAAGCCCCAGAAGTGCTCTTACGATCAATCTTGCACCCGGCATAATCTGAGCCAGAATAGCCTAGGACCTCAAACCGCGCACCCTTCGGGAACCAAAGGCCTATGCTAGATGTGTGTTTTAGGTATCGAAGGATTCGTTTCACAGCAGTCGTATGCATTTCTCTAGGGGAGGCTTGAAATCTAGCGCACATACACACACTAAACATGATGTCTGGCCTAGATGCAGTCAAATAGAGTAAGGCACCAATCATTGAAGGTAAAGCTTTTGGTCAACATGTTTACGTTCTTCGTTAAGGTCGAGGTGGTAGTTTATCCCCATTGGTGTCCGGATTGGCTTGCAGTCACTCATGTTGAAGCGTTTGAGCAGGTCGTGGATGTACTTCTTCTGGCATATGAATGTCCCGGTCTTGAGTTGCTTGATTTGAAATCCCAAGAACAAGTTCAATTCGCCCATCATCGACATCTCGAACTCTTTGCTCATCATGTCACTGTACTTTGTGACCAAGAACTCATTTGTGCTACCGAAGATGATGTCATCCACATAGATCTGGCAGAGGAACAGGTCTCCATTCACCACCTTGGTGAATAGGGTCGAGTCAACTTTTCCAACTGTGAAGCCCTTGAATATGAGAAAATCCCTTAGCCTTTCATACCACGCCCTGGGCGCTTGCTTGAGACCATACAGAGCCTTCGACAGTTTGAACACATGATCTGGGTGTTGAGAATCTTCAAACCCCGGAGACTGCTCCACATACACTAGCTCTCCAATGTACCCGTTGAGAAAAACACTCTTCACATCCATCAGCTTGAGGACGATGTTGTGGCATGTAGAGAATGCCACCAGCAGTCTGATAGCATCTAGACGGGCCGCGGGAGCATAAGTATCACCACAGTCAACTCCCTCGATCGGTGTGAAGCCCTGAGCGACTAGCCTAGCCTTGTTGCGCACCACCAAACCAAACTCATCTTGCTTGTTCTTGAATACCACTAGGTGTCAATCACGTTGCAGTCGCTTGGCCTTTTCACCAAGGTCCAGACTTTGTTCCTCTCAAAGTTGTTCAGCTCCTCATGCATCGCATTGATCCAGTCTGGGTCACTCAGCGCCTCCTCCACTTTCTTTGGCTCAAGCTCAGACACAAACGCCGTGTGCTCACAGAAGCTTGTCGCCCTAGATCTGGTCTGTACTCCTCGAGTCTGGTCACCGATCACTTGATCAACTAGATGATCATGAGCAATGGTGTGATGGGACCTTATCAACTGAGGTGGTGGCTCATCTGATTCTGCATCTGGCTCACAAGCTGTCTCTGTCTCTGGAGCCTGATCAAGACTTGAGCTGTCCGCCTGAGGTGAGGCTCCCCCTGACTCTGGCATTGGTTCAGGTGTGAGAGGTGGTGGAACAGTCTCAGTCTCCCTCTGAACCTCTACGGGCCTTACATCACCAGCTGGCATCTCCTCCACCGCTCTAGCCAACTGCTCACCATCCACATCATCTAGGTTCTCGTGCTCCCCTTGGCTCCCATTAGATTCGTCAAACTTAACATCGCAGCTCTCCTCAATCAAACCACTGGACGCATTGTACACTCTGAAAGATGATCCCCTGGCTGAGTAGCCTAGAAAGATCCCAGTGTCGCATCTGCTCTGGAACTTGCCTAAGTGCTCCCGCTTCTTCTTGATGTAGATCTTGCAGCCAAAAACCCTGAAGTAGGAGACATTTGGTCGTCTTCCCATAAGCAACTCATAGGATGTCTTCTTTAGGAGCTTGTGGAGGTATAGACGGTTGATGCAGTGACAAGCAATGTTGATGGCTTCTGCCCAGAACAGATCAAAGGTCTTGTACTCGTCTAACATTGTCCTTGCCATCTCAATGAGCGTCCTGTTCTTCCTCTCAACCACCCCGTTTTGCTGAGGAGTGTAGGTGGCTGAGAACTGGTGATCAATGCCTAACTCATCACAGAACAGCTCAACAGAAGTGTTAGTGAACTCCGTTCCATTGTCACTTCTCACCTTCTTGAGGGTACTATCAAAAGCGTTTTGGGCTTTCTTTACAAACTTTTTGAAAACATCTCCAGTTGGAGTTTTATCAGGTAGAAAGAAAACCCAGGTGTATCGGGAGAAGTCATCAAGAATGACCAAGCAATAGAGATTTTCCCCGATACTCACATAGATTGTTGGCCCAAAAAGATCCATATGTAAAAGCTCAAGGGTCGAGTTGTAGACATGATATTCTTGGCAGGATGTGAGCTTGCCACTTGCTTGCCGGCCTGACAGGCATTGCAAAGCTTATCTTTCTTGAATGTCACATCTTGCACTCCAAGAACCAATTCGTTTTTGAAAAGTTTCTTCAAATTTGCCATGCCGACATATCCAAGATGCCTATGCCAAAGCCAACCAAGGGAGACTTTAGCGACAAGGCAAGTCGAGACAGATGCAGCGGGCTCACTAAAGTTCACAAGAAACAAATTTTCAAACCAAAAGCCTTTAAACACAAGTTTTTTATTTTTGTCCAAAACTAACAAGCCATCAGGTGAGAAATTACAATGAAACCCCAAAATACATATTTGGGCAACAGAGAGGAGGTTATAGCTCAAAGTTTTCATTAGTAGCACATTGTCAATTGAAAGATCTGAAGAAATTGCTGCCTTTCCAACTCCAAGAACCTTGCTCTTGCTTTCATCTCCAAAAGTGACCTTGGGGGAATCTTGTCTTCCTCCCCTATTGAGGTGAACAACCGGGGGTTGCCGGTCATGTGTTGGGTGCATCCACTGTCGATAATCCAATGGCACCCTCCACTCCGGTAGTTCATCTGTCATGAGAAAAGATCACTTATGTGACTCAGGGACACACACAGGAGGTCCCCGAGAGTTAGCCTTCAAACCAGAAGCAACAGGAGTAAAACGATCAATCAATGACTTGAGCACCCAAACATGTGCCTTGTGCTCATTCTCAGACTTGAGCCCAACAAATCTAGCAACCACTCTACCCTGTGAATTTTTCTTTAGCAGGTAGTGATCATACAGCTCAGCATGTGCTCTTGAAAATCTTGGCTGTGTGTGATTGGGAGTGTTGCGGTTTTGGTTTCTAGGAAGGTTTGTCTTACCATTGTTGTGCCTAGGAGTACCATTCCAGAAGTTTTGCCTAGGTGAATGCCAAGTGTTGTACCTAGGAGCATACCAAATGTTGTAGTGCATTTGAGGTTACCATGTGGGAGAGTTATAGTGCCTATCATGTCCTTGTCATGTGTTGTGCCAATTGTGCATCCTAGAAGTATTGTTGCTAGTGTGCAAGTTGTTACCATGCCTCTTCTTGGGATAGACATGATAGTAACTTTGCCTCATGATAGATGCTCGAGGAACACTTGATTTTTTTCTCCCTTTTGGCTTCTCTGGGATAAAACCCAAGCCACCCTTTTGGGATGGTTTTCGTTGTTCCTTAAGCATCTTGTCCATGGCCAAGCTACCCTCATAACACTTCTCAAGCCCCTTATCAAATTTCTCAAGTTTAGATTTCAACTCGGCATTTTCAATAGCAAGCTCCCTAGCAGCTAGTGCAAATTTACAATTATCAGGTGTACACACTAGTGTATTGCTAGAGGAACCGCTAGAAATGGAAGCCAACACATTGCAATCATGGGTAACATCAGGACAGGCAAGAGTCAAATCAACAACATGTGCAATAGCAACAGAAATAGCAGGTATAGCACAAGCAGCATCCAAAGCATCAACAGGTGTAGTATCAACTAGTTGAGTAAGAGGCAAAACAACTAACTCATCATTCTTAGCCAGAAGTGTCTCATGATTCTCCCTAAGTGCATGATAAGTAATCATGAGATCATCTAGGGATTCATTCAAAACATCACGCTCTTCCTCTAGGACATTGCATTTAGATGACAGATTTTTGTTAGAGCCTAGCAAAGTGTTATGCTCAGATTCTAAGCTATCACATCTAGTAGCAAGATTTTTGCACTTAGTATGCAATGCAATCAAGATTTTACCAAGCTCTAAATTCTTAAGTGTTTCTTTCTTATAACGCTCACAAGCTTCTCTAAGACAATCACGCATGCCTTCAACATCAATATCAGAGTCAGAGTCGCTCACCTCGCTATTTGGTCGAGCCATCAAACACTTGGAAGTGCCAGCAGGAGTTGGTGAAGACTTTGCCGATGTAGAGGATATAGTGAAAGAAGACCCATCATCATCAGAATACCACTCTCGAGACTCAGCAACAGTAGTGAAACATCTTGAAGTGAAGACTGGAGCAGGAGGCACAGATTCAGATATCACCATGGTAGCCAACTCTTGACTAGCTGACTCCTCATCATCTCCTGAAGCTGATGCGTCGCTGGAGCTATCATCAGTCACCCATTCACCCACAAAGACTAGCCTCTTGCCTTGTGAGGAGCGACCCTTGAACCCTGACTTCTGAGGATTCTTCTTCTTATTGTCATTCTGCCTCGGCTTCTCGCCATCGCCCTTCTCCTTTCCTTTGTACTTGTACTTGGTGTTGCCCTTCTGGAGATACATTGAAGCGATGTGTCCCTTCTCCTAACACTCATAGCATCGGTATGATGCATGATTGTTTCTGCTCATTCTCTTCTTGCCTCCATAGCCATTTCTGCTTATGAACTGGCCAGCCTGCTTCATGAACAGGCCGAAGTGTTGGAATCCCTCCTCGAACTCATTCCATGTCATTTGACCACCGTCCTCAGCTTGACTTGACTTGAAACCACTCTGGTTGGATCCACTGGCCTTGAGGGTGATCACTTGATTCTTTGCTGGAGCAGGGGAATCCTCAGGATCATTGAGAAGCATCATCTCATGCGCTGTGATCTTACCGAGCAAAGCCGTGGGTGCCAGCTTCTCCACATCACCACTGTTGGTAGGATATGTGATGATGTCCCGGTAATCCTTCTTGGGGAGGATCCACAGTATTTTTGTTGACACCCAAATTTGGCAAAAAATCGGATGTTCAGGAAAAGCCGAATATGATGAGGTTTGTTGGTCCAAATCGGAAATGGGCTTTATCGGCAAAGAGGAAAGGCGGAATACCGATACTTTTAAGAATTCGGAAGAAATACGATGAGATCAGAAGCGCGTTGCGGTAAACTAGGTCGTATCGGTATCGGTTTTGTAATACTATAAATAGGACCTTAAGTCTCGAGAATAAGCTACAACACTCAATACACAAAATAATTTCTCGAATCCGATCGATTTCGTCGAAAGGCTTCAACTTGCAGGTAGAGCTATCTCGATGAGATAATCGATTCTCTCCTTGTAACCCGTATGCATGGCTGCATCATATTGATCTTATGTATACAAAGCATGTCAGACTGTCTCGGGATTTTTCGATCTTTGATATGTTTTCGCATGTTGCACTGTCTCAATGTAATCGATCTGTAATATGTATCTATCTTGTAATGCTGATCATCAAGTATTTCATATGTTTCGCTAAATTCGATGTATGCAACTGTCTCGTTTAGTCGATCTTGTATATGTCTTGTTTGGGGATTTGCATCTGTTAATGTTTGCCGATTGGTGTTACATTTATCCTATTAGTCTTTAATCTTTAAATCGGTTTATTGGCTTACATCTAGCTTTAGATTTGAATACTGTCTTGGCCTGACCAATCTATTCTAATCTATTTCTCGATTTGATCTAATGCACTGATGCGAAGGTTTATTGCTAATATTATACCAAAAATACCAAAAAGAAATAAGAGATTTAAATCTGATTATTATTCTGTATTCATTGTTCTATCGGACCTGGAACCGATAGAATCTATAATCGGATATTTCAAAGCCGATTATAGAAAAACCTGATCTGGCTACTTCAAAAGCCGATTAGGGTTAATTTACTGACGATTTTCTCCTTGTTAATTTATAGGTCAAATTAACTGGCACGCTTGGTTTTCCTTGTTGCGACACAAGACGCTTCGGCACGTGTGTTCACGAGAAGATAACTTTTCGTGTCAACATACTTTTTGGCACGCCTGGTGGGACCCGAAAGATCGAAACCGACGTGATGACGCGCACTGATGCCGAAGCAGCAGTGGAGGCGCTCAAGCACGTTGCTGAACCAGTGACGTTTGACGAATTGAGCCCAGATCAGAAAAAGGAAATCGAAGATAGGCTCGCGGAGAACCACGAGGAGAATAAGAAAAGAATGTTGACTGGCTATCGGAAAACCCGTAGCGGCCAGGTTACCAAAAACTCGATTGGAGATCCACTTCTGACCGGAGATTATTCTGAGATAATAAGAGATCAAATTAATAATTCGGTCTATCGATCGATGCTGGATCAGTCATCGGTCTTAGGGCATATTGTCCTAGAGAGCACCAGCGCTGCGCTACATAACATCATGGCTGGACAAGCTCCCCAGGCGAATCGGAATTCTCCGCACGGGATGAATTTAGGGAATCATTATCCAGCCTATGGTCAGGTAGGAACACCACATGCTGGAGCTCCCCAACCAAATCCACCATTGACTATCAACCCTACGCCGATTCAGATGCTATCGGGTAATCAGGCTATAATTCCGGTCCCAGAACCGGTTTATCAGCCGATCAATGCTGGACTCAATGAGAATCTGGAAGAGATGACCAAGAATTTAGTTTACAACATGATGAAGCAGTGCGGGTTCAACACACCAAAGATTGCCCCGCATTACACAATGCCGTATCCATCGGCTTTTAACGAAACGGAGTACCCGCACAAGTATCGTGTTCCTGATTTCGCAAATGCCAAGTTTAGCGGAAGCGATCACACCTCTACGCGCGAACATATTGCTAGATTTCTTGCGCTCTGCGGAGAGGCCGCATCAAAGGACACTCTCAAATGCCGATTGTTCCCGTTGTCGTTGTCAGGATCGGCTTTCAACTGGTTCACATCGCTTCCTCCTAACAGCATCACATCATGGCCGGACTTGAAGAAGAAGTTTCATGAATATTTCTATTCCGGGGAAAATGAAGCGAGGATTACCGATATTATGATGATCAAGCAGAAATTTGGTGAATCGGTAAATGACTATCTGCGTCGGTTCAGGGAGGTGAGAAACCGATGCTATAGCCTTTCGCTGCCCGATAATGAATTGGCAGAATTGGCTTTCAAGGGTTTATTACCCGTCAATCAGAAGAAGGTGGGCAACCAAGAGTTCGCTGATATATCACATCTGGCTCACAAGATCGCGCTATATGAAAGCCGATTCTCTGATAACCCTTACCCAGGCCAGAAAGAATATCGGAATAACAATTACAAGGGAAAGGATAAAGTCATCAATATTGTTGAGACAGATGAAATTGAAAGCTCGGATGATTCCGACATCGAGGACATGGGTGCGACGTGTACGAGTGGGTGAATAGTAAGAAGGAATTTGAACTGGGATGGATAAAGCCGAGAGGTCCCGAGAAGGGCAAGTATTCTTTTGATACCTCCAAATGTGATCGGATTTTTGATCATCTGTTGCAGGAGAAGCAAATTCGGCTTAAACAGGGACATGTGATTCCTCCGCTTGAAGAGCTAAAGAAAAGGAAATATTGTAAGTGGCATAATTCTTACTCACATGCCACCAACGAGTGCAATGTGTTCAAACAGGTCATCCAAAAGGCGATTGAAAACGGCCAACTTAAGTATCAGGATAAAACTTCGCAGATAGACACACAGCCGTTCCCTATCGGCTTTATTGGCATGGTTGACGCTAAGAGGAAAGCCGATGACCCTGAGAGCTCCAATCGGTTTAAAGTGCTCGTTGGTGATAAAAGGATCGTAGTAGAGGAGAGGCCAGAACTTAATTTCCGATCGTCAAGCCGACGCGGTGGAAGGACTGGCGAATGGCGTGGAGTGAACCACGGTTATAATCATGGTCCAGTTTCTAAGCCAAGGCCAAAGCAGACTTTCGATCAGTTATTAGAAAAATATGATCGGATGGCTAAAGAAACACCTCGCCAGAGCATTAAATCGAATACCCCAGAAGATATTCGGGAGAATTCAAATGATCAGAATTGGGAGATGGAACACTGGGATTGTCCTTTTTTCCGATATTGCTGGGAAGAAAGGATGTCGTTGCCTACTCTAGAGAATTGCCCAATGAATCACGCGTTCGTTCCTCCCAAGAGGACGTCCGTAAGGGATCGGCTGGTGTTTCCTGATGAAAAAGCCGATAGTCCTCCAATGAACAAGAATACTAATGCGCATCGGCCTCCCAAAATACCATTACCCCGATGGTGCCCAAGTGGGATCACTAAGTCTCAGAAGCGACGCTTGCAGCGGATGAGGCACGCTGAGGCTAAAGAGGCAGAAGCCGAAAAATTTAGGGACACTCTTCTGGAGGAGGTGAAGCCAATAAAGCCGGCTAGGGGCAAACAGGAGTGGAGGCCCAAGTTGAGGTCGGCTGTTATCATTGAAAAGGATTCCGATGAGGTGTCGGTTGCTACTAATATGGTTTGCATTTTGCCTCGGGAGTTCATGTGTGATTACGAAGAGGCAGCTGCGGAGTTGGTGATTGGGGCAGAGGATGCCATCTTTAAGAAACCAGAGAATTCCCGGTTGCATCTAAAGCCGTTATTTATTACGGGGTACATGAACGGTAAACCAATTTCTAGGATGATGGTTGACAGTGGTGCCACGGTAAATCTGATGCCATATTCTGTGTGCCGAAAAATCGGAAAATCCACAGAAGATTTAGTCAAGACTAATATGGTGCTAAGCGACTTCAATGGAAATCCGACCGAAGCCAAAGGGGTTCTGGTTGTGGAACTGACAGTTGGAAGCAAAACGATCCCGACAGCTTTCTTTGTGATCGAAGGAAAGGGGAATTATAATGTGCTGTTAGGAAGAGATTGGATACACGCTAACCGCCGCATCCCATCAACGTTACATCGCCTTTTAATTCATGGGTTGGTGAACAATAGAAGTAGTCGAGAAGAGTCTCGACAAACAGGTTTATTGTGCTAAAATACATGATAACTTGGAGGCATTATCGGGGAAACCTCTAGACGATTGCGATTTCTTAAGTTTCAGCAAGGCTGGCTTTAAGCCAACAACATTGGAGGCGCAATCGGTAACTCAGGGTCACGAAGATTTTTATGGGAGCCGCGGCACTGAAGGAAATAGAGTATAAGATGGGCCAGGGATTTATATCGGCTGATGAGCTAGAGAAAGTCGATATTGGATCTGATGGTAAAGAGAGGCCCACTTACATCAGTAAACAGTTGCCGCGAGAATATAAAGATCGGCTTATCCAGATACTCAAGGATCGGGTTGATTGCTTTGCCTGGGAATATCATGAGATGCCTGGTTTAGACCGATCTATAGTTGAGCACAGGATTAAGATGAAGCCTGGATTTCAGCCAGTAAAGCAGTCACCAAGGAAGATCAGCTGGAAAATATACGATCAAGTAAAGGCCGAAATTCAGAGGTTATTAGATGCAAAATTTATTCGGCCATGCAAATATGCTGATTGGATCTCTAACATTATGCCAGTAGGAAAGAAGGATTCCGATAAAATTCGGGTGTGCATTGATTTTCGAGATTTGAATAAAGCGACGTATAAAGATGAGTATCCGATGCGATTGTCGATCGCTTGATTGACGCCGCTTCGCAATCGGATTATTAGTTTTCTAGATGGCAATGCTGGTTACAATCAGATCTTTATGGCCGACGAAGATGTGAGCAAAACTGCGTTTAGATGTCCCGGTTCTATCGGTTTGTTCGAATGGGTCATGATGACTTTTGGGCTGATCAGTGCTGGGGCTACTTATCAAAGGGGGATGAACTTGATTTGCCACGATTTAATCGGTAAACTTGTTGAAATTTATATCGATGACGTGGTGATTAAATCTCAGGAAGATGAGCAACACTTGGCTGATATTGTGACCGTCCTCGATCGGTTTCGGAAGTATGGCATGAAAATGAATCCAAAGAAGTGTGCTTTTGGGGTATCGGCCGGCAAGTTCTTGGGGTTTATGGTGCTTCAGAGAGGGATCGAAGTTCACCCTGATCGAGTAAAAGCGATCCTGAACACTAAACCTCCAGACTCGAAGGTTCGTTTGGAAGAGCTCATCGGTAAAATTAATTATTTGAGGAGGTTTATTTCTAATTTATCGGAAAGGATCATTCCGTTTTCACCGTTGCTTAAACCAAGAATTCGATAAATTTGTTTGGGGACCGAATAGTGAAGGCATTTGATGAAATCAAAGGGTACTTGACAAACCCGCCTGCTCGTTGTTCGAAAGATGGTTTGCCGCTTAAGCTTTATTTATCAAGATCGGAGAAGACCCTAGGGCGTGTTGATCCAGAAGTGGACGTAAAAGAATCGCAATCTTTTACTTGAGCAGAAATTATCGATCCTAAAACCCGATACACAGTGGTGGAAAAATATTGCCTTCGCTTATACTTTGCTTGCACCAAATTGAGGCATTATTTATTGGGGGCTGAGTGCAAAGTTGTGTGTCAAACCGATGTGGTTAAATACATGCTCAATGCTCCAATCATCAAAGGGAGACTCGGTAAATGGGCATACACTCTCATCGAGTTTGATCTGACCTATGAATCTCCTAAAGCCGTCAAGGGGCAAGTATTAGCCGATTCTGTCAATACTTTTGCCTTGGGTAATGTTCTTTGATGGATCGGTTTGTGAGAAGGGATGTGGAATCGGTATTTTTATTGTCTCTCCTGGTGGAGTCCCTTACTGATTCAGTGTTACGGTGGGTTTTGGATTGACCAACAATCAAGTAGAATACGAGGCTTTGATTCAGGGGTTGGAGTGGTTGATCCAAGCTGGTGCCATTGCCGTGGAGGTATTTGGAGATTCACAATTGGTAGTTTTCCAGATGAACGGTAAGTATGAGTGTCATAGTGAATATCTTCGAGAGTATCTGGAGAGAGCTTCTGATTTGGCTAAGTACTTTAGCGTGTTTACAATTTGTCACGTTCCGAGAGAACAAAATTGCGAAGCCAATGATTTAGCTCAGGAAGCATCAGGTTATAAATTGCCGATCATGGAGTTAGTGATTGTTCCGACTGAGAATCCGGTTCCGGTAGGATGGCAGGCAGAGATTATCGGTTATCTGAAAAATCCCCAGGGGAAAACCGATAGGAAGCTTAAGAGAAGAGCTCAAAGGTATGTTTTAATAAGTAATAAATTATACTATCGGAGTTTTGATGGATTACTGCTCAAGTGTCTGGATGAAGAAGATGCTAAGGTTGCAATCGGAGAAGTTCATGAGGGACTGTGTGGAACGCATCAATCGGCGTATAAGATGAAGTGGATGTTGAAGCGTGTCGGATATTTTTGGCCGACTATGGTGGAAGACTGTTTTAAATATTACAAGGGTTGCAAAGGCGCGAAGTTCGAATATCCAAAGATGCACCGCGCCCATTTTACATCCGATTGTGAAGCCGTGGCCTTTTAGGGATGGGGAATTGATATGATCGAGAGATATTTCCTTCCTCGCCCAAGGGGCATCGGTATATTTTGGTGGCGATGCACTATTTTACCAAGTGGGTCAAGTTGTACCATTGAAAAAGTAATCGCTCATGAAGCCATCGATTTCGTCAAGGAGCATATAATTTACCGATTCGGTATTCTCGACGATCACTACGCAGACCGTGGATCGGTATTCATGTCGAGGCGTTTCAAGATTATGCTCGAAGCCTGGGGGTTACGACAATCAACTCATCGCCGTATTATGCTCAAGCCAACGGCCAGGCGGAATCTTCAAACAAAAGTGCCATAAAGCTGATCAAACGAAAAATCGATGAAAGGCCGCGGGGTTGGCATAATACTTTGGTGGATGCACTATGGGCATATCGGATTGTTAAGCATGGGGCTACAAAAGTATCACCGTTTGAGCTGGTTTATGGGCAAGAAGCTGTTC
This sequence comes from Raddia guianensis, assembly GCA_036346415.1. Lineage (NCBI taxonomy): Eukaryota > Viridiplantae > Streptophyta > Magnoliopsida > Poales > Poaceae > Raddia > Raddia guianensis. The sequence continues at coordinate 31,443,299 of CM070535.1, forward strand.
TACCGATTGAAGCGATTATCGGCTCTACTAGAGTAGAGGAACAAAATAATGTAAAAGCCGATGATTACAAGAGTCTGATGGTGGATAAGCTGGATGATATGGTGGCAGTTCGATTAAAAGCTTTGGAGCATATTGAACGTGACAAGCAAAGGGTGGCTCGACATTATAACAAGAAAGTGGTACCGAAAACTTTTGAAGTGGGAGAACTAGTATGGAAGACGTTTTTACCGATTGGTTCAAGAGATCCTAAGTACGGGAAATGGTCTCCGAATTGGGAGGGACCGTTTAGGGTCAATCGGATTATCCCTGGAAATGCTTATTGTCGACGGTTGGGATATCGACCCAAGTCAACCAAGGTTCTTCAAAGAGGAGATAGGAGACACGCCGAACAACCACTTAACAAAGAACGAGCAGAGATGCGGGGGTTTTATCCTCGTTCAGCCTCTCGAGAGATAATAGCCCCACGCCCGGCCTTTCTTTATATCAAAGAGGATTATAGGTGGAACTCGGCGAGATCAGCAGGTCTCGGCGAGTAGTATGCTGAAAATCTATCCGCTCAGTGGTCCTCTAAACGCCGTAGGGGCCCCTGCTTATATAGTCTGTAACAAACCGACCTACCGAGGAATATCGGGTCGCTAACTACGAGATCGTGAACGAACTCAAGATATGCCAAATATAACCTACGGAGATAAGATAAGCTCCTAATCTTGGGGATCACGACTCCTAATCCAATCCGGGAAACCACGTCCGGTCTTCGTAGTCGCAGTAACTCCCTGCTCGAGACGGACTCAAACACGATTCCTGGGCGTTATGCACCTTGCCACCAGATGATCTTTGTTGGCAGACGATATGGGCTGATAGAACCTTCCAGGAGCCGGGCCCGGTAGGTCGCTCGATTGGGCCGTCGAGGAGTGGGCCATGTCAATGGGCCGTAATTTAGTCCCCGACAGCCTAGCCCCGAGACTCGTGGAAGGACTCACTAGAGTGGGGTCTTCCTCTTGAGACTCCAAGCCACGAAGAGGGAAATTTAGCTGCTACAAAGGCATGTAACGATCGACCGAACAAGTTAAGTTTCAACCAACAAGACGTGCTCAGTCCGGACAAATTGTTCGAGGTCGAAAGCAGCTCCGCTAAGGCCGAATAGGAATAACACCTATCCGAAAGCAGAAGCACTCACCTTCAAAGCGCATACATCGAAAAACTAGCCGCTATGCACTCCAACGGTAACTTCCTATCATTGACAAAGGAAAACAAAGCACCATTTTACCTATCCGCTGTGGTAAAAACTAGCCGCTCAGGACTAAACCGCTGCAGAGCTGCTTATACGGGACTATAAAAGTACCTAAGCCGCCCATGCCAGCCACTGCTCTCACGCCTTTCCTTTCCAAGCCTCGATTCCAACCTTGCTCAAAGATCGAAGAGCCGAACTCCACACTCCAACCTCGTTCGCCCACTCGAACCGCCATGGCCAATTTCACGGCACCACCGACCGAGGAGGACTCAAGGTCCGGGAGGAGGAGGGCCACGAGACGCTGGTAGCCGGAGCTGCCTGGAGAGGAGGATACCCGAGCCACTCAAGGAGAGTAAATCGACCAACAGTTCGCACTGCTCGGGTTGAGGTCTCTCGAGAGCGACTTCGCCGAGGCCTTCTTGAACATCGCCGCATTGGAGGTGGCGAACCTCAATCCGAACTCCATCCTCCAGATGGCCGCCTCGCACACTGCAGGCGAGGGCTATCTGGCATCGATCCACCGGGCTGTTCCTCCACTATTATATCTGATGATGAGGAGCAGCCCGCCGCCTGATCTGCCGGGTGCTACTACCTCAAGCTCCGGCCACCACGACGACGCCAGACCTCGCCCACCGCCGCCGACTCGATGGCGCGTGGTGGGTGAGGTGGTTCTACAAACAAGCGGAACGGCGACAAAGAGCTTGTCTTCACCGGAAGGCACCGCGAAGGGACGCCAATGCCTCGGCTCGAGATGACAAATGAGGACTGGTTTCGAGGAGGAAGATCGCCTTCCTCGTGAGCCTTGGGCTCACGAAAGGTGGAGATCATTCGACTTCACGGTGATAATGTGATCTGTCCGTGCGGAGGAGGTCCTATCCTTCTACAAGATAGAGGATGGGAAGACATCACAAGGGAGAGCACGGGTAAGTGCCTTTAAGACTCAACCTCTTCATCGGGTTATTTCCTCCGAACAGAATTAACGATTGCATCTGTCCGGCAGAGAAACCAACCGACGATGGGTGACCGAAGCGTTGACGCCATGTCAAGGCGGCGAAGAAGGACAGCGAGGTCACCGCGAGGTAGCCTATAGCTGTCCGAGGAACGTGTTTCGCCCGCATGTACCGAGGTGAGTTGCTCGAACCTCTTACGTGTCGCAGATTTGCACCGCCAATCAAACTAACCTCGCTTCTCAAACACACAGAAGATGAGTTGATCCTCGGCGGGATCGTGGAAGAACTTTCAACTCGAGAAGGAGAAGGCGAAGAAGGGCAAGGCCAAAGCGCCACAAAGCCCAAGGTGGCGGCCGAGCCTACGCGGAGCTCGCCGCGACACGGCGGCCGCCAGACATCGAAGAGACCACCCATGGCGACGGAGGGCGCCGAACAGACCAAGCGGGCTCACGGTCAACCCAGCGGGAAGAGACCATGCCCCTCCCTCCTCACCGAGCAAAGCGACGAAGAGGTAAAGAACATGACCTCTGGCTTAGGCGTTACTCGCAGCTCACGGGCTATTTGGCGCTGCTCCAACAGTCGCCGAGCGAGGAGGCTCGAAGAGGAAGTCGCACGCAAGGAAAAACTTCTTGCGCTGCTGCGAGAGGAGCGCCACTACCAGGAGCCGAGCTCGCCGCCACAAACACCCAAGGGCCAAGGCGAAAAGCCGCCAAGGAGCCCCCGAGGAAGAGGCGGAAAGTTCCAAATAAGAAGATCAGGATCAAGCCTCTCACGGCAGTGTGTAGAAACCCATCTTCAGATCTCCCACCTACCGACGGCATCGACTTAACGATGATCTCTTTTCATCACCGCCCAAGGAGAGACCGCCACGATGACGCCGAGGAGGCGCTGAAGCGGTCGCCGCCGCCCGAAAGCATCCCTGACGGGCGATCGCGGGCAATGAGGTCGGGCGTGCCTCAAGGACAAAATGGCGGCATGGAGCTCTGCTCGTCGAGTTCGGCGAAGCAGCTCGACGCGCTTAAAAGCGCCTGTGGAGCGGTGGAGACGGAGGAAGGCGGCGCGCCACGGACAATGAGGCCAAGACGACGGCTCGAAGCTGCCAAAGCGGACCGAGCAGCCGGTTCTGCCAGGTACTTCGTCGCAGGGGCAGCTCACCCCTGAGGCGACGGGATTCTCTGGCGAGCAGGGTGAAGCCCCGGCCGCTAGGGAGCAAGAAGAAGCCCCCGAGCAGGTCGCGCAGGTCGTCCTGCCCGCGGGGACAACGGCGCCACCCAGCAGAGTGGCTCCGGCCTCGCCCGAAGAAGTTCGGGCGGAAGAGGAAAAGGAAGAGGAGAGGGAGCGCGGAGACGAAAGCGCTTCGCCCGTCGCTCCCTCTCCCGAGCAGGTGCGCTCCCGCAAGAAGAAAGAGCGATCAAGGCGGCGACGGCAAGAACGCGCCCGTCTCATCCTCAAGACGAAAGGGCTTCGTGGACGATGGCCTCGAGGACCGCCTGCGCCGCGGACTAAAATGCCGACTTGGCAAGGTAAGCACCAGGACCAAATCTTGCTCAGCTTAGCTACATCATCGTAAAGCGGTTAACTTATTCTTCCCTCTCAGGTCTTCAGGGACACCATGGAGGAGCTCGAGGACGGTGTCACCATCGAGCGGAGCGCCAGATCTTGGCCCTCCGGAGCACCTCGAGACGAGGGAGTCCGAGGCGAGGCCCTCTCGCACCACCCCAAAGTCGAAACCGCTAAAGGCGAAGGTGAAAAGGCTCAAAGTCCAACTGGTCAAGAGAGGCGTTCTGCGAGTCTCTCCTAGGAGAGGCCGAGGAGCCGCAGCAAGCCATTAAGGCGAAAGCATCGCGGAGGAGAAGCCGGGCCGCTCAAGTGGCTCAAGAGCAGCTTGCCGACGCTTCCCAACGGCGGGACCAGCTCATGGCGTAAACCAAGAGACTCAAGGCCCACCGCCAAGGAAGAGCAGACTTCGCTGGTCTCAAGCAAAATCTCGACTCGTGGGCTTCACAGAAGAGATAAAGGAGATCTTGTGGGATGACGTGAGGGCGATCACCGCAGAGAAGAAGGTCAAGGAGCCGGACGAGCAGCTCAAGATACCGAAAGCAATGAGTCACCAGAGCGAGGCTCGACCGATCAACAAGCGCCAAGACCGAGGAGGTCGAGGCCATCCGGCAGAGGTCTGGCGTAAGCCAAGCGGAGCAAGGAGGAGATCGAACGCCCGAGCTGAAGCCCGGAAGGAATCAAGGCTCGGGGCAAAGTCGTGCGCCTCAAGTTAGAAGTTGAGGAGTCAAGGAGCAGCTTGTTCCTAAGTAGCACCGCTGGTCAGAATCTTAAAGGGCCTTGTACCAAACTTTTGAGTAAATGTAATAGCATTTACCTTTTTCCCTCGCAAAAAGAGCAGCAAAAAGACAAGAACGAATGAAACTAAGAGAAAAGCTAACAGCGCTTAGGAAGTTTAAGAAAACCGTAGAGCGCTCGCCTAACTCCCAGTTGTGCAGCATCTCGCCGAAAACGAAGTTTATAACCCGAGCAGTGCACAAGAGAAAGAGCGACACCCTAGCCCTCTGCATTTAACGATGCTCGAGAACCTAAGCTGCACCTCGAGCATGTGCGAGAGAGACAGAGCGACACCCGCATTTTGCTCGATTTGTTCCATAGACGCGCCGTTAACGTAAGTTAGGCGATTCGATAGTAACCTAACAAGGAAAGTGCCTCTCGCTACCGGGGCTTACGAGAGCGAGATTTTACCGAGTGGTCGTGCAAGCAAGAAGTGCTCGCAGCGGAGGGCTTACGAGAGCGCACTTAGCCGCAAGGTGGAAAGGCCGTGTTACGCAACCCCGAAGTTTAGGAATTTGTCGAAACTCGACACGGCAGGAAAGATCCTCAAAAGCGGAGCCAAGAGTTCGCAAGGCCGGGCAGCCATCAAGTGTTACCAGAAGAAAGTAGTCTGAGAAGACAAGCAGTGAAAAGGGGCACAGAGGCCGCGAGGATTCACTGAGAATTGGATTGAACTTTACATGGTGCCCGAGGGACTTGGACGAACTAAGGCGCGAAGTTTACAAAAAGCGCAGGGCTAAGAAAACAGAAAAGACCTACACAAAGAACTTACGAAGCTGGTCGATGTTCCAAGTGCTGGTCAGCTCTCTCCCGTCCTCCATAGCCAGGCGAACAGCCCCCGGGCGAGCAGAAGAAACGACCGTGAATGGGCCCTCCCAGCGTGGAGTTAGCTTGTTGGCATTGGACAAGTTCTGGATTCGGCGCAGAACGAGGTCGCCCGCCTTCAAAGCCCTTGGTCGAACTGACTTGGCAGCGTGCCGGCGAAGATCTTGTCAGAAGCGTACATTACATCGACGATTGAGATATCGATCTCAAGTCGCTAAGGTTCTTTAAGATTGAGATAGAGACACGCCGAACAACCACTTAACAAAGAACGTAACAGGAGATGGGGGTTTTATCTGGTTCAGGCCTCTCGGGAGAGATAATAGCCCTACGTCCAGCCTTTCTTATATATCAGAGATGAATACAAGAGATGGCCCGACGAGACGAACAAGTCTCGGCGAGATTATGGATGTACAGGAAGCAATATGCAAGGGCCTCGTGCCAAAGCTCTAAGCTAGATGCTAAGATGTAAAACTCAATGCCAGGGATCCCTCTAAACGCCGTAGGGGCCCTGTTTATATAGTGCGGAGCAAACCGACCTACCGAGGGAATATCGGGCCGGGCTGACCACGAGTACGTAACGAACTCATACATGCCAAATATATCCCGAGGCAGATAAGGTAAGCTCCAATTCTTGGGGATCACGACTTCTATTCCAATCCGGGAAACCAACGTCTGGGTCTTCACGTAGCCGTGCAGAACTCCTGTTCGAGACGGACTCAAACACGATTCCTTGGCCGTTACGCATCACGCCAGCCAAGAAGCTATTCGGCAGGATGCATATGGGCCAGATAGAACCTTCCAGGGAGCTGGGCCCTGGTAGGCTGTTTGATCGGGCCGTCAGGGAGTGGGCCATGGCAATGGGCCGTAATTTAATCCCCGACAGCTAGCCCCCGAGACTCAAGTGGAAGGACTCACTAGAGTGGGGTCTTCCTCTTAAGACTCTAAGTCACGAAGAGGGTATTTTTTCTGCTACAAAAACGTGCAACAGGCGACCGAACAGGTTATGGTTCAACCGAACAAGACTTGTTCGGGACCGAACAAACCCGTCCGGTGCCGAGCAACTCCGTTGCGTCGAACAGGAAGACACATCTGTCCGAGCAGAGCACCCAGCCTTCGATGCAGAAATCGGAAGAAGTGAGGTGAATCATCTCCTTGAGGCTGAACGTCATCAAGGAGGGATTGGATTCTTAGTAGTGAAGAGCGTACATCGCATCCGTAAGATCAGATCTTCCGGGAGAATGAACATAGCAAGTCGCGAGACGGACTCGTGCTGCTGCATCCAGGCATTCAGATGCCTAGGAAAAGATAGAGGAACCACCTCTCGGGTTAGAGCTTGCCCGAGAAAATAGAGATTGCGCTCTCGAGCGAATGTCGCGCTCAGGAGCGAAGGTGATGTGCCCCCAGATGTAGATAAATCGCCAGAGCGCATAATGCATACGAGGGGGAAGGTGACCCAGTCCTAGAGCGTAGAGCTCGTCGAAGGAACCAGGTAAAGAGATCCAGTCCCAGAGCACGGAGCTCGTTAAAGGAACCAGAAAGTACGACCAGGCGAAGACGTACCCGGTCAAAAAGACCATCCGGTCCCCGAGCACGAAGCTCGTCGCGGGGACCAGACGCACACTCCGGGTGAAGAGCTGCCCGGTGCGAGGTGATCCAGCCCCCGAGCATGGAGCTCGTTGCGGGGACCAGACGCGAGCTCCGGGCGAAGAACTGCCCGGTGCGAGGTGCATCACAACCCGACGCAGTCAGAGCCGCAAGAGAACGTGTGAAATCAACGCTTTACCCATGATGTATTCCTTGCGACAGTGTGAACGTTGTCTTGGTAAGTGCAGAACCGACGCTTGGAGTGCTCGTTGAGATGAGAATCGGCTTACGATGGGCATGCCCGTTGCGATGAGAATCGGCTTACGGTGGGCAGGACTCCGTTGGTGGCGACTACCTTGACTTAGCCGAACTGTGAAGGTCAATCTGCGGGCAAAGGCAAGAAATCATACTGTGGGTGAAGTGAGTCAATTCCTGGGCATGCGCGGAGCAAACCCGGGAAGAGAGGGATGCAGACATCGGTTTTGGTGGGGAAGCCTAGAACCTCGCCGCGACCATCACCGGCGCTCGACGTTCCCGTTCTGTCATCGCAGAAGACAAACAAGAAACGAGCCAAACAAGGGGAAAAAGAGAGCAAGAAAAGGCTCTAAGAAGAGCAAAGCGAGTTTTGAAAAACACACAAAAGACGACCTACCCGCACGAGACATAATTTTTCCCGGGTACGTCCCCCGATAGCGTTAGTGTCACCTCGGCGAATGTGGAACCGACGCTAGGAGTGCCGCTGCGATGAGAATCGCTTACGGTGGGCAAGACTCCGTTGGTGGTGCATTGCTCCGGACACCGTGCTGTGAAGGACGAACATGGATAAAAAAAGGCGTGTGCGGGCAAGTGCAGCCTCATTGCGTGGCTAAGACCGCTAACCGTGGAAGGCGATCGACCTTAGCCGCAGCAAACGCGTCGAGGCGAATCTCATCCGGGCATGGACCCGTGCGGCGTTAGTGTCGCCTCGGCGGATGCGAACCAGCGCCAGAGTGCCCGCTATGGCGAGAATCGACTACGTGGGCATGCCCGCTCGCGATGAGAATCGCTTACGGCGGGCGTAAACTCCTCGGTGGTGCACCGCCGTTAACCGAGCCATATAGGTCGCCGCCAGATAAAAGACATGCTCAGACGCTGGAAGCGCCACGGAGCGAAGACCAACGAGGTTTTGGAAAACCAACGCTAAGGAAAGGCTGAAAACTGAAAACGCATGGGGTTGGCGAAATTCAGTTCAAGTCCCAATCGACCGAGGAGAGGCAGCCTCCGAGGAGCCGCCGAGCAATTTTAGGACCGCGGAAAGCAGCGCTTGAATCAGAAAGCGAGAGTTCGACCGAGCAGCTTTTCCTGCAAAAAGAGCAAAGAAAAGACAAGGACGAACAGAAACCAAGAGCAAGGCGACAGCGCTAGAAAGTTTTAAGAAAACCGATAGACGCGCCACCTAACTCCGGCCCCGTGCCAGTACCGCCGAGGACCTAAGTTTGCGAACTCAACATGTGCACAAGAGAAAGAGCGACGCCTAGACCCGATGCACGGACGATGCATGAAGACCTGAACTTGCGACTTCAAGCACGCGTGTAGAGAGTTAGAGCGACACCAGATCTGATCGACTCGCTCGAGAACCGCCGTTAACGTAAGTTAGGCGATTCGAAGGTAACCGAACAAGGAAAGTGCCTCCGCGCGGAGGGCTTACGAGAGCGAGCTTTGCCAAGTGGTTGTGCCATGAGCGGTAAGTGCCTCTGCCGCGGAGGGCTTACGAGAGCAGGCTTAGCCGCGAGGCTGGATGCCGTGTTACGCAACTCTGAGTTTAGGAACTTATTGAAACCAGACACGGGCAGGGAAAACCCTTAAGATTGGAGCCAAGAGTTCGCAAGACCGGCGACCATCAAGTGTTACCAGAGAGAAAGAGTAGTCCGAGAAGACAAGTGGTGAGGAGGGCCGCAGGGGGCCGCGAACATTCACCGTTCAATGGGTTGAACTTTACATGGCAGCCCGAGAGACTTGAACGAACTAAGGCGCGAAGTTCGAGAAAAAGCGCCAAGCTAGAAAAGGAAAGACCTACACGAGGAACTTACGAAGCTGGTTGATGTTCCAAGTGCTGGTCAGCTCTCTCCCGTCATCCACCGCCAAAGTAATGCCTCGGGATCCGGAAGGAGTTTTGATCCGATCCCGAGCACGGAGCTCACCGCTGGGATCAGACGCTACCGGCGAAGAGCTGCCGGCGCGAAGAGATCCAATTTCGAGCACGGAGCTCGTCGCGGGGATCAGACGCGCCCGGCGAAGAGCTGCCGGTGCGAGAAGATCCGCCCCGAGCACGGAGCTCGTCATGGGACGGATCGCGCCTCGAGCGAAGAGCTGCCGGCGAGAAGATCCGGCCCCGAGCACGGAGCTCGTCATGGGATCAGATGAGCGCCCGGCGAAGAGCTGCCGCGCGAAGAGATCCAACCCGAGCACGTAGCTCGGAACCAGATCTCGAAGGCGATCAAGATCGAAGGATCGATCCGATCTGGCAGGGAAGAGACATCCCGCCTTACGAGTCATAGTCCTCGAGAGAATCTCCTGTCGCCGATAGAGTTCGACATGCTCGATCCACAGATCCCCACTGATCGGCGCCGGTGTCGACGATTGAGATACCGATCTCAAGTCGCTAAGGTTCTTTAAGATTGAGATAGAGACACGCCAACAACCACGTAACAAAGAACGAACAGGAGATGGGGTTTTATCACGGTTCAGCCTCTCGAGAGATAATAGCCCTACATCCAACCTTTCTTATATATCAGAGATGAATACAAGAGATGGCCCGACGAGACGAACAAGTCTCGGCGAGATTATGGATGTACAGGAAGCAATATGCAAGGGCCTCGTGCCAAAGCTCTAAGCTAGATGCTAAGATGTGAAACTCAATGCCAGGGATCCCTCTAAACACCGTAGGGGCCCTGTTTATATAGTGCGGAGCAAACCGACCTACCGAGGGAATATCGGGCCGGGCTGACCACGAGTACGTAACGAACTCATACATGCCAAATATATCCCGAGGCAGATAAGGTAAGCTCCAATTCTTGGGGATCACGACTTCTATTCCAATCCGGGAAACCAACGTCCGGGTCTTCACGTAGCCGTGCAGAACTCCTGTTCGAGACGGACTCAAACACGATTCCTTGGCCGTTACGCATCACGCCAGCCAAGAAGCTATTCGGCAGGATGCATATGGGCCAGATAGAACCTTCCAGGGAGCTGGGCCCTGGTAGGCTGTTTGATCGGGCCGTCAGGGAGTGGGCCATGGCAATGGGCCGTAATATAATCCCCGACACATTCTGACTTGTGCCCGGTCGCGTGTGCCTTCGAGGAGATCGAGATCGAGGAGGCGCTCTTGCTCATCGTCAACTAAGTTGACCGAGCTCGTGCGAGGCGAACCGAGTACGATTTCGGCGGGCAGGATGGCTTCTGCACCATAGACCAATTGGAAGGAGTTTCCGCCGCCCGGTGGCCGTCAGAAAAGCGAATCGCCAGAGGACGGAAGGGACTTCGTCAACCCAGGCCTTGTTGTGCTCGCTGAGAGCAGCAAATACCCGCCGTTTAATACCCTGGACTATCTGTCCGTTAGCTCGCCGATCGCTTCCATTGCTCGTGGATGTGCCACAGAGGCGAAACAGACCTTGGTGCCCAATTGTTCGCAGTATTCCTGGAATAGCTCGCTTCGGAACTGGTACCGTTATCCGTGATCAGCTTATGGGGAATCCCAAAGCGCGTGACCACGTTGCTTTTGAAGAAGCGCACAGCCGTTTTGGCGTGAAGAGGCGACATTGTGCTCGCCTCAATCCACTTTGTAAAAGTGTCTATGGCGACGAGCGGTGTGTATAGCCCTTGTACCCCTTAGGGAATGGGACGAGCAGATCCGCACCCCATGTGGAAAAAGGCCAAGATGGGGATTGTTTGGAGCTCTTGGGCGGGCTTGTGTGCCTTCCGGCGTGAAATTGGCAAGCCTTGCACTTAGTCACGATGTTCCGGCATCTTGTAACGCATGGGCCAATAATAGCCCATGCGAAACGCTTGTTGCACGACGAGTTCAAGGAGGCGTGGTTGCCACAGCACCCTCGTGTATGTCCCTAAGAAGGAACACACCCTCTGCTTGCGAGATGCACTTGGAGAGAACTCCCGAGCACCTTGACGGTAAAGGGTGCCATCCACAAGCTTGTATGGAGCAGCGCGCTTGTAAGCCGAACGCCGGCTTCATCATCGGCGTGGTCCCATCGCAAGGTATCGGACAAATGGCGTTGTCCGGTCCATGCACTGCCGCCGATAACGGAGACAAGACCACTGTCTCGCTGTTCGTCCCGAGACGTGATTGAGGGCTTGTAAAGGTGCTCGACGAGCACCGCCGAAAGCAGATTCTCGCGAGGATCCATATTTGATAGTTGGTCGCCGAAGTTGTCCTTCCCGGCACGAAGAGCACTTCAAAAATCGAAAATGCCGCCCAACTTCCTCACTTCAACCGTATCGCGCCATTGAGTCATCGCAAAGACCGATACTCCTTGTTAACTCGATTGATGACCACCGTGAATCTCCTTCACGCTAGCCGCTGGACACCAAGCGACTTGCACGCTTTTAGTCCCGCCGAGGAGGCCTCGACTCTGCAGCGCTGTTAGTCGCCGCAAAGTGTAGTTGGATAGAATATCGGAGTTGCTCTCCTTGAGGAGATGAGAACAAAACCAGCCCCGAGTTTCCAAAGGCGCGAGCCATCAAAAACATGGTCCAAGAGGGTTCATCAAAGTTGCTCGGGAGCTTCACTCGATTTGGGCGGCAAGTCCATTCAATGACAAAGTCAGCTAGGACACCGTGACTTAATAGCGATTCGGGCAGCAAATAATGATCAAACTCGCTAGTTCCATTGCCCACTTAGCTATCGCTCGCGATTCCTTGTTAGTAGGATTTCTCCTGTGGGGAACGTGGTGGGACCAGATTTGATGCGCTCGAAGTAGTGGCGAAGCTTCACGGAGGACATGAGCAAGGCGAGAGTAGCTTCGACCTCGTGGTAACGCCCTTTGATCCGTGAAGTACTCGCCACGTAATAGATTGGTCGCCGATGCCTTCCCTTTCGACCATCAAGACCGCACTCACCGCTTGTGGCGGTAACCTAGGTACAAGCAGAGCCGCCGCCATGCCGCTGGGTAGTCATGATGGAGGATTGACAGTATCGCTTCGATCCTAGAAGGATCTATCGGCTTCTTCCGGCCCACTCGAAACCATTGTGCTTGCGCAGGCCTTAAAGAAGGGCAGCCCGCTCGCCTTTGACGGAAATAAATTTGCTTAGAGCACCATCCGCCCGTGAGACTCAGACTTCCTTTACGGTAGTTGGAGCCCGTGATATTTTCAATGGCCTCGATTTTTCGGGGTTGATGAAATACCTTATAACCAATAGCATGGTTGGCTAACCACTCGGTGTGATCAACCTCGCGGATGAACCCGGCAATGAGTAGTTTGCCTGTCGATCTTTGATGATCCCCGCTTGAATTCGTAAAAGCGACGAAACTTGGCGACAGGCTTTTTGTCCCACGGACACCGCTTTGTGCTCGATGACCTCCCTTGGGACTCCGGGCATGTCGATGGCTCCCGTGCAAACACATCTCGCATTAGCTCAGAGGAAGGCAATGAGCTCGCTTCCTATTTGGGGTCCAAATTGGCCCCAAGTGAACTATCTTGGAAGTATCATTAAGGGACAATGAACTTCCTTGGTTTCTCCCCCGGTCAAGGAGACCTTAGGGCGCAGACTTGGTCTCATGAACTTCAGACGCTGGCGGAAGTTGGTCGATCAGGGTGAGGGATCGCCGTCGCAATCCGCAGCAGCTTTGTAGTTGCCCTTGACCGTGATTACACCATTAGGACCCAGATCTTCACGCAATGGTAAGCGTGGTGGGACACGACCATAAACTTACCGAGAGATGGCTCGCCCAAGATCGCGTTATACGCTGGATGGGAAGTCGACCACATCGAAAGTGATCAACTCTCGTCCGAAGTTGCTCGGGTTGCGAAGGTAACCGGCAGGACAACCCGCCCTAACGGCTTGATGCCTTCTCCCTAACAATCCCGTAGAAGGGCATTGCGACTTCCTTCAGCTTGGAACGAGGAATCTGCATCTCGTCCAAGACTTTAGCAGAAAGTAAGTCTAAAGCGCTCCCGCCGTCTACGAGTACACGGCCAACTCTTGCGTTGCTGATGGTCGGGGCGACCACCAGTGGGAGCCGCTGAGGCTTAGTCATCCCAATGGGGCAATCCTCCTGAGAGAAGGAGATGGGGACCTCGGTCCACTTCATTGACTCAGGCTGAGGTTTTACCTTTTCAACGTTGTGGACCTCTCGAGCAGCTTTCTTGAGGCTGCGTCGAGAGGTGTAAGCCGAGGAGCCGCCGAAGATGACGGCGATATGGTTCACGGGTTCTTGATACTCATCATCATCTTCCCGATCACCATCGTCGGTTTGGCGCTTGGCCCACCGCATCACCTTGTTCGAGGCGGGGTGGGCATTGGGCCCTTGCCGCTGTAGAAATATTCGAGCTTTATGCCCAAGTTCTGCAATGGCGTATGTCATGCCCGTAGTCTTTGGTGGAACTTGTAAAATCGGTCGCTTGACCTTTCTTGCCTTGTCCGCCTCCCCGAGCGTGCTTTTTGCCCTTGTAGTTATTGTTGGGCTTCTTCGCCCATCCTGGGAGGAGGTGCGCGATCCATACCGCGACGGTATTGTTCGTGATCACCTTTATTCTTCTTCTTCCGGGACTTCTTGTCACCGTGGTTCTTCGCCGCTCTTCTTCTTCTCATCCACACCAGTCGGGCGGGCGGCTCGCCTTGTCGAACGCCTTTTTAGATCAACGCGCTCTGCTGGCGTTAGCATAGCGGTCACCGCCTTGAATAGGTCGTTGGCGGTCCAGTCTCATTGATCTCGAGATCTGGGTGAGCAGCTCGTCATGACTCCGCTTTTGAAGGCGCGGACAATGATTCATCCGAGATGTTCGGATCGTGTTGCGGATCTTAATGAAACGCTTCACGGTTGCGGAGGGTCTCCCGCTCATCCGGATCATCCGTGCAGATCATCCTCCTTGCCCAGACGCACGTAATGTGACTCCGGAAATTAGCGATCGAGGCGCCACAAAGCTGGTTCCATGAGCTGATGGAACCCTCCCACCGATTGAACAACACGTCCGAGCAAAGACCCTCAAGGACGACGGGAGGTAATTAGCCATAACGAGCTCGTCACCCCCGGCCGCCATGATGGTCAGAAGCGTAGATGGAAAGGAATTCTCCGGTTCCGAGTCCCATTGTACCTCTCCATGTGACCGGCTTGAATTTTGAGGGCCACCGGACAGCTCAAGCTCGCGTCGGAGAAAGCCCTACAGCCCAAAGCATACGATCGCCACCTTCCCGGCAGTAACCTAGTCTTGAGAAGACGTTGGTCCGCGGCGCGAGGAACTCCTCGCTGAACGGATGATTCGCCCGAGAAACTCTCTCCGGACAATCCACCACGCTCCTTCCTCGTGGTCGCGACGACGCGCCTCACGAGGGGATCGTCTCGTGATCATCGCGTCGCGCCGCTTGCCTCGTGGGTCGCGATGACTACGAGGACTCGGCGAGCGACGGCGACCACGGTAGCCCGCTCATGGACGATGATCATTCGATGGTGACGAGGGTCACGCGATCGACGGAGTCGTCCGAACCATTTCGGCAGCTTTGGTCAAGGCTGCTCGAGGAGTTGTTGACTTCTCCTAGAGACTTTAGGCCTTGACCCGATCGCTCTAGGATAGAAACAAAGACGCCTATGCGGCGAGGTCGGCTGGTTGGTAGATCTAATCACCGGTTATGGCGCGAAGTCGTTCCCGACTCGCTCTAGGGGTTCGTGGACCTCGAGGCATCCGCTGCTCCGCCCGAATCAAGTCCGATACGCTGGGAACTAATCCGACAGAGAAACTTCGCCGGAGACTTGGCGAGGGCACGCGAGGTGGGTCGCGACGCTGTCGCTTGCACCGATCAGCGAACCGCGCTACGTTTGAGAAGGGATGTGGAATCGGTATTTTATTGTCTCTCTGGTGGAGTCCCTCATCGATTCAGTGTTACGGTGGGTTTTGGATTGACCAACAATCAAGTAGAATACGAGGCTTTGATTCAGGGGTTGGAGTGGTTGATCCAAGCTGGTGCCATTGCCGTGGAGCTATTTGGAGATTCACAATTGGTAGTTTTCCAGATGAACGGTAAGTATGAGTGTCATAGTGAATATCTTCGAGAGTATCTGGAGAGAGCTTCTGATTTGGCTAAGTACTTTAGCGTGTTTACAATTTGTCACGTTCCGAGAGAACAAAATTGCGAAGCCAATGATTTAGCTCAGGAAGCATCAGGTTATAAATTGCCGATCATGGAGTTAGAGATTGTTCCGATTGAGAATCCGGTTCCGGTAGGATGGCAGGCAGAGATTATCGGTTATCTGAAAATCCCGGGGGAAAACCGATAGGAAGCTTAAGAGAAGAGCTCAAAGGTATGTTTTAATAAGTAATAAATTATACTATCGGAGTTTTGATGGATTACTGCTCAAGTGTCTGGATGAAGAAGATGCTAAGGTTGCAATCGGAGAAGTTCATGAGGGACTGTGTGGAACGATCAATCGGCGATAAGATGAAGTGGATGTTGAAGCGTGTCGGATATTTTTGGCCGACTATGGTGGAAGAGCATTTTAAATATTACAAGGGTTGCAAAGATCGCGGAAGTTCGAATATCCAAAGATGCACCGCGCCCATTTTACATCCGATCGTGAAGCCGTGGGCCTTTAGGGATGGGGAATTGATATGATCGAGAGATATTTCCTTCCTCGCCCAAGGGCATCGGTATATTTTGGTGGCGACGGACTATTTTACCAAGTGGGTCAAGCTGTACCATTGAAAAAGTAATTCTATCAAGCCATCGATTTCGTCAAGGAGCATATAATTTACCGATTCGGTATTCCATGACGATCACTACGCACTGTGGATCGGTATTCATGTCGAGGCGTTTCAAGATTATGCTCAAGCTCGGGGTTACGATAATCAACTCATCGCCAGATATGCTCAAGCCAACGGCCAGCGGAATCTTCAAACAAAAGTGCCATAAAGTCGATCAAACGAAAAATCGATGAAAGGTCATGGGTTGGTATAATACTTTGGCGGATGCACTATAGGCATATCGGATTGCTAAGCATGGGGCTACAAAAGTATCACCGCTTGAGCTGGTTTATGGGCAAGAAGTCGTTTCTACCGGTTGAAGCGATTATCGGCTACGAGAGTAGAGGAACAAAATAATGTAAAAGCCGATGATTACAAGAGTCTGATGGTGGATAAGCTGGATGATATGGTGGCAGTTCGATTAAAAGCTTTGGAGCATATTGAACGTGACAAGCAAAGGGTGGCTCGACATTATAACAAGAAAGTGGTACCGAAAACTTTTGAAGTGGGAGAACTAGTATGGAAGACGTTTTTACCGATTGGTTCAAGAGATCCTAAGTACGGGAAATGGTCTCCGAATTGGGAGGGACCGTTTAGGGTCAATCGGATTATCCCTGGAAATGCTTATTGTCGACGGTTGGGATATCGACCCAAGTCAACCAAGGTTCTTCAAAGAGGAGATAGGAGACACGCCGAACAACCACTTAACAAAGAACGAACAGGAGATGTGGGTTTTATCCTGGTTCAGCCTCTCGGAAGAGATAATAGCCCCACGCCCAGCCTTTCTTTATATCAAAGAGGATTACCAGGTGGAACTCGGCGAGATCAGCGAGTCTCGGGGAGTAGTATGCGAAAATCTATCCGCTCGGTGGTCCTCTAAACGCCGAGGGGCCCTGCTTATATAGTACGTAACAAACCGACCTACCGAGGAATATCGGGCCGCTAACTACGAGATCGTGAACGAACTCAAGACATGCCAAATATAACCTACGGTAGATAAGGTAAGCTCCTAATCTTGGGGATCACGACTCCTAATCCAATCCGGAAACCACGTCAAGGTCTTCTCAGAGCCGTGCGATCTGCTCGAGATGGACTCAAACACGATTCCTTGGTCGTTATGCACCATGCCACCAGATGTTTGTTGGCAGACGATATGGGCTGATAGAACCTTCCAGGGAGCTGGGCCCTGGTAGGCTATTCGATTGGGCCGGCAGGGAGTGGGCCATGTCAATGGGCCGTAATTTAGTCCCCGACACTTATATTTTGGAAACGCTTGAGGGAGAAGTTTTCGGTAAAGCGCTTAATGCCAAATATTTAAAGAAGTATTATCCTAGTGTTTGGATTGGAGCTTGAGTTGATATTTGTTTAAAGCCGATTCCGCATGAATCGTCTATAGGTCAATTTTAACTAACTCGTTGCTGTTTGATGAAAGCCGATTCTGGGAGAATCGCCTATAGTGTATTCGACTTGTTAAAGAATTTGACTCGATACTTTGCTATTGAGCCAAAGCCGATTCAATGAATCGCCTATAGACAAACATGCATACTTAAACGATTGAATAAAAACGTTATTACAAAGGCACGAAGGCCTCAATCGTTTTGGCCCGAAGGGCAGAGTAAAACCATGTTTTCCGATCGGTACAAACCGATCCATACATTACAAAAGTTTTGAAATTTGGCTCGCAGGCCAGCTATTCGCAGAATTCATAAATGGCGGCGGCGGCGCTGGTGATCGTGTCCCGGATCCGATTGATGATATTGGTATCCTCTTCGGCTGATCCGGAGACGATCGGTATTTTCTTTTTCGCCTCCAAGATCGCTAGGTCAGCAAGCTTTTACTACGCCATCTTTGCTCCTTGGTCACGATTTAGTCTCTTCCAAATCTAAGCGGCGGTCGCTTCGCTTTCTTTTGCTCTCTCCAGTTCTAGTTCCAAGGATTTAACCCTTGAAATTGCCTTGGAGGTGGCAATCTTTGCCGATTCAGCCTCTTGTTTCAGTTTGGAGAGTTTGTCATTTTGTGAGTTGGCGTCTTGGATCAGCCCTTTGAGTTCGGCTTCAGCATCCTTCAGGATTTCTCGCTGATGGAGCCGATCCAGCGCCGCGTCGAAATAGGGTTTCTGGCCTAAAAGAGATAGCATTTTTCCGATGGCCACGACCACTTGCTCGGGGAGGATCTCCTTGATGGAATCGACTATTTCCCGGATGGCAAGAGGGTTGGCCAGGAAAGCCGATTCGTCGTTCACTAGTTCCCACATTTGCTTGATCTTCCCCAGAGTGTCTGGAGAAAGCCGATTCTTCTTGGATGGCTCAGGGGCAGGAGAATCGATGATGGCGATTGGGGGCGACGATGGACGGACTGGCGAAGATAAGAAATCGAGCTCGTCGTCGAGCCAATCCATACTGGACGGGTCGAAGTTGAGCTCATCGTCTTTTTTGCCGTCATAGGTGGTGACCTGCGTAGACACCACCGTTACAAGTTCAATGCGAGGTTGAAACATGTAATCGACAAAAATATTTAAAGTTCTGAGCAATCGGGTTTTGAAAATTGCAGAAATAAAAGGAAGGGAAATCCGATTACGTCTTGTGGATTGAAGGTCGGTGGAGTTTGTGACGCTGGCGGAGGGGCAGGTGTGCCATCTCTCTTCTTGGAGATGGGTGATGTGTCCTGAAAGAAAATACTGATAGAGTAAAAGCTAGTAGGAATCTGTGGGTTTCGAAAGCGATCAAGTGCTTACTGTGTCACATACCGATTCGGTGGTATCGGGCGTACGCACCTTTTGAGATCTTGGCCTCTTGATGGATACTTTCTTCCTCAGGCCAGGCTCGCCTGTGGGTTTCCCTGTTGAGGAAGGTCAGTGAGCGATCGGATATTCTAGACTTTTCTATGAACACTGATTATACCTCTTTTCTTCGGCTGAGAGGAGCTCTGGGCGAAAGCAGATGCGGACTTCGCGGTGGAATGAAGCTGGCCAGCCGCGTCGCCAATAAGCTTGGACCTTGGGCGTTGTTCTCCGCTCTGAAAGAAATAATGTCGGGTTAGTAATCGGAAAATGAGTGATATAAGCTGGTAAACTCATGCAGATTAGTGACCTCGCAGTTAGAAGAAGATGCGTAGTTTTGGGACTCTGTCCTTTCATTGTCTGAATCCGATGATGAAGGTCCCGATTCAGAAGAGTTTTCTTCTTTTTCATCGTTATCGTCCGAGGCAGAAGAGCTGGGACTGTCAGTGTCGATTGTTTCTGATTCCGATGAGGGCTCAGGCATACCAGCGATCTTCGCCGATTAGGTCGCAAGTTTTCTTTGTCTTTGGTGATTCGCTCGATTAAGGTTGCGCTCCACCGGTGGCATATATATCTTTGGCGATTGTTTCCCACCAGAGGTCGAACTCTGGAGAAGTGTCAGACCACATTCTAAGCTCCATCGGCATTTGAAAATCGATGTGTGCAGTAGATAGGATCCCGTATGCCGATTGAGGGTTGAGATCTTCTCTGGCGTTCAAATGACGGTATATGCATAAATCGGGAATATTCTGTCCCAAATTAAATTGCCGAGCAACCACGGCTGGGTGGTAAAACTCGTAAGATGGTTTTCTGATGTGAGTCCTTATGCTCAGGATGCCAAAGAAAATCCCTGGAGAAATGAATTCCTTGTATCTTGCCAGGGTTTCTCCTTTCAAAGTGTTATCTAATCGGAAAAACGAGGGAACCGGATATCTGTCTAGATCGGTGTAAGGATTGAACTGTTCTAATCCATATTCCGATTCAGACATTGTATAAAGGGCAACCATAGACATGGCAAGATCTTCTTGGTTTAAACGCCGTCTGTTGCAGTTAACTGAAATCATTTCCCCATATGATTTGCACGGGCGATCCATGCTATCGGATTCATGCTCGCTTGGAAATCTTAAGCTGAAATCTAATTCGCCAAGGGAATTGTATATCTGAAGTTTAAGGAATATTCCGATAAACCAAAAGGGACCACCGAGGTTGCCAACTGAGTATTGGGCTTTTGGTGAGCAGAGACCTTCCCTGATCTCGTGCATCATCCGATAGGTGGCTCAAAAGAGGTATTTTCCGATTGCTAATTTTTGGCCTGACGCCAGTGCCTCGGCTACTCCCTGGTATACCTTGCTAGGGCTAAGAGATTGCCCACAGAAGAAAAACCGATCGAGCCATATGTTAAGGAAGGCAATGTGCTCTTCATCATCCACAGCATCGGTTTTCTGGTGAGTACTGATGTAGCGTTGCCAGCCAAAATTTTTCTCAGGTACTAGTTTCAGTGTGGCAGTTAAGTCGAAAGCCGATAGCATCTCGCCATCGGGGCTAAGACCAGTCAGCATGGCTACGTCCAGAAGTGTGGGACTGATTGGTCCAGTCGGGAAGAGGAAGGCGTTTGCAGTATCGCACCAAAAATAAGCCGATGCAGCCATGAACGGTTCATCTGCTGGTGGCGGAGATAAGGAGAGAAGAATGGCATCGGTTATCCCTAACTCATCCCATTGCTCTTGCTTTTGGCTATAAACCCGAATGAGCCAGTCCTTATATCCCTTGATCGGGCTAGGCCAGGACCTAAAAGCCGATTTCCAGCTGTTGGCACTAAGCTTATCGGCGAAAAGAGGGAGTCTGCCTACGGAGTGATGTATGAAATCCGATGGGTCTCGATCTCCTACTGGGCCCAAAGAATACAAAGCTTCAGAGTCCGAGCATTGGATCAGTACCTGAGACATGATGCCGATTAGCAGTTGGAGGAGCTGACTGTGCGCTGGATGCTGAGGGTCTTGAAATTTCCGATGCGGGAGCCGTGCGCGAGTAGAAGAGTGTGAAAGTGACGGCGAATGGTGCGCTATTTATAGCCATGGTAAAACTAGGTTTTACCGCTTTTGGCGTTCTGATTTCGCCCATATTGTCTGTTGGGCTGACACGTGTTCTACGAATGGGCAGAAAGTGAGAAGTTACAGGGATAGAAATGTGAAGAGTTCTGATATAGTAAATCCGATTTTTACTTGGAAGTTCGGCTAATGAAATACTCATTGCCAAACTTAGGGGCATATGTTGACACCCAAATTTGGCAAAAAATCGGATGTTCAGGAAAAGCCGAATATGATGAGGTTTGTTGGGCCAAATCGGAAATGGGCTTTATCGGCAAAGAGGAAAGGCGGAATACCGATACTTTTAAGAATTCGGAAGAAATACGATGAGATCAGAAGCGCGTCGCGGTAAACTAGGTCGTATCGGTATCGGTTTTGTAATACTATAAATAGGACCTTAAGTCTCGAGAATAAGCTACAACACTCAATACACAAAACAATTTCTCGAATCCGATCGACTTCGTCGAAAGGCTTCAACTTGCAGGTAGAGCTATCTCGATGAGATAATCGATTCTCTCCTTGTAACCCTTATGCATGGCTGCATCGTATTGATCTCATGTATACAAAGCATGTCAGACTGTCTCGGGATTTTCTGATCTTTGATATGTTTTCGCATATTGCACTGTCTCGATGTAATCGATCTGTAATATGTATCTATCTTGTAATGGTGATCATCAAGTATTTCATATGTTTCGCTAAATTCGATGTATGCAACTGTCTCGTTTAGTCGATCTTGTATATGTCTTGTTTGGGGATTTGCATCTGTTAATGTTTGCCGATTGGTGTTACATTTATCCTATTAGTCTTTAATCTTTAAATCGGTTTATTGGCTTACATCTAGCTTTAGATTTGAATACTGTCTTGGCCTGACCAATCTATTCTAATCTATTTCTCGATTTGATCTAATGCACTGATGCGAAGGTTTATTGCTAATATTATACCAAAAATACCAAAAAGAAATAAGAGATTTAAATCTGATTATTATTCTGTATTCATTGTTCTATCGGACCTGGAACCGATAAAATCTATAATCGGATATTTCAAAGCCGATTATAGAAAAACCTGATCTGGCTACTTCAAAAGCCGATTAGGGTTAATTTACTGACGATTTTCTCCTTGTTAATTTATAGGTCAAATTAACTGGCACGCTTGGTTTTCCTTGTTGCGACACAACCTCAGAGTTGACGCTTCGGCACGTGTGTTCGCGAGAAGCTAACTTTTCGTGTCAACAATTTTCCTGCACACTTCATCATTTGCAACAGTGTGACCGAGCCCCTTAAGCTCGTTAAGAATAGGGTTAAGCCGAGTAAACATAGCATTGATATTTTCATTTGGAAGCATTCTGAACTGATCATAACGCTCCTTGACAACCACTAGTCTACCCTCCTTAACAGTAGAAGTGCCCTCATGAATCTCGATGAGTGTGATCCATATCTCATGTGCACTAGTGAGGTTGCTAACTCTATCGAAGACCTCCATGTTCAAACCACAAAACAAAGCATTCATGGCCTTAGCATCGGTCTCTAGGAGTTTTGTTTGTCCGGGTGTGGGAGGTACATCATCAGTGAGTGTGACACCATGAGGAGACTCTACGACCTTCCAAACATCCATTCCCATGGCCTGAAGAAATACTTCCATGCGCAACTTCTAAAAACTAAAATTAGTGCCACTAAATAAAGGAATTCTATTGGCGGCTACACTACCCCCGTCGGCCATCTCTATGCGGTTAAGCAACTAGAGAACCTGGCTCTGATACCACTTGTAGGAAACCTAGGCCGAGAGAGGGGGGTGAATCGGACTCCTAATTCAAATTTTAATTTGTTTGCGTGATTGATTAGTCCGGTATTTACCCAAACTACCGATGAAGTCCTGTTATCTAGATACGGAAGCAACTACACAATTAATTAACATAAAAAAGGTGGCTCGATGGCACACACAAGCAATGCACAATTAAGATAATGCAAGAGACGAGGAGACGCAAACCGAGTTGTTTAGCGAAGTTCGGTGTTCAACACATGAACACCTACGTCTCCGTTGACAAAACTTCTCACACAGAGAAGTCGGAACTCTCTCGTCCCTAGCCCTCAATCCACTTGTGGTAGCTCTTCACCAACACATGGTAGGCAAGCTCCAAACATTCACACAAGACGAGTTCTTCCACACACGGAAGCTCCTCGCATCCGCGGCGCCGACACACCGCACCGACCCCCGACACACGGAGGGTTTTGTACACAACCTTCAACGGATGAAGGCGACGCACCTCCGACACACGGAAGTGACCCCTGACACACGGAGGATTTCGGTTGACGTGGTTGAACGGTTGATGAAGCCCGTGGCGTGACGAAGATCTCTTCGGCGGCGAAGTCCCAAGAGCACAAGATCGGAGACCGTCTCTCACCACTACCCCTTCTCTCCCACCATGAAAACTAGGGCAAGAACACCATGGGAGAAGAGGCAAAACTTAGGGATGGATAAGAGGAGGTAGGGGGCACCTTCTTCTTCCTCTTCCTCTGTTCTTCTCCCTCTCTCCCCTTCAATCTCTCAAGCACATGGAACCCTAGGTGGAGGTGGGTGCCATGGGAGGAGCTCTCTTGGTGGCTAGAACAAGGTGTGGCTACTAGGTAAGGCTCTCTCACATTTCTCCCGTGCTCCAAGCCCCTATTTATAGGCACAAAGCGAAGCCCTAGAAATGGACGGCTCAGATTCGTTTTCGCGCGATCCAGATCAATCCATCGGACGCCGTCCGGTTCCCATCGGACGCCGTCCGATGAGGGTCGGGCCAATTTTTGTACTCTATCGGACGCCACCCGATAGGCGCACAAACAGTGCACGCCATGTGTTTGCTCGCGGGCGATGCCGGCTACGCCCGCGAGCAAACACATGGCGTGCACTGTTTGTGCGTGTGCCAGCACTTCATCGGACGCGTCCGATGACCTGGTCGGACGCGTCCGACTGTGAGGATGGGCTTTGGGCTCACAAGGGACTTAGCCAAAATTTCTATCTCCGGCCGTATCGGACGTCGTCCGGTTACTCGTCTGACGCCGTCCGACAGTAACAGTGCAACCAGGGCCGTCTAGGACTTAGTCGTTTCGAGCTCACTCACTGGGAATTTGGCGCTGTCGGACCCCATCCAAAGGGCATCGGACGCCGTCCGACAGAGGGTGTGCATTCAGGACTTAGTCATTTTTCACCTCGAGCATTTACCGGACCCCGTCCGACAGTGAGGTTGCTATTGGGACTTAGCCAAATTTTGGCTTGGGCTCATCGGACGCCGTCCGACAGTGATCGGACGCCGTCCGATGGGGCTGAAATTTTTGCCCCACTTGGATTTTGGCTCTACCGACTTCGCCCGACATCACACCTAGGATTGTGGGCCTACCTTATCGACTTGTGAAATCGGCGGGAGGTTTAGATCACTTGGGCAGGGAGTTTCGCGCCTAAAACAAATATCTGGCATGGATTGCTTAGAGGCTACGAAACCCCGACAGCTGTCGCTCCCCCGAACTATCTCGAACCTAGACAGGTAGCCTAACTCCGGAACATGCTCAGTGGGACTCTGCTGCCAGAGACTACACTCACACAAAGAAATAGAAGAACTATAAAAATAAGTGTCCTTAATCTTGTGAGGTAGTCGACGTGCTAATCTCGGTCATCAATTACCAAAACCAAATGACAGGCGGGGAGCCTGTTCTTACACCTTCCTCTCCGACCGCTCCAACGACGACCGTCTCTGCTCCATCTTCGTCACCGAGGTGCCTTAATCCAGAAGCCCAGCCTTTCAAACCTTCTCCGAAGAAGCGGCGCAACAAGTCCAAAACTCGCGAGGCCTCGACGGCTCAAGGAAGACCCACATGGAAGCCCATGACGTCAAAAAGGCCAGTTCGGCCATCCAGTAGCACGCCAACTTCAAATGGGCGTAACTCGGGCTCCTGAACTCCGTTTTCGGTGTACGACCAATCGTTGGAAATATTAGGAGATAAGCTTTCCAATAGATCTAGCCCCACGTCTAGATTCACTCTAGAGCGACGAGAAAATGCAGAACAATATTTTGGGCCAGAATTTCAGGGTGCCGCGTCACCATATTTTTGGGCGTATGTCCCATGTATCACTAGGGTTTGGTGGTGGCTTCACCCTTAGGCGCCCCACTCCCCCTGGCAGCCGCTATATATGTGGCCGCCACCGTTTTTCTACGTTTAGGTTTTGTTGTGTTCGGTAGACCCCTTTTGTGTCCCTCCCCGAAATTGCACGTGTCGACTAGACCGTCCAATACGGGAAACAGAACCTCACCCTTTGATGAGTTGATTTACCAGTTATCCTCTTATTCTTACTTGTTCTCGATTGCTAGCAGGTTCAAGGATCAATCGTGCCTTGCTCGGTTGATCGACTCGTGTGGTGACATTGCGATTGTCCGGTTGCTGATCCCGTAGATTAGTAGCGTCGTCACCACAACAAAATCGACGTATCGTTCTCATCAGAAGATAGGGCCGATCTAATTGCGCATCAAGTGGTATCAGAGCGACGGTTGCCTGGTGAGAACATCTATCGTGAGTTTTAGATCTGTTCGTGTTCATCCTAGAATACAGAAAATTGCCCCACAAAAAAGATTTGAGTTCGTCGTCGCATCCACCGTCCAAGCCACTTTGTGCTTTCGCAATTTTCGTTTTCAGTTTCGCTTTATTGAATTTGTGTCCATGGTCATAGTCTTGTTGCTTGTTTAGATTAAGTTCGTGGCCTAGTGTGAAGTTCATCGTTTTGTTGACTTCAAACCAGAGCACCGAAGGAATTCGAGTGGAAATTGGTTCGCAATTATTTCGGATCTGTTATTCCATACACAATATCTCCATCATATCAACTCCGATTTGGATAATTGTATAGCCTAAATTGTAGCCCCAAAAATTCTCTACAACTCTGTCCACTGTGAGAAGATCCAGAAACTCCATCTTCAGATCCAAAATCGCGTTGGAAGTGATTCTATATGTGTCTCAGATTTTTCTGAGCAGTCTGTATTGCGGGGCCCAAATCTCCTAGATCCTTTATCCAAATTAGAACTTCCATATATGAAAATTGATCAGGAAGAGAAGATATACAATTTTTTAGTTGTGAGTTTTTACATCCCAGGTCGTTAAAAATCCAAAAACTATGCTAGAAGATCTGGTGTCGTTAGAGGCTGAAAATACAGTGTTGCAATTTTATTTGTCGGTGAAAAAATAGAAAAGAACAGAAAAGAAAAAGGCAAGTGCGTACAAATGGGCTGTACAAAAAAAAGGAAGAAAAAAATCACAAGTGTTTGCATATTGTATCCTCTGTACTTTGTGTATTCCTCGCTTGCTTGAACTAGTTCTATGAACGAGTTTAGGCCAACAACTTTGACAAGTACTTTAGATATTTATTCAGTTTTGCTATTCTGATTTCGATGATTGCATATTCCTTGCTATATATTGATACCTGTCCAAACTCCACATACTACTAATCACAAGAAAAGTACCTTGCAATCGCTTTGTCACCCCTGAGTGTAGATTACCGCCATCCATTGATTGATCATGACAAGCTGCAGGGTAAAAACTTGTAAGAGCTTGGTGAGAAGACTTGTCAATTTCAGCTCCTATTAGTAGATAGGTTATACACCCCTTTGTGTATTTTCTTGTCTACTACTAATAATGGCAGGTTCACGAAAGAACGATGACCTCTACTACTTCGAGGATGATCCAAGCATTCCGCCAGCAACAAAGAAATACATGCAGAAAATTAATCATGAGTTCGAGGAAAAAATGACGAAATAGAGAATATAAAGGTGGGAATGTCGAGCATAGGGCTATTCCTTCGACCAAGGATGAGAAGACACCATTGAAAAAAGAATTGAAGCCTGCATTACCTAAGAAGAAGGATAGTAAGTGTAATTCAAAAGGTAACAATCAGACTGTTCTTACTATTTCCGTGACTAACCCTGTAGGCAAAAATGATCAAGATGATGTGCATCTGAGTGTTACAATGACGAACAATTACAAGAGCCTTTCATCACAACGTATATTTAGTGCACCAATGGAACATGCTAACGAAACCCAACGCAACAACTTATTTCAAACTAAGTTTGTTGTACAAGAACGTGCGGTGCATGTCATCATTGATAGAGGCAACTGTAGCAACCTTGCAAGTCTACATATGGTCGAGAAGCTTGGCTTGACCATGACTCAACTCCAACAACCTTACTCGATGGAATTGTTTAATACAAATGATAAGGTTGAGGTAACACAAACTGTGCGAGTTCCTGTCTCCATTGGTTCATACCATGATCATGTCTATTGTGATGTCGTATCTATGGAATCATGTTCACTTTTGTTAGATAGACCTTGGTTATATGATGTTGATGCTATTCACTATGGTAGGACCAATCAATATACTTTTATTTTTAATGAAAAGAAAATGGCTTTGAAACCCATGAATCCTGCTGAAATAATTAAATATAAAAAAGGAGAGCTAAAAATCTTGAACAAGAGGGTGATAAAATTGCTAGCAATGCACAAAGCACTGAAACAAAGATAAATGAGGTAGTTCATTTTGATAAAACTGTGATCTCCCCTGATATTGCATTGGACACATATGTTTCTTTGCCCCCTATTGTCACTAACATTTTGCAGGAGTATAAGGAGGAGTCGAGGACGACTCCAATTTAAGAAGGGGAGGATGATAAGGACATTACCAGCGTGGATACGATCAGTGTGACCGCTGCCCCTCCTTCCTCTCCGACCGCTCCAACGACGACCGTCTCTGCTCCATCTTCGTCGCCGAGAGGCCTTAATCCAGAAGCCCAACCTTTCAAGCCTTTTCCGAAGAAGCGGCGCAACAAGTCTAAGACTCGCGAGGCCTCGACGGCTCAAGGAAGGCCCACATGGAAGCCCATGACGTCAAAAAGACCGGTTCGGTCATCCAGCAGCACGTCAACTTTAAATGGGCGTAACTCGGGCTCCCGAACTCCGTTTTCGGTGTACGACCCCTCGTTGGAAAGATTAGGAGATAAGCTTTCCAATGGATCCAGCCTCACGTCCAGATTCACTCTAGAGCGACGGAAAAATACAGAACAATATTTTGGGCCAGAATTTCAGGGTGTTGCGTCACCGTATTTTTGGGCCTATGTCCCATGTATCACTAGGGTTTGGTGGTGGCTGCACCGTTGGGCGCCCCACTCTCCCTGGCAGCCGCTATATATGTGGCCACCGCCGTTTTTCTACGTTTAGGTTTTGTTGTGTTCGGTAGACCTCTTGTGTGTCCCTCCCCAGATTGCGCGTGTCGGCTAGACCGCCCGATACGAGAAATAGAATCTCACACTTTGATGAGTTGATTTATCAATTATCCACTTGTTCTTACTTGTTCTCGATTGCTAGCAGGTTCAAGGATCAATCTTGTCTTGCTCGGTTGATCGACTCGTGTGGTGACATTACGATTGTTCGGTTGCTGATCCCGTGGATTAGTAGCGTCGTGACCACAACAAATCGACGTATCGTTTTCATCAGAAGATCGGGCCGATCTAAGTGCGCATCACTGGGGGAGATCAGCGAGCGTGCAGTTGTGTCGACTGACTTTGAATTCTTGCTAGATTCTATCTGAGAAGATGGAATGATCTATGTGAAGTTGCAAATAACCTAACACGTGAAGACGTTGTTTCTCTGTTTTCTCCTCTTTTTCCCTTGGAGACATATGAGACGTTAGAAGCACTTTTTTTTTTTCAGATGACTATCTTAAGTTTAGAAGTACTGAACGTAAGGCATAGTCGGTCACTGCTCACAAGGGGGTTGATCTGCTTCTGTTTCAAGATGAAGCATGTGGAGTTGTTAAAAAAACTGCAATACAAGGGTCGAGGAAATGGTTGTTCGTTTGGCAGTGCAGGTTGTTCTTGCTGTTCACTATTGATTCCCTTTTCACCTTAAGTTTGGTGTTTTTTTCAATCGCAGATTGTTTAAACTGGGAGTTGTAGGAACAAATTTAGCATCACTTGCCCTGGTCCAGCCTATATTATTATGGCGGTGGGTTTTTTTAACAAAGGGCAGGAGAACTGCCATCTATTGATCAAAGAGTAGAAGAGTGAGTACAACTTTTTGGGGGGGGGGACAAACCCCTCCCCCCTAGGGTTAGCCCAACTTAATTAATTACAGATGTTAGCGCCTGCGTCTTTCTAGAGGCGCAGGTCGTCGAACAGGATCTGGAGGAGGGCTGAACGGGGACGTTCCGCTTGACGAAAAATCCAGTTATTTCGCTCAATCCAAATGCACCAGATTGTTCCAGAAACCACGGATAAGGTGCCTTTGGGAGGTCTGGCGTGCAAAATATCTTCCGTCCACCAACGAGGGAGGCAGGACGACTGGAGCCAGTGAACCGGTTGTAGGAGCGGTTTGTTCATCTGAAAGGCAATGCGGCTCCAGATGAAACGACTGAAGTCGCATTCCAAGAATAGGTGTTCCGGAGTCTCGAGGTTACGCCTGCATAACGGGCAAAAATACTCATTCGGGATCTGCCGGCGCATTAAGGCATCCGCGGTGAGGACGCGTCCGTGCAGAAGCTGCCACAGAAAGAATTTACACTTGGAGGGTGCCCAGTGCCTCCAAACTTGCTGTAGAGGTGAGGTACAACGGCCAACGAATTGCAGCTTGCAGGCAGAATTCACGGAGAATTCACCATTTGAGCTGAACCGCCAAGTGAAGATGTCGTCCCCGTGCGTAGGAAGCATGTAGTGCGCTAACTTAAGAAGCAGTGGCAACAGCTCAGGAATCATCTGCGGACTTATTCTATGACGAAGATCGAGGAGCCATGTTGAACCTTCCAAGGCATCCTTCACCGACCTGGCTTTCTTGATGGTAGCAGCGAACAGATGAGGAGCAAGTTCCTTATGGCGGTGGGTTTAATTCGTCATTGCGGGGCAGTTTGCCTTGGTTCAGCTTGGTTGCAATTTGCAAGGATAGGATACGGATCGTTGATGTGATGACTTGATGTCAAACATCGCTGCATGAATTAGAAAAAGACATTGCTTTGCTGTACATCGTGCTTTTGTACCACACCATAGTTAATCTCCAGAATGTTGCATCACTTGTACCAAATTGAACATTACATTTTGGCTTCCCTCAAACTCGTCGTTACTGATACAACAACTCTTTACTCCTTCCTAGGGTCCAAAATTGTCAGAATGGCTTCATTTGGACCCCAACCCCTCACTACGCGGTGAATCAAATCCCAACTCTCCCAGGACAAAATAAAACAAGACCAGGGCTCGCTTTAGGACATTAACCTATGTAAACTTGTACACCCTCCATAAGGGCTTCTTTCTCCACTACGCAAACGAGTTAACGTTCAGGCTCTGCATTATTGCACAAGCTCAGGGATGAGCCTCAGCAGGAAAGAAATCTCGCGCTGCGAGAAATTCGGTGTTATGGCGGACACCTGGTTGCTCAAAGCCTCAACTTCTGGTTCAAGCTCAGGGGCGCTGATGAGCTCAGAGACAGCCTCGGTGATCTCCTGCACTAGGTCAACGATGACTCCGTTCACCCCCATCAGGTGCTGCATGTACACTGCCTCCGGCACATTGCTGCACGTTTTTCACAACGATGGAAACTTTGAGCATTTAGGTTTTAGATAGATTGGAAAGCAGGAATGCTACGGATTTGGTACACTACTGTACTTACTTCAATGTTCCGTAAGTCAGTAGGGAGAGGTTGGCCTCTTTGATCTTTGGTATGGCAGATGGATGCCGGAATATCCCGCGAGCCTCAGAAACGATTCCTTCCATGCCGCTGGCAAGGCATAGCTTAATGGCCTCTTCCAACGAGTTCCTCCTTACGTCAGTGTAGATTTCGGTCCCTCCGTTCGTCAAGAAGTAAACCTAGTTCAGAACACAAGTAGAGGTGATCAGTACTGTTCATGGTACGGAAACTACGGTAGTGATACTCCCAATGTATCAGGTGCTGGTATACTTACAGGGTATGTGCTCTGCAATTTTCGCATGAGCTGTGCAGCATCGGGCTGAAAGCTAGAGAAAATAATAGGCCTATCCTTGGCATACTCGAAAACCACCTGAACATAAGTAACATGGTGTTAAGACTTGAATTAGCAAATTTTTCAAACAATAATGTACTAGTGAACTATATATACCTTCAGGATGGCCTGAAGGATGCGAGTGAGCTCTTCCTCCTGGTATACAAGATTGTCGTCAAATTTTAGCTCAACGTTGAAGCCCAACCTTGGGTTGACCTTCTCAAAGGCTTCTTGAAGCGTGCAAAGAGGATCATCTGACTGCACGTTCCAGTTTACTATTCTACCATCCTTCATCTTCCGCAGCAAGGGCTTCCCACTCTGTGGATTCAACAGCAAATCAAATATGATCAGAAGCTAGCTACACTCCCAACTCTCAGATTTAGCATGGGTTTTGCCATACCTTCCCCTGCTCATTTTGTGGCCCATACAAGAGGAAGTCATCCAACTGAAGATCTGTGACTCGCTTACTTGAAATTTTACCCTGAAATATCATTATTAAGATTCAGGTTAATTGCTCAAAATGGTGATGAAATTTTCAATGGCTGCATGACAAAATGTCTTAACAGTATTCTTATGTGTGTTTTGTGGTTTCTACTGTAAATTACTAGGGAATAATAAATGATGGAAACTGGTTTGCATGTACAGTAAAAGGGTGTGAACATACATCTTCTTCAGTAAAGATGAAATTATCGTGGAAGATGATGGGGCACCCGTCCTTGGTCACCTGAAAATTGATATTCGCGGTTCAATTCATTTCTTAAAATATTTGCACACTAAATTATTGTAGAGACAAATAGAGAAGGCCAATGACTAGAACTAAACGAATCAGTACTCTTCGTTCAACGATAGGTTCATCATTTCTTAAAATCTTTGCAAAACAAATTAGTATATGATCTTTCAACGCCCACATTTAAGCAAACTGCAAATCAAAATATTCATTCAATACCTACTATTAAAAAGTCTCTTGCGAGGACCAAAGAGTTATTGACTTATTGTGAGTGATGTCACACTCCACTAAAATTACATCATATGTCATTCCATAAAATCCTCCTCCACCACCGCATATGCCACCCCACATAGGCTCTTGCCTCCATTTTGTTTCCACCCACGGAGTTTTTTAATTTATGTATAGATCCCAGTTTTTTTTCTTTTTATCCTCGAATTTCCTGAGTTCACGAAGAGGCACCTTGTTTTTTTAGTTTCCTCATCGCATAGACAGGCATCGGACTAGTCAAAATGAAAAAAATATGATACGGTACACTGCACTCCCAATGTTCTCTATTGTAACAACAGCAGAGCAGATGTAGCTGTCACGCTTATAGGATTCCAAACAAATGGACCCGATAACACCTAATATTCCTAAGTGTCTCCACCATGTGTCCATGTCTTGATCCTTGCTTAAGCTACAACTCGAGACACATGCCATGATCTCCTTTTCCTTTGGAACCCTGCAAGGTGCGGTTTTAAGGACAGGAGAAACGGCCAAACGCCCTGAGTCTAGATGTCCCTCTGCAGGTGACTATAATGGCACTTTGAAGCCACCAATAACCACGGAGCTGTAAAATTAGTCCCTTTTAAAAACTATAACCTTAAATAAATATATTTACCACCTTAACTGATGTGAGATATTACATCATATTTAGTGGTGTTACACGCAAAAACGGGATTTTCATAACAAATTAAGGGTAAGCTGTGGAACCATTGCCTCAGTATTGGTGTTTTTGTTCTTGCTGAAAAGTAAAGGTGTTTATTGTGTCCTTCCCCTCCCCCCTTGTCTGTGGGTGTTGCTATCTCAAGCTAAACAGCATGGTATGTATTTCAAGACAAGGAAAGAAGTCCCCGTGGGTGTGGGTGTTGCTATCTATTTTTTGTCGGCCAAACAACCAAACAATCTGTTTTGTGGGCCAACCAAACTATGGAAAATCCCCAACCCTGAGAAGGTATAAGGCATATCTTCCCTGCCCACATCGAATTTCTACAAAAAACATCTCATATCTGACAATAACCGGAAAATCATTAATTTTTCCATTGTTAAAAAACTCTAATTTAAAACGAGCTTGCCCGGTTTACTTCTCAGTACGTAAAAATGAAACATGTTTTAAACTTTTTTTTTTTGTGGGGAAGCTGATCTTGTGCAGTTGTGCGCCACTAAGAATGGGCTCTGCCAACCTGCATGAGGCGCACGTATCAGCGACACGGCATAGAACGGTGATTCCATTCTGTCGACTCCGACTTTGAATAGGAACAGGACTAGCTAATCAAATTCCAAGAAATCACTATCCGCATCGAGAGATCCGGAGGCGGTCGGCTCGTGTGCGCTGCCCGGGCCCGCACCCCACGCGGCAACGTGGGCACCACGCCGCACCTGGGCGATGCGACACCGGCCTCTCCGCTCGCCCCATCTATCCGCTACGCGGCGCCTCCTCCCCGTGTCCTCGCCGCCGCCTGCCGGCCGGCCGGGAAGAACCGAACCGAGCCGGAGCGGCGACCCGCCCCACCACACGGTTCGCCGGGGCGCGCCCCGCGAAACGCCTATCCCTCTCGTCGTCGTTCGTCGGGTTCCTCCTTACTAGCGAGCGATCCGAGGGGGTGGTTTTGATTTGATTTGGGTTGATTTGATTTAAATTAATTTACCTGGGCGTCGAACTCGACGTAGTCGACGGGGAAGCGCGCGGCCTCGTTGAAGGAGCGGAGGGAGTTCTCCTTCACCTCCTGCAGCCGCTGGTCGGGCGACGCCAGCGCGTTCATCCCCTTCCCGCGGTGCCCGATCACCGCGAACCGCCCGCCGCCGCCGCCGCGCTTCACCGCGGCCTCCACATCCTCGCGCAAGCCGCCGGCGGGGGAGAGGACGGCGGGGACGACGTCGAAGGTGGGGACGTCGGCGACCCGCTCGGCCTTGAGCAGAGCCATTGCGCACGCGCCGGGCCGAGGATTCGAGCACGGAGCACCGCGCCGCCGCCGCCGCGCCGGAGTTGGGGGAGTCGATAATGGCTGGTAATGGGGCTGCAGATTGGAGGAGGGCGGCGAGGAGAGGAGACGGTGGCTTATTAAGGCAAGGGAGGAGGAGGAGGAGGCGGTGGTGGGCATGGTGGAATGGAATCGAATCGGACGCGGTGGCCGCTGCTGCGGTGGCGGGAATATTCTGGCGCGGTGCGGGAGCTCCAGGGTTTATCCGACGGGATATTCGGTCCGGACAGGGTTCCGTTTCCTCCTCGGCCTTTCTCTGTCTCTTTCGACTTTTTTTTTTCTCTCTCTTTCTTTTTCTTTTCCTGCGAAATCAGATATTGTGGTTAACAGCGCAAACGCGTGTGTGTTTGCGAGGTTTTTTTTTTATAAAAAAAAACACTTTTTAAAACGTGCTTAACCTATTTTGGGCTAACCATTTTCCTGATCTAATAGTTTATTACAACTAAGGATCACCGCTACAGAAAACTTCATCACTGATGATTTTGTTAAAACGTCTATGATTAAGTGACAATTATAATTTAGAAATAGTACTCCCTCCGTTACAAAATATAAGGCGTATTTTGATTTGAGAAAAGTCAAATTTAGTAAACTTTGACCATAAATAATTAAATAATATGTATTGTTAGTGTACCAAAGTTGTACCAAATTGTTCATATAACAAAGTGCTTTTGAAACAATATCATATTGTAACAATTCATAATGTATAATAGAGAAATCTAACAGTCAAAATCTACTTTAAAAGACTTTTGTGAAGTCAAAATACGCCCTATATTTTAGAACGGAAGGAGTAATAATTTTCACTAGCGTTCCCTGACAAACCACTAGCGATGATAAACATATTACTAAACGTTTCTTACCTGAACAGTTTTTTTATCACTAGCGGTGCCTTCCCGACCCATCAACGTAGACAAGTTGTTGCCCTTGAAGATAGGGCAACTTCTATAAAAGATAGTTCTGAGTCAATTTGTGCAGTGGTGACGACAGCAGCAGGATTGACATCCATGGTCGATCGACGAACTCGCCAGGGTTGGAGATCGTGAATATCTAACCTAACACCTTTGGCTCTAATACCAAGTAAGATATCAAGAGCTAGAGAGATGAATTAGTCATCACACCTTCAACCGAGTGGGTGACAATGTATATATAGGTGTGCCAATGTGCCGGACAGAGTATAGTAACGATCAAGGCGATACATACACATAAATTGTAACATAACAACACTCTTAAATACATGAGATAACGCTTATCTTAACACATGTTACTAGGAAGTGATAGCATCCGTCTTGATTAAAGGTACTCACAAATCTCTCTTTTGTACTGCATAGGATTTGGATGGAAGGAATTCGACGAGGCGACCTCCCGCGCCGGCGTAGGGGAAGTTGGGAAAATGGGGGAAAACGGTGCCGGTGGGGCGGCCATCGGTTTTATAGGCGCGGGGCGAGAGTAGAGGGCCCAGTGGCCCATTCAAGGTCATGGGAAGGAGAGGCGGCGACGGGACGAAAGGCGCGCGGCGCGACTACAAGTGGTCTTGTGGCGATGCGATGATGGCATGAAAGCGGTGGGGTAGTAGAGGCGATCAAGCGCGTGCGGTAGGTCAAAGCAGGGCAGAGCAGGGCCACGTGGAAAAGAGAGGGGGAGAGAGAGAGTGATGGCCCACTCGGCATCTAAAATTCAAATGAATTTTGAATTTCAACCAAAATTTGAAATAGCCTCCAAATTGGGATGTTACAGATTTAGAGAAAAGATATAGAGAACAAAGTATAGAGATGCTGCTGACAATGCTCTTAAGCCCCTATGCAAGTGCGATCTGATACCAAAGGTAGGCTGGTCCTGCGCATGAGTTGGAAAACATTTGGACAAGACTTGTCCTCGTTTTGACCAAGATTCACGTGATTTCATATGCCCCCGCTTGCTTCGCATGCACTAGTTTTACTTCCACACCACATTTTCCTTAGTTTCTCCTATTTCGAACAAATGGTTTGGCAGAAATTATGGGGAAATTTGTCGATGTCAGGAGAATTCGTGTGGGTTTCACGTTGGTTCCAAATATTGCATTGTGGGAGCGAATTCGCGTGTTTGTTTTCAGTTTCATCACTCCGAAAAAAAAAAATTCTTGCACAAGAAAACCACGCCCAATCAACAAGGACTATACACGAGGAGTATCGTTGATTGCTTGCTGTGTTGGTTGTGTCAACTCCATCCTCCTCGCCCCACCTCGCTGTTCCGACCTCGGTACCTTGTTGAAAAGGATAATAGCTAGGTTTTCGATGGTGGCAATAGGTTTTGCCACGAGCCAAAAGGACGCCCTTTATTTAGCTTGGACCGTATAGCCTGAATTATGCATGTCAGAATTAATGCAGCCATCTCTAATCTCAATCGGCCTCGTTTATAGTAGATCCACTGTCCTTGTCAGGTGGATCTGAACATGCACCTAATGTACGTCTCGATGAGACAATGTCACCAAATCACTGCACTAACTGTCGGGAGAAACGCATTATATTTTGGAGCAAATGGAATTTAACCGGTGTTAAAAACTAAACAAGGAAAAACCAATTTGTCTATTTTTTTTATAAAATAAATAATTCAGTCTCTACATCCAAATATGTACATGGCCCATAAATATCATATAAATGCACTATTACGACCATAAAATAAAAAAAAAAATTGACGATATATTCAACTCATAAAAATCCTATCATTAAACCACCAATCATGGTGAAAGCAGGCAGTCATAATAACAATCTTCTTAGGTTGACTTATCTATTGAAAATCTCCATGTCTTCATACTTTTGCAACAATGTCCATTGTCGTAGTCACTAGGCACTCCTGAAGATAAGCTGGATGAAAGTATTTTTTTAAAAAAATTAATTTGTCTATACAACCACCGTGCTAGTTAATTTTAGGATCGTCCAGAAAACGGAAAAGGCGCTACCCGAATAAACGTGCGGTATGTTAATTATTTGGAAGGGGGCAAATTATGCACGCGCAGATCAACCAGAAACACGAGCTAAACTTAGGCAAAATCTCAGAGAAGGTACTTAATTTTCATGCCTTCCTCCCGGAAACAGTTGAGCAAAACGCGCGTTAATCGATCAGTACAAGTTTCATGCCGTTTTATTTTAAGGAAGAGGCTAGCTATCTCTTTGGAAATAGCTAGGAGCCACCGCCAGAACAAGAACCTATCCAAAATAGTTTAATTGGACTAAGACCGCATTATTGTGCTTGTATAATTCACCATTTGTCCACTTGTTTCACTCACTCGCTACTTGAATTGTCCACACTGGCAGAGGAATCCAGCATGATGAATAATTGAGCCACCATATAAATTAACAAAGCTGCTAGCTCAAATGCTCAATTAGTCCCATAATGAGCAGACTGGTCTAATGGCAAGCACCGTGCATGATTGTGACATGCCCTAATCAGCAGCCAGTATGTGTTACTAATCCATCCATCCACGCTGAACCACGTAGGAGACGACGCAGGAGTGGAGTCAAATACACGATCGATCGAATGCATCCAGCTGGTGGCTGGATTTGGATTTGGGTATCTAGGACTGCATTCAAAACTGACTAGCATGCGCAGGAGGGGGAGGAGGAGCGTCGTCAGCTAGCTAGCTCAGGCTGAGGTGCTCGCCTTATCCTCTCTTCTGTTGATCTGTTCACCCACCACCGATCGACCTAGCGCTGACTCACCGGCCATGATTGAAGGATATGTGCCATTGCGCTATGGTATCATGGACATGGCGTCCGGTCTCCGGATGCAGGCATTGACTTGGCACGAATCAATGTTCAAGGAACTGTGATCCATCGATATACCGAGTCATCCCATGTGATACACAACTGTTTCTTCTTTTTTTTTTCCCCCTAAATGCGCTTTCAAATTCAAATAAGAATCTAAAAAACGATATTCTTTCTTAGAGTTAGAATCCATGGGATTCTCAAAAAAAAAAAGAAAAGAATCCATGGGCATTAGGCATTTAGGCTAGTGGGAAAAAGATGACTACGAATCAAAGCTAATGATCTGCTGAGTAGAGGTGGCAACGGGCCATTCTCTATCAAAAAGTAGCACGTTCCATTCCTGTTACACCAAAATTTTCTTGTCCCCGTCCCTGTCCTCGGCACCGGGGGTGATTTTTCTGGTCTATGTATTAACCGACAAATCTCCATCCCCACCTCCCCACTTCCCAAGTAATGCATCTGTCGCAAAATCAAACACGAGAATGCTTTGAACCATGTGACCCAAATCAGCATGCTCTTAGATTAGAGGTGCACTAGATACAGATCATACATAGATGGTTATAATGTTATCATTTCAACTCGCGTCATGTTGTAGAAGAGCAAGAAAATCAAGGTAGAGATGGAGTTTAGGGGTTAAGTTAGACGAATAAGATATGTGCTTATGATTATTGGGCCACGATAGTTGGGTGGTCCGGGTGTTTGGACAAACAAAAATAGACTTCCGGATCCCACAGGAATAATTTTTCCATCACTTTTCAATCCCTGCCATACCCGCGAGGAATGTTTTTGTTGCGGAACCACCGTTCAGCCTGACTCGTTGTCGTGGCAGCGGCATGTAGGCAATCAATCTAATAAAGTAGAAATTCCATCAACATCTTATGTTCTTGAGTTTTCTCTGGGATTTCGTGATTATGTTCTTTAGTAGAGAGGTTTTACAACACGTTATCATTACGTTCGCTCTCGAAGAACGATTCACAAATAGAAGAAGGCAATGAACGATTTGCTATGAGCGATTGATTGTCGAAACGATCTACTACGAGCGATTGATCGGCAAAACGATCAGCAATCAACTTACTAGCGCGGAGGGGTCCCCGCCGTCATCGTTGTGGTCAGCGGCAGTGGAGACGGAGAAGTGGGTGGGAGAAGGGGAAGGAAGGGGTGTTTCTTCGGGGATGTGAAGTGACTAGAGTATCCCCGTGGGGATTATAATCATGGGTTTTTTTTGCCCTTTGTCACCAAATGAGCCCTAAGTGTAGTGTCGCTGGCCTTTCTATGCTGTGCCACCACTCTAGCGTTTGCCTTGTCGTCCCATTGTGCCGCAACCGTGATCGTTGCTGTCCTACTCGCGCTGCCGCCGTGTGCACACGCAGCTGTCTATCAATCGCTCGAGGATAGCCCATCGCAGCTGCCGTGAGCGCCTGGAAGAAGCCTAGTCTCCTAAGCATGATGGCCCAAATTGGGCCCAACATAGGCCTTGTAAGGCCGAACAGGGCAAAGCGATCTGGAACGAAAGAAAAAGGAAAAGAAAAGTTGTAAATTTTGCATAGATGCCCTTGAAATTTGTGATAATCCTCTAAAATTGTCTTAAATTCGTGGATTTTTTAAAAAACCTAAAGTTAGAAAATTGGCTAAAAACTAAAATTTTGGCACTTTGGCGTCTTAGGAATTTGAACTTAGCGCCCATTTTTGCATGAATTGCATTATCACTTCACTGTTATTATATCTTTCAATTATTCTTTCAATGTGCTTTTATAATTATCAGTGTTGACTATGTTTTTATCTGGAATTTGCAATGGAATGCTGGAATCTGAAATAATGAAATACATGAGAATTAATGCATAAATTATGTCAAGCCACTTTCAATTGGATTAAAGCAATACTCTTATGAAATAATATTGAAATATATGTGGGTATCTTAACTATGAATTTGAGGGACTAACATCGCATGACAAGAGCAACCTCACTCAGCATTGAACAATAATATTATACTCAATAACATGAAACTTCGGCCACTATCAGCTTTGAATCTTGAACCTACCATTGTGCAGAACAATTAAGTACAACAATTTCTCAGACATCACCCATCGTGAACATGTTGCGGTGTTGTATGCATTAGCAACAAACTGCACTTTTGAAGTGGTTCAAGAAGTTCTAGTATACTACCCTATCCCTTGTATCGGGACTAGACATGACTATGGAGACTATAAAAGTATGGTCAAATACAATTCTAACTTACATATGACTTGTAATAATCACTCCTTTGTGACAAACAAGGTCAGATAGGAGAAAATGTTTCAGAATATAATCTCTACTTTCTTGAATGTAAATCAGAGTACTTGCAACTATTGTTGTTGAGTTACAAAGCAGCCATTTGGGGGAGAAAAGGTCCCAACTATTAAAAGAAGGGCATGAATAAGAGAATAAGAATAATTACCATATGAAAACAATGTCCACTGCCCAAGAGAAATAAAGCAAAGAAACAAGGAGCATCGGTGCATGATCTGCACGAACCCCAGTGTACAATCGTTGTTTATCAAAACAAAAAAAAAGAAAACATAACAGTAGAGGCTCAACTCGTCATGGGAGGTAAATATGACCTCATCAATGAGGAGACTCTCATAGAGACCTCCCAATTTTGTCCCTTAATCTTATTGTAAACACACATTAAGTGAATGAAAAACATAAGATCCCGACATATGGTGAAATTGAAATGGCTAGCTTAACCAACGTGCTTAACCGAGCTCTGCCTTCACCCACCGCTGACCATTGCAGCCTTCAGACATGCCCCTATCATGGGCGCTAGCATTGTTGACGAGTTGGCCGTGCCGTCGGTAGACCATGCCCCTTACGGCCCTGCGCGGCCTTTTGGCCTGGGATAGCACACTACACGTAGTGGGTGCTCGTTATGAATAGGACTTTATACATTTTCATCTTAGATTGTGCTTGCTCATTGACACTATATAGCTTGACTTGGTAGTTCCCGAAGAGCAAACTTTTAACAAAGCATTAAAACTTTAAAAAAGTAAACTTTACTTCACATGATATGTGCAGCTCTGGCGCCACCGTCGATGTCTCACGATCTCCTTCCAACCGCCGGTCGCGGCCTCCCCGGCATCCCTCTAAGTCCGTCGGGTATAAAGAACCCCTCCCCTCGAACACGAAAGGCCAGTGCTGGCAGTGAAGACAGCGAAGGTGCGAAGTAGAGAGAGGAATGAGCGCGCAAGCGGGAGGAAGAAAAGATATACGGTCGGACCTTGTACCGTTTTCTAGTTTTTCTCCTTTTATTTTTAATTTTGCCTTCGGTTTTATTTTGGATGTAGTTCAGTATACGCTTTTCAGTACGGTTTATTGTCCCTATAAACCGATCTCACCAAACAAGACGATCTCACCAAACAAGAAGTCTTATCTTTGGAAGAAGTCCATTTTACCACCTTGAACTATCGCACAAGTTCAGTTTTCCCCTCTCAACTTCAAAACCGGACAAAACACCCCCCTCAACTATCAAAACCGGTACAAAATATTTCACCCAAAACCATGGTGGTTTTGGATGACATAACATCTAGTC
Source organism: Raddia guianensis (assembly GCA_036346415.1). Lineage (NCBI taxonomy): Eukaryota > Viridiplantae > Streptophyta > Magnoliopsida > Poales > Poaceae > Raddia > Raddia guianensis. The sequence continues at coordinate 31,484,324 of CM070535.1, forward strand.
ATCATTTTTCTAGAAAATAAATTTAAAAAATCTAGAAAATTATAGGAAGCTCAAAAAATATAATAAAAATATGCACAACAATAGAAAAAATACATAGAATCCAAATATGTAATAAAACTGTAAAGTTTATGTGCATACTTATTTGCAAAAAATATTATTTTTATATAAGGTGTTTTATTTATTAAAAAAGCATTCAAGAAAATTTTGTTTGTTCTCTATAAAAATGGTGAAAAATATTTTAGTTTTGAGAATGATGTAGAAATTAATAAAAACATAAAGATGCTATTTTGACCGTTGAATTTGATTTTTTTAAAAAATACAATTGAAAGGTCAAAATAAATTAGAATTAGAATTTGAAAATATAAATTGAAAGGCAAAGTTAGCATCCCTCTATTTCGTGGTTTCTCTCATTTTTCCTACAAGCCAAATTAAGTTTTCTTAAATACTTGATTTATTTATTCAATGAAATACATTATGCACTATTTTTACGTATAAATATATACATAGAAAAGTATTTTCAATGAATATTTGGATTCTACCTATTTTGTACTTTTGGTATTTTTATTTTATTTTTTTGAGCTTCCTATGATTTTCTAGAAATTTTTTGAATTTATTTTCTAGAAAAATGTTGATTAGGATGTTATGTCATCCAAAACCACCATGGTTTTAAAGTAGGGGGTATTTTGTACCGGTTTTGATAGTTGAGGGGGGTGTTTTGTCCGGTTTTGAAGTTGAGGGGGGAAAACTGAACTTGTGCGATAGTTCAAGGGGGTAAAATGGACTTCTTTCCTTATCTTTCAATCTGAGTGGAAGCCCATGGCCCAACAACGAAAGAAGCTGCCATCCCACAACCTTCCATCAGGCCCATCCCCGCACCAGGCCAGTCTCCCAAAGCCGATCCGGATCACGTGCAGCTGTGAACTCATAATTTTTTATATTTATTTTTATTCGTTTATACAAAATTATATGGCGGATTAAAATTTAGACACAAATAGGCCCCGGTCGCACTTTGGGCGCACGACAGGTTGCTGAGAGGAGGTTGCAGGAGAGATCGCACACCTATCGTTAATCCAAGGCGCGACAGGCTGATGTGCTACCGTAACTTTACACATTTTGAACTTCTTATATCTATTAACAATTCATACCATATCCAACTTACACGAAACAAATTTTTAAATTCATGTGAAATCCTAAAGAACCCATTTTTCAAACTTTCAATTTTTTAATTTTTTTGAATTTTCAATTTCGAATTTACACTTGAATTTGTATTTTAAATTTTGAATTTTGAATTTCGAAAATTCAAAGTTTGAAAAATGGGTTCTTTAGGATTTTACATGAATTGTAAAATTTGTTTCGTGTAAATTGGATATGGTATGAAATATTAAACTTCGAATCTTTAAAATTCTGAATTTTGAATTTACACGAAAATTGGAAGTTTAATATTTCATACCATATCCAATTTGCACGAAACAAATTTTAAAATTCATGTAAAATCCTGAAGAACCCATTTTTCAAACTTTGAATTTTTGAAATTCAAAATTCAAAATTTAAAATACAAATTCAAGTGTAAATTTGAAATTCAAAATTCAAAAAGATTTAAAAAATTGAAAGTTTGAAAAATGGGTTCTTTATGATTTCACATGAATTTTAAATTTTGTTTCGTGTAAGTTGGATATGGTATGAAATGTTAATAGATATAAGAAGTTCAAAATGTGGAAAGTTATCAGAAGACATCAAGATGTCGCGCATTGATTAACGATAGTGTGCGATCTCTCCGCAACCTCCTCTCAAAGAATCTGTCGAGCGCCTAAAGTGCGACTGCACTGTCAGAATTGAAAGTGCGACGGGGCCTATTTGTATCTAAATTTCAATCCGCCATATAATTTTGTATAAACGAATAAAAAAAATATAAAAAAATTTCAAAAGCTGTAGGTGTAAATGCACAGCGTGCATTTGTTACCAGCGTCACGAGTCTAGCCATCCTGAGGGCAGCGATCCCTGGGTGTCGAGTCCTTCGAGTGGGCTGCGAGCACGCAGGCTCCGAGTGAGCAGCAAAATGGGCCATCCCACGAATGCTTATAATAAGAAGAGTAAAATGCACGGGCGGTCCCTAAACTAGTAGTCGATTTTCATTTAGGTACCCAATCTATGAAATTGTATTTTGGGTCCCTAATCTTTTTAAATAGGTTCGTCCCAGTTCAAAACTGCCATGTGACAGCCATAGAGCTGACGTGGTCGTCCATCTCACATAAATTACTTAAACAATTTAGAAAAAATCCTAAAAAATTCAGAAATAATAAAAAATACAGGAAATAGTAAAACAATTAGGAAAATTCCTAAAAAATATTAGAAAAAGTAGCACTTGAGGGCTCCCACACGCCACGATGCTAGAGCTCTTGCGCTTAGAACTATAGAGGGATTAAAGGCGACCACACTATTTTTATGTTTCTTTTTAATATGTTCATGATTTTTTAATATGTTTATGTTTTTCCTTGATTTTCCATGATTTTTTATTGATTTCTCATTTTCTATTGATTTTCCTGTATTTTTATGATTCTTTTGATATTTTCTATATGTTTTTAATGATTTTCCTATTTTTCCTGATTTTTCATTTTTATGATTTTTTAAATAATTTTCCCACATTTTATTTTTTCCATTTTTAATGAATTTTTAAATTATTTTTATTTCCACATATTTTTATGTTTTTTAACGATTTCTTCTTTTTAAAACTATTTTACGTGACATGTCAGCGCCACGTCAGCTTTAGGGTTGTCACGTGGCAAGTTTGGACTGAGGCGGACCCAGCGAAAAAGATTAGGGACCCAAAATTGCAGTTTCATAGATTGGGGACTTAGATGAGAATCGACTAATTGTTTAGGGACCACCCGTGTATTTTACTCTAATGAGAATGTATCAGTTTTGTCCGTTGGATCTACATCCAATGCTCCATTTAAAAGTCATATCGAACCGCTTTTATTTGGTCCAAGGCAAAGAACACGCATGAGCTTCAAAATTGAACTGAACACTTCAAATTTGATCACAGTGTGTCAGGTCTTGATTCATTAACTTATTCACACCTGACAAAAGTATATCGTTTCATAGTTAATTATAACCAATTGACCTCAAAACAGACCTACAGCCTGGCTCTGATACCAACTGTAACACCCCGACCCCCCTGAGGCCCAAGATGCTACCAAACCCCTAATAGCAAAATATTTTGGCAGAACTTCCCCTAAAATCGAAACATTCACTCAGGGAAATTCATAGCAGAATTAAAACAATTATCAACATTCATCCAAGAGTTAATGATCCCAAAACCACCACTTGCCATTTCCGAAAACAACCAACATATAATAATCATCGGTTTTCAAAGACAATAACCATCTAGCTCAAGTACACTTTAATAAGCCAGGTTACCCACACTAGCTAACAGACTAACATACAAACTCTAAATGGTTCATTATGTTAGTTAGATATTAGGTCGATTGGCTTGAGTGATGAGCAGACATGTGAACTAAGCCCTTTCCGCAACCACTGCTTCAATCATCACCTAAAAACAACCAAAGAGCAAGTGTGAGTCCAGGTCTCAGTAAAGTACATAACAACGAGGTTTAGGTATAAACATAAGCATCATCAACATAACCATCAATCTCCGCTCCCTTCTATCAACACATGTTCAATGCAATGCAATGCAAAGCTATGCATTATGATCTTTGACATTGCGCGCACCGGTATTTGAGCGTACACCCGTCGACGTAACGCTCTAAATCCATCCCGTGGAGGTGCTCACCGAAGTGAGTCTTCCCGCCATCCCGTGGCGGGTGCCTACCTCTGTAGGTCTTATCAAGAGCACGACAGATTAGTCTTATAACTTTTTCATCGACCGGGCCCATGGCTCACCGAACTAGCCAGCTATAAGACTTTCTCACCGCCCTGGCTCGAATGCATGCTTTTATGGATGTGTGCAACATAAATAAGGTTAACCATCATTTCTTACCATCATTCCATCATCTCTATCCCTGTTCATCCATACATTCACTAATCCATCTTTGTTATTCATTCATTAAGCACTAAGAATATCATAAATAATAAAAATACAAAGCACAATAGGAATCAAGCTATATATCACCACCATCCTCACAACAATTAATCGACACGATACCATCAATACTTAAAACAGACATAAAAGTCACTACCATCGATCAAGCACACATTATCATGGTCATCGCAGCATGTACTTGTCTTAGTTACCAGGTGGGGCGGAAGGACGAGACGTCGATGTCACCCTCAAAGTGTCACCTACACATTCAAGGATAGCAATCAACCGAATTGATACTTTTGTTAAGCCATATTTACATTTAGTATTTCACCTAGCCCTTATCCTTTCCGACCTAACACATTAGGCTCCCAAATTTTACCACAACCCTCAGCCATTAACTTACCAAGTGGTTGAACAGATAGGTTATTAGTTTAACAAAAACCTTGTCGCGGCCTACACCGGACAGCAACGTTCTGGTGGCCATAACTTCCAAACCGCTAGGCCAAATTACACGTTCTTGGGCTCGTTCGAAAGCTAGAAAGATAAGCTAGGTTTTTCTCAATATGGTCAAGCCCTAATTCTTGGCCAAAACAACCTGTTTCCACTGGTGAAATCACTGCGCTTACATATCATTAACTACCCCTAAAATTCAAGTCTAGGATTTGCAACTCTTTCGAAATCCCACCCTAAACCAACCCATACAAGTGCAGAAAACAGAAATTCACCTTAATTTTTCCAAGATTTCACTTAGGCTTTGGGTGAAACCCTAGCCCTCCTCCTCCTCCTCCTCCTCCTCCTTCTCCCTTCTCCAGGCCGGCTCCATTTCTTCTCCTCTACCTCCTCCCCGCCTCCCCTTGCCACCCCGCCTTCCCTTGGGGCTACCACGACGAGGGTAGGGCAGAGCAGCACGAGCAGGCAGGGACAGGGGCGAGGGCGGCGCTCGGTGGCTACGGCAACCGGTGGCGCTGGGGAGACGCACGCATGGGAGAGAGGGAGAGTCGGGAGAGATCGAGAGAGTACGAGGGCAGGGAGAGAGAGACCGAGAGAGGATGAGGGCAAGGAGAGAGGAGAGAGATTAGGGGAATCAACTCCCCTGTCTTATACCCACGCTGGCCAAGTCGGTGATGGGCTGGATAGTCCACCGGCCCACAAGTTTTTTTTTTCTTTTCTTATGGTATTACATTATGTCCCCCTTCACAAAATTCGACCTCGAATTCTGGGTTCAACGACTCTACTAAGGAACATGAACCTAATAAAGAATCAAACATTGGATCATACCACGTGGTCACCGGAAATAACCACGGATATTTCTCTCGCATCAATTCAAGCTCCTAAGTTGCTTCTCGTTCTGATTCCTTTAATATTCGCTAGTTTTATTCTTGATCGAGAGGTCTTGCTTTTGTGGCTCTCGTCTCTATTGAAATTTCGTACTCGGGATCTCTTAAGAACTTTCTCAACATCAAGGCATGAAATACATTGTGTATTCCTTTCATAGATTTTGGAAGTTCCAATCGATAGGCCAACATCCCTTTTCGGATCACAAAATGAATGGTCCAATGTACCTTGTACTAAGCTTTCCTCTAATATCAAACCATACTATACATTTGATATGATATAGCTATAATATCACCTGGTCACTCCTTTAAAGCTTTAAGTCTCTTTTCCTAACATCGGCATAACTCTCTTTTGTCTACTATATACGGCCAACAGGTTCTACTAGATTTCTACTACTAGATCAATAATTTATTGGATCTAGTCTGGTACAAAAACCGTCTTTTCTCCAACTAGATCCCCACACTAGGGGTGATCTACGCTTGAGACCCTAATGAATTTCAAGTTGCACTGTTTGAATGCTAGCATGAATGCTATCATTAAAAGTAAATTCAGCAAGCACCAAGCGATAAGACAACATACATGACATAAGCACTTCCTTCAATGATCGAAGAACACCCTCCATATGACTATTTGTTTGAAGGTAAAGTGCAACACTTAAGAGAAGTTGCGCACTTAAAGCCTTCAACATACCCTCCAAAACATAGAAACGACTTACCATTTCTATATGAAACATAGATCTCGGTACATCCTATTCTCACCCAAGTTCTCAATATAAGGGGCATTATGGGTTTCCTTAAAATTTTATATTTTATCTATTGGCTCTACGATACACAAAGAATAACCATTACACCAAAATATCCCAACATCGTCAAAGGTGAAATCTTTTTCTTCATTCAATGAATCGCTTTCTTATCTAGTAAGATAACCTATCATACTATTATGCTTCTCTCACCCACTCTAGCACTATAGTTCTAGAAGTAACATAATTTTAGCTTGAACATCACGCACAAACTTATAGAAAATCCTTATTCGATCGAGATCATAAACTGGACAATTTAGAGTAGGAGGCACCACCTAGCGATGATATTAAATAAAATCATGTTCTTTCATCAAAACATTCATCATCATAAAATCATCAATAATAAAGCAAAACATAATCGATACATCAAATACGTAATAGCAATGGTATTAAATAAACCAAACCACACAAACAAACAAAAAAATCATACTAGCACCATCCATTTCATTCATGTATGCTTACCCAATTGATATTATAAGGTCATAATATAATCATTTATCTGTTCCATACATACAGCGCTTCCAAATTGTTAGAATCAAAAGCCACACTAACAAGCTCTAAATTGTTAATTGGACTTTTTTTTCATGACTCCTCAATGGTCTAGTAGCATAAAACACCGCCAAGTTTATACGGGATGCACTGAAATAAGCCGTGAACCACAGTCCTAGCTCTAGAAGAGTAAGAGTACAAGTTATCATCAACTTACCCTTCAATCATGCAAAAACTATTCTCCGGTTCCAATATCCAATCATACGAAGCACCTTCCTAGGTCAACAAAAGCACTGGCTTAGAAATGATGGTGAGATCTCTCATCATCACTAACTACGACCAAGAAACCTATTACATCATGATGGTCAATCTCTTCCCGTTGACCACAATTAAAACCTTACTTGGGTCAATAGAAAAGCCCTCTAAAGCAATGATATGGCCTAAGAAACCCACTTTAGTAAACCAGATTCCACATTTCCTTTGTTTGGCACATAATTAGTTTTATTTGAGGGTTTGAAGCACAAGCCTCAAAGGTCGCTCATGGCCCTCTTTGGACTTAGAAAGAATTGAGAGTATCATCGATGAGCATCACAACAAAGTAATCGAGATAATTGTATAACATATTGTTCATTGTCTCTATAAAGATTGCAGGAGCATCAGTCAGTCTAGATGATGCAACCTTATACTCAAAATTCATTAATGATAGAGAAAAAGTCATCTTCCCAATATCCTACGCATGCATATCTTATTGTATCTAGGTTGTAAATCAAATATCTATAAATCACCTTAACACCGCTTAAAAGATCAAATCAATCCTAAATGCATGCGACAGGTACTAATTCTGGATGGTCACCTAATTGAGTGCACGATAATCAACAAAATTCCTCCAACTTCCATCTTTCTTATTTATGCAAAAGGACAGCTCACTGGGTGACACACTGCACTGAGTTAACCCTTCTAGCAAGAAATCATTTGAATGCTTCTAATTGGCACCAAATGGCCAACCTTGAATAGGCTTGCCTCTACAACATTTACGCTAATACACATTTGGCAATATAACAACATATCATAAAATTTCAACCATAAACAATACTATGATTAAAAGTATTATCAAGAGCATCATCACTTACATTGCAAAAGGGTCACCACATGCCCCTAATAGCAAGGTCGAAAACCATTGCCAGTAAAACCAATAACCATTAGCATATAAATCAAACCTTGCAAAGGATGGAACTCCCAAACTCAAGCAAACTCGTACTGAAAGACAGTATCCGAAAAAATGCTAAATACGACAATCACAGAAAAACACTCAAGGGAGAACACCAAGTTCCACAGCACCATCATATCTAGAGTGTGTAGTACATGCAACTATCATGGTTGATCAGACCATTAGTTACTCACACAACACCCCCGACACAAGGGCTAACTTCGAATCACACATAAAGCTTAAGACCATGGAATGGATATACAGGTACGAACAAAAGTTCGAGTTCGACCCCTGTATAGCCAATCCAACAACCCACTGAGGAAAAAAAACTAACGCCAATGCTTGGTAGCAAGAGAAGTTCAAATAGAAGCAAAAACATAACATAGATTAACCAGAAGCCCTTCACTATCAACAACAATAAATTATGCCTCTCTAATAAAATTTGAGACGCTTCAAAGGATATCATAATGTCGGTCCTAAACATCAAAACAAGTCATATAACTACTCTCTCCGACCCCATCATCTCCTAATGGAAACAAACTAAAAGTTATCAAGATGAAGGGTTGGCATGCAGAGAAAAGAAACTCGATACAATTCTCCAACCTTTGCTTGGTAGGCACCAGAAGGAAAAACAATATTAGATCATCACATAATAGGGGTAGTAACCCGATGTGAACAACATCAAGCCACCACAACTATGTATGCACTTAATCCCAGCTAGACCACTTTTGGGTAAGAAAATGAACTGGTCGACCAAACCACCCCTTGTCCCAAGGTTTTAACTACAATGCTAGACAAGGGCATAGCATTGAACTAGTAGAACTCTCAAGGTGAGCTCTGCTAAAATTTGGCCATAGAGACCACGATAAGCTTGCTAATAGGTTGGTCCTTCCAAACCTATTTTTTTTATGAGTAGCAAGCATTCCCAGGAAAAGCAGTAACAAGGTAAACTCGTAGCTCTACACAATAATGGTTACTCGCTAGGAGAAAATAAAGATATAATGGCTCTAAAACTCTTAGCATACCTAGCTGACTAATCAAAATTAAAGATATAACAAAGAAAACTTGACAGCGAGATCACTATTGATGTATAGAGTAACCATGAAGCTCAGCCATCCACATACTTCGAAAGGGACCCCACCAACAAAAGACAATAGTCCAACAGACTTCGATGGAAATTAATCCTAATGTTTAACAATAACCCCTCTACATGGAGGAGATAGGCCCATAGAATGAGGAACATGCCTGGCTAGGAAATAGATTTAGCAAAATCAGTACATAGCTAGAGGGGAGTCGATAACGATCATGCCAAGAATATAGCGTAGGTTTCAAAGCTTCAACATCATCTAAAAAAGAGGTGTCAAAACTCCACTTAATGGTCCTTAAAAACAAGGATCTTTATGTGTGGCATCCCTAAAATAAGAACTTGCTCACCTTAAGTGGGCTATTTATGTCATTACTTCATATGAAAACTACCTGTAGGAAAACCCTTATCCCATACTACATGATTCTAGGGTCCACAACAAGGCCTTGGCATGGTCAACACAACATTAAAACCATAACAATACCATACTCACAGAGTCAACCAAACAAGGCATATATTTATTAATAAAAAATATAAAACTATTCCACAACTATAACCATGAAAGCATAAATCAATAAAAATGCAATGCAATCCATACCCAGCCTATGGTGCAACAGTGTGTCAGGTCTTGATTCATTAACTTATTCACACCTGACAAAAGTTTATCGTTTCATAGTTAATTATAACCAATTGACCCCAAAACAGACCTACAGCCTGGCTCTGATACCAACTGTAACACCCCGACCTCCCCGAGGCCCAAGATGCTACCAAACCCCTAATAGCAAAATATTTTGGCAGAACTTCCCCTAAAATCGAAACATTCAATCAGGGAAATTCATAGCAGAATTAAAGCAATTATCAACATTCATCCAAGAGTTAATGATCCCAAAACCACCACTTGCCATTTTCGAAAACTACCAACATATAATAATCATCGGTTTTCAAAGACAATAACCATCTAGCTCAAGTACACTTTAATAAGCCAGGTTAACACTAGCTAACAGACTAACATACAAACTCTAAACTGTTCATTATGTTAGTTAGATATTAGGTCGATTGGCTTGAGTGATGAGCAGACATGTGAACTAAGCCTTTCCCGCAACCGCTGCTTCAATCATCACCTAAAAACAACCAAAGAGCAAGTGTGAGTCCAGGTCTCAGTAAAGTACATAACAACGAGGTTTAGGTATAAACATAAGCATCATCAACATAACCATCAATCACCGCTCCCTTCTATCAACACATGTTCAATGCAATGCAATGCAAAGCTATGCATTATGATCTTTGACATTGCGCGCACCGGTATTTGAGCGTACACCCGTCGATGTAACGCTCTAAATCCATCCCGTGGAGGTGCTCACCGAAGTGAGTCTTCCCGCCATCCCGTGGCGGGTGCCTACCTATGTAGGTCTTATCAAGAGCACGACAGATTAGTCTTATAACTTTTTCATCGACCGGGCCCATGGCTCACCGAACTAGCCAGCTATAAGACTTTCTCACCGCCCTGGCTCGAATGCATGCTTTTATGGATGTGTGCAACATAAATAAGGTTAACCATCATTTCTTACCATCATTCCATCATCTCTATCCCTGTTCATCCATACATTCACTAATCCATCTTTGTTATTCATTCATTCAGCACTAAGAATATCATAAATAATAAAAATACAAAGCACAATAGGAATCAAGCTATATATCACCACCATCCTCACAACAATTAATCGACACGATACCATCAATACTTAAAACAGACATAAAAGTCACTACCATCGATCATGCACACATTATCATGGTCATCGCAGCATGTACTTGCCTTAGTTACCAGGCGGGGCGGAAGGACGAGACGTCGATGTCACCCTCAAAGTGTCACCTACACATTCAAGGATAGTAATCAACCGAATTGATACTTTTGTTAAGCAATATTTACATTTAGTATTTCATCTAGCCCTTATCCTTTCCAACCTAACACATTAGGCTCCCAAATTTTACCACAACCCTCAGCCATTAACTTACCAAGTGGTTGAACAGATAGGTTACTAGTTTAACAAAAACCTTGTCGCGGCCTACACCAGACAGCAACGTTCTGGAGGCCATAACTTCCAAACCGCTAGGCCAAATTACGCGTTCTTGGGCTCGTTCGAAAGCTAGAAAGATAAGCTAGGTTTTTCTCAATATGGCCAAGCCCTAATTCTTGGCCAAAACAGCCTGTTTCCACTGGTGAAATCACTGCGCTTACATATCATTAACTACCCCTGAAATTCAAGTCTAGGATTTGCAACTCTTCCCAAATCCCACCCTAAACCAACCCATACAAGTGCAGAAAATAGAAATTTACCTTAATTTTTCCAAGATTTCACTTAGGCTTTGGGTGAAACCCTAGCCCTCCTTCTCCTCCTCCTCCTCCCTTCTTCCTTCTCCAGGTCGGCTCCAATTCTTCTCCTCTACCTCCTCCCCGCCTCCCCTTGCCACCCCGCCTTCCCATGGGGCTACCACGATGAGGGTAGGGCAGAGCAGCACGAGCAGGGAGGGACAGGGGCGAGGGAGGCGCTCGGTGGCTACGGCGACCGGTGGCGCTGGGGAGACGCACGCACGGGAGAGAGGGAGAGTCGGGAGAGATCGAGAGAGTACGAGGGCAGGGAGAGAGAGACCGAGAGAGGATGAGGGCAGGGAGAGAGGAGAGAGATTAGGGGAATCAACTCCCCTGTCTTATACCCACGCTGGCCAAGTCGGTGATGGGCTGGATAGTCCACCGGCCAACAAGTTTTTTTTTCTTTTCTTATGGTATTACATGCCAACATTTGATCATCTAGTTTGCAATGGTAAATATGAGTATTTAGAAATGATCATCATAATTGGATTCACCCTGCATGGAAAGAGATAACATTTTGGTTAGTATTACATAAAATAAGAATAGAAAGACAAAGTGCAAAATAATTATTGCCATTAATAAATGCATATAGCTACCAGCAAATTCATTGTCTTGAAACCAGTTGGTTCTAGTTTCCATCGATTGTTGGGGATGTGTATTTTCTTTATTTCCCTCTCACTATAATTGGCAATTTGGTTTTTAAATCTATAACACATTGAGATTGTGTCAAGAACACAAACACATATATATTGAAAACATACCTTTGTATGTTTTTTTTGTGTTGTTTCTTTTTTGGGTTGCATTTTTGAACCCAACTTGTTCTCTTCGAGATCCTCTTTTTAACCTCTTTCTTCTTTACACAAACAGTGTGTGACATAGTATGGGATACTTGAGAGATCTTTGCAACTTCATTTTCATTATCATTGGCATCTGTAAGTTTTTTATTTTTACTTTCACTTCTCGCCAACTTGTCATATGCATTATCCAGTAGCATGACACAATCTAGATAATCGGAAGCTCATGAGGTTAAGGCAGAAGCTGGTAAGAACATAAAGCTTCTAACTTCGGATTTTCTAAGACATTCTTTCCGTTGGCATCTTGAACAATAGAGATATGCACTCCTCTTGTCCACCTTTTGAGAACATAAATGTTAAGCAATTGCTTTATATTCATCAAATTAAGAACTTTTAATGCATGGGCACATATTGTTCCAACTCTCAAATAAACAACAGCTACAAGAAACTGTTGATCCCTTCGTGGTACATACAACCATTTGTTCTTCTTCCACATAAGATTCACCGCCGAAAGTATCAATTCCAACAATGTGCTCGTTGTTGCTAATTGATGGCTTTACATAGGCTGCAAGAAATCTTTCATACTCATCTTAAAAAATAAATATTTATTTGGGGGTGTAGATCTTACTTGCTTGCACCAACATGGTTGTGCTCATATGTAAGCGTGGCATTTTTCTCCTCGAGTCAAACTCAGATTGTAGCTCTTTATCTTTCTTTTCTCATACAACCTGTCAAATTGGTTAAAAAAACTAAGGGATATCCAACTTCACATTCAAATAGCTTTTGAGGTTGCTATTGAAACTCTCATTTAACTATGTGATTCGCATTCTCAACGTGAATACATTGCTGATATAGCATGCTGCCCACTTTTCTTTTAGCTTGTAAATGTTGTCTAAACAAGTTTCCTTTATAACCTTGCTTCTCATGCCATTGAAGATTTCTTCAAATGCTGCACTGTCCTCATACTCATACATGCAAGCACTGAAATCTCCAAGAATATTTAACCCTCCAACCATGTGACGGCTTAAATTCCTGATTGCATTTTGACCAATATGCCAAGTGCATAATCCATGTTGTGAATTAGGAAGTACCTCACCGATTTCCTTTCACATTGCCTCATCCTGGTCAGTGTAGATGGCCTTGGGCGCCTTATCACCGTGGCTAGTAAAGAAAGCATTGAATAGCCATTTGAAAGTTCATCATACATGAGAGTAGTACCAAAGATAGTACTCTCTCTAAAGTAATAAAACCAACAAATGTATCAAATGGTCGATAGTATTTGTTGGTTTCGAAAGTAGTATCAAAAGTAACCACATCACCAAGTGCATAACCAATGATCATCCTAGCGTTTGTACAAAATATATTTGTTATTTGTCCTCCCTCATCTAATTGTATAGCATATTGGAACGAAGGATTTGTAGCAATTTTATTTTGAAAGTAGGCCAACAAACTCCCATATTCTCATGATTTAACTCCTTTTGACACTTTTTCGTATATAATTCTTGTGATCAAGACAAGTGTAGGTATGATTGGATGATCCTCCAACCTGACGACTTGCTAACTCATGAACAATTTTAGGCCCAATTCTAGAATCTTCGGCCATTTCAATTTGAAACGCCTGTACTTCAGTGATTTTCCTTTGCGAAGGCATGAGATGAGTTTTCTCGGGCAAGTGAAGAACATGGTTTGTGTTCAAGCTTCAGATCATGCAAGGTATAACATTCAGAGATTCGATTAAAGACAATTCCCATACGAACTTCATACCCCTTTATCCTCTGCTCGGAAACCTTCATTGGAACAAACATATCTACCGGATGTAATTATTTTGTCTAGTGAACTTTTGTTCTCATACACCTTCCTAACATTGAAACCCACTTGACCTTCATAAATTGACTTCCATAAAATACCCAAAACCCAGGCTTCCTCTGTAAGAGTAAATTTCTTGCCAATTTGAAATATCGAAGAAGGCGTGTTGCTTGTGCTGCAAAAAAAATTGGCAAGGCTATTCACAATCTTTGAATATAATATAACTCGAAACCTCATTATAGACACCATGGCTTAAGAAAAAGTTACGTAGATGATAATATATAATTTGATTATGCATCATGTTCAAAATTGAAATGACAAATTAATATGGTAGAAAGAAAATAATCATGTGTCTGCTTGTGATGATATACAAGGCCACTGTTTGCCTGTGATGATATACAAGGCCACAAAGTATCTCTTCAATGTCATATTCTATTATTTTTCATAAGGAATCGGATGGCAATTCGGGATCAACCACGATCAACTTGGCTTATAACTTGAGAGTTTGCAACATTATCAAGATATACCAGTCGTCCTCCCTCGATATCATCCATGGCATCTTCACGGCTAGGGATGGCAATTTTACCCATGGGTTCGGGTACCCGCGGGTACCCGACCCGATGGGTTCGAGTATGGGTTTCATTTTATACCCATGGGTTTTATAATTCGGGTTCGGGTTCGGGTTGGAATTTACACCCATGGGTACCCGAATAAATATTAAAAATAAAAAAACCCTGACATGTGGGCTACACTTACATGCTTGGTGTCATCCCAGGGGCCAGGCTCACAGGCTCATAGCCACGAGGCCCACAAGGCCCTTGATCCTCCCTCCCAGTCCCCTCCCTCTCTCTCGCTTGGTGCGGCCACCAACCCTAGCCGCCGCCGCCCCCATCGCCCAGATCGCGCCGCCGCCGAGTGCCCGACGCGTTGCCTCCTCCTCCGGTGGCGCGGCGCTTCTGCCTTCCTCCTCTACTCGGTGGGCTGCGTCCATCAAGGCATTAAGGTAATCCCCATCCTCGACGCCCTCCATTGCCGCCTCGCCTTCCTGCCTTTCTGCTTTGCCGCCCTCGCCGCCACTCTCGGCCCGGCCGCCATTGCCATGCCATGCCGGCCGAGCCTTTGCCGCCACGCCGGGCCGGCCTTGTGCCAACTATTGAAGTGCCACTGTCCAGTGCTATCTATGACTCTATGTTGATTTTTCAGAGATTAAGACTTCATTTGATGTGTTGTATGTACACCTGTAATGGTAGACTTGTAAACTGTAAACTGTAATGTGTTATGTGTGTCATGTGTGCTATGTGATTGAAATATATGTACTAAATTGTGACTGCAATTCTGAATCCTGATTTATGAAATTCTTTACATGCTGGTTCGGGTACCCGTTCGGGTATGGGTACCCGTCGGGTTCGGGTATGGGCATGGGTTGATGCCCATGTCCCACTTCGGGTTCGGGTATATAATTTGGGTTTCGAGTTCAGGCCTGAGGGAGGTGTATCCGGAGATACCGATCCGATTGCCATCCCTATTCACGGCCATCCTGCCTGGGTGGTCGTCCATCGCGTCGCCCTCGTCCATCTATGTAACTGGCGCGAAATAATTTTCTGTTCCCGCTAAATCACTAAGCCGAGTGAGCTGATTGGGCTGCGGTGTCTTTGAGCTGATGGCCCATGAAACACGCGCGCTCCAGTGGCCCATGATGCGCTGCCAACTCACGCGGTCGCTGCGCCTGAGGCATGGCTTGCCCTGCACTCGCTAGTTGGAGGTGAAAATGCACATGCCAGAGTGCAGTTCGCCTCGACCTCGAGGAGGTTTGAATAATGGAGCCCTCTGCTCCTCCACCGCATCAGCGTGCTCCTCTTTTTGTGCATGAAGCCCATGACCCAATGCCCGTAGATCTACCCAAAGGTTCAGTGTTTCGCTCTGTCCCAGTTTAGTGCTTGCAAGCTGCGATTCAGGCCCTCTTTAATTCTCGGTTTTGGTTTGATTTTGGTTATAGTTAGAAAAACTAAAAACATTTTAAATAAAGACTTCAAAAGGCTAACAAATTTATTTTAATTTTTTAGATCTTTAAAATAAATCTCATAAAGTCTCAAAAAATCATTACACAATGTTACTATGAATGATCTATAAAAAAATAATAAATTTTACAAACCAAATTAGAATCATATCAAAACCACGAACCAAATAGAGTCTCGGTGCATTGCTAGGTTTACTTCCATCTATGGGGTTGGTTCCTAGCATTAATTGGATTGGTTTGAATGCCATTGAGGATTTGTTCCATGCATTGATTTGGTTGGTTCCCTTTTGTACCTTCTTTTTACCTAAACTCTTGATTTATAAATATTGGTGGGAAACAACAATTCGGTTTACTGAGAAACCGCTGAAACAACCAAATGAATTTGGTTTTATGGATTTATAAATATCTATTACGTCAGCAAGGTGTTGTAGGACGCGGAGACCAGGTATCCTCAGGCCCACAAGATGCTGTACGCTGTACTCGTGGCCTCGCGCAAGCTGCGCCATTATTTTCAAGGAAGAGGGATTATGGTCGTTACCTCATTTCCCCTCCGGGAGATTCTTCAAAATCAGGAGGCGCAAGGCCAAGTAGCGAAGTGGGCGGTGGAACTAGAAGAGTTTGGTCTATAATTTGTTCCCTGGACCGCCATCAAGAGTCAGGTGTTGGCGGATTTCATTGCCAAGTGGTCTCCAGACCCTCCGGAAGCGGAGTCGGGACCTGAGCCGTCCGTGTGGACGTTATTCTTTGATGGGTCCTTCAGACTCAAAGGAGCGGGGACTGGAGCAGTCCTAATCTCACCGACTGGGGACGTTCTCCAGCACATGATCGTCCTCGATTTCAAAGCTACTAACAATACCACGGAATATGAAGGATTGTTCGCGGGGCTACGCACCGCCGCCTCGTTGGACATTTGACGTCTCTATGTCAAGGGCGACATCCTCTTGGTTGTCAATCATGCCCAAAAGGAGTTTCAGTGCGCCAACCCTGTAATGGCGGCGTACCTCACCGAAGTCAGGAAATTGGAACACCGCTTCGACGGGTTGGAGTACATCCACATTCCAAGGCGGGACAACCATCTGGCCGATGGGCTTTCTCAGCTCACTTCGTCGCAAGCGCCATCTCCGGTCGGGTTCTTTGAAGAAAGACTTGCGCGACCGTCCGTCGCGGCCCCCAATTCGGGTGGGGACGACGGTGCGCTCTCCTAGCTCCCGTCTCAGGGGAGGAGGGCGGCGTCGCTCGCCGGCGGAAACACCTGGCCAGGCGGAGTACCCAGGCGAACACCGAGTGGTCGCCGCACTCGGTCGGGAGGGGCAATGGATGGATCCGATCCTAGTCTTCCTATGAGATTGAGTGGTCCCCGACGATGATGTGTCTGCCGAGAAGATTGCGCGGAAGACCAAGCACTACACCCTAGTAGGTGGGGACCTGTATCGCCAAGGTGGAAACGGAATTCTTCCGTAGTGCATCACTCGGGAAGAGGGGAGCAACCTGCTCTCTGATATCCATGGAGGCGAGTGCGGGAGCCATATGTCCAGTCGTACCCTGGTTGGTAAGGCATACCATCAGGGATTCTATTGGCCTACCGCCCTCTAGGATGCTTACGAGCTGGTGAGAAGATGTGAGGCATGCCAGTTCTTTGCCAAGCAGATCCACAGACCAGCCCAAACCCTGCAAACTATCTCGCTCTCTTGGCCATTCGCGGTCTGGGGGCTGGATATCCTGGGCCTATTCCCGTGAGCCACAGGGGGTTATACCAACAAGTTCACCAAGTGGATTGAAGCTGAAGCAGTCCGGGCGATTACCGCATCAGTTGCCATCAAGTTCATGCGTGGGATTTTTGTGCGCTTCGGGGTTGCGAATCGGATCATAACTGATAACGGTACTCAGTTTGCTAGACCCGCGTTCCAGGACTTCTGTGAGGACATGGGCACTAAGGAGTGTTTCGCGTCAGTAGCTCACCCCCAGAGCAACGGCCAGGCGGAGCGCGCCAATGCGCTCGTTCTGAGGGGTCTCAAGATGAGAGCGTTTGACCGGTTACACAAGCATGGAAAGCACTGGGTGAAGGAAGTTCCATCGGTGTCGTGGTCGCTCCGCACCACGCCCAGCCGAGCGACGGGGAAACACCTTTCTTCTTGGTGTACGGCGAGGAAGCGGTTCTCCTGTCCAAGTTGTCTTTGGGCTTACCGCGCACGGCGACGTTCGAGGAGGAAGATCAAGAAGCCCGGTGGCTAGAGGAAGTTAACTTCCTGGAGGAAGTTCGTAACCGCGCAGCTCTACATGTTGCCCTGTACCAGCAAAGCCTCAGAAGATACCACGCCACTCGGATTCAGGAGAGGACGCTGCCAGCAGGCGACCTAGTCCTCTGAAAAAATCAGGTGCAGGAAGGCCACAACAAGCTGTCTACCTAGTGGGAGGGCCCCTTTAAGGTGGTCTCAGTCTCTCGACCCGGTCGGTCAGGTTGGTGGTGGAAGGTGGGCATGAGTTATCAAACTCGTGGAATAGCTCCGCAAGTTTTATCCCTAAAAGTCGTAAGACCTTTTTTTGTAAAAGACCAGCTAGCGGGCAGTGTTCCTTGTGCGCTAGCTGGCCGGGGCTGTACAGGGTGCAAAACCGGCTATAGTTCTCCGCTTTTTTTAAGAAAAGGAAGTTCTTTCAGCTGTTTGTGCCTCAGTGGGGTTTCCCCCTGTTTTCTGTTCTGTGCGGTCGTCATAAGTATTTGCCAACTTAGTGTTGCCTTGCCGGTAAGTGTGGGTGTTCCGCGTCTGCGTCGAGCAAGGAGGGTGATCAGAGGGCGCGTTCCGGCACTGCGTTCTCACGACCTGGACACCTCGTGCCAACATGGGGTGTCGCTGGCCTATGACCACCTCCGGTCGCCTACATCCTTAGCCACGCAGCGCAGCGACCAGACCCAAAGAGGCTGGAAGTGCTTGGCCATAGAAGGCATTAGGAAAGCGGCGACAAGGCACATTCGCTGACAGGTCAACCGTTTTCAGTTCAAAGCTTGGCGCGCGTTGTCCATCTAACTATCTAACTCCTACCCTGGTTGTTGTGCTTGGGTGGGTGCAAGTTGGACTAAGTGTAGGATTTGCCTTTGAAGGCTAAGGAGCACTTGGAGCTTGGCTTGGATCAGCGATGGTCGTTACGCGGCTAGCCTAGGCAGAAGCAGGAGGAAAGACCGAGCGCTCGCAGGCTGGACCGTGCTGAGGCCGCTGCGGCGTGATCGTTCGGTAGTGGTCGTTCTAAGGGGCCGGAGCTGAAGCGAGCATGGGATCCAAGGGCAAATTGAAGCTGGTGCTGATATTAAACAAGTTTCTTATTCACAGAAGCTCATGGCCAAGAAGAAAAAAAAGAAGAAAAATGGTAGAAGGTAGCGGGGCGGCGCAGAGCCCCCTACTCGTCCTCGTCGTCATCTACGCGGACAGCCTCGTCACCCGCGGGGGTCTCGTGCCGGTCCGCCTCGTCTTCGTCATCCCCGAGTGTCTCCGGCGGAGTAGGCTCCACCTGTAGGATCTCGGTGACGATGTCGACGGCGTCCCGCACGCGGAGACGAGCGGAGTTGCTAGCCTCGCCGTCAGCCCCCCTCCATGACGGCGCGAGCATCGAAGTTGGGGTCGCGGTCGGCGCAGCAGGCCAACACGTACTCCGCGGTGGCGCGGATGGTGGCAGCCCCTGCGCGGGTGGAGTGCTCGCGGAGCGTGGCACACAGGCTGCTAAAGCCGTCGGCCACCGGCGTCAACGCCCGCGCGAGCTGCGCGGCGAAGTTCTCCAGGGGGCCCCTCACTTGCACCCCAAGCAGCTCAAGGTGGCGGCTTAAGCGGCGAAAGGTGGGCTGGATAATGGAACGGACGTTGTGCAGCTCGCGGCGGTGTTCGACCCGGAGCCTGTCCGCCACCTTCTCAGCCGCCTAGGCGCGGGCGCGCTCTCGCGTCAGCTCCCCTTGCGCGTGGGTGCGCTCCCGCGTCAGCTCCGCCTGAAGCGCCGCCGCCGTCCGGGTTTGCTCGGCAGCGGCGGCGTGGTGATTGTCCAATATCCCCACCGCCGTCCGCATGAAGCGGGCCAGGTCGGCCAGGGTAACGTTGGCGCGGTTGATGGAGGAGGTCACTGGTGCTGAGCTGCCCACGGTGCCGGCCTTGGCGGGTCCACGCAGGCGCTGCCGAGAGCGGTAGGCTACTGGGAGCAGAAGGTGCGGAAGGGCTGCGAGGAAAGGAAGTGTGCATTTAAGAACAGAGAGTGGAAACAAGAAGTGAGTCTAGAACTTACTGGTTACGGCGCGGGAGAACGAGTCTGGCCGACGGGCAGCGTCGGCATGCCGGTGTCTTACACCAGTGGCGGCGCAGCGGTGGTCCCAGTCGCCGTGCCTGTTGGCCGAGGAGGCTGCAGCGCGGCGACGGGTGGAGGAGATGGCGCGGCGACGGGTGCCGCGGCAGCCGCGCTCGGCTCGACAGCGACGATGCTCCCCTCCCCAACATCTAGCTGAGCGGAGGAAGAGCCCGACGTGCACGCCCGCTTGGCAGTAGGGTCTTCGGCCTCCGCCGACCGCTTCCCAGCAGCGCCGGTTGGCTCTGGTTGGATCCTCCAGCGGCGGGCTGGTCGTGGATCACCAGGGGGCCCCGGCGTGGGGTGGTGACCACGCCGGTGGAGTCCGAGGGGTCGATATCGCAGAGCGGCTTAGCTCCCGTAGGGAACGCACGACACTCAGGAGCAGCGACCACAAGGATGTCAAAAATCTCCCTCAACTCGAGGCCGCTCAGCTCGCCGGCGTGTAACAAGAGCAAGACCAAGCTGAGGCTCGTGAAGATCGAACAAATCAAATAAATAAGCGAAGTCACAAGGATCATCGGCGTACTATGGGGACAAGTGCGGGTCACCTCGGTGGTACTGGTGTACAGCTAGGAGGGGCACTCACACCGACGGAGTGGGCTGATCCGGTGGGTAAGGTAGTCTAGGACTACCAAGGCCCCAGACAACTTGGCGGCGTGCAGTCGCTTGATGCGCGCCACCATTGTGAGGAGCTCCGCTATATCCTCCACCGCCACGGTCCAGTTATCCGCGACGATCGCCTTCTTCTCCGGGAGATGCAGGGCGTCAAGGCCACTATCGTCGCCGATATAGACCTAGTCAGCCCTCCAGTTGCGCCAATTGGATCTCCCCGAAGGGAGATGTACCGGCTGCTGAGGTTGTCGCGGAGCTAGACATGGAAGCTTCCTGCCACTGGGCTGTCGGGGTTGGGGCGGATGCAGAAGAAGTAGCGGAAGAGCGGAAGGTTGGGCGCCACCCCCACAAACATCTCGCAGAGGTGTGCAAAGTCGGCGATGCAGATGATGGAGTTGGGGGAGAGGTGAAAAGCATGGAGGTTGTAGAAGTCGAGGACGGAGAGGAAGAACTCAGAGTACGGTGGCACGAGCACCGCCAGGATCGCCCACACAAAGGTGACGATCTCGCCGCTCCGGGCAACGGGTTGACGCTGCTGGGGCGTATGTGGAGCGCGTCGCGGGGCGCGATCAGCTCGATCTTGCCCGCGCGCTCGGCGTCGACGGAGGAGCTGGGGAGAACCGCCATGGCGAAAGTGGTGGAGAGGTTGTTGTGGCCGTCTTCGCAGTTGTCTTGTTCATACCAGCTACAAGGTGACAAGAAAGGTGCTAGGGGTAGGAGGGCTGTTGTGTCTCATCTGAGCCGTCCCGCTGCCAGAAGCGGCGACAGAGGCTATGGCAGCGAGGACTGGTGTCGAGAGAATGATGGTTACAGTGGTAGGACCATTAATGTGTATTGTGTAGCATGTTGTAGCCTAGTCCAGCCCGGGTATATAAAGGCTTGGGGGTGCATCTGTAAAAGGGTTGGATTCTGCTTCTTTTGAGGGGGTTGGATCCGGAGATCAGACTAGAAGAGAGCTAGCCAGTTCATACATTGCAAGGAGCTCGAGCAGGACTAGAGCAGTTACCCGATCAAGGGCCCTGAACCTGGGTAAACTCTTAGTGTCCGTTCCAGAGCCTTAAACCGCTGGCGAGAGGAGAGGAGTGCTTCGGCCGCGCACACCCCCACAGCCGAACCACCGGATTAGGTCTCGAAGAACCTGTCCGCTGAAATACGCTGACAGGCCAAAACTATTTACAATGGCTTTGAAAAAGCGTATTTACGTCGGCTTCGGAAAGCCCACGTCAATAGAGCTATTTACGTCGAATTGTAGGAATAGCAGACGTAAATTCATGATCCAGAGCTGTAGCATGTCCCGAAAGTGTGTTCACGCTCTATTTATGTTGGCCATATAATTATTTACGTCGGTCTGACCGACGTTAATATGCCGCGTGGCTGTGGAACCGTATTTCCATCAGCCCAACAGACGTAAATAGGACACGCCTGGAGAGCACACGTAAATAAGCCACGCGCGCCTTAGCTAGCTCTCACAGAAAAAATAGGGTTTCTCTCCCATGCCGTTGCCACCGCGCCACCGTTGTTCCACAACCGCCCCATTCCACCGCCACCGTTCCACTGCCAGTGCTTCCTTCCCTGTCGCTCTCCCGGATCCTCAGCGCCGCGCTGCTGGGCGGACGCGTGCGGGGAGAGCTCCCTAACCTCGCCGCCACCGCTGCGGGTGGGGGTGCCGGGACGGGATAGGGACGATGCTGATGAGCACGACGGTGGCGGTGGTGACCAAGGCGCGGGAGTGCCCATACATTTGGGCGCTCGCGGCGAACTCGACATTCGTTTCGGGGCTGATGGCGTGGGCGGTGGCGCAGGCCACGAAGGCCGTGCTGACCTCGTTCGTGGAGCGGCGGTGATTCTGTTCCTTCCTCTACCCATTTTTTTGGGTAATGTTTATGGTGTGGTGCATATTATTCTGAAAAAAATTCTTTTGATGAGCTACCTCTGTAGAATGAGGCAGATTTAGCATTCACTCTTGTGAGTAGTCAGTGAGCGAATGAAATTCAATGTCGAATCCATGCCATCTTTCACCTAGCATACTATCCAATGCTGCATCAGTATTGATAATGCTATCTCACAGAGTCAATTTAGATGTGATAGTATTTGTGCAGCAATTAGAAACAATGTCAATTGGGATGTTGCTTACGAAATTTAATCCTGTAATGAGGGGATGCGTTGAACTTGATAATTCAACAATCGATTTCGATGAAAACTACTATGTGCAAGTAGTGTTGTTACCGTTGGTCAACCTTAGCTGATTTTTTAGGTCAAAATTTACTGAATGATTAGACGTTGTGCTCAATCAATACTAAGAACCAACACAAGTCATACACACTTCCAACAGAATATAAAATGGAGACAATAAATTATAGCTATACTAGCTGTGACATCCTCTATTTTGTTGAATGTCAGTTGTATTTTCAAAACCCTAAAAATAAAATAAAAGGGAATTTTTATATACAAAACCCTAGTTTAAACATTTTTAAATTAGGTTTAAGCCAAAACCCTAGAAAACCTTTTAGGAAAATTCTGGAAATATTCCCATAAATCCTAAAGGCCACCATTTAGTTACACTCCAAATTTCAAGCCCAAAGCCCAAGGCTAGCCGGTGATTCCGTAGAGTATTGACATTCTGCTGGGAGCTCGTCGGACCTATGAAATGACAAGCAAACATTTGAGAATCAAGCCCAAACCTGGAGGATAGTTATTTGACACCCAAACCTATCCAACGCCAGAAGCCCAAGTCAAAATTCGAGGATTTGTAAAAATACCCAATTTGGGGAGTCCTAAACCTATTAGAATTAGAATTTGAGCCCAATTCAAATTCTACCCAAAAAAGGCCTGATTTAGGTCGACCAACACAGTGTAAATACACCCCAAGACCCCCCTCACCTCCACAACCCGTGCAAGCCATTGATCAAAACCCTAGCTGTCAAAAAAACCCTAGGCCGAGGTGATTTTCGAGGTAGAATTATCTATGCCTTGACCAAACCCAAGTGTAGGTACCACCATTGCGTAGAGCTCGTCGAGGCGGTCCAGATGGATACCTAGATCGCTAGTTTTGGTGAAGAATTGTGTGTTTTAGAGCTCGCTGGAGTTTTGGCCGCGCCGCCTCGCCGCCGTGACCTCGCCGACCACGCCCTGCCCATAATCAGCGCCCGCCTGTCACCGTGCGCCACCATGCCCGCCCGCCGCCCGTTTGCCGCGCCGCCAAGACGCATGCCCACGCCTCCGCTGCCACGTGTCACCGACGATTTCACGACGCCGCTCAACCGCGCCGCGCCATGTGTCGCGCCCTTGGCCTTTCCCGCCCCAGCGTCGCCGCCATGTGCCACACGTCACCGCCCCATTTGCCTCGCACCGCGCCGCCAACCGCAAGCCGCCACGTGCCCCCGGTACCACCCGTGCTGAGTAGCCGTGCCGGTTCGGCCGGTTCGGTCAGTTAAACCGGTTTATTTATTTTCAGGATTTCTGATTTTCCCAAATCTTTCATAAATTGTTTCCGGAGCATCCGAACTCCAAATTAGATGATTCCAGATCCATTAAATTCCATAAACAGGCTTGAATTTTATATATTTATTTCAGGTATATGTTTTGTGCATGAATTTTTTGTTCTTATGCATTTGCACCTACGCGTAGATCGTCCGTGTTCGCGTTGTTCGGTGTTTTTTAGGAGCTTTCCGAAGGTGGACCCCAAGTTACTTTAATAATGTAATCAACTAAAACATATGTGACGTGTGTTGACTAAAGATGGCAAGTTGGGTGGTTTTGTGGAATGATGATTGTGGTGGAGGTAGTCACCTTGGTCTAAGAACCCTTAACGTGTGGTTATCCGGCCAAACCATACAAACGCAACCATAATTGCTAACTCTAGCATGTCGGCTAACATTTGCTAGTCCTGGCTTAGTAGTTAGGGGAAATTGTTAACACACTTTACTTTAAAAAGATCAGGCTGCGGTCCGTCGGCTCAAGAGGGGGACCTGAGATGTCGAAACCTTAGAGGGGGTATCGGTGTTAACAGAAGGAACTAATGAATCGCCTTGTATCGTTACTTGGTCTGGGCTCCAAAGAAAAAGTTAAGATGCAAAAGTATCACTAGGCTTATGGGTAAAGTGTGCTACACTCTGTATAGGTTAAAACTATCATGATAGCCTCATGTGTTATCTAATAACCTGATGGGTTGGTTTTATTTGAGTTATTCGAGACTTGTGCAGTTCTGCAGAGAGGTTTTCGAAGCCGAGCTCTGTGTGTTACTTTGGGTTCCTGTTCTTCATTATCAATCATTAAACAAATGTTTTTACAACACTTTAATTAATTTGATTAGAGTAGGTGTTTATGCAAATTAGCCATCATGTACTTGTTTATATCCTTGCATTCATTATAAGGATTCTTGCTAGGTAGCCGTGTACTCACCGTACAAAACCACGGATATATCTTTGTTTAGGAGAAGACTCGGGTCCGGTTTGTCATATCTTTACTCTGCTGCATTATTTGAATTTTCACAACTTTTAACTATACCATATGGTCTTATTCAAACTATTGTAATAAGTGGTTGTGCTACAATTGTTTTTGCATTATTATGTTAATTTCTTAGTTAATTGTGATTGTGTTGTGATGCTCGACCATTGCCGCTCATGAGTTACTAGCATTGATATCTGGGACTAGCAATCGATCATGAGTAGATCCCGATTAAGACAGGGTTGTGACACTAGCACAATACACGAACTAGTTGAGGCAACTTTTGTTGCTTGCATAGCGATGCCTCTTATTCTAGACCAAATGGATCATACTTGTGTCCACGAGTAATGGACACAGAAGAATCAGATCAATATTTTCAAATATATTCTAAGCTTGCAAATATCCGTTCTCTTCCAGGTAGCATAGAACTTGGTTGGACATTGCTTTGGGTGAAGGACATCCCCCATCTTTCATCTTATTTGATATCTGTAGATGGCAAAAATGAATGAGTTTGTTAAGCAAATGGTTAAACTTGCTTTTTTACATGGGAATAATAGCACACAAGTGTTATGTACTTCCTCCGGTCACAAAAAGAAATCGCCGTTGACTTTTGAACACGTCTTTAACCATTTGTGTTATTAAAAAAAAGTTATATAAATATTATTTATTTATTTATGATTTGGTTTATTATTAAATGTATTCTAAGTATGACTTATATTTGTACATATTTGAACTAAATTATTGAATAATACGAATGGTCAAAGACGTGTCCAAAAGTTAACAATGACTTTTTTTTATGACCGGAGGTAGTACTTATTATGGGTAGTTGTTGGATGGTCAAAGCATACCAAAATGTTCTTAAGAAATGAGCAAATCGAAAATAACCTACAAGTGCAACATTTCTTAGGTTTGAAAAATAGAAGGAAATCGAACACTTTTCTATTTCGTCCAACTTAAATCAAACTAGGTAGAAGTGACAACTCAAAAGTGTCCATCGTGCAATAATAAACGGAAAAACTAAATACTGTTTGATTTTAATCCACTTACATTTTTCCAATATATGGTCATGGAGTTAATGCTAGTGGATATATGCACATAAAATAGAGGAATTGAAGAAGTGAACAGGGAAGGAATAAATATTTTATAATTGTCATTAGCATGTAAAGAAAGTGCTTATCTATGCTAAACAATAGTAGATCTTATAATATTGAAAGATGTAAACCACTACTTCCATTGTAAGGACTAGGCCTGTTCATAGGTTGTGTAACCCACCCAAATAACCCAATCCAACCTAACCTACCCAACCCATATAAAAATGTAACACATGGACCTAGTCGGGTTATTTCAAAACTGTAATTCCACAACTGAAATAAGCTAAATACAAACTTGATGGAATTCAAATAAATTTCACAATACTAAATCACAGCACATATCCAATTAGCATTTGCCATGGCAACACATGCCATCCTGTTCTTGCTAGAATTGAAATCTTAGAACAATAAACATGAATTCAGTCCGGTCTTTTAGTAAGCATTACAAAATAAGAATAGTATAGTGTATATCTTGAATTATCATGCTCCTGAGTTTAATGAAAAATATATCATGCATGCTTGGTATTTGCAGGCTAGTTATGGAAAAGTAATGACTGACACTCATGGGGCAGATTACAACTGATGGAGCGAACATATTGACCCTATTGCTCTATACATTAGTGGGGGTGGCAAGAAACATGGAAGATTTTCCATGCTCAATGGTTGCATGGATACTAGCGTTGTCTTGAGTATAGCGAGGTCAACTCGAGTCTCATATGTTAGCAGGATGAGTGCTCATGAGACTCGCCTAGAGTCGGAGCTAAGATAACATGCAGTATGTGAGGCTCAGCTGGCTAAGCACTTGAGGCAACAACATGAGCAATTAAGGCAGCAACAAGAGTACTTCGTGGCATGGCAGGCACAACAACAAGCAGCTCTACAAGTAAGTTTCTTCCATATTGTTTGTCATGCATTAATATGCCGATTGGACTTGCATTCAATAATTCTATTTACTCATGCAAAACTTGTCTATTTTAGATAATAATATGATAATTATGTCATTTGTAGGCATACGTGTCGCGACAGTTTGGAGAACCAATGGATCTCCCTCTATTTCAACCTCCACCTATCTTTGCATAGCCAGCTCCTGCCCCTCACCCTCCTAATGATGGTGTTGTGGGTAGCCAGCAAGCCGTCACTACGGATGGCCATGCTGTTTAGGCAACCATGCTTCGATGAGTACTTCTCCTTCGGTTTCCAACGTTCCTGCTTCCGAAGGTGATGCCGGTAGTGGCAATCGTTTGTACGATACTTCTGAAAATTGATATTTGGTCATGTCGGCCTTATGTTGCTTAGTTTTGCATGTGTTGAACTTGTATTACTCATATTTTGTGATGGACTTGTATGTACGGTGCGTATGTGATGGACTTCTATCACTCTTTTGTGATGGACTTGCATGTATATATGTGATGGTTGTATGCACTGCTATGGCTTTTATTAATTTGTGAAATTGGACGTGATATGTGATGTGAATTTGTTACCATTTATGATGTGTTGTCATGGCAAATATTAATTGGATATGTGCTAGGATTTAGTATTGTGAAATGTACTTTAATTTCATATAAAGTAGCAATTTAATTACTGGAACTCAGTCGTCGGCCAAGACTCACGTAAATACAACAGTGACCAGCAAATGTTGACGTGGCACTTATTTACGTCGGCCCGTGGCTCACTTAAGTAAGTGCCACGTCAGCTTAGGGAGCATGCCCTAAATCTAACGTGGCACTTATTTACGTGAGCCATAGGCTGACGTATAAGTGCCACGTTAGCTTTCCACGAGCCAGCAGAGACCGACAAAACATATTTACGTCCGCCTCAAGGCCGACGTAAATACGAGTTATTTACGTCGGGGGCTGACGTAAATACTTGTATTAACGTCAACGTAATTATGTGAGCTTATTTACATCGGCTTTGGCCTATTTATGACGGCTTTTGGCCCATAAATAATCTGGATTCTTGCAGTGAATATAAAGACTCTGCAGTGAGTCTCTAAATTTAGAGACTAAGATGGAAACTCTATCGGATCATTATAGAGACTAAACATTGAACATTTAGAAACTGAGATGGAAACTCTATCGGATCATTATAGAGACTAAACATTGACCATAAAAGTATTTTTGGAAACCTACCGACGATGCTCATATATATACATATATATATATATATATATATATATATATATACACACATATATATGTGTGTGTGTATATATATATACCACTTGGCGGACGGATAAATGTGTGTGTGTGTGTGAAATTTGCACCGCTTGGCGGACGGATCGCCGTCACATTTATTGTACATATTTGAATGCCATCACCAAAATCGCCGGTTACATCAAATTCTGTTTGCAAAAGAGTACCGTAATGATTGGAAGTTGTTTGGGCTAATTAAATAGGCTGAGCAAAATATTTGTACCAAAAAGGTTTGTCAGTTCGGGCAACCGAGAGTTTTTCAACGGGCCAACGAAACAAACCAGCGAGCTGCCTGCGCGTGGCGATCGGGTGCCGACTGCCGCATCACTAATGCGCAAAGCGCCCTAGATTACTTGGCGTGTGACCCTCCAAAACAAACAGATACTCCAGTACTAAAAAAACGACACATTGAACAGTGAAAGGCTAGCCAGCTAGTAGCAGTACGTGGTACTCGTACTGATACTAGTACCTAAAGTTGGCCGCATTTTCTCCTCGCCGTGGAAGGGTTGACGTGGACCGTTCACCGTTCATCCGCGACATTTCGGCTCTCTATGACTATGGTTCGGTTTGATTAAGTTTAGTCGATACTATGATCGAAATCATCTTCAATACTGGTTGGCAAGGGTTATTGGTTTTTGAACTGATACAACTTATCCGGGACTGATGTCCAACTGGTACTGAATTCTCATGACTCACATCTTACTCTACTAGCCAATTCACCCACCCTCGTTCTCGATATAACTGGGATAAGCATACCTTTTAGCCTTTTCATAAACGAGGCATCAAAATCAGTTTGTGTCACAAACGGGTACTATAAGCATGCATCAGTACTGGTTGGATTCCGTGGCAGTTGGCTTGCACCCGTCTGCTAGAGGGCTCTTTAGTACCAGTTTATGGCACAAACCAGTACTGGAAGCCTTGGAGCCAAGAACCAGAATTGATGGCACCGTCAGTACCGGTTTCAATCAATCGGTGATGATGAGCCAGTATGAAAGAACAATTTTCTATTAATGTGAGTTAAAAGTCACGAAGCTTTACAAAAGTATGAAAAGGTTAAAAATATTATTTTAAGATATTTTTTTAAGTTTTTTAAGTAAAACTTCATAAAGCTTCGAAAAATTATCATAAAATGTTACACTAAATAATATACATAGAAATAATAAATCTTAGCTCAATCGAAAAAAATCGAACCGAAAGAACCTCCGTTTTGACAACATATAAGAGGTGGATGTACGTGCATAAGGTGTAGGGCCGTCACTGAAATCTTGCTCCTGTTAATAGTGCGGCGCCCGACCGAGTTTTAATCGCCAAGACTAACACATCGTGATATCTTCGTCGTTGGATGGCTCTGCTTGTTCGATGTATAGACCATGCCAACAAATGCCACGTTTTGCTATATCTGAATTTTTTAAAATTGAGTTGTAAAGTTAGATAAAATTTGCATTCAACAAAACATGTGTCAGCAAGGCTGACGGGCCTTCGAACAGGTAAAGACCGACCGTGCCCTACTGCACCGATATACAAGGAGAACGAAGTACGTACTAGCTTGGTTGAGGATTCTCCCCTACCTTGAGGAAGAAAACATGAAACATATCATATGAATATGCTATCCCATCTGTTCAGCTAGCTGTCTAGCCTGTCTGTTGCTTGCCTTGTCAAGATTTCACCCTATTGATCAATCCCCTCGTGGTTATTTCGTCGCAATCTCTGAACGGTTTTTGTCATAAATCTGGACCTCCCTAAAGATGAGATTAATTTTGAAAAGAACTAACATATAATTAGGCAGCGTTTCCATTCCTAGGTGCTCTATGGACGTGTCAAAGTAAACTTATTGTAAGTACGAATATTGCCGTAGTAGTACAAAAAATTAAATTAATTTGAGTCATTTGATAAAAAATAATAGAGGAACTGTATTCGTTTTATACCATAAAATTTGATTAAATAATCATTTAGTAACCCCTCGGAGCAAATGTTTATTCCCTTGTTTTCCCCTGGTGGGTGATCCTCCCATGTTTATGCATTTTTTTCCGACCTCCTTTGCTTATCATTCATTTTTTACTTTCGTTTCTTTCCTTTTAATTATATTACCTGATTGTTTGCTTGTCCTTTCTCCCTGTTTTTTTTTTTCTCCCAGTAGCTCATCCAGTTTAGACACCATGTAATGCATTCTTTTTTTTTATTTGTGGGGCAGTAGGACCCACAGGAGGGCTTGCAACCGTCTGCATGGAGTTGAACAATTGTGGGTGAAATTTTCAGGAAAGCAAGCGTTTGTCGCGAAATACGGTACAGTGGCTGTAGCAAATAAAACTGGGGCGAGGAACAGGGCGTGGTCTCGTCTCGCTCGCACGGATCGGCCGTGTTGTCGAATCGTGGCTCGAAACGAACGTACGTGCCGCCCGCCGATCAGACTGGACAACGTAGAGGAACGGGCCACGGGCGGCCGAGTCCCGAGCGAGCCCCGAGAGGGCAGGGCAGCGAGCGAGGAGTGGGCAGCGTGCAGCCTTTTGCACTTTTGCAGCTTTGGCAGAGGAGAGGGCGTCAGGGAGGGATCCGGATCGTCTGACTTCACGCAAGAGCGAAGTCACCTGCAGTCAGCCATTCTCCACCGTCCATGCAAATCCAACGGCTGGTGCTGCTGCGGTCATTTTTCCAGCAAAACGTGAATGGGCTGGGCTGGGGCTGGGCTGCTCTGTTTCTTTTTTTCTTCGTTTCCATACCAGAACTAACACATTGCTGTTGCATATTTGGACTAGTATTATCTATATAAACAGAGTTAAGAATCTAAAATATATGAATTCCTTTTGAATATTTCCGGACAATATTCCAATCCTGCTAGCTACAAATTTCTGGACATGATTAGTACTTAAGCAATATATAGCTCCAATTAATATCCAGGTAGCTCTTCTACTACTACTTTGTAGCACATATAAGGGTGTCAAAAGTATCCAAATATTGAATTATCCGCGTCGAATCAGATCCGAATATATTATAGGCACGTATCCGAATCGAATCTAATTATCCGCATTTGTATCCATATCCGAAAATATATTCAACTATCCGAATCAGATCCGAAATAATTATCCGATATACAAATATAATATGTATAATATGCATCCGAATCTGAATCTAAGCTCAGGTGCTTGATAGAAGATTTGAAGGGGAAAAAATATGAAAAAATATTTTTGAGATCTTTGAGACAATTTGTACGAAGTTTCAAAAAGATACCTATAAAATATTTCAAAGTATAACCGATAGAAAAATGATAAATTTTAAGATGCAGCTTACAATCTGATTATAAGCTGAAAGAAAGCGAGCCTTTACATGCACTACTATTTAGAATATTTAAATAAGTTGGGTGGATACTTATAATGTAATGTGAATTTATAGATTTTAGGTGAAATAATATATTATAATGGTTAAATATACCATGCATGAGTAATATCTGTATCCAAATTGAAGAATATCCAAATCCAGATCCGATCCGTAGCCAAATTTTGGAATATCCGAATCCGATCCGTATCCGAATTTTGGTATATCCGAATCTGATCCGTATCCATTTTATAAATTCATATACGGATACGGTTTGACCACTATTCAATCCGTATCCGATCCATGGACACCCCTATGCACATACGTGAGACTTTGAGAGCTAAACTTTCGCTTCCTGTTGACGACATCATACAAGCACTAAATCGGTTCAACACTAATTAATTCAAATTATATCCAACAAAGGAAGTTTCCACCTAGGAAAATGACAAACCTATGAAAACTAATCTTTTTTTACATGTGTGAAAACTAATCGCTCTTCATCGCCGTTCTTTCATCCGAGTTCGGTGAGGCACCAAAACCGAGATCGGTCGTCCTTTTCCCTCCAAATGGTCGCCGCCTTGTCTTTGTTGGGCGAACAGGCTTTGGGCTGCCCCCGCCCGCTTCATCAAGGCATAACTAACACAAGCCGTTGGATTTGCATGGACGGTGGAGAATGGCTGACTGCAGGTGACTTCGCTCTTGCGTGAAGTCAGACGATCCGGATCCGTCAGGGAGATGTGCAAATATCCGGATAAAAATTCTCTGCGCCCCGGGTTTAAACCCAACCTCGTGAGCCCCCTTGCCTGATGTCCGCCACCTATCCCCTCACACCGATCTCAAAGCAGCTTGGGGAAGGCAGCGCGCGTGGTAAACAATTGGCCGCTCTCCTCCCGATTCCCCACTTTCCCTTGCAACACTTTCCCTTGCAACCGTAACCCTAAATCCTCCCCTCACCTTCTTTCCCCATCCAATCGCGCCGGCGCCGCCGTCCACCGTCGAGCTGGTCGCCGTCGCGATCCCCCTTGAGGCAGTGGCCGCCGCCGACATCCCCGTCGCACCTGTCATCGCAGCCCCCGTCCTCCGTCGAGCCGGCCGACGTCCATCGAGGCTGCAGCTGCCGTGGCTTTCGACGTCGAGCCACATGCCGCCGCCGCCGTCCCCGTCGCGGCCGGTCGGCGCCGCCATCGTCCCCGTCGAGCCGGCCGCCGTCCATTGAGGCTGCAGCCACCGCGGCTTCCAACGTGAAGCCCCCTGCCGCCGCCGCTGTTCGCCGTCGAGCCGGCCGCCGCTGTTCGCTGTTGAGCTGACTGGAGCGTGAGGATTGAGGAAGAAAGAGCTTTCATTAGATTTTTTAGGTCCCAATTGAAGTGTATAAACTTGTGCTTTCAAGAGTATTTGTAATTTTTGGTCCCAATTGAAGCGTATAAACTAGTGCTTTCATGAGTATTTGTAATTTTAGGTCCTAATTGAAGTGTATAAACTTGTACTTTCAAGTATATAATCTTGTTCTTTCAAGAATCTGTTTGGTCAGTTCTTATGCTGCCTCCAGAAATGTCTCAGCTTCCCCAATACCTATTACTCGTAAGCCACTTTTGTTGAATTTTGGCTTCTGGTGCAATGAACAATGAGGTTTCCTGCAGATTGAGATCAAAGGCCCAAAGATTGTTGATGTTCTAGAGGCAGCGTTTCTGGAAGCACACAGTATGTCCCAGTTTGGAATGTAACACACATCCATAATTTCTTTTAGAGACAGAACAATAGACAATGCAAAGCCATTTCTGGAAGCATATAACTGGACATACACAACCATTTCACAAAAGAGCACATAACCATTTCTGGAAGCACACAGCCATGTATGTATCTCTCTCAGTTTGGATCATACAGTGGCATTACATATAACAGTGAGCATCTTTAGCTCCAAAAGACCAAAACAAAACACAGTGTGCACATTTACTGTTGAAAACTTAACATTCTAGCGGTCGAAGAACCCCCATGAGCATCTTGAGCTCCAAGACCCAGCAGCAAGCTTGTATACCCCCCTTCGCAGAAATTAGGCATCATGGTCGAAGACCCAATAGCAAGCGTATTAGCCATCGATGCAGCTCCACTCTCATTTGTTGCATTCTCTAGACTTGCTTCTACATATGAAAGAGAAAGGAATCCTATTATGTACATATGCACATGGAAAAGTGGCATGTTTATCTGCATCTATCATACGTCGTTGTGACCTCAGATTATGTACCTTATTTGGACTAACAAGGTAGTGATTGTGTTCGAGCACAACTTTTTGCACTGTCCAAATTCCATTTCTACAAATGCTGAACTGAACACATGCTTTGCAAGAAGTTCTAGTACTAGCAGATTCTTTCACAGTGTCATGCTTTGAGTGATTACCTCGTTTTCCTTGTTTGCTGCAAACCATATGCTTCTGGTATATGGTCTGATCTCCTCTCCGCTTTGTGCGGCTCTTTCTAATACTAAACCCAGTCCTTCTAGCATAGGAGTTGTACATCTCATACGCCTCACCCTCCGACTTGAAAGCCATTCCAACTTGAGGAAGCAGTGAACTGTCTTCATTTATATCGCCCACCTGTCATAAATGAAATTAACACCGCATCACCGATAAGTGATGTTTCAAATAATCTGAAATTTTACCTAACCATTGAATGTAACATCGAAACAACACCTGGAATAAGAAGAGACACAATATACAAGTAAAATGTTGTTCTTTACCTTAGTTGGAGTTGTCGGCAAGGATGTAGTCCCGGTGGCAGGGGCAACCAGCTCGATGGGAAGGGTGGCGCCGTCGCTCGGGTTGATGTTTGGTGCGGCCGGCTCGATGGCGTGGGAGGTAGCTGGAGCCACGGAGGCGGCGGTAGGGACGGCGCCACCATCGACCCACTCTATGGCAAGGGCGGGCAGCTCCATCGCGGGGGCGACAGCCGTTAACTTGGAGGGTGTGGTGGTCGGCACCATGCTGTTCGGGTGCGGGGGCGGCAGGGGGCTCGATGGTTGGTGCCCCGGCGGCGCCTGGTTCGGCGGCGGCGACGGCGACGCCGCCCATGCCATGGCTAGGGTTAGGGCCTCGTTGCGATTTGGGGGGATCGGGATGGGGAAAGAAGGTGAGGGGCTGCTTTGAGATCGGTGTGAGGGGATAGGTGGCGGACATCAGGCAAGGGGGCTCACGAGGTTGGGTTTAAACCCGGGGCGCAGAGAATTTTTATCCCAAATATCCAGGGGTAGACACGCCGCATCGGTGGTACTTAGCCGTCGAGGCGCGGACACGTGTGCTGTGCTGCTCGGCTAAGGCTCGCCTGGCCTGGCCGCTTCTCCCTTTCCGTGACGGCACGCGACGGGCGCGGTTGTCGCGGCGCCTTCTGAGCGCGCGCGCCGTCGTCCGTGACTTCGCCGATGCGGCTGCCCGCCATCATATGCATCGGACGCGGGGGCGGTCGGACAGGCGTCGGACGCGCCCCCGTCCGATGGCCTGCGCTGGCTGTTTGATCTGCAATTCTCCATCCAACGGCCGGCGTTAGATCTTGTGTAAAAACTTGTTATTTTTGTATCACCATATAAAAAAAATCATAAAAAAATATAAATATTCTCTAATCAGTGTCAGGTCTCACATGTATTTTATTCAAATCTATATGATCAATATTCATTTATATAAATGTTTTTTAAATAAAAATCTAGATGTATAAATGTTGTATAGCAATACAAAAAATTTGGGTGGAAATATACACGCACTAGAGAATATTTATGATTTTTATTGATTTTTTTGAATTTTTTTACATGGCGAAACAAAAATAACAAAACTTTTCTCAAGATCTAAAGCTAGCCGTTGGATCTCCATCCAACGGCCAGTGCTGGGCGTCGGACGGGGGTGCGTCCGACGTCCGTCGGACCGCCCCCGCGTTCATATGCATGCATGCTTTCACCATGCCACCCCCTGCAAATCACACACCTACGCCAGCGCGCGGCCTGTGGGAGACGAGGCTTGAATTTCTTAGAGCATCCCAGCACCTCTCTATCACACCCTCTAAAACACTATTTATACATACATGAATAGTGTTTTTAGAGGGTGAGATGGAGAGGCTATTGGGGATGCTTTTAGGGTGGGAGAAGGAGCGAGAGAATTTACTCTATTGATGTTGTAAATTCTTGTTTCCCACTACCATTTTCATCGACCAATTAAAGGATTTTAACATGCCCTCTCTCACATCCCATTCCCTAACTCTAAATTCTTTCTACTCCAACCGAATGGGCCCGTGTGTACTCGGCGGTGTCGGGCATAGGTTTTTTAATCTGAATGCACGACAACGAGGAACACACTATCACGAACAATGTGCAATGTCAATTGACTCTATTTAAGTTGTAAATTCTTATTTTTCGTTTCAATTTCCATCAACCAATTAAAGGATTTTAACCCACCTTTTGTCACATCCCGTTTCCTCACTCTTCTCTCCACTCCAACCGAATAGGCGCTATATATATACTTTGCGGTAGAGGGAATGGCAGAGTAGAGTTTATGTGTTTTTAGGCTAAAACACTAGAGGAGCTTCCTATAGTTATATAGAGTATTTTAGATTGACACGTGCACCTAGACTCAGTTGCAAAGGTAGAGCTCGATGTTGTCGAATGTTCATAGATGTCGACATAACAAAATCTAGAATGTAAGGGGTGAAATGATGGCCACATGAGGAACTGCATAAGTGACGTAGAGACGTCTGTGAATTACGTATTGATTTGGTGATGTGGAGAAGACAGCAAGTTACGTGTTAACATTGAAGCATAAATGGGTTGTTCAACTTTCCTCGCCAGCTTGCTTTCTTTAGGTTACCTGTTTCATGCAAGCAACTCAATTTCGAGCCCTGCCTTGTTGGCAGCAATGCTATATACGCACAGGGTTTCTATATAGGTCTAGTAAGTTCCACAGGACGCTAATCATGGGGAGCCAATCGTTGCAAATCATGCACCGGTGACACTCTTTATTCTCGCCAAAGCAGCGGATCGATGAGCCGGATGCGAGGTCATTAATTAGCGCCACAATAATTCCACTTTCCTGCAATGATAGACGTGAGTGCTGATCACACAGTCACGCATATCTCGTAGGCAACTTAGCTAGATCTCCGTCACACGTCCGGCTCCGAACCATAATTAGCCTGTTCATGATTGGGAGCAGCCGCCGTGGCTGGCTCAGCTGACATCCACGCACCCATGCATGCACGCACAGCTCGATCGGTCACGGAGCTCAGTTTGGAAACAAACAAAACTATAGGAATAATAATGCAGTGCTAGCTAATTTGCCAAACCCAAGATGATTTTAGAAAGCTCTAGCTTGCATGTATATATAATTGCCAGTAACTTGATCTGATCGATTTACGTACATGCGGGTTTCGTGCTGCGTGTACCTACGTTGTACCAGAATAGAACACGTACGACTAATTAATACTACGGGGAAACCCGCCGCCGTTAACTGTCGATCGACCAGCGTTAATTAATCACCCCCGGTCGGACGTCACATGAACAGGTGACGGTCGCCTTGAGCCGGGATTTGATTAGGCCAAACATGTGGAGTAAGTGATCGGGATGGGTTTGCCTGCACTGTCCGAATGGACGGATGTTTTTACCCGGTTTGGCGCGGCCGCGGCGGAGCCGCGCCCGAAAGCTAGCCCGGTCGTTTAAAGGCTAAGCAACGGCTCGGGCCGCGGTGGCCGGGGCGCGCAAGCAAGAGAGCCGAGGCGATGCGCCGATCGATGTGGACGCCAAACCGTGACCCCGGCCGCGCGCATGCAATGCAGCCGTGGCACACGCCCCGCGTTGCGCTAATGCGCTCGTCCACGAGTCGAAAGGCGCAGCTGGGCACTGGAACGCATGCATGCACCGTCGTCTCGCACTACCATTGCGTTTGCTTGCTGCGTGCGTGCGCCGCCTGCAGTTGTGTTATTCCATGCATGGCTGGATCGGTCGATCGATCGATCAGTCCCTTCCTTCCCCGGCTTCTCTTTCTCCTTCTAGAGGTTCTTCGCTGGATCGATCGATCGGCCAGGCCAGCACACACACAGCGAAAACTGAGCGCACAGGCACACCAAGAGCCGCATTGCGATGCACGCAACGCGTAGCTAGCTAGCTAGCACCGAGCGGGCGGCCGTTGCTGCAAAGTGGCTGCGCGAAACGGCAGGGCGTGGCGTGACCTCGGCGGGGGCGCTGCATGCCGCACAGCTGGCCGGAGGCGGGGACGGAGCGAAGGCTGTGAAACGAAACGGACGCCCAGGAAAGGCGGGGAGGCCGGGGAGGCGGGGGCTTGGGGCGGACGCCTCGGGCCTGGGCGCGGTGCGTGGTCACGGGGGCGTCAGGCGTGGGTGGCTTCCTCAAGTGGCCAGGCCGCCCACGCACGCACGCACCGCGCTTTACTTGTTCCGGCGAGCGAGCCAACGAACGCGCGAAATGGTCTCTCTCTCGCTCTGTGTGTGTGTGTGTGAGCACTCAGCCGAGTTGGCGCATACGTACGCTCTACGAAGGCGGAAGGCGTCGCGCCAGGGACAAGAGAAGCCAGTGTGTGTGGGCCCACACGCCATGCCACCATTGCTATTTGCTATGCTCTCTCTCTCTCTCTCTCTCTCTCTCTATATCTCCCTATATATAGGAGGGTCGCCTGCCTTCCAGGTTCTCCAAGACCCCAAGGCAGCGATCCAGCTCATAGATCCTCTCCCCGGCTCCATCGCCGCCGCGTCGTCCCGGCCTCCATTGACTGCTCAGTGTGGCCTCTCTCTCCACTGAGCAAGAGGAGAGCCGCGTTCGGTTGCCCCAGGAGGAGAGAGAGAGAGAGAGATCAAAGATCTAGAGAGAGAGACATGGCTTTCTTGTCCATGGAGCAGCACACCTGGGCCTTCATCTTTGGTATCTTAGGTACATATATACATGCATATATCCATCCATCCATGGATGAATGCTACATCCGTGAGGTTAATTTTTCAGCCACTTTTGTTTTCACTCTTTCCCGTATTGTTGGAGATGCTCGAAGAACCAAGCAATCGCCCACGACGAATCAAGTTTAATTACCGAGTTAATTTCATCATCATATCGTCCTTGCTGCTAGCTTTGGTGATTACTAGCTTTCTAGCTCGTCTTCTTCAGTAGTGAGTAGTGAGTACTCTCTTTCAGAGATTGCGATCATGTCCCAAATAAATGGAGGCTCGTGCCTAATTAAAAGAACACCCTTCTAGGCTCTAATAACGAGGAGGTTACACCAAATTAAGAAGAAAATGAACCATGCGCATTAGATGTGCGCGCGTGTTAGATGTGCGTTTCACGAGAATGAACCCGACCCGATCGATCGTGTCCTATTCATCTTCTCCTTCTCATTTTGTATTGGCTGAGAGCCTGACATATATAGCTGACAACGTCTCTCTTTCTCTGCTTGGTCTTGCAGGTAACATAATCTCGCTAATGGTGTTCCTTTCACCGCTGTAAGCACCTCAGCTTCCTTAATTTCCTCTGTTTCAGTTATCACTTGTTGCTCCATACATATGCATGCATATCCATGCCCAGACAAGCAATAACCTTATTTTTTTGGGGGGCCAACAGTCCTATTTTATTCGTTCAGTCTTAAAAAACCATATATTTATTTCTGTCCACAATTTGTTGAGGTAACGCACATGTCAATGAATCCAAGCATTAGAGGTCACCATCGTCCATATTATTCTAGACTTTCGCTTATACCTGAAGACAACAGAAGCTCTGAAGGTCGCTCATTTTCACATTAATTAATCAACAAGGATTCAGGAAGCGAAAAAAATATCTTGCAGGACGTCGTTTCGAATAGAATAATTCTGAAAATGTCACTGTTCGTTAGGCGTAGTATAGTATTGACGACACAGATCGAGCCATGACTAGCTACTCATGAGTCATGAGTTTAATTAACTGACATCAGTGGAACTAATTACCTGCGTAATTACTTTCAGGCCGACGTTCTACCGCGTGTACCGGAAGAAGTCGACGGAGGGGTTCCAGTCGACGCCGTACGTGGTGACGCTCTTCAGCTGCATGCTGTGGATGTACTACGCCTTCTTCAAGCCCGGCGCCGAGTTGCTCGTCACCATCAACGCCGTCGGCTGCGTCATCGAGACGGCCTACCTTGCCATGTACCTCGCCTACGCGCCCAAGGCCGCCAGGGTGC
Source organism: Raddia guianensis (assembly GCA_036346415.1). Taxonomy (NCBI): domain Eukaryota; kingdom Viridiplantae; phylum Streptophyta; class Magnoliopsida; order Poales; family Poaceae; genus Raddia; species Raddia guianensis. The sequence continues at coordinate 31,524,411 of CM070535.1, forward strand.
TCACGGCCAAGCTCCTCCTCGCCCTCAACGTCGCCCTCTTCGGCCTCATCGCGCTCGTCACGCTGCTGCTCTCCTCCAGGGCCAGCCTCCGGGTCACCTTCCTCGGCTGGGTCTGCGTCGCCGTCTCCCTCAGCGTCTTCGCCGCCCCGTTGAGCATCATCGTATGCAGCTCATCGATCTCGTTCCATCACAACTGATCATCTCTAAGTAACGTTTACAGCTTGCAGCTTAACTCCATGAATGTGTTTGATGTGCAGAGGCTTGTGATCCGGACCAAGAGCGTCGAGTTCATGCCGTTCTCGCTGTCCTTCTTCCTGGTGATCAGCGCGGTGATCTGGTTCGGGTACGGGATGCTGAAGAAGGACGTGTTCGTGGCGGTGCCCAACGTGCTGGGCTTCGTGTTCGGGGTGGCGCAGATGGCGTTGTACATGGCGTACCGCGGCGGCGGCAAGAAGCCGGAAGCTGCGGCGGTGGGCGCGGAGATGAAGCTGCCGGAGCACGTGAAGGAGGTGGCGGCGGCCAGGGTCAGCTGCGGCGCGGAGGTGCACCCCATCGACGTGCTGCCGGCGGCGGCGGCGGAGCTCGTCGTCGCTGCTGCCAGTGACGAAGAAGCGGTGAAGCGCGCAGGCGTGGTCGTCGGTGACGACCATGGCGTGCTCAGGCCGGAGCAGATGATCAAGCCTGACCTGGCCATCGCTGTGCAAGTGTAGGTCATGTTAGGTAGCCTAGTTCATGCATGTAGTAATTCGATCTCACAAGCTGGTGGTATACGCACACCATTAATTAATTAATGCATGGAGACGCCTTGCGGAGGCCACGCAGATGTACTGGCTGGTGGCTAGCTAGTGAATATACACATGATCGATGCATATGCAGAGTTCGTGGCTTGGCTGGCCCGTGTAGTTAGTAGCTAGCTAGCTGATGGTCCATCTACATGCATGCACGCAGAGATCACAGCTAGGTTGGCGAGGGCACGCCATATTGCCATGTAAAACCGGCCTAAGGATCGATGGACCAGAGGATGGGAGGATGGAGAGAAAGAGCAGCGTTTATGTAATATAATGAAGAAGCCAATCTGTTTTGTTCTTTCGTTTGATTCGATTCATGCAGTTTCAACTCTGCAGAACAAATTAACATCTCTCTATAACAACAATGCCCATTCGATCTATCACCGAGGCATGCGCTCGATCAGCCACATCACGGCCCTGCTCCATGCGCCTGCCGTATGCATGGACGCACGCACGCGACGACACACCCACCCGTACGTGATGCATGCAGGCGGCGTCGCGACGGCACGACACGGCGGCTCGCACAGATCAGGACAAGCCGCGAATCTTAACGGGGCGTGCGTACGGCGGGACAAGTGTGCGGAGCGGAGCAGAAGCGAACAAGATTGCCTCCGGGAAAGCAGGGGCAAGCAAGCGCGCAGGCGCATGCGTCGTCATGTGCGCACGGGCGCGACTCCAGACGAGGACGAGGCTCTCTCCCATCCCAGCTCTAAAAGCTAGTAGCAGCACTGAAGAGAGACCAGCACTCCAGTACCAGTAGTCCAGTAGCACTGTAGTACTCTAGTACGTGGTAGTATTAGGGTCATGGCATGCATGGTGCAGATGCAGATGCAGTGGCACTATGCAGACGAGACGAGGTACATGCCAGATTGCCAGTACGTCAGTACGACGGGCGAGACGGGCCGGGCGCCACGTTGAGGTTTCCTGTACCTGCAGCCGCGCATGCAGACGCTGTACTGTCCTCGGTGCGCTGTGTTAGTGTGTTGTTCATGTGGGCTGTGGCCGCCCCTCCACTCCCCGGAAGCGCCGTAGGGTCGCACACACCGCGCGTACGTCAAACGCGAACCAACCGCGCTGCTACAAATCTTAGCTAGCTGCGTACTGCTACACAGTGTGCAGTGCTGCCTTCTGCTGCTACTTTTCCTTTCCCTTCTGTTTATTAGCTGATATGTGTCACTGAAGTTCGAAATTCGAGATTACTCACGTAGAAAAGTAAATCGGTTTAAACAAGCTGCGAAGCTTAGGATCCATAGCCTGTTAGCATCAAATCAAGGTTCAAGTTCAAGACGTGCTAGCCGATTTGATGCTATAATCGACAAGAAAATATATAATCAATCTTTGAAAAGACAAAGGGTAAAGGTTATAAAACTATTGGCTTGGAACGCATCTAAACCAATAGATTCAAATGTAACTATAATATCAATATCATAGATCAGATACTGGAGTGAAGAGACGCGAGAGCCCCCGTGCCGTCCTGCTGGGCGGCCCGAGCGGCAACCCATCCCAACCTCGCCGGAGCCCCTATCGCCGGAACCCTCGCCGGCCGCCGGGCGGTGGCTCGTGGGCGGCTGGCCGATGGCGTGGTGGTGCGCGGGCGGCCTACCGGCCCCTCTTCCTTGGTCGGCGTCCCCCCCCAGTGGGCGCGCTATTGTGGCTGGATCTAGGGCTGTCGCCGTCGGCCGCACCTTCAGGCTCATTGTGGGCGCCGCGGTTCTTTAATCGACGGCCTACTCCTGCAGCGCCCTTGGCCCAAGGGTTTAGCGGATGGCTGCGTGCGGTGGCTTCATCCTTCGGTGCGCGGCTCCGACCATCCTAGGCCTCCTCCTTCGGCGCTCTCCCAGCGGCTTCCAGATCTGGGAGCGGCTAGTGGCGCGGCGACAGTGCGCGGCCGATGGCGGCCGGTGGTCAGCTGGCAGCGCCTCTACCTCCCTTCGATCCAGAGGCAGTGTGCGGTTTCCGGCCGCGTTGGACCGCGGTGTGTGCGGGTAAGGCGCCGGCGAGTGTTCCCCTGCGCGCTCGCGACGGGGGCTCTTGGGCCAGGTCTCCATCGGCAGCGGCTTCCCGGTGCTCCTCCCATCTCCGGTGCTTCCTTCTTCCGTCGGTGTTTGCATGTTCGCACCCGCCACGTGTCGTCCCTCGCAGGATGCGCAGCGTCCTTTCTCTTCTTCCCGCCTTCGTGCGCAGTGGTGGAGCTTGCCGCCGTTTGTTTCCCTTCCACCTTCGTTCATCCCTTCCCCTAGGCCCGTCTAGGTAGCGACCGCCCGGGAGGCCGCCCTGTGAGGCCGGATCCGCGGGCAGAAGGCTCGAATCTGGCGGCAGAGTGGTCGGAGCAGTGTGCTCTAGGGTCGTGGGTCCGGTGGCCTCGTAGCTCGGCGAAGCTTGGCGCCGGCGTCTCTTCGTTCTTCCCCTCCCTTGGGCCATCTGGGTGGAGACCGCCTAGGGGGACCGCTTTGTGTGGTCGGATCCGTGGGCAAGAGGCCTAGTTCTGGTGTCGTCAACCTGAGCGGTTGGAGCAGTGTGCTTCAGGGTCGTGTGTCCGGTGGCCTCGTAGCTCAGCGGAGCTTGCCACCGGCTTCTTCTCCTTCCCCCTACCCTTGAGCCCGTCTCGTTGGAGACCGCTTGGGGTGTTCGCTTCGGTGCCTGGTCGGAGCGGACGGAGCGGTGGGCTCCTTGGGTGGTGTTGGCGGCTTCTCTGCTCCTCCCGTGGTGGCGTGATGGGCCGTTGTCCGTCCCTCTGTGACGTATTGACCCCCGCTTCTAGCTTGGTCCCGTCCTCGCCTCCTTGCCCTCCCCTCCCTGCGAGGTGTTCGGTGACGTAGGTTTGCGTTTTCTGAGTTAGTGGCGGGGTTTGGTTGGCGCCGTCAGGGTGGTGCGGTGTTTGGTCGATTGCGCTTCCCTTGCTTGGGCCACCTAGCGAGGTGGCCCGTCCTCGGCGGCTGTGGCTGGTGACGTCTGCCCGATGTCGTCCCCGTTCTCCGCCCCTTGGACCGGTCCCGTCCTCGCCTTCTGGTCCCTCCTCTTCTCCGAGGTGTCAGATGGCGTGGGTGGCGTCTTCCGGGTCAGGCTTCGACGTTCGTGGACGCTCACCGACTTTGCTTCCTCGGCCGGTGGCTTGGTGGTTGCTCTTCGCCCTCGGAGGCCTCTGTGCGCTAGCTTGCAGCGATGGTCTTGGACGAAAGCCCTGCCCTCTTGGGCTGGTGATGGCGTCACCTCGGTGTCGTTCCCTTGTTGGAGGCATCACTTTCGGGCCTTCCCCTGCCTTGAGTGCAAACTCTAGCGGTTTCAGCGACGGCGGCGGGTTCTACCCGTCGTTACCTTGTTGAAGGCGTCGTGGTCGCTGCTCTAGCATTGTGGGTGCCCGTTGGGTCTGCTGCTCCAAGTGTCGCTCGTCGCTGTGGGTTTGTAGGTTGGGTGGCCGGCGGTGGCCGGTGCTTTCTTTTTCTCCTTTTCTACTCTCAGGTGTGTGTCGCTTCGAGTGCGTTCTCTCCGCGATGGCGTTGGTGTCCTAGCTCGGCTGTGGTTGCAGCAGATTGTCTTTGCGGTTGTACCCCGTGCTTACGGGTTTTTTTTTTTTCTCTTACTATATCAATGAAATAGGTTGGCAGTGCTCCTGCCCCTCTTTCAAAAAATATCATAGGATCACATAGATAGGTAGATATGGAGAAACAATAAAGAACCTACTACTAAGTCGATTGTATCAACAAAGCAGCAAAAAGAAAGTAAACAATCTACTAACTAGCTGACGTCTAGCAAGTAAATCACGGGGTGAACTATTGGCCGATCTAAGTCAACACGTGTCCTATGTTTTGTGGGGTTAATCGGATATATGCCACTATACATCTTTTCTATTCAAGATTTCTCATTCTTCCTTTTTAAAAAAAGGGCACATGCCCACGGAGTGGCAAAAATATTGAATAAACACAGTTTTCTAATGATATCTAATATTACCTCTGGTCATAAAAAGTAGTCGCAGTTGACTTTTGTTCACGCCTTTGACCATTCGTCTTATTCAACAATTTAGTTCAAATGTGTAAAAATATAAGTCATACTTACAATACATTTAATAATAAACCAAATCATAATAAAATAAATAATATTTATATAACTTTTTTGAATAAAACGAATGGTCAAAGGCATGTCAAAAGAACGACATTTACTTTTTTTCAGAACGGAGGAATACAATCTGAGAAGAAAAATGGCAAATCTAAAATAAAAAGTTGTGCAGTGGCGTATCAGATTAACCCTTATATATTTGGGACACAATAATAGTCTAGATTTATTCAAAAATGGTTCCGATGAAAATATCAGTTCAGTCATAATTGGCAATATGTGCCAGACAATTTCTCCATCGATTTTATAACCTAAAACAGGGAAGACTGCTACATATATAGAGTTAACTACTCATGATGCATTTTTTACTTGGAACCATGTTGCGACAGATTTCCAATGATCGCGATCAAGAGGAACAATGAGCATGCTACGTAGAGAGAGGAGGGGAGTGATAAGAATACGAGCAATCAGGCTAGTTCCCCCTCCACCTCATTTGTGGCCACAAACGAACCCTAAATTGTTCCCCTACATTGGACAGGTGCATGGCATCAAAAGTTGTAGATGTCAGCATCATACAATGTCGAGTGGTACAACAATCAGCACTCCATAATGACGCGCGGCTATGGAGCAAGAGTGATAACACTACTACACATATGCATACCACTATTAGTTCTAAACTGCCATTTTTGTCAGTTTTGAAACCGGTATAGGTCAATCGAGAGTGATATATCCTTGGATATCACTACCCATTGAGGACTATGCATGGTCCTAGATTCTGAGAAAAGCATCACTACCAATTGGTCTCTCCAACCGATCGTATTGATGGTGTTGTTCTCTGTAACAGTAGGGGCACCATTATCACATGCTTATATCTAGCTATATCACTATCACAATTAATTGTTAAGCCACTAAATATCACACATTAAGAACTTTATTGCAGATGTATTTACAACTTCATTCGCAATAATTAACCTTATTCACGGTAACATCATTTACATAACATATTAGTTAATAATTACAAAATATACATGAATGATCAACCTCAGGAGCATTAATTAATAGGAATTTTATAATTCAAAAAATAATTAAGTATTTCATGTTTTTGTTCATCTTAGATTACAATTTAGGCTCTGTTCTTTTCAGCTTAACAATTTAACAAGCTTAACGATTTATCTATGTTTTGAAAAAACATATGCTTTGGGTTTTTTAGTTTGTTTTTTTGCTCTCTCGAAGGTGGGTCCTAACGTGTTAAGAAAAAAGTCAAACGAAATAGATTCATTCAGATTAGCTCCAAATAACAGGACCTTAAATAACAATTAATTATTTTATGTTTTCTGTTCATCTTTATGTGTGTCTCTCTTCATGGCCATACATGAACTCGTCGGTACACTTACGGGCCATGTCTCCATGCTTGTTCATGCATGGAACTCGTCTTTTGGATTTATGACCTCATCAACAACCAGAAGCGCAGCTGCTCTGCCGAATGGAGGGGTTGATAACGTCAGGCGGATTAATGGGAGGTTCCTAGCCCACCTTCTAAGGAAACTGATGATGGCTCAAGTCTAACTCCACTTCTTTTCTAACCTGTTGTTGTATGATCACCTTTGTTACAATTAGGAGTTCTTGTAGGTTATCATATTATCATGCATGTCAGACCTTGGATATCTGCTGACTCCATACGTACGTCTTGTCATCCTAGGCAAACCAATCTTCAACGGAACCACGCCAACATCTCGGCTATTATATATCTATTTACATTACTAAATTAGAGGAAAACGGAGCCACCACGTTAGTCCACATTACCCAGATTATTTGAGTCGTTCGATCAACTATTGGACCAAATTATAACGGCCTAGATCAATCAAAGAAATTCTCACATAAATCAAGAAAAAAATAAAAGATCTATGCCGCTGATTTTTGTGGGGCCAAATTATAACGGTTTAGATTAAAATAAAAATATTAGAAATTCAGATTAAATACTAAAGATGATATAATATGATTATTTTAGCCATTCGATCAATGGTAGGACCAAATTATAATGGTCTAGATTAATCAAAAAAATTCTCACATAAATCAAGAAAAAATAAAAGATCTATGCGGGCTTAGATTAAAGGAAAATATTAGAAATTCATATTAAATACTAAAGCTGATATAATATATTAGATATAAACTATATATCCAATCTGATATATTACAGATAGATTACGAGTTAGAGATAAACTCTTTATGAGTAAACAAATATAGCCATGCAAACGCGTGGGCCACCTCGCTCATTTATAACTATTTTGACAATACTTTTAAATACTTTCAAATTACTATTGCATATTTATAACTACTTTGACAATACTTTAAATACTTTTTATAAAATATAAATATATAAAACTAATATGAAAATACTTTTAAATACTTGCACGTACTTTTAAATATTTATAATTCATTTGAAACTACTTTTAAATACTTTTAATACTATGAAATATTTATAACTCATTTGAAAAAACTTTTAAATACTTTTACATACTATTAAATATTTATAACTCATTTTAAATAATTTAAATACTTTTAGAAACTATTAAATATATAACTCATTTTAAAAATTTTTACATATTTATAGCTCATTTGAAAATTCTTTTAAATACTTTAACATACTTTTGAATATTTTTAACTCATTTGAAAATACTTTTTCATGGTATTTAATATTTATAACTCATTTTAAAATTCTTTTACATATCATTATATATTTATAATTCATTTGACAATATAATTCATACAGATGACATGAAGCCATACTCATAATTCATAGACAGGTTAATACGACTTTATCTTTTCTTATGGCAAGCATCCTTCCTACACAAGAAAGTAGAATATGCAATACAGTTGGAATTATTTGGTAACAAGCTTTGTTTTAACAAGTGTTCCTTCCTTATGATCACGGTGTACATAGGAAACTTCCTCTTTATCATTCAAGATACTAATGTCGACATCCATTGCAGAAGGAGCTAGCTCATCGAGTTGATTGTACTCTTCTTTATCTATGACGTCCTCAACTCCGACAATCCTTCTTTTACATGAAAGAACCACGTAGCGCCTTGCCTGATCGCTACTGGTAGTCTTGACCTTCTAGTTCTTGCTTTTGGTAGACTTGACCTTCCGCTTCTTCGGTTTTCTAGATAACTTGTTTGGCTTCATACGTAGTTTCATGTAACAAGCTATCCTTTGGAAGCAGCTTCTTTATTAGGTATAACCAACTTGCTAAATCCCTTATTAGACAATCCATTTCTTGCCTTTAATTGCATGAACTCTAGTGTGGTATGCAAGGCCCTGTCCACAGTTTGGGTACAACAGTGTTCTGTGATCCTCCCACAGGCGCTGGAACTTTTCAAATTATCTTTCATCTATGTAGCCTCCCTCTCCATCACCCAACATCTGGTCTAGCTAGCTTGTCATCACCAAAGCCCCCAATGTATCTACGAAAGAACCATATTGGGTAGCATCCACGATATTGTTGTCTCCCTTTTTCATCATCGTCTTTCTATCCATTCATCGCCATGCTTGGTCTAACAGTATAGTTTGACATGAAACCTCTTTGGAACAAATGGCTATGGATGGGCCATGAGTTCGAATACTCCTCCTCATTCATACAGTCTACGCATGAACAACATATAAAATATGACGACTTGTATGTAACGGCTGCACAATTAAAAGTTTGAATGCTCTCAATGAACTCCTTGAGCGTCGGTTGTTGTACATCCATAGACGGTCAAATATTTCATAAAATTCAAATTAATCTAATATTTAAGTTTCTTATGATTACCTAATCTCATTGAAATTTCTTTGATATATGCTATCAACATGATGAATGGAATGCAATGGTCTTATAAACATCATGGTCCAAATATAGCTACAATAATTCATATACACTTGCATGATATAACAAGAGGAATATATGATTAATTACATTTGCATGCATGATATATTAAGTCTACCCATATACAGTCCGATAATAAAAAAATTGAAATACAAAACAATCACACATAAGAATATATGATCAAACAAACATTTTCTATTAATACAACAAGCAAGAAAGTACATTTCTTTGCCAAGACATACATTAAAGTGAGCAATACACATAAAATTAGTGAAACATGCAAATCATCATTTTCCTAGTTTCTAGAGCGTTATTCACAATCATATTAATATTTTCATATTTATTTTAGAAACATGATGCATGGAATGCAATGATAGCAATGGTAGCATTGAAATTGTTCATATTTAAATAATAATGCGACATGGGAAAATATGAGGAAGAAATCTTTTAAGAGCCTTTAATTATGTAGTGGTGGGCTTGCCAAACATTCTAAAAAGGGAAAAACCCACATTAATCTTCATTCTCGATACGAAGTCCAAATAATTTCTTGAAATGTTGAGAAATCTTCCAACCATAACCAAAACTTGAGCTAGATACCCACCTTCATGGGAGATGCATCATAATCTAAGAAAAAACCAAGTATATATACACATCAATTTTTTGCAATCTACTTCAAGAAATTAATTGGTCGTCCTTTTGGATTTAAAATAATTCATCGATCATGGAACCATAGCCTAAATTTGAGTTCTAGACCCACACCATTAATGGGAGCTACATCTTAATCTATGCAAAACTCAAGTATACAAATCGAGTTTTGTGCAACCTACTTAAAAAATTGATCGAGCTAGATCTTCATTCAAAATAGTTCATCAGTAATGGAAAACCACTCTTTCTTTATATTAAAAGCAAAGAAGCAACTACACGTAACTAGCTACAAATGAAGTGAGGGTAATGTTGAGCACTTGGGTTGCAGTAAATTCACCAAATTTTGAAAATTTGGGCAATACCTCCCTACCACCCCACCTCTCATGTTCTTGGTTGTGGCAGCGTGTGGGGAGGAAGAAGACTAGCTAGGTTTAAATAGTGCTTGAAAATAATTACTACCAGCTTGTATCATGACCCGATAATGATTATGTACATTACTACCGGTTTGAACCCCAAACTAGTAGTGATTGTGCCTCAGTGAATCAAATTATGCAACAGCATCACTACTGGTTCGTGGCTCTAATTACTGATAGTGGAAGCCCCACTCCGACTTTGTAGCCGTTGAACTGGTAGTGATGCAACCATCACTAATTCACATCCGACCAGCAGTTGATGGGCAGTTCTTTGATAGTGTAAGAATCCATGCAAGAGCTCTTTCAAGTGCAACCATAACACCTCGTTAAAGTGCTAAATTTTGTGGTTCCATATTTTGAGTTTTGTGATTTCATCGTTTGTTGTTTTTATATGCATTGAACAACGATTCTACCTGCAACTGTCTAAAGTGGAAGGAGTATCTTTGTACATGCCAAAATGTGGTGAAGGAATGAGGCGGCCTCACCAATTTGTATGCATGTCTGAAACTGTGTGTAACACCCCAAATTGGGGATGAATTTAAAATTTGCGTCAATTCAAATTTCGTTTAAAATTTTGAATCCTCTGACACGTGGGTCCCGCTGTCAGCCACTGTGGCCCCCTCTCTCCCTCTCCTTCTCTCTCCTCTCTCTCTCTCTCTCTCCTCTCACTGCCTCGCCATGCGCTCGACGCCGCAGTCTTTGAGCAAGCACCATTGTCGCGTCGTGGTGAGCTTGCCTCCCAGCTGCGTGTTTCGCCGTGTCGACCCTTTGGCTGGTCCTCGGACTTCGCCGCCCTCCTGCCGGAAGACCGTCCGCCGCCGGACCGCCAGTAAACGACGGAGCTCGTCGGTCCACAAAGAAGGATCCCGCGTGATCTCCTCGCCACCGCTTTCGCCTCGGCTCAATTTGTCAAAGGCTACGCCTCTTCTAGCCCGCACCGTGCCTCGCCTTGCCACCGACCGCTAAGCTCGCTGCGTGGCTAGCTCCCGTCGCGTCACCTTAACAGTCCCCGACGCAGGACCCCGCTCCGGCATCCATTCCCCTCTCTGCCGCCCCCTTCAACGAGGACCGAAACCCTCTCTCGGCGCCGCCCCGCCATTTTCCCCCAAATCAGATTCTCGCCGGCGCACTCGGGAAATCGACTAGTCCGTAAGCCATCCGTCGATTCCTCTCGCCCATAGCGTATTGGAGATCCCCTTGACCATTCCCCTCTTCCAATTTCAGGCGAGGACCTCGGAGCCGGCGTGCCGTCGTTGCTCTGTTTCGGCCGCCGCCGCATGCTCCGTTGACCATCGTCGCCGTCCATCCTCGCGCCCGTCTCAAGGCCCCGTAAGCACCCTCAACCTCCCCACATGCTTCCTGCACACGCATATGGCTTGTAGATGCTTAGCGCATGCTCACGCCGCCAGGTGAACTCTCGGCTCGGCCGCCGTTGCCGCGCCGCCGCGTCCGGCCACCATTGGCCTCGATGTCGGCACCGCTAGGATCCCTAGGGCCCGTAGATGCTTGGGCGCTAACGCTCTTGGCCAGAGTGGCCCTATAGCGCCGTCGCGTCGCGAGCCGCCGCCGCCAGCCACGTCGCCCGTCTGGAGGAAGACGACGACGGCTAACCGTAGGATGCGCGCCAAGATTCGTGCGGACCGTAGACGATGCGTCGTCAACATGCGGGCCCCAGCTGCCAGATATTGTTTCACGCGGGCCCCGCTGGTCAGGATACCCTTCGCCCGCTGGCTCCGGCCTCGGCGCTGAGTCGCTGACGCGTGGGCCCCTGGTCCCCTCTGTCGGGTTAAGTGGAGGCGCCTCTGGAGCAAGGCGTGACCCTCGCATGGTTGCGCCTCTCGAAATGCCGCCTTCGACGTCTCCCTTCGGCCAGCGCAGGCGCAACAATTCGCTGGGCCGTGGGCCGATTTAGCCGGATGGGGCCGCCCGCTGGTTGGCTCGGCCTGCAGGGTTTAATCCCTTTTTCCCCACGATTTGCCATTTAATAAATTACCAAATATAGGTTCTAAATTATTAAAAATAGCTAATCACTCCCAAAAATTCTATAAAAAATTAGATAAATATTAGAGATGATATTTGATTTTATAAAAATATTAAAAGCCTTCACTGTATAGGAAAATTTCGCACTGTACGTTGAAATTAGAAGTTGCTTGTATAGAAATGATTAAGTGAATTTAGGGTAATTGCTGTTTATTAAATTAATGGCTCAGATCCCAAATAATCTCTAGAAAATATGTTATTTAGCGAGTGTCTCTATAAATCTGAGAATATTCCAAATTAACATTTCCACTTAAATACATATATGAAATTATATTTATGTTCAAGGGACATTTATTGCTAGACACCAACAATTTACTTGCATAATCTATTTAGGTGCTGATCAAGAAATATATTCAATAATGTTTAAAAACCTAGAACCAACTCTTTATCTAGAAACTTTACTACTTGTTAACCCCCGTTAAACTCTAACCCTAGCGTAGGCGAAATTTTCCTATATATATATTAATTATACACATGTCATTTTGCGTTGACGAGAAACCCTAATCACCCTCTTGCGACTTACCGTACCAAATCGTCTTTTGGGTTTAGAGACTATTATATATATTACCAATACTATTTAGTAATGCACAATAGCATGCATAACATATCATATGCAAGATAGGTTCGCTAATCGATCTTAGGCTTATTGACGAAGCTAGGATCTATACCGAGCATGCATCATGAGTTTCCATCGCATTATTAGTAGTAATTGTGGTTTGTTGGTATGATTAGACGTAGGCGACCCCGAAGGAAGGTTTGGGGACGCTGAAGAGGACCACCTCCCGGAACAAGGCGAGTTAACACTTACTCTTTAGATGTAGTTCGTATTAGGGAGAGACAGCGACTTTCCCTAGTGCGGATTAACATCACTAATATCATGTTCATTACCCAGTTTTCCTTAAACTATGTTGTTTAACTACTAAAGATGCATGCTTATTAGATTGCCTAATTGTTAATCATGTTATACTTATACATGCCTGCCTTGAAATGTTTTAGCCTTAATGACTGTCTTGATTGTCATTGCTCTTGCTAGCTCATGATTAGTCTGGTAACCACTTTAACCCTACCTAATGGGTAAAATTGCTTAGACCGGCTTAGGCTTAACAAGTCTTCTGGCTAATCGCCACGGAACGGTGAACCGATATTCACCGGACATTCACTATTCTCATTTAATATGACATGACATATGACAGTTAGGGCTGGTAGATGCATGTTGGGCTGCTTGTGCTTGTGGGTATGTATATGTGGGGACTTGGTCGGTTTGGATCAGTCGTTTGGGAAAGTCCATGTGTGTGATGAGATGTGGTCGATGACCGTGGAAGTAGAGAAGGAATGGGGGGGTTGCCCCTAGTTGGATTTGGACATCCGGAGGGATGAATAAGGCATGAGATGCCTAGTGCCGGGTTTAGCCCGGGGAGCGTTTGGCAGAGTGCCGAAACTGCCCTATGAATTGCTTTAGCGTTTGAAAGAGTGCCAAAACTGCCTTAGGGATTGTTTTAGCATTTGGCAGAGTGCTGAAACTGCCTTAGGAATTGTTTAGCGTTTGGCAGAGTGCCGAAACTGCCTTAGGAATGGTTTTAGCGTTTGGCAGAGTGCCGAAACTGCCGTAGGAATTCGTGTGGCAGAGTTCCGAAATTGCCCCATGTATTAGTGTTTGGCGAGTGTCAAAGCGCCTAGGTATTCGTTTGGCGTAAAGTGCCTGTATTCGCGCGCCTGTGTATTCGTTTGGCGAGTGTCAAATCGCCTGTATTCGTTTGTATTCGCGAGTGTCAAACTATCATGAGTATTAAGGAAGCGTTTGGCAGAATGCTGAAACTGCCCGGTGTAAGAAGTGGTATGGACTGGTTGGGAGCAACCAGGAGAAAGTTCCCGGGGAACTGATAAGTTGGTATGGTGATGGTGTAAGCTGGTTGGGTTTACGATCAATGGTTGGTCAATTTGTGTGTTGATTGTGCATAAGCTGGCATGGATTGAGGTGATTATATAAGCTGGTTGGGTTTAAGTTGAGGGTTGATTGTTTGTGTGTTGATTGTTGTATATGGCTGATAGTTAGTTTTGGGATGCATGATTAACATGGAAACCTCTGATTTATACATACAGGACAAGTATTGGGTAATGCTAGTTAGGTCATTTTTCAAAAGTCTTACAAACATGGCTTTACGCAAATAAAATAACCCTCCCCTCCAAATAAAGCCTTCTACACTACATGCATTAAGGGAAGTGTTAACTAGCCAGCGTTTGGATGACGCTGACCTCGCCTACTTATCTTCTTTAGCCGATGAAGCCGAAGATGACCCTTACGCGTGTCTCGAAGACGACGGACAGGACCATGGTGGACCCGAGGAGTCGTAGGGTTGCTCCAGTCGCTGAGGGACCGTAGTCGATGGGATTTCTTTTGGGTAGATATTTTGTTGTCCGTTGTACTCTGAACAATGTTTTGTAATATTAAGGCGTGTATGGGCCGCCTTACTAAAGTCGCCTATGAGCGCAACACAGTGATGTAATATTCCGAAATTTATTCTATCGATGTATGCTTGTATCGGCTACGTGATCTTTCGCGCTAGCGTACTGATCCAGGGGCTAGTGCACGGGATCGTCAACCCTCAAGGTAAGTTAAAATTGAGGGGTGACAAAGCTGGTATCAGAGCCTGCGACTGTAGGAGCCATATGACTTAGAGGTCGATATTTGGAAAATTATATGTATATTCCTTTTAGATGTATTTTTATGTCTAAAACACCTCTAATACTCTGCCTATCGGTTCTAACAAAATTATTACCAAAAGTTTTCGGTAGATGAATCGTTGCCGCCAACTCTCCAACATCGACAATTTGTCGATGGAGCGCTGGAGGAGATCTGCCTGTTACGTTCGCCGCACCGGGCGGCGGACAATCTTCTGAGGGTGGGCGGGGGGGAGAAGAGATGGCTCCTCCACCACTACGATAGGAGCCTTGCCTACATGAGCCTTGCCTACACGAGACGTCAGTGAGAAGTTGCAAGAGCTTTAAAAAACTACCGTATTTCTCAAAACTTATGTTTGCATTATTCATTGACTTGAGTGATTCTGCTTCTTGTTACTTCTCAGTTGAATTTAAAATTAAAAATTCATGCATAATCATTTATTCCAATATATATATACTATAGATGGCAAGAGGTAGAGGAGCCGGACGGGCTTGCGGTGTTGGTGCCGCAGCGGACGCTGCTAGAGGCCAAGGACGAGGCCGAGGTCGTGGTCGTGGTCGTGGTCGTGGCCTCGAGGATATTCCGGCGCCACCACCGGGGGAGCCGACCCTAGGTCAAGTCATGGCGTACCAAGCCCAAGTGTTGGGCGAGGTGCTCCGTGAGAGGAGACAAGTTAAGAACCGCCGTGGAATGAAGCTTGCGGATTTCTTGCGAGCAAAGCCGCCAATGTTCACGCATGCCAATGAGCCAATGGAAGCCGAGGACTGGCTTCGCACCATCAAAAGGAAGCTAGCCCTTATTCGGTGCCCTGAAGAAGATAAAGTGCTGCTCGCTACCCATCAACTTGATGGAGCTGCTGCCGACTGGTGGGAAAACTATGTCACCGCCCATCATGGTGACGCCGAGGAAGGCGAAGAAGCCGAAGAGGAACCAGCTGAGCAAGATGTCCAAGAGGGACAAGGTGGGAATGGAGAGGATGCCATGGAAGATGAGGCCCTGGGCGAGGATCGCCAACCCCTCGCCAACCAAGGAAGAGATATCCCATGGAGCGAGTTTGAATCTGCCTTCAGATCCTTCTATGTGCCCCGCGGTGTCATCCGCATGAAGAAGCAGGAGTTTCGCCAATTGAAGCAAGGGAACTCCTCGATCAATGATTACCTCACTCGCTTCAACCAGTTGGCCCGGTACGCCCCGGGAGATGTCGAAGATGAAGATGAGAAGATCGATAAATTCTTGGAGGGTATGCTCCCTACTTTGCGCTCTCGCTTGATATTGCTGGATTATCAGAACTTCCAACACATGGTGAACAAGGCTCTGATCTTGGAGAACGAGATGAAAGGTTTGGAGGTCTCTCGCAAGAGAAAGCTGGCTGCTCGAGCCGGAGCAAGCTCAAGTCAGAATAGGGCGAGTGGGGCGAACTTTTCGCCTACGTGATGCAATATCAACAGCATACGCCCAAAGATGCCGCCCAAAGACCACCTCGGCAAAATCACGAAACCGAGGCTACCAAACCATTGGGAGGCCAGCTGCTCCTACCCTTGGCCCCGATCAAGCTATTACTGCCGATCGAGCTGCTAGGGCCTGTTTCTGGTGCCACAAGCCCGGGCACTTTGCTACCAATTGCCCCGAGAAGAGAAGACCCACGGCGTCCTTCAACACGGTGAACACACCAGCTAGAGGACCAGCGCCATCCGGAAGAGCAATTGGACAAGGATCAATTGCTGGGTCGGTTACCAATATTGGTCGTGGGAGACTCAACCACGTCAGTATCGAAGAAGTCGAGGAGGCACCGGGAGTTCTAATGGGTACGTTTGCATTACTCGACAACCCAGTGATACTTCTTTTGATTCTAGAGCATCGCATTCATTCATTGCACAACATTATGTGGATAAGTACGGGCTACAAACCTTCCCGCTAATAAGGGCATTGGTAATAAAGTCCCCGAGGGGTATGCTGACCGTCGATAGGGCGTGTCGACATGAAGAGATTAAACAGGAGAATGACGGATTTTTTTTCAATCTCGTGGTCATACCTTGTAAAGGGATCGACGTGATAATCGGGATGGATTGGCTCCAGTACTACATGGGAGTCATAGACTATGCCCGTAGGGAAGTCATGATGCAGCAAGGAAGATGCTACGAGACGGTCTGGAGGGTGGATGCCCCGTTTAGATGGGGTAGAGCAATATGGTTCCTTAAGGAGGATGACCCCGCTAAGGTTACCGTAGTAAAGGAGTTCCTAGACGTCTTCCCCAAAGAGCTACCTGGGCTGCCACCGGACCGTGGCATGGAGTTTCCTATAGACCTTATCCCCGGCACAGCCCCAATTTACAAGTCCTATTATAAGATGAACCCGGTGGAGCTGGCCGAATTGAAGAAACAGCTGGACGAGATGCAAGGTCAAGGATTGATTCGTCCCAGTTCCTCCCCATGGGGTTCCCCAGCCATGTTCGTGGACAAGAAAGATAAGACTCATAGGATGGTGGTTGACTAGTGAGCCCTTAATGCCGTTACTATCAAGAACAAATATCCCCCTACTGCGGAATGACGACCTCTTTGATCAGCTAAGAGGTGCCAAGCGATTCTCGAAGATCGACCTTCGATCGGGATACCACTAGGTCCGAGTTAGGGAGGTAGATATACCCAAGACTGCCTTCACTACTAGGTATGGGCTGTATGAATACCTAGTTATGTCATTTGGGCTGACCAATGCCCCGACCCACTTCATGAACATGATGAACAAGATCTTGATGGAGTTCCTGGACCGATTCGTAGTGGTTTTCATTGATGATATCCTAATATATTCCAAGAATGATGAAGAGCACAAGAAGCACCTACGCCTGGTTCTGGACAAACTCCGAGAGCATCAACTATCCCACCCATGACTTGAAACTAGCAGTAGTAGTGCATGCCCTAAAGATATGGAGGCATTATTTGGTGGGAAGACCCTGTGACATATTCACCAACCACAAGAGCCTGAAGTATGTGTTCACCCAGAGCACTCTCAACATGAGGCAAAGGCGTTGGTTAGAGCTGATCAACGACTATGATTTAAACATTCAGTACCACCCCGGAAAGGCCAAAGTCATAGCCGATGCTCCTAGTCACAAATCCCAATGCAACCACATGGAGATCGATTCGGTGTCCGAGCAGATCATCAAGGATTTGAGTCGGCTAAAGATCGAGGTGGTCAACCAAGGGTATCTGGCCACCTTAGAAGTCATGCCAGATTTGCTTGATATGATCAAAGAGAAACAAAAGGATCACCCTAGCACCCAAAGAATCGAAAAGCTCATCGCCAAGGACAAGAGTTACAAGGTTTCCAAGGATGAGCATGGGGTGCTTGGTTAGGGAAACGGATCTTCGTTCCACAGGACCCGACTCTGAGAGACCTGATTCTGTCGGAGTCACACAATTCACCATATACCCTGCATCCTGGAAGTACCAAGATGTATCTGGATATGAGCTAAGGTTCTGGTGGCCTTGGATGAAGAGGGACATAGCGGAATATGTGGCACAATGCCATGTATGTCAGCAAGTTAAGGCGGAACATCAACGACCAGCTGGACTGCTCCAACCACTCAAGATTCCAGAATGGAGATGGGAAGAAATTTCCATGGATTTTTATACTTGGAGTCCCTAAGACCAAGGTGGGATTCAATTCGATCTGGGTTATCGTGGATCGCCTAACCAAGGTCGCACACTTCATACCTGTAAGGACGACCTACAAAGGGAATAAGTTGGCCGAACTGTACATGGCCTGAATCGTGAGCCTGCACGGAGTTCCCAAGCGAATTGTGTCGGACCGAGGGACCCAGTTAATTTACTAGTTTTGGGGGAGATTATACTGTGCTCTAGGCACCAATCTATTCTTTAGCCCTGCCTTTCTCCCTAAACCGATGGACAACCGAGCGAATCAATCAGAATTTGGAAGATAAGCTTAGAGCTTGTGCCCTGGAGTTCTCCGCGGACTGGGAAAAATGGCTGCCCTATGCGGAATTTACCTATAACAACAGTTTTCAGGCCAGCCTCAAGATGTCGCCTTTCGAGGCCCTATACGGACGTAAGTGTAGAACCCCTCTCCATTGGTCTGAAACTGGAGAAGGTCAAGTATTCGGCTTGGAAACACTAAAGGAAGCTGAGGATAAGGTCCGGGTTATAAGAGAAAGGTTACTGGCCGCACAATCAAGACAGAAAGGCTACGCGGATAATCGACGTAGAGACCTGTCCTTTCAAGTTGGAGACTCGGTATACCTAAAGGTAGCACCATGAATGTGGGACCGTATCCTATCACTGCGAAGAGAGGACAAGCGGCCTACCAGTTGGAATTACCAGCGGAACTGGGAGACGTTCACAATGTCTTCCATGTTTCCCAACTCAAGAAGTGCCTTAGAGTTCCGGAAAGCGAGTGGGTCGAACTACCAGAAAAACCCTGGACAAGAATCTCACGTATGAGGTACAACCGGTTCGAATCATGGACACTATGGAGAAGCAAATGTGAAACAAGGTCGTCAAGATGTGCTAAGTCCAGTGAAGCAATCAAACTGGCAGCCAGTCAACCTGGGAGCCCGAGGAACTACTCCGACGAAAGTACCCCGACTTGTCCGCAAATTAGGTACGCAATCTCGAGGTCGAGATTTTCTTTTAGGGGGGAGGGATTTGTAACACCCCAAATTGGGGATGAATTTAAAATTTGCGTCAATTCAAATTTCGTTTAAAATTTTGAATCCTCTGACACGTGGGTCCCATTGCCACCCATCGTGGCCCCCTCTCTCCCTCTCCTCTCTCTCTCTCTCTCTCTCTCTCTCACTCGCCTCGCAGGCGCCACGACGCGTCTTTGGAGCACGCCGCCGTCGCGTCGTGGTCGCTCGCCTCCCGGCGTCGCGTGTTTCGCTGCCGTGTCGACCCCAGTTGGCGGCCTCGGACTTCGCCGCCAGCTCGCCGGAAGACCGTCCGCCGCCGACCGCCGGGTAAACGACGGAGTTCGTCGGTCCACAAAGAAGGATCCAGCGTGATCTCTCGCCACCGCCGCCGTCACTCGGCTCAATTTGTCAAACGCTCGCCTCTCCTAGCCCGCACTGTGTTCGCTTCGCCGCCAGACCGCTAAGCTCGCCAGCGGGCTATCTCCCGTCGCGTTACCTTAATAGCCCCCGACGCAGACCCCGCTCGGCATCCACTCCTCTCGCCGCCCCTTCAACGAGGACCGAAACTCTCTCGGCGCCGCCCGCCATTTTCCCCAACCGATTTCGCCACGGCGACTCGAAATCGACTAGTCCGTAAGCCATCCGTCGATTCCTCTCGCCCATAGCGCCTTGGAGATCCCTTGACCTTTCCTCTTCCAATTTCAGGCGAGGACCTCGAGCCGCGTGCCGTCGTTGTTCTGTTTGCCGCCGCCGCAGGTTCGCTGACCATCGCCGCCGCCCATCCTCGCGCCCGTCTCAAGGCCCCGTAAGCACCCTCAACCTCCCCACATGCTTCCTGCACACGCATATGGCCTGTAGATGCTTAGCACATGCTCACGCCGCCGGTGAACTCTCGGCTCGGCCGCCGTCGCCGCGCCGCCTCGTCCGGCCACCATTGGCCTCGATGTCGGCACCGCTAGGATCCCTAGGGCCCGTAGATGCTTGGGCGTTAACGCTCTTGGCCGGAGTGGCCCTATAGCGCCGTCGCGTCGCGAGCCGCCGCCGCTAGCCACGTCGCCCGTCTGGAGGAAGACGACGACGGCGAACCGTAGGATGCGCGCCAAGATTCGTGCGGACCGTAGACGATGCGTCGTCGACATGCGGGCCCCAGCTGCCAGATACCGTTTCACGCGGGCCCCGATCAGATACCTTCGCTCGCTGGCTCGCCTCGGCTGAAGTCGCCGACGCAGGCCCCGGTCCCTCTGCCGGGTTAAGTGGAGGCGCTCGAGCAAGCGTGACCTCAGTGGTTGCGCTCTCAAATGCCGCCGACGCCTCCTTCGCCAGCATGGGCGCAGCAATTCGCTGGGCCGTGGACCGATTTCACCGGATGGGCCGCCCGCTGGTTGGCTCGGCCCGCAGGGTTTAATCCCTTTTTCTCCACGATTTGCCATTTAATAAATTACCAAATATAGGTTCTGAAGTATTAAAAATAGCTAATCACTCCCAAAAATTCTATAAAAATTTATTTAAATATTAGAGATGATATTTGATTTTATAAAAATATTAAAAGCCTTCATCAGATAGGAAAATTTCAGACCAGACGTTGAAATTAGAAGTTGCTTGTATAGAAATGATTAAGTGAATTTAGGGTAATTGTTGTTTATTAAATTAATGGCTCAGATCCCAAATAATCTCTAGAAAATATGTTATTTAGAGAGTGTCTCTATAAATTTGAGAATATTCCAAATTAACATTTCCTCTTAAATACATATATGAAATTATATTTATGTTTAAGGGACATTTATTGCTAGACACCAACAATTTACTTGCATAATCTATTTAGGTGCTGATCAAGAAATATATTCAATAATGTTTAAAAACCTGGAACCAACTCTTTATCTAGAAACTTTACTACTTGTTAACCCCCGTTAAACTCTAACCCTAGCGTAGGCGAAATTTTCCAATATGTATATTATTATACACATGTCATTTTGCGTTGACGAGAAACCCTAATCACCCTCTTGCGACTTACCGTACCAAATCGTATTTTGGGTTTAGAGACTATTATATATATTACCAATACTATTTATTAATGCACAATAGCATGCATAACATATCATACGCAAGATAGGTTCGCTAATCGATCTTAGGCTTATTGACGAAGCTAGGATCTATACCGAGCATGCATCATGAGTTTTCATCGCATTATTAGTAGTAATTGTGGTTTGTTGGTATGATTAGACGTAGGTGTCGACTGGTGACTTACTGGGGGGTCACCGCCGGCAATGATTATATATGGGGCGATGCGCGCAAGATCTAAACTCGATGGTAGCACAAGACAAGGATTTATATAGGTTCAGGCCCTCATGGCGGAGGTAATACCCTACGTCCTGTGCTCTGGGATTATATGGGGTATATGTGTACAAGATGATGATCAACCTAGGAGATGATCAAGATGATGACAGCGTATGGATGCTGTAGATGGCCTGCCGAACTATAGCCCCCAACCCCCTTTATATAGTGGAGGGGATAGGGTTACAAGGAGGAGTCCTAGTCGGTTACGAGGTAGGATTCCTATCAATTAGGGATAGGTTTCTATCTTCATATCTTTTCTTGCCGAGCAAGTCTTCTAGAGTCCAAGTGGTCCCCGTCCTTATCCACCCGACTTGGTCCATCCCCTGTCGGATGGTCTTTTAGGCCCATTGCGGCGGATACCTGTGGTCTATGTTATCCATGAGCCCCGAGTGCTTCATAGTCGAGTTTGTTGCTCTTTTTCTCGCACCTTGGATGAGTCATGCTTCATGCCGAGTGCTTATAGGTTGTTCTTCCTTCCCGGTGGTTTCGCTGTTATCTGCGAGAAGGCGTGAAGGACTCATAGAGAATTGTTAGTGATACCCACCGAGATTACGGAGTTACGGCGGTCGGCCCATTGTATGGCGATCACCTTGATTTTGAGGAAGTGGTACTGTGATCGTCTTTGCGATGTACTGGTGGCACCCAACATGGGGCGTACTAATCGGTTTTGGCTAAAGAGCCGAGTGATACCAGATCGTCTTGCGATGTACAGCTGGCGACCCAACATGGGGCGTACCACTGCTTTTGGCTGAAGAGCCGAGTGATACCTGTACTCGTCTTGCGATGTACGACTGGCGACTCCAACATGGTGCGTAACTGGTTTTGGTGAAGAGCCGAGTGATACTGTGATTGCGTCTTGCGATGTACAACATGACTCCAACATGGGGCGATTACCGATTTTGGTCAAGAGCCGAGTGATACCTGTACTCGTCTTGCGATGTACAGCTGGCGACCCAACATGGGGCGTACCACTGATTTTGGCTAAAGAGCCAAGCGGTACCTGTACCCCACCGGAGCAGAATACAGCTGGTGGCCCCAGAGGGCATACCGTATTTTTAACCATCTGGTACCTATACTCGTAGAGTAAAGCTTGGCCCAATATGGAGCATACCATTTGGATAGGGTTTGGTCCAATGATACCTGTATCCGACTAGTGCGGTAACACAGTTAGTGTCCCAACATGGGGCATACCATTGTTGTCACCAGCGGTACAGTATTCCATCAGAAGCGAATACTGCCTAGCGACCCACCACAGGCGTACCTTAAGGAAAGAGTTTAGCCGTATGGTATCCATACCCGGGTAGCGGTGTATAGCATAGGCCCCAACTGGAGCGTACCATCGAAACTCAATCCCGACATCACTGGTATCTGATCCTGACATGCAGCGACCAACTAGTGACCCAACATGGGGTATACCAAGAGATGGGTAATTTTTTATAGCTCTGCCGGTGATATGCCCCTCAAAGGGGTGCACCGAGGCTGAATTTGGCTTAGCCTAGCCTGCGCTTGTAGCCCTTTGGTTGTGACGCATGTTGGAAGGTTTTAGTTAGCGCCAGTATGCTGGATGGCTCATGGCCAGAGGCGTAAGCGTATAGCCATACCAAAGTCGGTGTAGACGTATAGCCGTACCGAAGTTGGTGTGGGTGTATAGCTGTGCCAACTTGATGAGGTAAAAAACCCATGAACTCCTGTAGCATGTACATGTAGAGTTTAGGCAGTATCTGGATGAAAAACAATCATTCGGATGCAAGGTCCGACTGCTTTAATTAAATAATTTTTATACTTTTGCTACCTTTTCTTTTTGACATTAAATTTCTCCAAGTAATCTTCCTTTTGTTAAGCACTCTGCCCGACTAGTCTAACCACCGGGCGTCGGGAATTGGCTCATGGCTCTTTTCCCAGGCACGCGTATCGAGTGACTAGAGTTCGCCGTCCGTGGGTCAGAGCTTCACTACTCGGAAAAACCACTCGGATTCATTTGCAATCATAAAGAAAAAACAACAAAAGAGTGCACGCAAGTGCACCTATTAGGTGTAGCCCCGACTTACTGCTTAGTTGGAGACCAACTGAGTAGCAAGTCAAGAAACAACTTAGATTAACAAGAAAAAACTATGGTAAAGAGAACTTAGCTCTGATGCAGGCGTAGGCGTGTAGCCGAGCCGTATACTTGGCTGCTCGTGGCGCTGGCGTAGGCGTGTCGCTGAGTAACGTGTCGCCGAGCCGTATATTTGGGCGCTCATGGAGCTGGCGTAGGCGTGTAGCCGAGTGGCTTGTCGCCGAGCCGTAGATTTGAAGCCGCAGCGCGTAGCCGCACGGGCGCGTGGCGCTGCGCGATGGCGTCATACCGAGCTGAATTCTTGACGCCGTGGCGCGGGCGAGGCGTGTCGCCGAGTGGCATGTCGCCGAGCCAGACTTGAAGCCGGCGGGCGTAACAGACGGCGCGCGCATGGCGCGCGATGGTATCTGACCGCTGAATACTTAGGTGCTCGTGGCGCGGGCGTAGGCGTGTCGCTGAGGAGCATGTCGCCGAGCCGTAGACTTGGCTGCTCGTGGCGCTGGCGTAGGCGTGTCGCTGAGTAGCATGTCGCCGAGCCGTATATTTGGGTGCTCATGGCGCTGGCGTAGGCGTGTAGCCGAGTGGCTTGTCGCCGAGCCGTAGATTTGAAGCTGCAGGCGTGTAGCCGTACCGGGCGCTCGTGGCGCGCGATGGCGTACAGCCGAGCTGAATTCTTCGACGCTCGTGGCGCGGGCGTAGGCGTGTCGCCGAGCCGTAGACTTGAAGCTGCTGGCGTGCAGCCGTACCGGGCGCACGTGGCGCGCGATGGCATACAACCGCGCTGAATACTTAGGCGCTCGTGGCGCGGGCGTAGGCGTGTCGCTGAGGAGCGTGTCGCCGAGCCGTAGACTTGGGCGCTCATGGCGCTGGCGTAGGCGTGTAGCCGAATGGCTTGTCGCCGAGCCGCAGATTTAAAGCTACAGGCGTGCAGCCGTACCGGGCGCTCATGGCGCGCGATGGCGTACAGCCGAGCTGAATATTTGGGCGCTCATGGCGAGGGCGTAGGCGTGTCGCTGAGTAGTGTGTCGCCGAGCCATAGACTTGGAGGCGCTTGTGGCGCTGGCGTAGGCGTGTAGCCGAGTGGCTTGTCGCCGAGCCGTAAATGTGGAGCTCGAGGCGTGTAGCCGTACCGGACGCTCGTGGCGCGCGATGGCGTACAGCCGAGCTGTAAACTTTAGAGGCGTAGGCGCGTAACCGAGTAGAGGAAGTAGTCGTTCAAATCTTGATCAACACCGAGTGGCACACGTCGTGGTCGGCAACGAACAGCACGTGCTCGCCGAGGTCTCGTCCGTGGTCGACGGAGTTGGCCGTAGTCGTAAATGATCTCCATGCGGTTGGTGTAGTTTGACGAAAGTCGATGAAAGTCCTCGCTGGTCTTCAACGTCCCGTGAGATGTGGCACGATCAATCCTCATGCCGTAGCCGGCACCGACGAGCATTACGAGCTCGCCGAAATTCGCGACCTCTCGCAGGCTGTCTTCAAAAATACGCCACGATCGCATCCGAAGTCGGATTCAAGCGTTCTTGGGTTCGTTGGAAAGATAACGAGATAAGCTTTCCAACACATCTTATTACACCCCGAAACTCCTTCTGAATCAATGGGAAATAGCGATAGAAGTTCCGTCCAGAATCTGAATGGGAACAGATCGCATCTTTTTCTCATGTTCGCCTCGTGGTTGATGAAGCCGGTGTCGCACGGTGGACGCAATAATCGTCGGGTCCGAGTGGTTTGCTGCTGATGACGATTACCACCCGAGATTCGTTCTCCATCGGGACCTCGTCGTATCCGAGTCGGGAATTAAGCCCCCGGCGCACTACTCGTCGGTAGGCGACGGTGACGTTCCCCAACACGACCGGGAGTCCGAGTGAAGCGCTGTTGAATTCCATCCCGGATCGGATCTTGTCCGAGCCCGAAAAAGCGTTGTTGAAGTCCTTGATTGAGTTCTCGCCATATCCGAGTCGGGAATTTGAGCCCTCGGCACACCACTCGGGAGTAGATGGCGGCGGCGTTCCTCGACCCGAACGGGAGTCCAGACGAAGCGATGTCGATGTTCTCCTCAGACTGGATCGGGTCCGAGTCCGGGAGAAGTGTTGGTCGTTGATTGTTTTGAGTAGCTCCTTGCTGATTCTCGATGTCCTTGGAGATGTGCCACGGCATACCCGCATGCCGTAGCCTCCACAGATGAGTTTTACGAGCTCGCCGAGATTCGCGATCTTTCCGCGCAGCCTGCCTTCAAACGGATGTCCCGGACACATCCGAACTTTATTTTGGGCGTTCTTGGGCTTCACGGAAAGATGACGAAATTATCTTTCCAACGCATCCAGTCTCATCCCGAAATTCCTTCTGGATCAACGGGAATTGAAGAAACAAGATGACGTCCAGAATCTGTCTTCGAGCCGTCGCCGTATCCGAGTCGGGAATTGAGCCGTTGACGTACTACTCAGGAGTAGATGGCCATGGCGATCCCCAACCCGAGCGGGAGGCGTTGTTGTAGTTCTCCCAGATTGGATTTGATCCAAATCAGGGAAGTGGAGTTTACCAAAGTCGTTGCTGATGCAGTCGGCTCCCGAAGCTGAAAGCTTGGCCGGGGGCGGAGATGATAGCGACTCCGGTGATCGATGCCATCAAGCTTGATGAAGATGATCTTGACGCTGCCCCTACCTGGCGCGCCAACTGTCGACTGGTGACTAACTGGGGGGTCACCACCGGCAATGATTATATATGGGGTGATGCGCGCAAGATCTAAACTCGATGGTAGCACAAGAGAAGGATTTATACATGTTCAGGCCCTCATGGCGGAGGTAATACCCTACGTCCTGTGCTCTGGGATTATATGGGGTATATGTGTACAAGATGATGATCAACCTGGGAGATGATCAAGATGATGACAGCCTATGGATGCTAGTAGATGGCCTGCCGAACTATGGCCCCTAACCCCCTTTATATAGTGGAGGGGGTAGGGTTACAAGGAGGAGTCCTATTCGGTTACGAGGTAGGATTCCTATCAATTAAGGATAGGTTTCTATCTTCATATCTTTTCTTGCCGAGCAAGTCTTCTAGAGTCCAAGTGGTCCCCGTCCTTATCCACCCGACTTGGTCCATCTCTGTCGGATGGTCTTTTAGGCCCGCCGTGCGGATACCCGGGGTCTATATTATCCACAGTAGGCGACCCCGAAGGAAGGTTTGGGGACGCTGAAGAGGACCACCTCCCGGAACAAGGCGAGTTAACACTTACTCTTTAGATGTAGTTCGTATTAGGGAGAGACAGCGACTTTCCCTAGTGCGGATTAACATCACTAATATCATGTTCATTACCCAGTTTTCTTAAACTATGTTGTTTAACTACTAAAGATGCATGCTTATTAGATTGCCTAATTGTTAATCATGTTATACTTATACATGCCTGACTTGAAATGTTTTAGCCTTAATGACTGTCTTGATTGTCATTACTCTTGCTAGCTCATGATTAGTCTGGTAACCACTTTAACCCTACCTAATGGGTAAAATTGCTTAGACCGGCTTAGGCTTAACAAGTCTTCTGGCTAATCGCCATGGAACGGTGAACCGATATTCACCAGACATTCACTCTTCTCATTTAATATGACATGACATATGACAGTTAGGGCTGGTAGATGCATGTTGGGCGCTTGTGCTTGTGGGTATGTATATGTAGGGACTTGGTCGGTTTGGATCGGTCGTTTGGGAAAGTCCATGTGTGTGATGAGATGTGGTCGATGACCGTGGAAGTAGAGAAGGAATGGGGGGGTTGCTCCTAGTTGGATTTGGACATCCGGAGGGATGAATAAGGCACGAGATGCCTAGTGCCGGGTTTAGCCCGGGTAGCGTTTAGCAGAGTGCCGAAACTGCCCTATGAATTGCTTTAGCGTTTGGCAGAGTGCTGAAACTGCCTTAGGAATTGTTTAGCGTTTGGCAGAGTGCCGAAACTGTCTTTGGAATGGTTTTAGCGTTTGGCAGAGTGCCGAAACTGCCGTAGGAATTCGTTTGGCAGAGTTCCGAAACTGCACCATGTATTAGCATTTGGTAGAGTGCCGAAACTGCCCCAGGTATTCGTTTGGCAGAGTGCCGAAACTGCCCCAGGTATTCTTTTGGCAGAGTGCTGAAACTACCAGGAGTATAAAGGAAGCGTTTGGCAGAATGCTGAAACTGCCCGGTGTAAGAAGTGGTATGGATTGGTTGGGAGCAACCAGGAGAAAGTTCCTGGGGAACTGATAAGTTGGTATGGTGATGGTGTGAGCTGGTTGGGTTTACGATCAATGGTTGGTCAATTTGTGTGTTGATTGTGCATAAGCTGGCATGGATTGAGGTGATTATATAAGCTGGTTGGGTTTAAGTTGAGGGTTGATTGTTTGTGTGTTGATTGTTGTTTATGGCTGATAGTTAGTTTTGGGATGCATGATTAACATGGAAACCTCTGATTTATACATACAGAGACAAGTATTGGGTAATGCTAGTTAGGTCATTTTCCAAAAGTCTTACAAACATGGCTTTTACGAAATAAAATAACCCTCCCTCCAAATAAAGCCTTCTACACTACATGCATTAAGGAAGTGTTAACTAGCCGTTTGGATGACGTGACCTCGCCTACTTATCTTCTTTAGCCGATGAAGTCAAGATGACCCTTACGCGTGTCTCGAAGACGACGGACAGGACTATGGTGGACCCGAGGAGTCGTAGGGTTGCTCCGGTCGCTGAGGGACCGTAGTTGATGGGATTTCTTTTGGGTAGATATTTTGTTGTCCGTTGTACTCTGAACAATGTTTTGTAATATTAAGGCGTGTATGGGCCGCCTTACTAAAGTCGCCTATGAGCGCAACACGGTGATGTAATATTTGAAATTTATTCTATCGATGTATGCTTGTATCGGTTACGTGATCTTCCGCGCTAGCGTACTGATCCAGGGGCCAGTACACGGGATCGTCAACCCTCAAGGTAAGTTAAAATTGAGGGGTGACACTGTGTTAGAGATGAAGCATTTGGTTGCTTTATTATGTGGTCACACTGAAGACGCAAAACGAGGAGATGATAGCAACAGTGAAGGGTGAAGAATGACCTTAATAGCAGTGTTCTTGTCGACAAATATGTAGGTCTATGTATTGTTTATGCCATATGTACGTTGACAATTATTGTAGCTAGTGCAGTGAAACGAACTTTTATAACGGAAGATCTTTCCATTGTTCGTATTATTTTTGAAAGATGTGTGATGACATATGTTGATAGAATTGAAATGAAGCGCAAATGAAAAGCAAACTTCTTCGGACAGCGTAGTGGTTTTAGAAGCTTATGTAAACACAACAAACACATGACCATAGCATAAACATGGATTCGTGTCCGGTGGAGCACAAAAGGCGCGAAAATCTTGCGCAAGCCTCTGGACTCTACGGACACAGACCCACGGATCATTTTTCACTCTGAAACCTAAAAGGATCATTTTTTTTTAGAAAAAAAAGATCATTTTCACTCTGAAACCTAAAAAGCTCATCTAAAATGAACTCCACGCTCAAAAAACCAACAAATTATCAAACAAAATTCCTCGCAACAGGATCCCGTCCCGGCCGGGCGCGGACGGGATTGCCCTCCCTGGCGACACGTGTCCACTAACCCACGCCCAGCCCCCCTTCGCCGCGCGCGCGCTGTGCAGAGGAGGAAGGAGGAGGCCTACCTCGACGCCGTCGACCTTGCCGTTGCCGCTGTCGCCCCCGCCGTCAAGCTCGCCGCCACTGTTTCGGGTTAGGGTTAGGGAACATTTGGGTTCCTCGGGATTTAGAGGGAGGTCGGGGAGGCGGTGGTCTGGCGGGGAGGGCCAAAGGCGGTGGGCGGCGTCGGCGGGGACCACGCCGTCCCGTCCGTTAGGGTGGGCGGGTGGCACGGTGCAAGGGCAGGAGGCGGAGAGGCGGCGGGGGCGGCGCCCGGCCGGCCGGGTGGTGGTGGAGGCGGGGGAGGTGGTGGAGGCTCGTGAGCAGCGGGCGGCAGCGGATCTGGCGGCAGGAGGAGGTGGCGGCGGCGGATCCGTGGAAGAAGGCGGCGGGATGGGGGGCGCGGGGGAGGTGTGGGCACGGGGGAGAAGAGGCAGGCGTGCGTGGGGAAGAAGGGGTGGGAGGCTATCCCGTTGGGTTGGGCTCCCAACGGGATACCGTACTGTAGTCACCCTCATTATCAAATGCTAATCATATGGTCACACATGATGATAATTCTTGGAGGAGCAACCAAGGGCGCATTTCTGAGGTTTGAAAACATAGCAACAACATAATGGAAATAAAACTAAAAATCAAACTGTTTGCAAAGCGCGCACCGCCAAATATGGTGATAAACAGATGAGAGCAACTAGGTTGCAACAAGGCCTGCAAGCTTAGGCCCAACTAGGGGTACATGCCAGCGACGCATCACATAGCTGGGGCTTGTTCGAAGCGGAATTTTGTCCCATCCAGAAACTTGTTCAAATCACAGTGGCTTGTCCCATCCAGAAACTTGTCCATCGTGCATTATTCGATGGCGTGTCTTATCTATACGCATGCTTGATTGCTCGGTAACGCGTTAGTAAGAAACATGGCAGTGTCTCAGCGTGTTCAGATGATTTGGGGTTAGGCGCAGTGACATGTACTTGTATTGATCCTGCTGATTGATGTTCCACAGCCACCCTTGAGGCCAGGAACACGTAGGTACGTTCATCCTTCATGCCCTACATGATTGAACCAAGACCTATCATGGAGCAGTGAATCTGAACCATGACTGGCCAAACAAACGATGGCTGCACTGTAACATCCCAATTTTGGGGCTTGTAGAAAACTATTTAAAGTATTAAAATAATGAAAAATATTTTATGTCATTAAGATTTTTCCATTGAATTTAAATCCTTTTTGCTACTATACTTGTATTTTCAAATATATATGTATATATTAATATATAATAAATTATATTGGAAAAATATCCCTTATGGTTTAAAAAACAATTATAGGTTTTGCTACATGGCATTTCATGTCATTTAGGCCCTCTTTGATAGCTTGTTTAGTTTTAGTTTAGTTTTAGTTGGTAAAATTTGACCACCTTTGAAAGTGGTATGAAAAGGCTAAATAAATTATTAAAAAAATATTTTTGAGATCTTTGAGAAAAACCCTACAAAGTTATAAAAAAATATTTTTAAAAAATAAAGTGAATGGTGTATATAAAAATAACAAAAGTTGCAATACCAACCAAAACTAAACTAAAACAAGGTATCAAAGAGGCCCTTAGTAATGCCAAGTTTTTGCCATCTTTTAACATTTTCCATAAACCTATTTTTGTAAGTTAAAGTAAATATTTTCGACATATAGAAATATTCATCTAAGCTTCTCCTAAGAAATGAATTTTATTTTACATTGAAACCCTCTTGCAAGATGTATGCCTTCATGCAAATATTTTATTTCAAAGTTTGGAATTTCAATGCTTCTAGTTTTGTTTGTAATTACCTTTTTATGTGATCATGTTAATGCTTTGGCCATCCCAAAAATATGTGTTTGCTAATATAATCCTAAAGCAATATTTTGATTTCCCAAATATAAACCTTGTGCAAAGGTTCATATTTCAAATATGCAATTTAAATTTCTTTATGTCAATTGACCATCTATTTAAATTTTGTGCATACAAATAATTTTCCCAAAAATAATATTTTGAGCTTTAGAATTCAAGTCTTGCACTAAATTCATATTTCAAAATTTGGATTTCAAATTCTATTATGAAATCCCCCCTTTTCCCCTAGGTCATGCCTTGCTCCCTGGTCTCTCTCTCTCTCTCTCTCTCTCTCTCTCTCTCTCGGTTTCCCTCTCCCCTGCTCTACCTTTCTCTGCAGCCTCTAGTTACCACCCCTGCACTGTCCAATGGCGATCCAGCCACCAGGGCGCGTCCACGTCACCCCCAGCATCCCCCCTGCCCTGCCCGTGCGCTGGCCCTGCCCTGGCCGCTCACGCCACCTGCGCCTTGTCCGCGCCCAGCACGCGCCCCCTCGCGTACAGACCGCTCTCGTGCTTTAATCCATGCCCGCACGACCGCTCAAGACCCCCTTTTGCCCTCCGGTCCGAAGCCAGTGCCGCCGTCATCCAGTGCCGACAAAATCCCGGCTCTGCCCCCCCCATTTGCCCACTTGCCTGGCCGACTTGCCCACTTGCGTCGTGGTGCCCCTTCGCTCCCTAGACGCCACGACGTTGCCTCTGCTGCTGACTCACCGCCTCATCGACACGGAGCTCGCCATTACTCGGTCCGAGCGTCGCGCATTGCCTTGATTTCATCCGCCCCTCCACCTTTTCCCAACGAAAACAGAAGCCCTGGTCAGAGCTTGCGTGACCGCCTGCGTCACTCCTCCGCCTTTGGAGACCCACGGAATTGCCCCGAAGGCTATAAAACCCCCAACTAGGCTCTCCCAATCACCCCCACCCATTCTTCCTCCACACTGTTTCGGCCAAGCGCCGCCACCGTTGGTAGGCCGCCTCGTAGAGCTCTGCCGCCGCCGCCGCCATGGGTATTTTCCCCCTTTTGGATTGCTCGTCGCCGGTGACATCCCAGGGGCCCTGACTTCGGATAGAGCATCTCGTTGACACCCTCTGCCTCCCCTCCGACGCAATCAGCTCAGGTCCCACCGGAGTTCCCTAGCGACGACTCCCCTGTTCTAGTCATCTTCGCTACTCATGGCGCCAAGCCAACCCGAGCCTCCCCGGCACCCCGTCGCCTCGGTGAGCATCCACTTCTCCCTCTACTGCTCGCCCGAGCATCAGTTGTGCTCCTCTCAATGTCGTGCGTCACAGCCGAGTTCACCCGAACCCGCCATCGCGCCTTAGATGCGCGCCTTCACCCTGACTCCGTAGAGCCTGAGAACGCCCAAAACCATGCCCCGTAGTGCCACCACCGTTCATTTTCCCCTTGCCACCGCGCACGTCTGGAGGAAGAAGATGACATGACGTCACGTTGACGTCATATGCTCTTGAGTCGCTGATTGAAGGACCCCGCTCGATTAACAATTAAACCCCGACTTAAATCCCTCTCTGAGGCTGACATTAGGCCCCACCATCGTTGCGCGAGCTCCTGCTCCCGTCGGTTTCGCTCGTGAGACTGACGTGTGGGCCCTCGGTCCCACTTGTCATATTAAGTGGAAGCGTATTTACGATTTACACCTTCTGTGTTTCGCCTCGCACGGGCCGGTTCACCCACCGGCCTCTCCTCCATGGGCCCATCCCAGCCCAACACTGTTCTCAGTGTTTTCCAGCCTTTACCGATTTTATTTATTGCCTATAATGCTTTTGATTTATTATAAATAGCTATATGCTTTGTAAAATTGTGAGAAAATTATTATAGATGCTAGATATCCTGTAGATTTTATTAAAATTATAATTTTGTATGTTGGACTTCTCTGTATTGCTGTATCTTATTTGTAGCATTGTTATAGACTTTTCCCTTGAATAGATTAACTAGAATTGCATTCTTGTTTATTAAAAATAGTTTCTGACCTCAGAAAAATATGAAATTTTGTAGGTAATTACTATATGCTATCTGGAACCTAGTAAAAATGTAGTTTTCTATTTTGCACTGTTCTATTTATGTAATATTAAAATATCCATTTAATCTTGCTTTGTATTTACTTTATTGCTTAAATTGTATTTTCCTTTGAATAAGAAAATTGTATAAATTTATGTTAGGATCTTAAATGCTATATCTCACTGTTTTGCTTTTTATTAAATTATTGTTAGCATGTGAGCATGAGAGTTTGCCTCTTTTAGCTTGTATCTTTTTTTTTTTAAGAAATCAATTATAGGTCAAACAGTTAAACTAGGATTATTGCTGTACTTGTATTTCTGCAAAATGCTCTAGCCCCTGTTATTTAGATTTATTAACCTTGTAAAATCATGCTTTATAACTTGATCGTAGGTTTTTCTACAATTGCATGCCTTGTTCAAATTATCCTTAATGTAGGCAAGTTTGATTTATAAAAAGGAAAAGCTTGATTTATCATATCCTTGCAATGTGTACTATTCTATTTTTGCTACTATTTAGAAATGCTTGAATACTTGATTTGAATACATTTATGATTGTGATATGTTTCAAATAAATATTTTCATATTATAGGTCTCTATATTGGTGTATTTATCCTATCATGCATGCACATACATTTATGTCATTTCGTATAAAAATAAGAGTAAGACTTAGTGGTTTACGATAGTTTTACTTAAATCGTGACGATTATAGAATATTTTCATGCATCATGCTGCCAGCATTCTTCTGATATTTTTTGTGTCGTTTGTATCTCCACGTTAGATCCGGATGAACAGGATGGACAGCTTGAAGGCCTAGAATTTAATGCTCAATGGCCAGGCGAAAATTCTCTATATCATTTTTTCTACCCCAATTTTTATTAAAGTTATATTGCTTTAAATTACGAAATTGCATGCTTATGTATTCTTTGTATAAAATATGTGAAACAAAATGCTATTAGAGCTGGTCTAGATATCACCCACTTCATTACTAGTGTTGTTAAACACAATCCCATCCTTTATATATTTCCTTCCCTGTCATTTGGTAACTTTGGAATAGATTATAAACTTTTTGACTAGCAAGTCTTTGGTCATGCTTAGACCTGAATAAGTCTAGAGTCCAATGGGTTTCATCCCGGCTGGTTAACATTGCGGCCTGGGATGACGGATATGTACTCTTGCATCGGTATAGTCTTGCTATCAATGCTCGATCGGTATATATTTTCTATCAACTCTCTACAATGATTGGTTTCTGACCATCAACGTAAACGGAGTTGGTTCCTCATATGGGTTAGTCCCATCATTACCATACCTATGGTGATGCTCTGTGCACTATCTCGAGCTTACCATGCAACCCAAACAAGCCCTGGATATTATCTATGTACTTGGGTGCCCCTTCCTGCCTGAGTGTGGAAATTGAGTCAGTCAACACTCTACTCATGATAATGATATTGAGGATCCGGTAAATCCTGGCCTTAGTTGAGCTCAAGGGGATCACGCCTCGCTGAGAGGGTGAGTCTGCCGCTACTTAGGAAGACATACGCCTTGTGAGGGTATGATCTTGCTTGTTGGAGATAGGGATGGCAAAAATACCCATGGGTCCGGGTACCCACGGGTACCCGACCCAATGGGTCCGGATCTAGGTCTGGGTCTAATCCAGGACCCATGGGTATGAGATGTCGGGTCCGGGTCTTAAATTAGACCCATTGGTACCCAGACCCAAACCCGAAAAGATAGACTGACATGTGGTCCCATGTTGTCATTGCCTCTCATCTCCCCTCATCTAACCCTAACTCCTCTCCCAGACTCCCATCCACACTTTGCCTCTCTCCTCACTCGGCCTCCTCTCAGCCGCCGCCCCACTCGGCCTCCCCTCAAACGCCGCCCCTCTCCCTTAGCCCTCCTTCCCACTCTCCATCCTACTCCCGGAGGCGGCGGTGGTGGCGGCAGCGTCTGAGGCGGTGGTGGTCTTGCTTCTTGGTGGCGGTGGCGGCGGCCCGTGGGAGGCGGCGCGTGGGACGCAGGAGAACGACGCGGCGGCAGCGATGGCTTGCAGGAGGCTCTGGCGGCAGTGGCGATGTGCAAGAGGCTGCGGCGGCGGCGCGTGCAGGCGATGATGGCGTGCAGGAGGCTGCCGGCGGTGGCGTATGCAAGGAGGCGGTGGCCGAGGCGTCCTCTCTCCCTCTCTCGCTCTCAAGTTGGACCCAACAGGTACCCATTTGGGTCCGGGTACCCGCTGGGTCCGGGTATAGGTTTAGACCCTGGGTCCGGGTCCGGGTACACTCTTCGGGTCTCTGGTAAAGCAACGGCTGGACCCGGAGATACCCGACCCAATTGCCATCCCTAGTTGGAGACAATACAAGGTATAGTTCTACCTGTTTGTTCGGGGACCATGACCACCGGGATGGCTTGGATCCACTGTGTTTGGGAGCACGAGGTGCTGCCCTGTTGTTGAAATACCCCTGATGATGATTTGAATCGCATATATAGCACAATACGTCTTTGTTTTGCAAAATAGCTAAGTCTTATGTTTTCTATTATTATGGTATTAGAAAAATTACAGTATTGCAGATAAAATAACCCAGCCCCACAAAAAGCCTATTATTATTAACTGCATTAGGCGGGGGGTTGGCTCGCGAGCACGGTTGGTGTGCTCATCCTCGTACACATTTACTCTTTAATAGGTTTGGGAGATATGGAAAATGAGTATCTGGATTCTTCTCCTGGATACAAGGAAAACTTGGAGCTAAGGATGAAACGGATCGGATACGGATCGGAAACCACTCATATTGTATTTGATCCATTTAGTTTGACCGGATACGGATTCGGATACGGATAGTACCGGATACAAATACGGATACGAATAATATCGGATACAAATACAGATCGGGCGCAGATACTCTCTCGGATAATACGCGAAAACATATACTAAAGAAATAAGTATATCCAAATACATATAGTTATTTATTTGTGACTAAACTTTATGGCTCATAGTCATGAAAATGATGGTGTGTAAGTATCATATCCGATAAAGCAAAAAAATGTAAAATCACATACATCTAGCTGTTATATGTGTTAGTCATTTATCCTATAGAAATACAATAGAGATAGTTTATAGATGGATTTAGCTAATCGGATACTATCCATCGGATATTATCCAAGAAAAGCTCGGATAATATCCATCGGATATTATTTGTATCCATACCGTATCCGTCTTGTCGGATTCGGATATCCATAAAATTATCCGGCTCAATATTTTCGGATATTATTATGCCTCGGTCGGTCAGACGGTCGGAAATTATTCGTACCATTTTCATCCCTGTTGGAGCTGACGTGCTGAACGGGTATTAGGCGGGACTCCAGTCGCTTGCGTTGTGGATTTGGGCATAGCCTTGAGACCCGGCACTTCTGTTTCCGTATTTTGTTAAACTCTGATAAGAGTACATTTTGATATTGTATCATTTTGTTTGACGGCTTAGGCAAACAGAGCCATTTTGTTGCTAGAGCAGCAGAGCAAAGTGAGCAACGACACGGTGAGAGCGGCAGAGCAAGTGAGCAGCGCCCTTCCTTGCTGTGCCGTGCGTGCCTGCCTCAGAGCGGCGCCCTTCCTTGCTGTGCCCCGCGCGCGCGCAGAGCCGTCCGACAGCGCTGGAACCGCCATGGCCCCGATGCTTTCTTGTGCTCTCGTCTCATGCCGTCGCGACCACCCGCCACGTCGTGCTGTTGACGTTGCGGCTGCCAATCCTACTCGGAGAGAGTTTTAGCATGTGTTTTCAGTGTTTCTTTCACTTCACTGTCGGTAGATAGCTTGATTAGCATGCGTCGTGATCGACGACGCCACCGCCACCGCTGCGAGTAAGACCCTCTTTGATATTACTCGTTTGAGCTAAAATTTATCATCTTACACGGATCATCTAGTATGACATTTTAGAATAACTTTTTCGAGATTTTATTAGGTTTTTTTTAAAGATCTCAATTTTTTAAATTTTTGTAAATTTTTTAAAACATTCAACTTTTGAGTCAACCAAACAAGAGATAATCACACCGTGAATAAAAGGGCCTGAACCAATGGAGCAACAGTCAACAGGGCACCACCGTGAGAGTCCCTGCTAGGTACCATAGCTGAACAGAGTGTGTGACAATGGACTTGATTTTCACTTCCGTCAAAACCAGGACACGATGATATGTTACCAGCCGTGGAAATGCATCACATGTGGGCAGCAAATGCAACTCAAAAGCATCCTTTCATTCTCACAAAATTTTTGAGAATTTACAAGTAAAACCACATGCATTCACTATTCCGGTCCAGAGCTCTTGACTCTCTCTCTAGAAATGTACAATCTAACCATCCCTCCTTTCCTCTCTCCATCCCAAAGTAAAAGGTAAACAGAGTTGCAAATAAAACAGACATGCATAGGTGGATGAAAACTTGATTCATTGCTCCTAGCCGTTTTCAGTTGGAGAATCTAGGCTGCCCTGCCCATTCGAGCTCGCACGCCTCTTCTCCCGCCAATTCTCGCCCCACATCTTCGCCTCGGCAACCATCCGCTCCCTGTCACCCCACATCTTTGCCTCGGCAACCATCCGCTCCCTGTCGCCCCACATCTTTGCCTCAGCAACCATCCGTTCCCTGTCACCCCACATCTTTGCTTCGGCCACCATCCGCTCCCTATCGAAATCCTTGTTCAAGATACCTGGAGGCTCTTTTGGGGAATCCTCCCTATCCTTGTTTGGTGACTTGTGGCCAGAGCTGCCAGCTTCATCGTTCCTGGCAACTACCATGCCATTGTCACCAACCTTGCTTCGCTGATCACCACCTGGCTTCCTTGAAGCATGTGCAGCATTAGGATCAAATGATTGCGCTGCCAAGTAGGAAAGAGCAGTCACAACATCTGCAATAAGAGGACGGGATGCAGCCTCTGACTGAATGCACATGGAAGCCACTGCGAGCGCTTGGTAAAGCCCACGCATGGGATATCTTCCTTCCAGTCTTGGGTCAGCCATTTTAGGGAGCTTTCTTCTGTCATTAAAAAGAGGTCGTGCCTGCCAATTCATAAGAAACAGCTTGAGTATGTGGTTTCCAATCATTCAGCTTCACAATGCATATTTCGTTTTAAGGCATTACAATATATCAACACTAAAAACATGGAGCACAGCAAATCAGAAATGCAGGTTCAACTCACAATAGAAATGCAGGTTTAGCTCACAACACCCAAAAAAGGGGATCATTTTGCAATTTCAGTCAAATACATCCTTTAAATCTGATTGTTTATGGAAGCTATTTAACAACGGAACTTTTCACATGACTTCAGGTCAAATGCAGCAATGCTTAGATCTGTTGCCAAACATTTTTACAATATACTGATATACCAGCACAAAAATATTAAAAATATATTATGAGCATATCAGAAAATATATATAATGTGCATTCACAAATAATCAGAACAAAGCTCACCCATGAGACAAGATTTTGCTCTCCATGTGGTCTGGTGCTATCGATGGCCCTACGACCAGTAATCAACTCAAGCAGGACAACTCCAAAGCTATATACATCAGATTTTACTGTCAATTGTCCTGTCATAGCATATTCTGGAGCACAATAACCATAAGTTCCCATCACACGAGTAGAGACATGAGATTTGTCACCAACAGGACCCAACTTTGCAAGACCAAAGTCAGACAGCTTTGGATGGAAACCCTCATCCAAGAGAATGTTTGATGACTTGAAGTCTCTGTAAATAACTGGTGGATTTGCTTTATCATGAAGGTACTCCAGTCCTTTAGCAGCACCTGCAGCAATTTTCATCCTTGTGTTCCAGTCCAATGCCCCCTTATCTAGGGGCAGATCTGCATTGTGTATAAGATCAAAGTCAAAAAAACAACTCCACAATTTAAGTGAGAGGTAATTGTTTATAGAATTATCACACATATTCCCATGAAGGAAGAAGGTTACAGACACTTCGGTTGAGCTACCACATCCACATGAGGATGTTAACCTTAAGAACTGCTTATTAAAATTCCAAATATTAATCCATAGACTAAATAATTTGAAGAGAATCATTCTAAGACCAGGCATAATATAATTTGAAGAGAATCATTCTAAAACCAGGCAAAATATAATTTGCGGAGAATCAATCTAAAACCATGCATAATTGTTGAATATAAGTGGATTAACTTAGGATGTAGCTGAATGATGTACACTAAGCGCATGGTAATATATAATCTTCTAATAAGCACAAAGGCCTCCAAATTTGTTTAAACAGTCCAATGATCATAACATTAAAAAGTCTTAGGCCCTGTTTGATTCAGCTAAATCAGATAATTCAGAAATTTGTTATTTCTGTGTAAGCCATATATTGTAGCACTTTGCAGCCATTTTTGTGGGGCCTTTAGTGGTTCTTCACAAAGAACTCAAAACTATTTATAAAAATATTTAAAACTTTGTTAAATAACTTTTCGAGGACCCTCAATTTTTCCAATAATCTGATTTAAGATGAATCAAACAGGGCCTCAGCTTATTATCTCAATCATTTTCTTCATGCCGCATACCTTTATAGGTGGACCTTAGTAAAGAACAGAACAATTTGATTGGTTAACCATTTATCTTCAATTTCATTGGATAAGATAAGGCAGCAAGCATGACGTGAAAAACTGACATAAGTAAAAGCTCATCTATACCAGTCAGCACCTACATTGGAAGTACATAATAACATCCGCAGATGAATAATGTGAAGAAACTGCGATACAAACATGACATGTGCAGTCATACAAAAAAAGTGTGTGACATGCTACGCTACTTCACAGAATGGTCCTTAAAAAGATCCAAAATTCAATTGAGAAAAAGAAGGGGTAAGGGCATGACCAATGGGGGCCTAACTCAAGCTGTCCTATTACAGTAGTAGCAAATAAAATAGAAGAGATGGAAATGTAGATAAATAGTGGCTGAATAGTCCTGGGCTTACCTAAGTTAGACCTAGGTTGGTGATGCCCTAAGGTAAACGCCAATATTTGCAGTGCTAAGAATGAGCTAACACTTTACATGTCAGCACTACAA
The DNA here is from genome assembly GCA_036346415.1 of Raddia guianensis. Taxonomy (NCBI): domain Eukaryota; kingdom Viridiplantae; phylum Streptophyta; class Magnoliopsida; order Poales; family Poaceae; genus Raddia; species Raddia guianensis. The sequence continues at coordinate 31,564,490 of CM070535.1, forward strand.
TAAACATTTGATAGAATGAAAATAAAAAATCATGTACATGGATGCAGCTAAACAAAGAAGTATGTAGGCAGGAAAACAATTCCATACCTAAGCTAACATGTGAGAAACAGACAGACACTAGGACATGCATGCAGGTACTGGCACATAAAACAGACAGAAACAATGACATGTGGTCATATCCAAACAGTTCCAATACAGGAAAAGGCAGAATACGTACCATGCAAATGATCTTCTAATGATCCGAAGGGCATATATTCGTAAACAAGGAGGCGTTGCTCTCCATCCGCACAATAGCCAATCAAATTGACAAGGTTCTGGTGGTGCAGTAAACTGAGCATGAGGACTTCCACTAGAAATTCTCTATTTCCTTGAAGGCCGTCCCTATTAAGCTGCTTTATAGCAACAACCTGCAGCAATAGCACAACACTCTGATCATTTTTAATAAAAAAACTCATTTCTTTTTTCTGGAACCGCAAATTATCACTTTTAATGAAAACAACACCATCACAACAGTTTGACCAGATTCTTTTGAGACACTCGCAAAAGGCAATGACACAAGAGAGCAAGAATGCAACATAAGTAAATAGGCTCATTTGAAAAGCTACTGTTTCAAAACATGTACTGTTTCGATGTGGGCATCCACGCCTTCTGTGAAAAATTCACCACTATCTCGATTCTCCATGGCAGAAGCCAAGGAAAAGAGCAAGCTCGCATGTGCCCCAAAAGTTACCTGTCCTGAGCTCTCCAGACGGCCCTTGTAAACACGTCCAAATCCTCCCTCACCAAGAAAGCAATCCTGCCTGAAGTTCCTCGTTGCTGTCGCCAGCTCTCGGAAGGTGAAAGTCTGCGCCGAGATGGCATTCCCAGTGGCGTCCTTCGGCGCAGAAGGCTCCCTTGCTATCGCATTGCTTCTCGCCCTCGCTTTCTCAGACCCTGCACATGATGACCAGAAAACGATAAAGAAACGAGCTAAGCTCACTTCAACACAAGAATTACGGTTGCAATCAAATGGAGTGATTGAGTAAAATCTAGTTCGCTCGCCTATCAGTTCATAAGTTCATCTCCTTTTTATTCCTGATTATCTGAAGCAGATGCGATATTTTTCATTCCAAATGATCTGAAGCAGAGCAACTGTTGGCAACTACACCAACCTACTATCCAACTACTGAAAAATCGCTCCTCTCTCTTTGTTTTCTTGTCACGGAATACATGAGCTGATTCGGGCACAGGCAGATCACCAAACACAACCGGTGCTACTAAATCAGATCAAGAACGCGCGGAAAGGGAGAATCCCCAAACCCGTGCACCCCTCTACGGATCCGATCCCACCAAACAACCACGACCGGATCCAGCGAACGCACCTGCGGAAAGCTTCTCGACGCGCGGCGCCGCCATGGGCGGATGAAGCTCCGGGTACGCCCTCCCACCCGGCAGCCCGTTGCCGGAGCCGCCGCCATACGCGGCGGCGGACGACGAGGAGCCCGCGTACCCGGCGCCCACCTTGGGGTTGAGCTGCTCGTCGGCGGGGGAGTCGAAGCACGAGAAGCAGCCCATCTCCAGCGTCGCGCCTCAACCAACCCAACCAAGGGCGCGTCGCATCAATCAAAGCGCCAACATTTCGCACCCCCCTCTCCCGCCTCCCGCGCACTCCGCCGGACGCAAGGGGCCAGAGCGAGAACGACGACGACGACGACGACGGCGATGGGGGCGCCCCCTCGGGATCGGATCTTCCGGCGAGGGGATCGAGGGGAGATGGGGAGGGAAGGAAAGGAAAGGTGCGTTTTTTATTGGGTTTTGGGAGGGCGAGGAAGCAAGGGGAAGGCAGCGAGCGAGCGAGCGAGAGAGCGAGGAGGGAAGGGAAGTGGCGGTGGACTCTCTCTCTCTTCGCGGCAGCCACCCAGCTAATACGCGTCTTTGCCTTTTGCGTTCGTCTCCCGGGGTCTTACCCACGCGACGCGGGCGTGGTGGGCCGTGGGGTAGAAGTAGAAAACAGGTTTGCACGGGGGGTTTACGCACACAAATTCACATCACAAACACTAAATTCGAATCATTTTCTCGAGCCGTACGAGGAAAAAGCCTCCTACATACATGTGTATGTAAACTAACATCAAGATATACTTATCCCTGCTACTATTTATTCTTCAGGATCTGAGAAAAGACGTGAGAACTAAGGGTCGAATCTAGAACCCACAATTGATGGTCAGTGGCGTAGTCAGGATTTTAGATTTGGTTGTACCAATTTTTTTAAAAATATGCAACTTACATGCCAACATATAAATATAAAATGTATTCAAAAGCAATTAAACAAAATATGAAGATAACAATAATGCTTGACAATAGTTTAGAAAATATTACCATATTACTTTTTCTTTTTGGGTTTACGTCTTCTAATAGCTATGAAAGTCTCGATTATTTATTTTCAGCCACTTTGGAGAACATATCTCGCTTAACGAAGGTGACTAGACAAATCATCCAAAATACTATCACCTATCCTATTTCTCAAGTTATTCTTGACAACCTTTATTATAGAAAATGCTCTTTCAACACTTGTAGTCGCCACCGGTAGAACCAATATCAATTTGATAAGGGAATTAACAAAGTACGAAACAAAACCATTCAAAAAGTCATTACCTTTTTCTCGAAAGGTTGCAAAACGAACCACAGCCTACTCCCAGCAATTCAACAAACTCCAAAATCAACAAGGCGGCGGAGGAGGAAGATAGGGACTCGGGTCTCAAATTCTTAGGGCGTGGTGGCGTGCTCAGGTGAGGCGGTGGACACCAACACACGGCAACTTGGCGGTGACGGTGGATGGTCGCGGCTGCAGCGCCGCAATTGGGAGGCGGGAGCTCGGAGCCGGGGATGTGGAGTTGGGGACGGCGCCTGCCGGCGCGTGGCAGCGTGGCGTGGCGATGAGGCTTAACCGTGAGTGGTTTCTAGCCGTTGCAAAGACTTCACGAGAACGGTCAGGGACGCGGATTCGCCAAGCTAGGGCAAACAAAGCCGTCGACCCTACGCTAGGATGGATCGGGCGACGAGGAGGCTCGAGGGGGCGTTGCCGGCGCCTGGATGGGGATGGACCGGGGGGATGACCAGGCTACACGGGGTAGCCTATAGGGTTTTTTTCCTTAGGAGATGGACTGCAGCCCACTTTAACGGTTGGAGATTAGGGGGGTGTTGTTGGACCGACCTAGTATTGGTTGGGCCATGGCCCAACGGTGACAACCCCTGGCTCCGCCCCTATCGATGGCTCCCAACTATGAGATGATATCTGCAGGGTAGTTTTTGTCGCTTCAAATCTACTCCTTCTGTTCCATAATATATGGTGTATTAAAAAAATCACGAATACCCAAGCACGTCCGGCATCAGTTTTTTCTTCCACTGTTGCCCCCGATTAATTAGCTTGATTTGGTAGATTAGTGACTTGATTTGTCTTCGTGCAATATCTCTTGTTTGGACAGAATTAATGAGCTAATTAACTCCAATTAAGCAGGATGCAGGGGTATTTGAGGAACATAGAGAGGGCAATTAGAGATGTCCGATGTAATTGCATGGAAAAATCTATACGCCCTATATTATGGAACGGATGGAGTATAAGGATCGTTAACATTTTATTTCTTGACTAGGAGATTCATGTAGGTGTAGGTGTGAACGTATTAACTAACAGATGAAAAGTTATGATCAAAAGATAAGCTATTGAGATGGGCATTTTTTTTTTGTGTGTAGGACCCTATTTTAGGATGAACTAAATCAAAGGGATGGATTTCACATGAATGGCTATCTGCCTATCGAATACTCTTATTGATGGGGCTTTTTGGATAGAAAGGAGCAATTTCCAAAGTTTTCCATCCAATTAAAGAACATATGTTTCCCACAAGTATGGATATCGTTTCAAGTGATTAGAGAACATAAGATTACATTGTTCTCTTGAACTTAAGTAAAATCTTACTTAACCACCCTCTTCAACTTTTGACCCCTTAAACATGTATTTGATTACACGCCAGTTCTAAAGTTTTTAGGGCTACGTTACATGGTGAGGTGTGGCATTAAACAATGACATGTGTTGCCAAAGGTGATGTGGCTAGCCACTTATACAATATTTATGTGGCATCTACATCATCTCTGTCTCCATGGTCAGGGTAACCAAAGTCTCTCTTGTCTTTCCTGTCCGGCCATAGGAGCCACCTTGTCGGGCCCTACCATTGCCATCAATGTCCTCGCTTCTCTATGCCACCCGATCTCAGGCATGTCAGGCCATTCTTGTCTTCGGCTAGGCCATTTTGTCCTCATCCTTCTCTTCACCTTTCTCCATGGTCAGTCAACCCTATCCTTACCAAAGTACAACCATTCACATAGTGTCATCGCGTTACCAAATCCTAGATGTTTTCTGCCCTACCAAATGATGATGTAATATATAAGTAGTCGATAGAAGAAGGGGTGGCTGAGCAGCTATACATATGACGCAGCACTACGGTGCAACAAAGCACATGAATAGTGGTGCATGAAGGGTGACGACAAGTAGTGCAATGGCCAACAATGAGGCTATTATTGCTTAGGGGATAGAAAAGAGCACTAATAGACAATTGATAGTGTTGCAACAGGATATCACCGCCATAAACCTCATTTAGAGCTCCACCTCTTATATCTGCCTCTGCCTCTGCCTCACACCTCCACCTTGCCTTTGCATCTCCGTCCTCATCGGGATCGATTTGCTCTGTATGCCTCCACCCATTTCCCTCCCTACCTCTAGCCACAAGCCATGGCCGATGGCGCCCTTCCTGTCTTGCCACTGCACACCCCTCACCTCCTCTCACCGCCACACTAACCCTTCACATCATAACGTCGAGCCACACACCCTTCTCTACCTGCGCCACTGCCCCCAACACACACACAATTCCCTTCAACCGTCGGGATGTCACCTCCTGTCCTCCTTCTAAGCCTAGGGGGCACAAACCTCCTCTAGTCCCCAACTCGAACCCAAACCTGGTGGTGGTTGTGGCGATGTCGGCGCTGGCATGACACCGCAGAGGAAGGAGGAGGATGACACATGGAGGTCACATACAGCGAAGCAAGGATAAAGAAGGGTGTGCTCGCGTGAGGAAGAAGAAGAGTGTGCATCGTGTTGCAATCCTGTCACTGACGAGATAGCGTTGGTAAGTTTCCTCACCTAAAATACATTGTGGCATTAGCACCTCCATACACATGACTCAAATGGACCTAAAAAACCTCTACCTTGAAAGCAGGTTGTTAATACTAATAGGGTTGTCGAAAATGTCACAAGCTACTTGGATTTTTCTAGGCTTGATTTGAACTTGGTTCAAACTTTAAATGAGCCGAGCTCTCGCTTGATCCTAAGATTATGAGGATGAGCACGAGTTTCGTCAAGCTTTTCTAGAAGCTCATTATTATAGACAAAAAATATATTTTGTTGAGTCTAGTCAAGGTTGAACTCCATCCCATTCTATTCAAGTTTTGTCAAATCTATTCAAACTTTTTTCTTCATAGAATGATATTTTACCAAGTCTACTAGAATTCGAGTTGGAAATTTTCTTAAACCTACTCGAGTTGTGCCTTTTTACTAAATTTGTATATTATGAAGCCTAGACGAGTTGAGATGAGGCTAACTCAAGCTTTGCTTGAGTTGAGCTCAAGCCTGTCTCTTGGCTCAAGTCTTGATCCGAGTTTGACTCAAGCTTAGCTTAAGCCTTGTAGAGCTCAATCTTGGCATGGTTAAGATTGCTCAAGGTCGTCTTGTTTACATCCCAAATACAGATTGTATGTTCAATCATTTGCCAAAATATCATACACTTCTATCGAAACATGAGTAGTGAATTATAAAAAAAAGCTCAATTACACACATTAACTCAAAATGCTTCATAGTTAAGGATGTTTAAAAACCAATAAACAAATGTTCTATACAAGACAAGAGTAATATTTTAATGAGGAAACACAACGTTTCACAGGAGCAAACAAAATGGTTAACAAAATAAAATTGAATTGAATGCTTTAGACAATTGTTACACGTATTACACATGATCAAACACAATTTTCATAATCACAAACAAATAAATGTTTCAATCGTTGTTCGAAACTGTTTCAGCTTATACAAGCAAATTTAAACGTACCTGTGCAAACAAAATATTTCTGTTATTTTATGTTCACATGTATGTAAGAAATGTTTTGAGCAAAATCAACATGAGGAGAGAGAGGGGGGAAGAAGGGAGATTAGGGAGGAGAGGAGAGGAGAGCGTGTTGCACAAGAGAGATGACATTAAGGAGCTTTAATTTGTGTATGGAGAAGAGAAGTGCGAGAGGATACAATGTGTGCACATATGTTTGGTAATGTGGAGGAGAGGTGAGGAGAGAGTACAGGATGTACAAGTGGCTGAGAGGAAGGCGGAAAGAGAGCAAAATGCTAATTTTCTGATATCATATGGAACCACTCATTGGAATAGATAAGAAAAGATATTTGTCTAAATAAGTAGGACGTTCGAGGAGTAGCAAGTTAACTAGAGCTGGAAAAATAGATCGCGCTTGCAGCGCTCGGACAGGCTTGGTTCGACTAGGAGGTGCTACCAGGCTCGGGCTCGAGCCGAGCCCACTTTTGTGGCTCGGTAAAATAGCGAGTCGCGGCTCGTTTCTGGCCGAGCCAGTTTGGCTCGGCTCGGCTTGTTGGCATGTTCTGAAGACGAAAACGCCTTTGGCTCGTGGCTCGGCTCGGAGGTGTTAACAGGCTTAAACTAAGCGCACTTTTGGGCTCGCAAAAAATGCGAGCCGGCTTGTTTTTGACCGAGCTCGGCCGAGCCATGCTCTCGGCTCGTTTCCACCTCTAAAGTTAACACGAGGAGGAGGGGGGTGTGTGGTGTTAGATTTTGCGTGCTAGCTTTTAGATTAGCGCGTAAGAAAAAAAAATGGTAGGGAGCTGAACTTGTTAATTGAAATGATTTCCGATCTAACCAGACTAGACGTGTTAAAAATAGATACTATATTGGTGGCTTGGTGCCCTGATACGGGGAAGATTGGGTTTCCCTGGATCGGCAGGTCGGCAGGTTTGAAAAATATATATGCAGATCGGTTGGTTTGAACATACGCCGTGGCTGAATATATGCAGGTTGGCTGATCTATTAAGGATTTAAGGTTAAGCTCGCGTGGAAGTCCTTGAATTTTGACCCCGTTTCCCGGTAAAACGGGTACGTACGTACTAGCAGACTGTCAGTACGTACTAATTAAGAGTAGCAATTTCCGCTAATTAAAACGTTAGTCTCGTGATCAATTAGCTAGGGAGCTAGTCCGGAGTTGGCCGCCCATCGTTTTGCTGCTCGTGCGGCGGTGAGGTGTCTACACCTACACGTATAGTACGCGCGAGCGATTGATGACTAGCGCCCACAAATCAAGCCCCTCCGTGTTAGTTAATGGCATGGACCATGATATGCAACCTCAGCTACGTAACACCACTTCTACGCCGACTCTATTCATTCACTGAAAAGACAACGATAATACACACCGCTAGAGAACTGCGTATAGATATCAGTTCATCTCAACCGATAATTTGTGAACCGGTAGCGATGGTTATAGCACTATCGGTTTGAACCACAAAACCGATAATGATATATAGACATCACTATATTGGTTTGAATTACGAATCGGTAGATACTTCCTGCGCTATCATTTGAGCCACGAACTAGCATCACTATCGGTTTGAGTCATGAGTTTAAGTTAATTAGTGGGTAGGTTAAAATTAGGGATACATATCCTAACTATGTCACAACATGATAATAGGTGGGTTGAGGGTTGGCTAGCTTGATGAGTGGGGCTAGAATCAAGAGGCTCCTAATATTTTCAACTTATTCAACCAACTGGTACTGAATGCTGTTTTTCATATAAACGGACTATCAATAACAATCCAGCCAAGCAGAATAGTAACAAAACATTATCTCTCATTAATTCACTGCTGGAGCCATAATCGGTAATAAAGGGTGTCAACGCGGTGGCCTTGCAGCACATATAATATCGATCGATCATCCAGTTAAATCAAATAAGATATGGCGAGCGCCAGGCGTCGGACGTCCGTTTGGACGCGCCCGCGCTGGACCAGCGCCGTCCGTCGTCGCGGGCGCTCTGTGCGTCTATGGGAGCGCCGAGATCTTGTTGTATGGCTATGGCTGTGCTGCCGTAGGGCGTGTGGCGGGGAAGACCTTCTCATTGGCGACCTGCTTCAGCACTGCGGTTTGGTTCGATGGTGGTGGCCACGTCAACCTCTAACTCTCCTCAAAGGATGCGGGTGTGGCCTTTCCGCCGTCGACCGCCTCTGTGTTCGGCTCCGAGGACTCCGCTGTGCTGGCGCCGCTCTTTTCTTTTCCCATAGACTTTCTTGCTTGGAAAATTGAAGTTGGATAAAGAATGAAATGTGCGAGATTGGAGGTCTTTTCATGCCTACTGAGGCATGCTTCAGGGGTGGGTCCCACAATATTTTTTTGTGGCCATAAAATTTGACTGGATGCTCTAATCCACCAACCGTTTTCACCAACGCGTTCCTCGTATTTTTACGAACAAAACAAGATGTATGTTGCTATATAAATTTTGACCGGGGTTTCCTCGAACTTCAATCTTGCCTAGTAAAACTTTAGGTTTCGCCTACTGAAGCTTGGATTTCATACTCGTTAAACTTGTCGAACTGTCAAGTTCCATCAGGTTTAATCCAAGTTTCAACAGGTTCCATCCAAGTTTCTTCAAGTTTCATTAGGTTAATCCAAGTTTCATCAAGTTTCAACAGGTTTCATCCAAGTTTCATCAGGTTACATCCAAGTTTGATCAGGTTTCATTTGGCGCTCGCTTTCATCAATACGTGGGCCAAGTTTCACTAATATACGTGCCAAGTTTCATAGGTGGGTTCTCCTAGGTTCATATAAAAAAAATGAAAAAGTGGAAAAATACAAAAAAATTAAATAGTATTTAAAATGGGTTGCCCTCGATTTTAAAAGAATTATGAAATTTATTCCATGCATTTTGAACACTGTTTGAATTTTATACAAAAATCAGAAGTTTTAACTGAAAAATGATCAATTGCATGTTTGCACATCTGGCCAACGTTCAGGCGCACGTGGATGGCTGACCGGACGGTCGCCGCTGGTCCGGCGCGTGCGTCCGGACGCTAGCGTTCGCCTTTAATTTTTGGGTCCTTTACCATTTTCGTTATTTGTGATGTGCTTTATATGTTTTCCTTGCTCTGTTTCATGCGCACTATGTTTTCTGTCGATGTTTCCAGTGCTATTGTCATGCCTCACCGTTGTCTTCAAGTTCGTCAGCTGCGACTTCCTCTGTCGACTCTCAATATTGTTGATAGCTCCTCTGTTTTGGCGCGCTGGTTGCCAGGTTTATTGTGTTCCATTACTTTTATTGATTCTCACGTTTTCTCATCATTCCTTTTTGTGTTTGTGATCTCTTATCATTATGCCCTTGCTTTTTTCCCTTGCCACGCCTTCACAGGAGCCATTCCTATTGTCACGTCTGCTGATGCTAGGCTTAATCGTGCATGTCAGCGAGTTTTTTTGCTAGAGAGGTCTCTCCGTACACGTGGTCGTTGTTCTGGGCCATTTCTTCTTGTTCCATTTTATGGACCTAGGGCTTTGCCTTTTGTGTCGTCTGAGTTTCAACGATCACTGCGTTGAGTCGCTGAAAGGTTGTTATTCTTGCTTGTCTGTGCAATTGTCCTTTCTTTACCGTTGTTGCGTTCTTTGTGCTCGTCTTTCTGCGTGTTCTTCATACACATTAGTGTTTCATGGTTTCTAGGTTTGTTGTGTTCCATTGTTCCTATCCGTTCTCATGTTTTTACATCTTTATGTTCCATGTTTTGGGTCGGTTGTCATTCTGTCCTTCCTATTTTTGGGTGTCGATTGTTCGCAGGAGCCATTTTTGTTGTCGCGCTCATTGATGCTAGGCTTAACCATGCATGTACGCCAGATTTTTTGCTAGACAGATCTTTCCGGACACGTGGTAGTCCTTCTGGACCATCTCTTCTGGTTTCATTCTCTGGACCTTTGGCTTTGCCTTTTGTGCCGCCTGAGTTTGATGATCAGCGTATCCAGGCGTTGAAAGGTTCTTATTCTTGATTGTCCATACAATTGTCTTTTCTTTACTACGATTACGTTCTTTGTGGTTGTGTTTTCACGTGTTGCTAATACGCAGTTGTCTTTGGTTGGCTTAACCTCATTTCCGTCGATGGGTGCATGTCCATCTTGCGTTGCTATATTTTGGCTTAAGGAAAAGAGTTCAGGCTGTTACTTTTTCTGGACAATGTTTAGCATATACGCTCTGCTGTCGTGAACGGAGAGTTCATGTACCACCACGTCGACCGTTTCCCCTGCCTCTTGATACATTAATGACGTTTGAGCTAGCTATATCTGTTTTGGGTTTCATGCTTTCCAACACATTATACAATTCTCTTATGGATTTCACTTATATGGGGGTAAACGTTGACAGGAGGATTAATGTTGGTTCTGGGCCATGTATTTTTATGATAAATGGCATTGTGCATCATGTCATTGGCTCTTTGTTGCCTTCTCCAGGGCATCGGCTGGAATTTGCTCAGTTATATATGTTCGATCCTTCTCAAGAAATAGATAACATGCTAAATATTTTTCGTGACGGTGATGGTACCTTTTTGAACCTTGAGCGGCAGTTAGTTGCTGATCTCTTATGTATACTAGATATTTATAATCCTATTGTCCATAAATTTAGGCTTGCATGTGAGCGGTTGCTGTCGCAGAGGGTGCCTGAGGTTGCTATAAGGCTTAAAGGACCAGTTAAGGAGAATCGTGGTACGTATTCATTGCCTGCTGCTTCTGAGTTGGCTGGTCTTATTGTTGGCGATATAGCTCCCCATAATTCCCAGTTCGATATTATTGTACAAGCACATGATGGTGCTTTTCAGCATGTTTCATCTACTCATCGTGCCTTAATGCCATTGCAATATTCGTTGTTATTCCCTTATGGAGATATTGGTTTTCATCCAGGCATGAAACTCAGGAACGTTGACAGGCGATCATCTAGAAGCCGACAGAACATGTCAATGCTTGAATATTACCGGTATGAAGCTCGTTGTTATTCCCTTATGGAGATATTGGTTTTCATCCAGGCATGAAACTCAGGAACGTTGACAGGCGGGCATCTAGCAGCCGACGGAACATGTCTATGCTTGAATATTACGGTATGAAGCTTATTATCATCCTGGGCAGCCTAATCAGTCTATATGTTTTGGTAGATTGTCAGAGCAGTTAGCTATTGATGCATATTCTTCTATAGAAGACAATAGGTTGTCCTTCTTTTATTTTAATCAAACCAAGCTTAGGACAGAAACTGTTCAAGGAATAACTGATGCCGTCAGCAGAGGTAGCACAAGTGGAAAAGATGTAGGGATCAAGGTTATTTTGCCTGTGAGTTTTATTGGTGGGAAACGATACATGACGTAGAATTGCTAGGATGCATTGGCTATATATCGTGTATATAGCTGTCCGTAGTTATTCATAACATTCACCTATAACCCAAAATGGCCTGAGATTTTGGATGCAATAGCTTGTGAGAGAGGACAGAGGCTAGCTGACAGACCTGACATTATCACCAGAGTGTTTCACCTAAAGCAGAAAGAGTTCTTAGCTAATGTCAAGAACGGGGTCGTTTTTGGAAATATCCGCGTAGGTTCGTTTGTTCTCCATTATTTTTTTTTGCATAGCTTGCATGTTTCCTCTTTTCATTTAACATTTCTTCATTGTATCAAACGGCCAAGTTTTGTCTCTGCAATAGAATTTTTAGGTAACCCGTGTGCCTTTTCCTTTTATTTAACATTGCTTGCTTATATGAAATGCAATTATGCATGCTATTGGATGCCAGAAAAGAGGTTTGCCACATTCACATAACATTATATGGCTTGTTATGGACGAAGAACCGTCGGCAGAAATAGTTGATTCGTTTATATCGGCTAAAATTCCTGATCCTATTATTTATCCACTTGGCTATGCTCTGGTTAGTGAATTCATGGTCCATGGGCCATGTGGGCGACTTAACCCTTCCTGCCCATGTATGTTAAGCGGCAGCTGTTCTAAGGGATATCCTAAAGAGTTTACAGAGAATACTATGTTTGATGCACAAGGGTATCCTATATATCGTCGTCGAGATGATGGAAGGTTTGTAAAGAAAGGCGATATTGAGCTTGATAACATATGGGTTGTTCCTTATTCTCCTTATGTCCTAAAAAGATTCCAAGCTCATATCAATGTGGAGTGGTGTATTGGCACATATCTTATTACATACCTCTTTTAAGTATGTTACTAAAGGGCCTGACTACGTGGCTTTCGCTTTTGAAGCCGTTCCATATGATTGTTCACCTGCTGCATGTTTTCATTGTGATTCCATCAGGTCACTAAGTGAACCAGCTAGCTCTTTTAATGCCTCTAGTTACGCTGCCTAGACCTCTGAGTAGCGTCTCGAGGCTACCGAGTTCTGTCCGCCCGCCACGTATTTGGTATAGGTCGTTGTTGATGAGCTCGTAGAATATATTAATGCTAGCTATATGTTAGCATGCGAAGCTTTTTTGAGGTTGTGGGGATTTGATATAAATGAAAGATTCCTGATGTTGAGAGGCTCATTGTACATTTGCCAAGTATGAATGCAGATGCTTATTATGAAAATTGTCCGTTGACTGCTATTCTCTAGGATCCTGCCACCACAAAAACGATGCTTACTGAATGGTTTACTACCAATCGCCTCCATCCTACTGCTTGTCGTCTTACATACCGCGATTTCCCTTCTGAGTGGACATGGTACCCTGATAAAAAAAATGTGGTGCTAGAGAAAGCGAGGTGTCAAGATAGGGAGGCTCAGGCATGTTCATCCCAGTGCAGGGGAACTTTTTTAATCTAAGAATACTTCTTATGACTGTTAATGGGGCCACATATTATATGGATCTTCGAATATATAATGGCATTGTCCACGCAACATACCATGAAGCTTGCAAGGCCAGAGGTTTGATCAGTGATGATACTGAATGGACTGCTGTGTTTGATGAGGCGATTATATGATCATCATATATGCAGTTTCGAAATTTATTTGTGGCAATTTTGTTTCATTGTGAGGTCGGGAATGGTCGTGCTCTATATAACAAGTATTGGAGATACATGGTTGATGATATTGTTTGCACTATGTGCAAAGGCCACCGTAGTCGACATGTTCCTATAGCAGATGGTATTCTATAAGATAAATTTTTGCAATGTCTTGATGACATATTCCGTTCCAATGGCTTGTTTTGATGTCCCATAGTCTCCCACGGCCAACACAATTATCTCAACCAAACCATCCAAAAAGGATATTGTTTGAAGAAACATGTTATGATAGACAGGAGCTATCAAATAAGGCTGTCACTATGTCCGCTATATTAGACAGTGAGCAACGATGTATCTATAATACTATCTTATCAAGAATATCTCGCCATGAAAGGTGTATTTTTTTGTGTTTGGCCATGGAGGAACCGGAAAAACGTTCCTTTGGAGTCGTATCATTAGCAAGATGTGATCAGAATGCCACATTGTTCTTCTTGTTGCTTCATCCGCAGTTGCTGCACTTTTATTGCCTGGAGATCGCACAGCTCATTCTCGGTTCAACATACCCATATAACTAGACTCAACAACCTCCTGTTCTATAGCAAAAGGCACTTTTCTTGGTGAACTTATCACAAAAGCTACTGTCATATTGTGGGATGAAGCGCTGATGACTCATAGGAACTGCATAGAGGCGCTAGATCGTGCTCTAAGAGATCTATTGTCTATCAATAAACCCGAAGCAGTTAATACACCGTTTGGTGGGAAACCTATTCTGTTTGGAGTGGATTTCAGGCAAATACTTCCTATTGTGCAGATAACTGGATGAGTAGAAATCATTGATGCCTGTATAGTGAACTCGCCGCTTTGGCAGTATGTTGAGATCATACGCCTTACTATCAACATGCGCTTATTCAACACTTCTTTATCTGATATGGAGAGGTTCAATGTCCTGCAATTTGCTAGGTGGGTCCTGGACATTGGAGAAGGCCGTGCAACAGTGCCCAATGATCTATCTGGTAGCAATAGCACATGTATCTTCATTCCTACTGATCTTTTTTGCAACATACCGAAAATAATGTAGGCGCTATATGTGATGTTGTTTACAACAATTTCATTGCTTCATTTTCTGATTGTGATTATCTTGCACAGTGTGCTATAGTTTGTCCAACCAATGTTGTCGTTGATGAGATAAATAACATCATGTTAAATAGAGTTCCATCCCGTCTAAATAGTACTTCCAAGTTAAAATAGTATCTCCTCTTCTTCAAGAAAACGACGTTTAATATATCAAGTATTTCCAAGTTGACAATGCAAGAGAAACCTATAGGCCACTTGAGAGAATATTGTACATGGCAAAGTTCACAAAATACACAAAGCCTGACCGCATTACAACAATACTGGATTCATTTCCTTCCTATGCATATAGACCAGTTTCATTTATAGACCTTACTAATAGAGCCGACAATAGAACGTTTCTGTCAGGTTATCAATTCTTTACTTTTTGGTACTCTTTTTCCTCAGAAAATTAAACCGAATATGTGGACAATTCTTTTTAATGACGAATTCATTTGCTGCATTTATACACTTCGCCTTCACATTTTGTTCATATTACCTTCGATTAACACTTATCAAAATCACTATCAAAATTCTACCAATGCAGTTGTTATTGCCATTATCTCTTCCATAGGTTCTATCAGAGTAGTGCCTATCAGAAGAATGCTGGTGCCTGTCCGTGACATAGAATTAACTAACACAAGTCAACTTTTTCTTCATTCACTATGTATTGTTGTTTCAGTATGATCAGCTTTCGCAATAGGCTCTCTATAACACGCAGCTCCCGCATTTTCCTTTTCGTCAACTTATCTTTTGCTGCTCTTTTGCTAGATCTTCCATGAAACTTTCTTTATGGGGACATCACACAGAACAATTTAACGTAGAAGAGCTGATAGACAAATCACAGCAGAGAACAATTTCTATTGTATTTGTTGGTCTTATAGCAGTCACACGAAATAGTTTGTTCTCTTGCTAAACTAAGAATCAATATACAAACTCAATACTAAAATATGATATATCTCTCAACATAGACGAATTTGGACTACGAACCACAAGCGTTGCAAAATGGTTTGTCAATCCGCCTTTTGCTTGAAATTATCAAAATCGGTAATGTTTAACCTGGCTAGACATTTATAAACATGAGACATGTCATAACTTTATCGTGCCAAGGAGCAACATTATTTTTTTACTTCGGCCGTTATCTCATACATGTGTGTAGGGCAAACAACTCAAATTGTTGTCCCGGTTCCTTTCATGGTGAACAACAGAGAAAAAATCATAACAACTATTGCATATCTTAGTGAACTTAACCCTCATGTGGCCCTGGTAAATATATTTATGACTATTCTTTTATTTTTCATGACAGCAGTACACTTACCAATCATTATGCACAATTACTTATTCAGGGGAACACTTACACTGCATTAGCCGTTATCAAAGGTTTGTCTCATGAAAAGTCATGGTGGTATCTTTCATGTCACACATGTAAAAAGCATATTGATTTGACAGATTTTGGTTTTGAATGTCGTTCATGTGGTCCAACCTCATCGTCTCCACGGTACAGGGCTAATGTCGCGACCTATTACATCAACTAATCTTCGCCGATTTAATGCACTGCATTTTATATTTTATATTTTGCATTAAGCTGCATGTTGTGTATTCTCCTCAGAGTTTGCTTTCTACGGTGCTTATACTGATCGGCTCACTGGTGCTAAAATTGATGTTGTTCTCAACTCGGTTAAGAACAAAGAAAATATATTGCCTTCACATATCAGTTGTCTTTTTGGCAGACAATTCAACCTGACTACTACAATGACCAAAAAATGTTTGAACATGCCACATTATCTTACACAGTACATTGATTTGACAAGGTTCTACTGTGCACCGATGTTGGACCATCTACATTAACATCAGAAAAGTTCAAAGCTAACGGCCATTCTGCGAAGCTCTTTCCCATGGACAGTAAGGGAAAAATGGAGAGACGAACAGTACACACAACAACAACTCACCATGCCTAAGCCAAATACTACTCCAGTTCATGATGTTTTATCTGTATATACTCATTTCGTTTTATGTTCATTATGTTGTTTTTGATACTGTTTACAATGGCTGAAACTTAAGCCATATAGCCATGATATCTAAAAACACCTACATATTACTTTCCAGATAACAATTGGTTCAACAGATTCTCCGAAAGCTACATCGGCTTCCCTCATCAACAACAACAGTAAACGGTGCTCATTATAAACTTGGTATTAGTTACATTATCAGCTAAGATCATTGCACACATGAACAATTGCTCTTTATATTGCTGGCCTTCGGCGGAAAATACAACTACACAACTGGAAACGGTCAAAAAAAGGCTCATCATGAATGATGAGTAGCTGCTCTCGCTACAAAGCCTGACCATGGTGTCAGCATTTTTATGCTTTTCCCAGTCCTGAATTGATCTGGCTACACTAAACTATGTGCAAATCGACATGTATAAAAGAAACAACGACCATTGTATCGTATAAACAGGTTTGTTTACACTTACTCCCGATCTGCTATACATATAAATGGTATCAACGCAAGACCATAGGTTAGTAATTATGTACTATCTGCTTTACAATGCACCAAATACAGAAACACCACTTTTGCATATATAATAAACTCCTGTACATAGCCCACATGACGAAAAAAATCTCCTACATTATTCAAGTCAAACTAGATAAAAGCAAATGATCGAGACAGTAAACAGCAACCCGGAAACCATGTCTGTAATTAGAGGACGCTGCGGTTCATGAAACAAGCAGTTAAAAACTGTCCATTCTTGACAACCGCCCTCCTTGACATTATCATTTGTCTAAATGTAAAAGTAGTCAGTGAATTAATATATATAACTAACTGTATAAGAATGTTACACCACATATCAATAGCTTATGAATGACAATAAACACACATAAAACATAATAGACAAAAATAGAATGTATAGAGAACTGCCATAATATTCCTTACATTAATCATGATAATTTAACTGCTACAACAATACTAATAAAGCAAAATCAACGCGAAAGTTTATTTATATACAAAAACCTCACTGAAACATTCACACAATACATAATAAACAAAATAAAAAAGGCTACGAGCATAGGACATTAACATAGCAACGCATGTTCACAACCGTCAGAAAAGTCGTCATCGCCGAAAGAAACATGGAGCCAAGATAGATGTGCTTCCAAACAAATCTAGGCTTCATTATGACCCACAATATGACCAATAGACTGGTGCAACGCATGCGTTGCTTCATTCACTTCTAGCTCCAAATGATCAACAAACTGACAAATATCAAATATGCTCACCACTGGTTCTCTCCCCCCTCCCATGTCCTTTACACCACTTGATGCAAGATCATTTCATAGTGAGTGAGCACATGCAAGTCTATCAATAGTGTTCGACCACCCAAACGCTGCTCTTCGCACTTTAGAAAGACTCTCTGCATTAGTAGATTTTATTTTCTCTATGCTATCACGAAGATCACCATCATGTTTGATAACACACTCAAGTTGTCTGTGAAGATCTTCATTTTTCTTAGTAATAACATCTGCATTCTTCTCTACCTCCTTCACCTTTGCATATCCCTTATCCAATTCATAGCGATTAACATCGTCGACTTCAATGCCTGCATATTCCCTGATTACTGAGATCATTTCAGATGTTGCCGACTCAATTGCAGAAATCTCGTCATCGTACATTCTGCCCCTAACAACTAGTGTAGTTGGACAAGCCTTATTGTTGTCCAGACACAAGGATGATGTCGCTGTGAAAACAAATCCCAGGTACCTAGAATCCCGCTCAAACTGCACAATTGAACAACGAAGCCCCTTAACGATTTCATCAAGGATAACCCTCCGCGATACATAAATGTTTCTGCGAGGAGCTAAAAGAAACAAAAAAGAAAAAGGCCTCCACTTTAGCTTCCAGGAAACCAAAAAAGACCAATAAAGATACCAAAAAACCTATGCGTATATCACATCTAAAACAAATAACCACATCCATTTCCGTAATCATACTATCTATGCATACATAAGAAGTTTACAAAAGCATACCTGACTCATGCAAACGGTAGACAACGCCGTGGTTTCCAAATGGCAACGAACCACCATGATCCGCCATAGATCTGATGCCCTTAATCGTCTGGTCCTTGCTGACGCTATAGGAAAATATCACCACCAACTTAACACCTCTATTATAGAGAAAAAAAAGAAACGAAATGTGTGATGTTAACAAGATACATTTCAATGAAATAAGCAATCAAATATTGAGAGATAACCCAAATACAAGGAAGATTATCCAAATAAAGAACAAAAAAACACTAACCTAATGACCTACAAATGCTTCTCTGCTCTCCAAATAGGCAAAAAAAAAAGAGCCCTACAGTTCCAAAGGGTAAAGTGAAATATCGGCAGCAGCCCATCGCCTAAACAGGTACCTAGAAAAAAAGGCCACATGATGAAGCTTCGTAGACACAACAAATCGCCTAATATAGTGTTTAGGTATTCAAAAAATCAGGCATCTACATTCAGGAAAAAAAACCACCCAAATTACTGGAAAAATGTAAAGATCAAACTATCATAACAAAATGTATATAATTCATTGCTTTTAGAGGAAATTTACAAACAAAAACAGAGAGAATTATTTCTTGATGCCATTGATAATACAGATAAGGTTATATCATTGTTTAATTTTTTTCCTTCTATATACCATTCCATTACAGCTTGGAATCCATATTTTTATGCCATACACAACAAATTTATGACAACTGATGTTTCCTGGTGTTTACACAATAAATTTCGTACTGACAACATGTCATATGAACTTAAATGCTTTTCCCTTCCATATTTAACAGCCCTCGCACAACAATAAAACCATATCAAATACGCAACAGTGCAGCCATAACACATATACACAATTAGGCATCAACAATATCCTGGAACAACGATTATATCACACCCCTGCTTCATAGTATATCAACATATATAATCCTACTATTGATTAGGTGCATTTATCACCACACACAATCATGCATTAACAATATCCTGAGAAAAGAATTATATCACACCGATGCTTCATAATATATATCAACAAATACAATTCATGAACTGATCACGCACGCGGTCACCACACGCTATCACAACTAGTTCAAAATATATGTCGTAATCGTACGAGTCTAGGGTCTAATAGATCTATTCCTATATACTTAAGGTTAGGAAATATAAAAGAGAGATCATTATAAAGAATACACAATAGATCAATAAAGAATATTGTGCTTATCTATCTCTCTACATCTGTGTTCTTAATTTCTATGATTGCGATTGTGTACGAGTACTGTGAATGACAACACATTATCAGCACAACTGCTCTCAGGTTTCTCAATTGGAAAAAGTATCGATTTGCTCTTTCAATTATGTCCGCTGGACCACTTTGGTCCCTTAACCTTAATATCGAACTTGTGAGGTCCCTCATGTAGCAAAATCAGACCAAATTAGTCCTTTGACCAGGTCAGCAGGCGGTTCACTACAGGAATCTGACTCTGGGTCGGTAGCCAAGGCCGTCGACACAGTCACAAATACCGCCGACACAGGTACCTGTTGTCGGCCGACCATCGACACAGGTCCATCGACACAACGTCGATGACACAACGTATTTATGTGTTCGTCCCGCCACAAACACGCCGACCAAAGCACATTCCAAGGCCGACCACCTATGGCTAGACTATGTCGGTGGTACAACGCAGCTACCGACATTGACCCAACCTAACAACACTGTTTTGGAGACGGCGCTATGCCGCTTGGGCCTCGTAGTCATACCGATGTGGCATGTAGACTGGTGGCTAATCGGGGTTCACCATCGGCAATGAATTTGTTACGAGGTTATGGGCAAGAACCAAGCTAGATGGTAACACAAGACAGAGATTTTATACAGGTTCGGGCCCTCAACACGGAGGCAATACCCTAGTCCTGTGCTCTGGGATTATATCTCTATGTGAATTCGTAGATGATGGAGAGTCTATGCTGATAGAACTATCTGATGTGGAATGCCTTATTCTATGCCCCCTACCCCTCCCTTTATATAGTGCAGGGGGGATGGGGTTACATGGTTCTATCCAGTACATGGTGCCAAATTTGGTTATACCGGTGCATGATATGCGAGTACGAATCTTCTAATTACATGGAGCTCGACTCTATCCTCAGGAGCATCCTTGGTGATCAAGTCATACATAGCTCGAGTGGTTTCTATCCCGATCCGGCTGGCTTGAGTCGCCCACTATCTGCCTCCTTATGGGCCTTCTAGAGGATACCTAGGGCCCATGTAGTCCACATGGCAGTTCTTTGTCGGTGGGGTAAACTAACCACCGACACAGCCCATGTCAGGTGGTCGTTCTGGCTCGCCTGAACACAGTCTGTGTCGGTGGCATACATATAAGCCGCCGACATTGGCACAATTAATGTCGGCGTTTTCACAGTAGCCCTCGACACAGACCCATTTACGTAGCCTGTCTGGGTGCAATTTGATTTTGTCTATGTCGGCAGCTACATATAGTGTCGCCGACACAGATATTGTAGCAATTTTTTTTTTATGAAAACCCAATTTGTACTTGAAAAAAAACATTCCCCACCGAAATATATTCCCTAATCTTCTCAACCACATCCACACATAATTCCACATCCATAGGTGGTCGCGACCATATTTTCAAACACATATTCATCCAAATAAGCCGAAAATCCAAAAATATCGATAAAAACGATCGAAATAACTAGAACCATCAAACATTGCCACAATGGTTAAGAATGGAAGTTAATAACATGTACATAGATTGTAAAACATTCCATATAGGTCAGATGGAAGATAAAAGAGAGAAAACTGATTATAAACTAGCAAATGGTTCTGCGACCTATGTAAACCAGGATCGGAAAAGATGTTGTCGACGAACACCTCCGCAGCCGATCTTGTGCCACTAGAGTCAGCTCCCTACGTAGCATTCGTCGCTAGCGCAGGTGAAGCTGAGCCAGATACCTGCAAGATTAAAGGTTTGAAAATGTTTGTGCATTTGTGCACTTGTATGAATTTGTTGTGTTAATGCCTTACCCCTGGAGATGACACTGGTGAAGGGCTGAAGTGGATCATGCGGAACGTGGCCGGCAGCACGAACTGGGTGGGAGTGCCAGTCTATGTCGTTGGGGCCCCGGCATCTGCGTGAAGTCGTACGGCTGCGGAGTTGGCATCTGCGGCTGGCTGGTGGGTCCTGCCCTCTACAACGACTGTGAATTGTTTAACATCTGAAACATGGAAGAAGAACCAATTGACGTATACGATCATTCATACCTGTTGCAAATACTGGAGCATCCAGAGGTTCTGTCGCTGGAGGGCCTCAAACCGCATCCTATCCTCCTCTCGCCTCCGCCGCTCTTCCGCCTGCCACCGCTGCTCGTTCGCCTGCCTCTAAAGTTGCAACTCCTCGACTAGCTTCTTCTGGGCTTCCAACTAGGCACGAGAGAAGGAGGAGGCCTGCTGTCGACGCGCCCTGACCTCTCCCTTGAACGAGTCGTGTGCCACCACGTAGTCCATGAAGCCGAGCCTGCCATGACTCTTCCCACCAAACTGGTCGTAGAGTACCATTGGGTCCACTGCCATGTTCAAGGGGTCATAGTCGACGACGTGCTTCTCCTTCATAGCTTCAGTATATGTATCCTGCTAACAAGGAAGATATGCAGTGGATTAGCTCAAAAATAGTTGAAGTATGGCAGATAAGTGTTAAAAACTATTCACTTACGAGCTTCTCCTGGGTAGCTGGCACCATCGGTGGTTGTGTGCCGTCAGGTCGGATACGGGACATGTGTGCTTGCCATTACAAGGTGAAGGCATCGAGCTGAAGGCCCGTCTCCATCTCCTGTCGTTTAATATGAAAAAGTTAGTTCTGAACATGAAACATATATTGAGCGCTTTTTAGTTTATATACTTACATTATAGCGCGCGACATGTCCCAAGCCTCGTCCTCCTATGTAGGTGGCAGATGTCGGGGTTAGCATATCTATTGCCCCTATTCCTCTTCAACCTCTCGATCCACTCCTAAGACGCTCACATATTGTAGAGGTCTTTCCAGTCACGTGGACACTTATCCATCTAGTTCGAACACCAAGGTCGGTACTCCTTCACCTTGAGGTACTTAAGAGCTGGCGTTGCCCTCGACATCTTCTGAATCCCTTTCTTCCTATAGTGCTTGGTCACCGCATCCTAACGGGCTAACCTAATGGCGTCCCTGACCGTTTTTGCCGCCATGGCGGCAAGCCTCTTAGTCCTCCTGGGTCGCATAAGGGCCAAGCCGATACCTCTCCTGAAACGAAAGAACCATATGAACAAACAACACGTGAAGCTATAAACATGAAAGCTATAAACTTGTAGATGCAGCGATCGGTGACGGTTCCTACTTCGTCGTCTCCCACGAGCGAGTAGTCTCTCCAGCCGGTTGCCGGGCGTCAAGCATTGACCTTGCCCACTCGCCCGGGGTAGGGCTGCTTTAGGAGCACCACTAGCAAGTGGGCCGGCTCTTGCGGACCCTTGTTGAGGCAAACCAATCCCCAACACGTATAGTGTAAAACAAGTGGTTAGCAAGTTTTTAATTGTGAATAAATAAAATCAAGTAGTTGTAGCACATACCTCTACTAGTTAGAAACCTATACCTCTATCCCTCGTTGTTTTAGTTTGTCAATCTGTTCTCCAGAAAGTTCACCTGCTCTTCCCCACTCTTAATGAATAAATTGACTACAAGATTTGATATTTAATTAAGCCAATTATTGAATAAGTAAGCATTTATCATTCAGTTCCGAGATTTATTAATTTACTCGATGTACACATTCATTTCCTCCAAGTTATCATACACGTACAGCTGAATCAATAATTTTTCCGCTGCATCTAGGTCACGTGCGCTACTTTTGCCAAAATTGTATCTGGCTTGGTCGTGAAACACCTCAAGATTGTAAGTATTTGTGCGAAGTGCCTTCTTATACCTTCATCGTGGCACATGGACCTTGTTTTTTTTTGTGCAAAATATGTGTCCATAAAGTAGGAGATCTCTTGAATCAGCCAAAGCTTCGGCAATACTTCCTTCTAGTCATGCCTTGTTCTTCACCTTCGCTCTAAAACTTTTCATCATGCGTTCTACATGATACAACCACCTAAATTTTTCCAGCCCCATAACGAATGTTTTGTATGGCAGATGTACTAGTAGATATTGCATGCAATTGAAAAACCCAGAAATATAAATCTTCTCGAGCTTTGTCACAAGGATAACTATCTCCTTCTCTAATTCCTCTATCCTCAATGTGGATATCTCTTTTAAACAGAGATCTCAATAGAAGAAGCTAAGCTTTGCCAATTCGATCCAAATATCATCGTCCATATATCCACGCCACACGACTGGAAACAGTCGATCTATGAAAATTTTGTAATCATGGGCCTTCATTTTATTTAACTTCTATTTCTTTATACTAACTCATGTCGAAGGCTCGCCGCATAAGCATCTGGGAATTTGACCTTATTCTTAATCCATTGTAAAATATGTCTTATTTGCACATGTGTAAGGCAATACATTGCCCTACGTTTCGTCCCATTTTGGTTGAGTTTCATGTCTGGCCGATCACATATCAAAGCGCAGTCGAGACGTGCTTTCTTGTTATCTTTAATCCTTAGTGGGATGTCACAGTTTGTGTTCAAGATTGCCTCGCACATATTCTTATCTTAGTGCATCAGGTCAAGATTGTCAGCTTGCTTCAAGTCAGTTGCACAAGGAAGGTGCACCTCAGTTGCACTTATGAGTCCAATAGTGCTTCTCACCATAGTTGATGATATACCCGATCTCCGCTAGATCGTAATGCCAATCGATGATATCCTGCATTTCGAACCATTCTGTTGGTCCTCTCTTCACAACCTTCCCTTTACAAAATGCCTTTCTCTGATTCCTAAATGGGTGCCTCAGCTACAGGAAACAACGGTAACAGTTGAACCAACAAGCCTATATCCCCATTTTTTTTAGTGTAAATGGTTCAGTGTTACAAAGTAATATAGGGCACGACAACTTTCCATGCGTGCTTCACCCCGAGAACAAGTCATATGCCAGAAAATCGTAGATAGACCACATGTATGCGGCACACATCCTAAAGTTCTTCCCCTTATAGCTGTCATGTGTCAAAACTCTTTTAGTCAACAGGTCGTTAAGCTCTTCTATCGGGGGTTGCATGAATAGGTCTAATTTTTTCCTGAAGACATGGGCACAGGTATAATAATAGAAAGGAACATGTACTCTTTCCTCATGTAGAGTTGAGGCGGTAGGTTGTATGGATAGCAAATACCGGCCAACACGAGTAAGGGTGGGCAGTCACATTGAATGGCGTGAACCCATCGGTCGAGAGCCCAATTCGCACATTCCTAGGCTCCGCTGCAAATTCAGGATGCTGTTGGTCAAATTGCATCCAAGCTTCTACATCCGATTGATGAATAATCACACCCTCCATTTTACGTTTTCCCTACTTATGCCACTTCATGTGTCTTGCCTTGAACTTAGACATGTACAGGCGATGTAGACGTTGAGTGATCGAAAAAAATGAAAGGCTTTCCAGGCCAACATCGTAAGTCTCATTGTACCATTTCTACCTTTAACTTCCTCGTACCGACACTCACTACAATACTTACAATGAGATAGTCCTGCATCGGACTTCCAGTAAAGCATGCAGAACTTTGGGCAATAATCTATCCTCTCGCACGGCATGAGTAGCACGCTTAGAAGCTTTTTTGACTTGTACAGATTCAGAGTCATCTTGTGTCCATTCGGAAGCAAGCTATCCAAAAGTTTGTAAAGATCATTGAAACAATTGGCTGACAAGTTGACTTGGTCTTCACAGCCATTAGACGTGACAAAGTCAAGAGTACGATTACATTGGTATGTTCATGCAGCGTCAACTTTGAAGAATCAAGTAACTTCTCGAATTGTTCGGCAAGTGGCTCGGACTTTTCCTCGGGGGAGAGATCGTTAGCCCGAGCCATATCATCCGTGAGCTCATCAAATCTATCGACTTCGACTTCATCATATCCCTCCGAGAAATCCACAGTGCTACACACCGATGCCGGACACTTCCTGTCGCTATGAGCTACCCACACGAAGTAATTTGGTTTGAAGCCATGCCTAAATAGCTGATGGCTAATATCCTTCTTCGTACTCTTCTCGGTGTTCGAACACGCAATGCAAGGACACCACATGACCGTTGTATTAGGATCGAGGAATTTCTGAAAAACTGCTTCCACAAATGCTCTAGCCTTCTCGTTCCACTCGTCCATGTCCTGCTCAGACTTCATCCATCCATCATACATCTACCGCTGATTTTCCATCGTTTGCTATATAACTTCTATGCATACATGCATGGTTCAGATTTAGACATTTTTAAGCCTAGCAAAATAGGAGGGCTTACCCACACACGGATGTGCGCTTGAGTACGGTGGACGTGGCACTAGGGTGCATGGGTCAGAATTCTAGCAGCATAACCCCGCAGTTCGCCACAGTGCAACGATGGGTACGGCGTACCGCTTATGTTATGCACTAGGCGAAAAACAAGGTCATGCCACCGGAATTCCACCCTGTACACCCTCGTGCCACGAACAACGTACCTAAACGCACATCCATGTGCTGTCCAAAACGTGGACAGCTCGGGAGTGCAACACCTTTCGTAATAGAACCCGACGAATCACTGTCTAAGCTCCTTACAAAAATGTGGAGCACCCACGAATGGGTTTGACTCTGGCTCGGTTCAATATGCCATCATGCATCATCTAATCCTCGTCCTGCTAATATTCCATCTTTGTTAAAGCCTAATCCATCTACCTTAGCCCTAGTAAAAAAATGTGAGCGTACCAGGGCAATGCGGAGATGACCGGTAGGGAGGCGACGGTTCAGGGGAGGCGTCGATGTGTGTGGGGGCGGAGGGGATACAACGGGTGGGAGGGGTGACGAAGGACCTCCGGGAGGCTGTGTCAGCAAAGGAGGTAGGGCGGTGTTGACACACAAATTTGGCAGAAAATAGGATATTCAGAAAGGGTCGAATACATTGGAATTATTGGACCGAATCGGAAATAGGCTTTATCGGCAAAGGAGAAGAAAAGCATATTGGAGAAACCGAAAGAGACTATAGTCCTAAAGAGATATGATCTGATCAGAAGCGTGACACGGTGAAATTGGTCGTATCGGTATCGACTTTGTAATACTATAAATAGGACCTTAGGCCTCGAGAAAGAGATATCAAATACTCAATACACAAACTACTTTCTCGAATCCGATCAACTTCGTCGAAAGGCTTCAACTCACAGGTAGAGCTATCTCGATGGGATAATCGATTCTCTCCTTGTAACCCGTATGCATGGCTGCATCATGTTGATCTCATGTATACAAAGCATGTTAAATTGTCTCGGGATTTACCGATCTTTAACATGTTCTCGCATATTGCACTGTCTCGATTTAATCGATCTGTAATATGTGTTTATCCTGCAATGCCGATTGTCACGTACTCCATATGTTTTTCCTGAATCTGATATATGTAACTGTCTCGTTTAATCGATCTTGTATATGCTTTGTTTAGGATTTCGCGTGTGTAAGTGTTTGCCGATCAGCGTTGTATCTATCTTTATTAGTTTTAGACCTTTAAATCGGTTTATTGGTTTAATCTAGAATTAGATCTGAATACTGTCTTTGCCTGACCAATCTATTCAATCTGTTTCTTGGTTTAATCTAATGCATTGATACGAAGGTTTAGTGCTAATATTATATAAAAAATACCAAAAAGAAGTAAAAGATCTAAGGTTAAATGCTTATTTACATTTATTTGCTCTATCAGGCAATAAGCCGATAGATCCAGTAATCGGGTTTCTTGAAGCCGATTACAAATAACCTGATCTGGCTAATGAGAAAGCCGATTAGGACTAAGTCGCAGACAATTTAACCCTTGTCAATTTACAGGTCAAATTGACTGGCACGTTTGGTTTTTAGTTGCGACGCAATCACTGAATTGACGCTTCTGCACGTGTGTTCACGAGAAATCCACTTTTCGTGTCAACAGGCAGCGGCAGAGATGGGGCGACGAGGTAGGGCGATGGCTGGAGGTGGTGGAGGCCGAGGCAGCGGCAGGAGGCGACGGTGGCTGGAGGTGGAGGCAGTCGCAACGGCGGCTGGAGGTAGCCGGCGGCAGGAGGCGACCACGGAGGAGGCAGGAGGCAGTGGCAGCTAGAGGTGGAGGACGAGGCGGCGCTTGCTCAAGGTGGAGGCGGCGCTGTCAAGGTGGAGGCGGCGGCGCCAGTCTTAGGGTTAGGGTGGGCTGTGCGCTTTGAGGACTTAGTGCTCGGGCCACCCCAATAATCTATACAAATATCAGTGTCGGCGGCTAGCACTACACCGCCAACACAAGTGTTTAGTCAGCGACCGTTTTGAAACCGTCGACACAGATTTAACTATGTCGGCAGCCTTAAGCCGATGTAAAAACTCTAGGAAAAAATAATAACCAGGGGGCTCACTCTATGTCGGCGGCATATAAATAACCGCCGAAACTGATTGACCTATGTTGGCGGTTAATATTTCGCCGCCGACACTGATTCACCTCTCTTGGCGGCATAGATGAAACCACAGACAGAGGGTCCTCCCCCCACCGTCGGCCAAATCTTTTCTGGCCCAAAGATGAGTTGAGCTAGACATTGCTTGGGGCACATTAATGTTTTACGACATGCACAACATATCACTAGTCATTCCACGCTCTTCGACTTTCTGGCGTCGCATCATCGGTGCTAGTTCTTATACAACCCTAACATATGTCGGTAACTAAGCTAATCTAACGTCGGTGTTTCACGAGAACTTGTAAGGTGATGCAACACCGGGCGATCGAATAGTGTGCAATGGTTTGTAATAAGTCTTGCATATTGTAAAACTTTATAGTGATGCTACAAATGTGTTGGTCGACCTATCGATCGTAGGCCACAAACTAATCGAAGAACGGTTAGGGGGTTTGTGTTGGTGGCTATATTAGTGCCGCTGACATAAATGTACTTATGTTGTGTGCCTCATGTTTGCCTCCGACACAGAGCTGAACCTCTGTCTTCGGTTGCATCTATACCACCGATAGAGAGAAACCTGTGTCAACGGCTTCATAGAGGCCGCCGACATAGATGGGAGCACAAGGTTTAAAAACATCCCTCTCCCATCTGGCTACCAGCGTGTGGCGCGGCGCAGGCTCACCCAAGTCCCAATAGGTCGCAGATTCGAGTCCTGCCTGCCCTCCTGTTTTTCTTTTTTTACTGGACATTTGTATCGTCGGTACTTCCGTGTCGCAACCCCGGCTTCACCGGGATCCACTCACAATCTATTGCTAGTCCCAGAGATCAATGCTAGCAACTTGCGAGCGACAGTTTGTTGAACATCATCACACAATCACGAATAACTAAGAGAAATTATATATTATGCAAAAGTAATTGTTACACAACTACTTATTACAATTGTTTAATTAAAGATGACATAATATTGTCAATGGTATATCAGAGTGCGGAAACCCAATTATGCAGCGGAAATAGTATGATGATGCTCCAATCCGACCCTTGAGCGTCAGCTAATCCTCATTGAAGTCCGGGACAAGATCCTCCTGATCCTGAAGATAGACCGAACCTAATCCTTCTCCTGAATACAAATTTATCCGTGGTTTTGTATAATGAGTACACGGCTACCCAGCAAGAGTCCTTATAAATGATGCAAGGATAGCAACAAGAATAGGGTGGCTATTTTGCATAAACACCTACACTAGTCAATATTAATTAAAGTGTTGTGAAAACATTTGTTGAACAATTAATAAACATGAATAGACTCCCAAGATAACAACAGAGCTCGGCTTGAAAAGCCCCTCTGCAAAACTGCACAAGCCTCGAATACTCAAAACCAAAACCATCCCATCAGGTTATTATTAAACACATGAGACTACCATGTACGACCTTCCTCCCCTCCCATAACCGTGGGAATGGCTATCATGATAGTTTTAACTCTGTAGAGTGTAGCACACTTTACCCATAAGCCGAGTGAAACTTTTGTGTCTTAGCTCTTCCTTAGGAGCCCAGACCAAGTAACAATACAAGGCGATTCATTAGTTCCCTCTGTTAACACCGATACCCCTCTAAGGTTTAGCACTCGGGCCCCTCTTGAGTCAACGGACCATGACCCGATCTTTTCAAAGTAAAGTGTGTTAACAGTCTTCCTAACTACTAAGCCAGGACTAGCACATGCTCCGGTACATGCTGACGCTAGCACTTATGGTTGCGCTTGTATGGTTTGGCCGGATAAGCACACGCCTAAAGTCCTTAGACCAAGGTGACTACCTCCAACAATCCACATTCCACAAAACCACCCGACTATGCCACCTTTAGTCAACACGCCACGTAGGTTTTAGTTGATTAGGTTAAAGTAACTCAGCATCTCCAATCATACCAAGTCACAAGAATAATTAAATGACGAATAACCTAAACAACTACCAACCCACGAGCACTAGCATCTATGCACAAGGATAGGCTAGGAATAACAAATAAGGCAGCAATAAATGGCTAATTCACAGGGTAAATGACGCAGTGTGAATATAATAGGTTTCTACCCTTCCCATCATTTTATGCATGAGAAAAATAAATAAAAACAATAAAGGGTGAGTTTTGCAAACTAGGGAGAACAAGATGCAACTATCTTGCCTTGGTAGCACTCCGGGTCTTGGAATCCTTCTTCGAACGACTCCTGGAAACCTTCCAAACAGCGCGAACATGGACGATCTACGCGTAAAATGGAATGCAACAAATAAACAATCGAAAATATATTGTAATAAAAATATTGAACAAGTTATGGCCGATGATGCCTCGATCTTTCAATCATGCATCGAATTTTAGCAAACTCACTCCGGAATATTTTTTCTCTTTGATGGCGTTGGTAAACGCACGCTTGGTGAAGTCGGCGACGACGTCACGCAAAACGAGGCGCACACGCAGAGGTTGCTAAAAGGGAAATTTGGAAGAATACAAAATAATTATTGTGGGTAGAACAAATTAGTAGGAGGCTAGAAAAATTGGTTTGGATTGAACTGAACCTTCGGTTTAGCAGATAGAAATTGGAGAAATAGCACTGTTCACATGAATAGTAAAAGGCTAGGCTCTCACTGGTCGGCATGGTCAAAGGGATTCCTCGCTTAATCCCCTCACTCCGCAGCTGCCGTGCAACAAGCAAGAGAGAGAGAGAGAAGGAGGCGGTGGCCTGGGGAAGAGATGGGCGGCCCCGTGACGGCTCGGGTGGGCGGCGGCGGCGGCTTCTGGCGGCGGCTTGGCACCGGCGGCGGCGAGGCAGCAGGCGGCGGCGTCGGAGGCTGATGGGTGGCGGGGAGGGAGCAAGGCGGGGTGGTGGCGCGGCTAGGGCGGCTCCGGCAAGGGCAGCGACACAAGGCGGCACTGGGTGCAGGGCGCGGCACGGCAGCAGGCGGCGGCAGCTCAGGCGAGGATGCACGGCAGGGTAGGACTGGCAGAGGCGGCGGTGCTCGGCCTCTGGCGGCAACAAAGGCGAGGTGCTGGGCGGCTCCAGTGGGAGGCGAGGGCGGCATCGGTGGGGTGACTCCATGGAGCAGGGTGGCAGAACTCCATGGGAGCATGGCGGCGGTTGCACCTCCACAGGCGCAGGCGGCGACAACGGCTTGGTGAGGGAGCATGCCAAGGGCGGCGGTGTGGATGGGTTTGGGGAGATTGGGAGAATTGCTAGGGTTTTTTGGGTTTATATGGTGGAGATGGTTGGGGACAATTTGGCGGGAGACTAAGGAAATCGGCCAGATTTGGGCCCATAATCGATCTCCATTGGTGTGCAGGATCGGGTTAGGTTTAGACCGGATTAGGGTCGGGGACGGCTTAAGGAGTCGTCAACGATTCCGATACTGGAGTTAAGCCTAGTTTGGTTCTTGGACACCAAATCGGAAAAGGAAGGGGAAAGGGTTTGGATCGGTCATGAGTCCAATCGAACATAGATGGACGATCGGCTCGGCAAGTGAGAGTTAGTGAAGTGTTTCAAGAGACGTCGTCACGATAGAAAGATAGATGTTCAGACGGCCAGGGTTGTAAGGGAGGGTCAGTCGGGTTCGGGTTACAACGTACGGGAGTGGAGCCAGGGATCGGATTGAGAGAGAGGAGAGTCAACTAAGTGGGAGTCCGGGTCGATGTGACAAGGGTCGATGTAATGAGATTATTGTTGGTTTAGATAGAGAGGCCGGAGGTATAGCTCTACCGAGAGAGAAAGAGAATCTGGTGGCCTATGATACAAAGGAGGTCGATTGGGTTTAGGTTCGATCGATGGAGAAAAGGGAAAAGGTAGTGGAAAGATGAAGGAGTGGTTTGCTTGCATGACTTAGGTGCAAGGAAAGAGGTTCGACCATGGGTGGTCTCACGAAAGTGAAAAGACAATTGACCCACTGGGGTTTCGATGGAGATTAGTTGAAAATAGGGTTTCAGGTTGTTAGCGATGGTCAGCCGACAAAGGGCAAGGTTCGGCCAAGCTACGGGGAGAGGTTGATTGATTCGAGTTTAAGTCGAGGAGAGGAGGGGGATGAATCTGACTTGGAGGATGCTAGGGTTTTAATCGAAACACAAGTTTGGACATGGCCGAGGAAGATTAGGGTTTCGGGGTTTGTCGGTCGAGAGGAGCGGACATTCGACCGGCAAGGGTTATGACATAGGTCGACCGGAGTTAAAGATCCAGGTCGAAAGAGTTTTCAAGGGAAGTCGGGTGGAATTAGGGTCTTGGAGGACGTCGGTCGATTAGGGTTTGGTCAAGAGACGATGGATCGCTCCACAAGACGAATTAGGGTTTTGGTCAAGGAAGGGAATAGACGATCGGCTCAACCAGGGGATTTTAGGGTTTCGGCCGAGAGTCGAGCTAGGATTTCAACTGAGAGAGGAAGTTTTCAAAGGAGACTCG
The DNA here is from genome assembly GCA_036346415.1 of Raddia guianensis. Taxonomy (NCBI): domain Eukaryota; kingdom Viridiplantae; phylum Streptophyta; class Magnoliopsida; order Poales; family Poaceae; genus Raddia; species Raddia guianensis. The sequence goes on from CM070535.1 coordinate 31,596,677, forward strand.
ACCAGGGTTTTGGCTCGACCGAGAGGATTTATGTTTGGTCGGCCCAGTTTACAAGGAATGTCGATCAGGGTTTAGGGACTTGGTCGACTCGACCGAAAGAGAGAGAGAGAGAGACAAAGGTTAGCTCGATTAGGAGATCAGGGTTTCGGTCGAGCTAGGTTGCAATCAAAAGACAAAGTCAGGGTTACGACCGAGGAACGAATAAAAGCGAGGAGTGAGCTTTTGTATGTAAATTTGTAATTTTGTAAATTGAAATGAAAATAATTAGTAAGATAAATTCTTATATGTAAATAATTGTTTGAAAATTTAGGGCTTTTCATATAAGAATCTTAATAACTCAACTTAAATTCTTGTCTTTTTCTTTTAAAAGAAACTTGGGACATTCTAATATTTATTAGGATGTCACATTCCGTGCCTGCCGATACAGACTAGTTTGTGCCCACGGCTTGACAAAGGCCGCCGACACAGAGCCGCCTGTAAGTTCAAGGTACACTTTGTGTGATTTTGTTGATTAATGACAAACACACTTAATGACAATGCTTGGTTTAGTGATTGATTATATTGCTATGAGACTAACATGTTTATTGCCAAGTTGAACATTAGTCTTATCTATTTAGAGGAGAATCAAATATAACAAGTGGACAAGCTCTCCATCCTAGAAAGGTATGCTCATGTTTTATGTTGAGGCTAACACACTTGATTATAGATTTCCCTTAGTCCCATATATACAAATAGGATGGATGACTAATTGAGGTATGCAATCTCAGTATCCTTGATCTACATTTGTTATTGCATTTCTCATGTGCAAGTGCTCTATATCTTATCTAGAATTAAACTTCATATTACTATAAATGGAATTGGTGCATGCATGCCTTGTTTGTATATATTCTCATGCATCTTATTTAGTGAAGTTTAATATAGTTTAGTCCACATCTTCACTCTTGCTCTAAATGTTGTTCGCACATATACAATTCTTATATATCCTTTCATGTGCTTCATTTAAGTGAAGATTGTGTTCTTTGCCTTGATTTAATTGTTTCATCATGTTGGCAATCACCTCTCTAGTGCATATAGATTAGCTATATATGTCATGATGCACTTAATAATCAATATTATGTCAAGTGTTTTTATTCCTATTGTGTCTCCTTGTATGAAACGCTTGACGTGCTTGAATTGCTCAAGAACATAAACTTATTCATATATATTGAGCTTTCGGAACTAATGGATTTATTGAGTGATTTGAAAAAGAATTAGGTCCCGTGCATGTGTGTGATGACTAAGGTATGTCAAGAGGATGACGGCTAAGCCGTACTCAACAAGATGACGGTGTCACCAAGAGTTGAGGACCAAGTCGAGATCGATTTGACGTGGAGATCGTCGAGGATGATTAAGTCAAAGTCGATAAGACAAGAGTCTCATGTGGTGAACCAAGTCAAGGTTGGCAAGGTGAAGATGTCATCAATCATTTGGTGAAGGTCATCATGCACATTACTTCAAGTTTGCGACGGCATGAAGAAAAGAAGACGACAAGTGCTATTCCTAGACTTATACTATCTTACATTCATTTGAGTCTAAGGATTGCCATACTATTAAGTGGGATGCCATGGAGAATGGCTTTGATATGTCTCAGGTGCTCAAATGATTAATCCTTGTGAGGAGACAAAGAGAAGTGATTGGTGGGGGTTAGAGAGTGCAAAGATGTGGAGTTGGCTCTGGTTTTCCTTGGTCTATGCACCACTCACTTGGGTTTGAGGTGGTGATACCTTGTGGATTAGATAGCCCTTGTTCTCAGCTTTCCGTAGAGCCCAAGATCACCTAAAACGGAGTTCGGAGTAAAAAGTTATACATGTTTTCGTCGAGGCTGTGATGTAGTCTCGGACTGTCCGAGGATCTGGTACGGACTGTCCGTGAGTTCGGAAGGTTCGGACTGTCCGAGGCACCCTCCAGACGAGCTCTCTGTCTTGATTTATCTGATTTACCGGACTGTCCGATAAAGCTCGGACTGTCCGAAGTCTACGGGATCTGAACCCCAACGGCTAGTTTTCCAAGCCATCTTTTTAAAGCCCCTCTCTCCCCACTTACAAATAACGGCCATACCATAAGTTTATTGACCTATCCTCTTGTTCTTGAGCCTCCCACACCTCCTATACCCTAGATCTTAGTGATCCTCTTTGAAAGAAGAGTTGGGAAGGGATTAGGGTTAAATCTTAGTGATTCCCCTTGTGAGGAGTGTTGGGAAAAAGGATTGAATCTTTGTGATTCATCTAGTGGGAGAGAAGATTGGTGAAGAAAGTGTGAATCCAAGCAAGTAAGCAAGCAAGATTTGATTGTTGAGCACTTGAGTACATCTCCGAGTTTGTTCTTCATTGAGCATCTATTACCCTTAGAGGTTGAGGACTCCTAGACGGCTAGGCGTCACCGGTGAGCCACCGACGAGGTGTGGTTGGCCACCGCAAGTTTGTGAAGGTACGATTCCGCCTCCGCAAGGGAAGGAATCAAGAAGCAAAGTCGGTGCGTGCGTTGGCACAAATCCGAGAGGAAAAGAGTCAAGTGGGACTCGGGCTCAAAGGTGTTGGAGCCTACCTCAACGGAGAGTAGGATCTCCTCAAAGATCCGAACTTCGGGATAAAACTCCTTGTGTCTCTCTTCACATTTGGTTTGAGTTTCTCCCTTGCTAGATCTACTCTATTTACTATCTTGTGCTTGAGGGAGACCTCTCCTGTGTTTCTGTGTTATTGTTCTTGGTATTCTTGTTGTTTGAGTTGTGCAGGACATTTCCGGAGATTTTGGGGAGGATTCTTCACAGTTGACCTCGGACTGTCCGAGGGGTGTCACGGACAGTCCGAACCTACTTCCGCAGCGCAGTTGAAGATTGAATTTGGTGTTACGCCTATTCACCCCCCCTCTAGGCGTCATCTCGGTCCTTTCACCTCCTGCTTGTCGCCGAGCGGGAGCATCTGATTGGTCCCACATGGCAGTCAAGTCCTCTGTCTTCCATGAGGGACCGCCCTCAAGCCATCCCGTCTGGGCCGTTAAGTAGGCACCGTGAGGCTAGAGGTTAGTGTCGTTGGTTTGTGTGAGCCCGCCGATATAGCTCAATTTGGTGGATCATGAAATTCAATTTTTCTTTCGCGCCAATTGCTCCGCGCGATTTATGACGTCGGGTTTGGTTTCACCGCCGACAAAAATCATTTGGCTGACCAGGATAGTATCGGCTTGTATGTGTCGTCGGTTTGGATTATAATCTCGACAAAGATCCAACTTTGTCTCCGCGGGTGCTAGACAGCCGACACAGATATTACAGTCGGCGACCCTAATATCATTTCCTGTAGTGGTTTTAGAGTTTTTTTTTGCTAGTGTGGCATCCATGTAGATTTTTTACTGACTTGATGGCCACATGCATGGCATCCATCTCATTGCATTATCTCTCACTTTCTTTCTCAAATCACTTTTTTTTGGAGAGGGACCGAGAGAATTTTTTTTGGAACAGTAGAGAGTTGAGGTGATTAATAATGAGACAATGACATAGCAGTCCATGTGTTCATAGATAACATTAATTCAAGAAAACGAAAAAAAGTAAATAAACTAAAAAATATGTTTCGAGTTGAATATAATAAATTTACCACATCTAACTACAAACTAACAAATCTGACTACACAAGTGTTGGATAAAAAGGGAAAAAGATCTAGCCATACATATGAGCCAACCATGGTTAGTATTATGGTTTAGACTAAAACAAAGGGTCCGTACTTAGATCAGATCGAAGAAGAGAGTGGCAAGTAAAATAGGGGGCATGCCTAAGTTATAATTGTTTAGATTAAAAGAAACACTTCGTATTAGTACAAAAGTTCAAATTTGGAATATATGAAAACTAAATTTTTTATATGAAAACAAAAGGTGAAACTTAGATTTACAATTTAAGTAGAATTATTATTTGGATTTATATAAACCCTAAATTAAAACTAAAGTTAAAATCGATAAATTAATTCTCATACAAGTTTCAAATGTAAAATTAAAACTAAGAATAAACTATACATATAATTAGTAGTTGGATTTGTTGATCTTTATAACTATTGGAATTCGTTAAGATTAAAGTTATTAGGATATTAATATGTTAGTTCATACCCAGGATCAACAATGTATTGCCTTTGCTGGTGTTGAGCCAATCCAGCACTTCATGCACTCAACGCAGATTGAAAAACGAGAAGAAATGAAACGTGGTTAGCTAAAACTTAATTGAAATGAAACTAATACTTCTACTTTCGTATAAATCTAGTCCTACTCAAACTAGATAAACTATTACTATTATCATAATCATGGCCGTTGTCTTATCTACATTATTTCAACAATTAACACTATTTGCGGGCTTAATTGGACTGGAGTCAATCTCTACACCTATTAGATTAAAAAATACATATCATCAACTATAGTTACTTTACATGGATGTACACTTCACTATGTTCTAAATATAAATCTAATGAATTCTATCGAATTTAACTACAAACTGACAAAACATCTAGCTGCGCAAACGCGCGGACCACTGTGCTAGTATTGTATTATTGTGCACACCATGCCTGCAAGCAAAAAGACAATTAAACTGAAATTATCTAGTATGGCTACATATTTTACGGTGTTCACAGTTCACACCACGGCTACACCAGTAGAATATAATGAAAATCGAGACAAAAAAAAGCTGTTCTACTGGGCCTTTCATCTCCTATTCTCCTGTTCTACCTTTTTATACTTTGTGAGTTGATTGGAGCGACCCTGAATATACAACGCCGGCCAGTCTTGTTGCATGGCTTTGGCTCCCTTTACACTGGGACATCATTATTGGAAAAGGAAATTCTCTAGCAAAGGGGAAGGAATATTCCCAGTAATTACTTGATTACATGCAGTCATGTGACCTGTTTCGAGTTTATAAATTTAATATCATCTCGATAAGCTCAGATTGTATTAAATTAAGTATAAGCATGAAGGCAGCCGGATGGTGCGGAACTAGTTTATGAAAGAAAACCCAAATGGGACAAGACAACTAGGGAATTTTGATAGGAGTACTTCACAAAAAAAAGCAAGATTAAAAAAAACATAGCTATGCTCTTCTTCACTTGTTATTTCGATTTCTATATAGTCCAAATGCCAATACGTCTCCATGGCCATTTTGGGCTAATTATTACCGTTAATTACTCCCTCTGTAATGAAATAATTTTTTAGACTTGTTCTAAGTGAAAGTTTTAAAGCGTAGTGATATAGTTACAATATGCATTTCTTTTAATTTTTGCTTTCCGCGAGGTATCACTACCGGTTCGTGACTTAAACGGTGGTGATACTCGGCATTACTATTGGTTTATGGCTCAAACCGATTGTAATAGTGCCTCGAGGCATCACTAACCAGTCTCGTCACTATCGTTTGCATATAACCGCCAGGGGCATATCTATAGTGTGGCACCGGGGTCAAGCGACCCAATGCTTTTTGAACAAATCCTTCTTGTTTATTGCTATCTTATTAGTATATATACATATAAACCTATAATTTGAAGGTTAAAAATAGTGATTTAATGTTAAAATAACCCCGACGACCCTAGCTACTTGCTTTTTCGTATCCGTCCCTAATAACCGGTTGAGATATATCGATAGTAAAACCTATTTCACTATAGTAGTGATGGCCGGCGATGAAACCATGCAGAAAATAACGGTGGATAGAATCCCGATAACACTCAAACTGTCCAAAAGTGTGGATAACTTTCACCTTCAAAAACGACGCTCAATGGCCGCCTTTCAGTAATGGCGGATGACAGTGAAGGATGAATCCGGCAACTCGATCCGTGCTCCTGTCTTGCCCAAAACAAGGTCCTCCATCTAGTTGACTACCGATTTCGGAGAGGCGACGCCTGCAGATCATTCCTGGTGGCGCTCTTGTCTCACTGCCGTAGTTAGCAAAATTTATCATTCTTATGCAGATCATTCAATATAATATTTTATAATATTTTTTGTGATTTTGTGTAGTTTTTCTTAAAATTATTTTTAAATGATTTTTTTAGTCTTTCTAAATCTTTTTTGAAGGCACTGAACTTTTTAAACTGCACCCGAAACTAAGCTATGACCGCGAATCAAAAGACCTCGCCGCGGCACATGGGCTTCAGGAACAGGATCAACGGTCGCGTAATTAATCTGCGGATGACCAAATCAACGTATCGACGCACCTCGGAATGAGCGAAAACCACAGGACGCTAATGGACTGAAATGCATGTTAAAAAAATGAGCATTGTGAATTTGTAACGGGTCAAAAGTGGCGGGCTTTCCTCCCTCCCCTCCTTTTTTCCCCCATTTTTTTTTAACAGACTTAATATTGACTCATCGATCTGGTCGCGACATAATGCCAGACAAGTGCACGTTATCAGCAGAAACAAAAGGTTTAAAGGCAAGGCTTTCTTTCCCAAAAGCTATTAGATCCCTCGTTTCGCACTTTTGTCGATCGATCTACCAACAGTGATCACATTACTGTGCTTGAAGCCCTGTGGGTCTCGAAGTGAATGCATCGCTAGCTGTGGAAATACAACCATGTTGATGGCCATTTCAAGCAAAGTAAAGAATCCTCGTGGCCCTGTTTAGACCATAGAAATTTGGAAAAAAAATTTACTTATTTGGTTCCTACTTCCTACACTTTTGCTCCAGCTGTCGAATATATCCTTCTCCGATGTCCATGTCTAACAATATTGTCCACCGACAGTGACCTCGTCGTCGTCCTCCCTCGCCAGCTCCTCCCTCCTTCCTTGCCGCTTTGCCCCTACCGAATATAAATGGCTTGGACTCCAAAGCTGTGGATCAGATCTCGCTGACATCACCCCACAGTGGACACCCTTGTGGCTTCTGCCCCCAAGGCACAATGTTTCAACCTCTAACGACGTCGCCCTTCTCAGCCAACACTGCCTGTGCTCCAACTCCACCGACTGTGCCCCTCCTCCTCCACAGGCATTGCCCGTCCTCCACTACACACCAGCCTCTCCGATGTCCCCCCTCCACCATGAGCTACCCCTCTTCCTTCATCGCCATCATCCCTCCACCACTGGCGCCGTCATCCTCCCTCTGACATGTAGGCCTAGGCACATGATATGTGTGGTCCACAAATAAAAATTTCTTTTAGAGAAAAAGGTATACATGTAAGGTGTGACATCCTGACTTTTTTAAAAAATATAAATAAATAAATTTCTCTACCCTTCCCTTTTCTTTTTCTCCTCCTCCTCTCCTTTTATCTCTCTTCTCATCCTTTTCTCTCTCCTTTGAGTCCCAGCCATCCCAAGCTGAAACCCCAACAAAGAAAACTGACTCCACCCAATCCTAGCCGAACCCTTGCCCATGCCGACCTTTAATTCAATTCCCTCTCCTAAATCAAACCAAATCAATAAAAACCTTCATTTTGAAGTCTGACCATTCATTGAAGTTGTTCGATGGTTGGCATCCATTCACCACTAGCTAGAGATTTTTTAATAGTAGATATGCAAAGCGCCCAAACATTCATTACAACACTCCCAATGCAACGATGTTAGTAGTTTCTATAGGTGTTGCTTAGGAGTTAGGACAGATTGGTGAGGTGGAGGGTAGTTAATGAGGGGAGAGGAAGGTCGTTTCTTATATTAGTGACTATATCTATCCTAAAGAGGGGGAATGAGATGACTATAAATCCCCACTATGGGCGTAAAGTTATTTATATAGGGAAAAATTAATTACTAGATACAATTAATGCATTGGAAAGGTTGTATTTATAGTTTTTTTTGGAGGCTACGCAAAATATTGTTTTTGCTATTAGCATATCGGTGCCTCCGTTGTGTGCTTGTCACCTTGCCCCCCCTCCCCCGAAATATCCCTACTTGCCATGTGGCCTATATGACTTGATTGTTTGTGTTGCATTCTTCTTACATTGACCACCCAAATCACAAGTATTCCACATTTTATTAACCGGTGGTCTGGAGTTCTACCATTTTTTTGAAAAAGAAGAAAATACAACCACAGAACAAAAGAGTCGGCACCACAAAGCTCAATCCAAACAACATGAAGGACTCAACAAACATCGACGCCAGTAAAAAAAACTCACTAGTCTCCAAGTGACCAAGCGCTATCGCGCTAGCTACTTACATGGGAGGGTTCGCCTAAGCCCCCGACGTTTATATGCCTATCAATTACTAACAACTCACCGTAGAATAAGTTTAGAACAGCTTGAAAGTGTTAAGGCACAAATGAACGTAGTAAGTGTTAGGATTAATTTACGGCAATGCAAGATCACAAACTACACCAGTAGACACGATGTTTGGTAACGTAGTTCAGCTTTCGCCTATATCTAGGAGGCTCTGATTATGGGCGCTTCTCCCCAAACCATAATACCGCAGCATACCGGTTGACCTGGTCACGACCACATGCCGGCCGCTGATCTCATCTTGCCTATGCTAATATTATGAAGTCATTGTCATGGTAGGGTTGTCTCGCTTCATATAGTTGAGGCCTGGTTAGAATCCGACTCCAACTTTAAATCAACCCTGCTTATTACAGCACAGAGTCCATATAACCTACTTGTACACATATTCGACACAAAACCTAACAAACTCCACCTTGGAGAATATGACCTTCTTCACTTTGAAGTTGTTTCAACGTCTTGCGCGAACCCTTGTACAGTGATCATGTATTCCGGTCAGTTCATCTATTTTGCATAAAAATAGTGATCATGTTTAGGATAAGGCTAACATTCATAATAGATCACGAGATTTAGATATAACAAGACGTACTTATTCTTCACCTTAATTAGCTGAAAATATTCAGCTTCAAACAAATTACAAATGAGATAGCTTTGTTAAACACCTGTGGTACTTCATAGTTGTACATTTGTACGTACATAATAATTATAACAATTACAAAAACAACCTGCTATTAATTATAACAATTATATATCAATTATTTAGAGATGTTGATGAATCAAAGTATGTAATAAAGATAGAAAGAACAGAACAAAAACAATGTGGAAGACGTGGCGCTATAGGTCGGTAAGATTGCACTTGTCACTGCCGATGTTGCCCATGTTGCCCGGATGGTGGCTCTGTCATTGCATATTTAGAAATGGTTTATATAAATAACTAGTGAGGTATGCCGTGTCGTCCCTAGGACAGCTCGGGGGAGTAGCGCCCAAACCCTAGCACCCACCCTACCACAACCCTAACCGGTCGTCGCCGCCACTTCTCTCCTCCCCACCTTCCCCTTCCTTCCACCTCCTTTCCTTTCTTCTTCCCCTTATGTTGTTTGGTGCGTAATGACATGGTGGAGGTGCTCCCTTCGTAGTGGTTGGGACGCTGCGATAGGCACATTGGTGGCTTCACGGCTCCGGCCTGCCAGATTTGGAGTAGAAGTGTGATCGGGATTTGAAGGAGATGATAGGATTTGGGAGGAGATGGGGAAGAAGAAGAGGTTAAAGAAGAAGGGCATTTTGAATTGGATCATGACCCTGGTATGTTTGAAACATGGGTTTTGTTGTGGTAAAACATTGGGTTCTGAATGTTGAAACATTCGAAACATTTATAATATTCTTCACCAAAACGTTAATAATCTCGGGTGCTCCCATTTTTTTGGATATTTTCTAATTGGGGCTTTAGTCCCGATTGTGCTGTCCCGGAGGTTTCAGAATCAGGACTAAAGGTCGTTCTCTCAACCGAGACTAAATCCCTTGTCTGTAGCAGTGACCGCCAACTTATGCTCGCCTGTTGTCCTTGTCTTCTCTAGAGAGTAGGAGAGAAAGAAAGAGTAGGGAGATGAAGAGAGAAAAAAGAGATAAGGGGAGGATAGAGAAATGGATAGGAGAAGAGGATGCCATGCACATGGAAAATATGACCACGTGTGGAGGTGACTATGAGTGCCACTGTCACCCCTCAATTTTAACTTACCTTGAGGGTCGACGATCCCATGCACTAGCCTGGATCGATCGCTAGCGGAAGACCAAATAGCCGATACAAGCATACATTGATAAAATAAATTCTGAATATTACATCACAGTCGCGCCCTTAGGCGACTTTAGTGAAGCGCCCATACAAGCCTTAATTACAAAGGATAGTTCGAGTCTGCGGACACCAAAATATCTACTCAAAAGATTCCCTACCGACTAAGGTCCAACAATGATCGAGAGCGGCCCTAAGACTCCTCGGGTCCACCATGGTCCTGTCAAGTCGTCTTTGAGACATGCGTAAGGGTCATCTTCGACACCATTATCTAAAGAATGTAAGTAGGCGAGGTCGGCGTCATCCAAGCGGCTAGTTAACACTTCCCTAATGCATTTAGTGCGAAGGCTTTATTTGGAGGAAGGGTTATTTTACTTGCGTAAAGCCAAGTTTATAAGACTTTTGAAAACCACCTAACTAGCAATTCACTATCACTTGTATTGTTATGAATAAATCGAGTTTTCCATCATAATCATGCATTAGAACCCAAATGGCCAACCAAACACACCAACCAAACTTATACTCAATTAATACCGCTTATACTCAATTAACACACAAATTGACTAATCCTCGATCATAACCCAACCACTTACACAATCACCATACCACTTATTTGTTCCTCATGAACTTTCCTCTGGTTGCTCCCAACCGAGACTTTCTCCAGTTATCGGCCTCAGGAACTTTCTCTGGTTGCTCCCAACCAGACTTTCTCTGGTTGCCCCAACCAATCCTAGTTCTGCCATCATTCCAGGATTTGGCGAAATCCCGTTGCGGACCACACATGCCATGGCATGATCACCCCGGCCTAGTAGGGTTGCCGGCCCTCACTAGCCGACCGTCACCCTGGGGATATGTGGCCATTATCACCCTCGGTGATGGCCCATTCCGGCCCCTATCGAGACTGGTCCCAGAGGGCCTCCGCAGAGCGCTCACTCCTGGCGATCCACGTCTGGTGCTCCGCGCGATGGCCACGCGTTGTGTTGGAACCAACCTGGGCGGCGATCTTCACTTCTGCGTGTTTATCCGCGCTCCTTCTAGGTAAGCCCTGGCTAAACCCAGCACTAGGCATCTCGTGCCTAAATCATCCATCAGGATGTCCAAATCCAACTAGGGGCAACCCACCATTCTTTCTCTACTTCCACGGTCATCGACCACACCATATCACACATTTGGACTTTCCCAACAGACCTACCCAACCGACCAAGTATCCCCATATTCATACCCACAAACACAATCAGCCCAACATGCATCTACCAATTTCTAAGCATCATATGTCATATCATATTAAATGAGACTAATGAATGTCCGGTGAATATCGGTTCACCGTTCCGTGGCGATTAGCCGAGAAAATTTGTTAAGTCTAAGCTGGTCTAAGCAAGTTTTACCCATTAGGTAGGGTTAAAGTGGTTACAGACTAATCTTAGGCTAACAAGAGCAATGACAATCAAGGCGGTCATTAAGGCTAAACATTTCAAAGGCGAGGCATGTATAAGTATAACATGATTAACAATTAGGCGGTCTAATTAAGCATGCATCTTTAATAAGTAAACAACATAGTTTAAGAAAAGCGGGTAAAGAACATGGTATTAGCGCCTGTTAATCCGCACTAAGGAAAGTCGCTATCTCTCCCTAATACGGATCACATCTAAAGAGTAAGTGTTAACTCGCCTTGTTCTGGGAGATGGTCCTCTTCAGCGTCCCCAAACCTTCCTTCGGGGTCGCCTACGTCTAATCATACCAACAAACCACAATTACTACTAATAATGCGATGAAAATTCATGATGCATGCTCGGTATAGATCCTAGCTTCGTCAATATGCCTAAGATCGATTAGCGAACCTATCTTGCGTATGATATGTTGTGCATGCTATTGTGCATTAATAAATAGTATTGGTACTATATATAATAGTCTCTAAACCCAAAATACGATTTATGCAGTAAGTCGCAAGAGGTGATTAGGGTTTCTCGTCAACATAAAATGGCATGTGTGTAATAATATATATATTGGAAAATTTCGCCACGCTTAGGGTTAGAGTTTAACGGGGTTAACAAGTAGTAAAGTTTCTAGATAAAGAGTTGGTTCTAGGTTTTTAAACATTATTGAATATATTTCTTGAGCAGACACCTAAATAGATTTTGCAAGTAAATTGTTGGTGTCTATCAATAAATGTCCCTTGAACATAAATATAATTTCATATATGTATTTAAGTGGAAATGTTAATTTGGAATATTCTCAGATTTATAGAGACACTCTCTAAATAACATATTTTCTAGAGATTATTGGGGATCCGAGCCATTAATTTAATAAACAGCAATTAACCTAAATTCACTTAATCATTTCTATATAAGCAACTTCTAATTTCAACGTCACAGTCGGAATTTCCTATACAGTGAAGGCCTTTAATATTTTTATAAAATCAAATATTATATCTAATATTTATATAAATTTTTCCAGAATTTTTGGAAGTGGTTACCTATTTTAGAAATTCGAAACTATATTCGGTATTTAGCTAATTGGCAAATTTTTGGAAAATAATTAAAGGCCTACGGGCGAACCAACCGATTTAACGGCCCGCAATCCGAAAATGGCCCAGCCCAATTAAGCTCATGGCCTACGCTCCATGCAACAAAGCGCCACCGAAGGCGGAGCCATGGGCACAATCAGCGAGGTGGCGCCCGGCTCAAGCAGCGTCTCCACTTGAGCCGACAAATGGGACCGGGCCCACGTACCAGCGACCAGCAATAAGCTCAAGCCGTGGCGAAGGAACCTGACCGGCGGGGCCCGCATGTCGGCGACTCCTCGCTTCGCTCTGCGCGAATCTCATGACAGATCCGGCGACTCTCGGGTCGTCTTCTTCCTCTGGCCGTGACGTGGCGAAAGGCGGCGCGCGAACGACGCAGGAGGCGCTTCTGACCTTTCTCCGGCCAAGTGCGTTAAGCGCATTGGCATCTCACGGGCCCTAGGGATCCTAGCGGTGCCGACATCAAGGCCAATGTGGCGGACGCGGCGGGCGGCGGCGGCGGCCGAGCCGAGAGTTCACCGCGGCGTGAGCATGCGCTAAGCATCTGCGTCATGTGCGTGCCAAGGAAGCATGTGGGGAGGTTGAGGTGCTTACGGAGCCTTGAGGCGGGTGTGAGGATGGGCGGCGGCGGTGGTCGGCCGAACCTGGCGGCGGCGAACAGAGCAACTTCTGACGCAGCGGCTCGAGGTCCTACTTTGAAATTGGAAGAGGGAAAGGTCAAGGGGACTCCGGCGCTCAGGCGAGAGGAATTGCACAACGGCTACGGGTTCGTCGATTTCAGCCTTGCCGTGGATCGGATTTGGGGAAAATGGTGGCGGCGCCGGAGGATTTCGGCTCGTTTAAGGGGTGGAAGAGAGGGAGTGGGTACGGAGCGGGTCTGCGTCGGGGACTATTAAGGTGACGCTGACGGGAGGTCGTAGCCTTTGACGAGTGAGCCGAGTGACGAAGGCGGTGGGTGGAAATCACGCGGATCCTTCTTTGACGGACCGACGAGCTCCGTCGTCTATCCGGTGGTCCGAGGCGGCGGACCGGTCTCCCGAGGCGTCGGGCGGCGAGCCCGAGGCCGCTAACTGGGGTCGACACGGCGAGCTCGGCCACGACAGCGACAATGGCGTGCTCAAAGACTGCAGCAGAGCACGCCAGCAGCAGAGAGAGAGAAGAGAGAGAGAGAGAGAGAGAGAGAGAGGGACCACAGTGGTGGCAGTGGGTCCCACGTGTCCGAGGGTTCAAAATTTTAAACGAAATTTGAATTGACACAAATTTTAAATTCATCCCCAAATTGGGGTGTTACAGACCACGCCATAAAACTACCCTCTATATTAGGTGAGAAGTAACTCAACTTTATGTATAAAATTACATAAGACAACTTTATGTACATACAATGCAATTTTCTCTTAGTTTATACACCTCTCTAGTCTTTCATGTACGGAGGTAAATTGCTAAAGTTCACATAAGTTCTTTAAAGAAAGTCCTTCTCAAAAAAAAAAGTTCTTTAAAGAAAGTTGAGTTCGCGTCTGCAATATCGTTGTTCTAACAGAATCCATAACGTCTACACATTTACCAACTTCCAGGTCTAACTCGTGACCAAAAGTACACACGATACATCATTTGTCTGAAAAATGGGAGGCCGCAGTGTGTTCACCCTATATTCACTAGCTGTTGAAACTTGCGTATCCTACTTCTTCCGCTCCGTTGGTCAAGACCGAAGTTCTGCAGGGTTGATCTGTTCATCCTTCAATGCAAAACTTAAGAAAATTCTGACCACCCACCTACTCTACGGCCAATTGCCATGAATCAGTTTACGTGAAGACCGGACGTAGTTTCCGGATTGGAATAGGAGTCGTGATCCCCAAGACATGGAGTATGCCTTATCTACCTCGGGATATATTTGGCATGTACTGAGTTCGTTACGATCTCGTAGTTAGCCCGGCCCGATATTCCCTCGGTAGGTCGGTTTGCTCAGCACTATATAAACAGAGCCCCTACGGCGTGTTAAGGGGGCCTGGTCATCATCTTATAGCTTATCGCGCACTTGTACTCGCATAATCTCGCCGAGACTTGTTCGTCTCGTCGAGCCACCTCTTGTATTCATCCCTGATATATAAGAAAGGCTGGACGTAGGGCTATTATCTCTCCCGAGAGGCCTGAACCAGGATAAAAACTCTGTCTCCCTGTTCGCTGTTGTTCGTGGTTGTTCGGCGTGTCTCCTATCTCGATCTTAAAGAACCTTAGCGACTTGAGATCGATATCTCAACCGTCGACAGGGCGCTTCTCCCCAAACCATAATATCGCAGCATACCGGTTGACCTGGTCACGACCACATGCCGGCCGCTGATCTCATCTTGCCTATGCTAATATTATGAAGTCATTGTCATGGTAGGGTTGTCTCGCTTCATATAGTTGAGGCCTGGTTAGAATCCGACTCCAACTTTAAATCAACCCTGCTTATTACAGCACAGAGTCCATATAACCTACTTGTACACATATTCGACACAAAACCTAACAAACTCCACCTTGGAGAATATGACCTTCTTCACTTTGAAGTTGTTTCAACGTCTTGCGCAAACCCTTGTACAGTGATCATCTATTCCGGTCAGTTCATCTAGTCTGCATAAAAACAGTGATCATGTTTAGGATAAGGCTAACATTCATAATAGATCACGAGATTTAGATATAACAAGACGTACTTATTCTTCACCTTAATTAGCTGAAAATATTCAGCTTCAAACAAATTACAAATGAGATAGCTTTGTTAAACACCTGTGGTACTTCATAGTTGTACATTTGTACGTACATAATAATTATAACAATTATAATTATAACAATTACAAAAACAACCTGCTATTAATTATAACAATTATATATCAATTATTTAGAGATGTTGATGAATCAAAGTATGTAATAAAGATAGAAAGAACAGAACAAAAACAATGTGGAAGACGTGGCGCTATAGGTCGGTAAGATTGCACTTGTCACTGCCGATGTTGCCCATGTTGCCCGGATGGTGGCTCTGTCATTGCATATTTAGAAATGGTTTATATAAATAACTAGTGAGGTATGCCGTGTCGTCCCTAGGACAGCTCGGGGGAGTAGCGCCCAAACCCTAGCACCCACCCTACCACAACCCTAACCGGTCGTCGCCGCCACTTCTCTCCTCCCCACCTTCCCCTTCCTTCCACCTCCTTTCCTTTCTTCTTCCCCTTATGTTGTTTGGTGTGTAATGACATGGTGGAGGTGCTCCTTCGTAGTGGTTGGGACGCTGCGATAGGCACATTGGTGGCTTCACGGCTCCTACTGCCAGATTTGGAGTAGAAGTGTGATCGGGATTTGAAGGAGATGATAGGATTTGGGAGGAGATGGGGAAGAAGAAGAGGTTAAAGAAGAAGGGCATTTTGAATTGGATCATGACCTGGTATGTTTGAAACATGGGTTTTGTTGTGGTAAAACATTGGGTTCGAATGTTGAAACATTGAAACATTTATAATATTCTTCACCAAAACGTTTATAATCTCGGTGCTCCCATTTTTTGGATATTTTCTAATTGGGGCTTTAGTCCCGATTGTGCTGTCCCGGAGGTTTCAGAATCAGGACTAAAGGTCGTTCTCTCAACCGAGACTAAATCCCTTGTCTGTAGCAGTGACCGCCAACTTATGCTCGCCTGTTGTCCTTGTCTTCTCTAGAGTAGGAGAGAAAGAAAGAGTAGGGAGATGAAGAGAGAAAAAAGAGATAAGGGGAGGATAGAGAAATGGATAGGAGAAGAGGATGCCATGCACATGGAAAATATGACCACGTGTGGAGGTGACTATGAGTGCCACGCCATAAAACTACCCTCTATATTAGGTGAGAAGTAACTCAACTTTATGTATAAAATTACATAAGACAACTTTATGTACATACAATGCAATTTTCTCTTAGTTTATACACCTCTCCGGTCATCATTTCTCTAGTTCTCACCCCTATGGCAATTTTACTCTCTATTAGTCAAACCATGACATTTGAAAGGTTCAACTTTAATATAGTCTTTCATGTACGGAGGTAAATTGCTAAAGTTCACATAAGTTCTTTAAAGAAAGTCCTTCTAAAAAAAAAAGTTCTTTAAAGAAAGTTGAGTTCGCGTCTGCAATATCGTTGTTCTAACAGAATCCATAACGTCTACACATTTACCAACTTCCAGGTCTAACTCGTGACCAAAAGTACACACGATACATCATTTGTCTGAAAAATGGGAGGCCGCAGTGTGTTCACCCTATATTCACTAACTGTTGAAACTTGCGTATCCTACTTCTTCCGCTCCGTTGGTCAAGACCGAAGTTCTGCAGGGTTGATCTGTTCATCCTTCCAATGCAAAACTTAAGAAAATTCTGACCACCCACCTACTCTACGGCCAATTGCCATGAATCAGTTGTAGGATTATTTGAATTATTTCATGGGGACCAAAGTTTGACTTGTACATGAAAATTACTGAATTAAAAGTTGGCACCAAGGTCCTGCATGTTGTGAAAAGCGGTACATATTCAACCAACACTTGACCATTGCTTGGTTTGCGTCATTACGAAGGGTGCATGTGCAAATGCATATTCAAAATTTAAAATAATCCAACACAAAAATTTGGTGTTATATAATATAAAGAGTAAATTGCATCGTTAGTCTCCAAACTTGTCCCATCTGTACATATAAATCCATAAGTATTAAAACCGTTTATTTAGGTATCTGAACTTTCGAAACCATTGCAATTAGGTCCAAAGGCTGGTTTTGCAGGGTGGTTAGGTGACGTGGACTATCACGTCACCTGCCATGTGGCCCTAACATGCACATGTGACCTTGCATGGGCCATATACGTGGATTTTCAGAAGTTTAAATTTTAAAAATGAATTTTTGTATGTTAAAATCAAAATGTGAATTTCATAATGTTAAATGTCAAAAAAAGATTTTCAAAATTTTAAAGTTTCATAGAAGGTTTTTTTTGTAATTTATAATTTTTTAAAAATAATTGCAACAAATTTAATTTCGCAAATGATTTCTAGCTTTTTTAATAAAATAAAAAAAATCGAATTTTCTATTTTAAAATTATTTAAAAATTAGAAAATATAGATTCTGAAAATCATTTCTTAAAATATAAAAAAATGAAATTCATTTTTGAAATTTTTAACCCCGAAATTCATATTTTAAAATTTAAAAACCATGTATATTGTCTGTGTAAGACCACATGGCAGGTGATATGGTAGTTCATGTCACCAAACCGCCTTGCAAAACCACTCTTTGGACTTAAGTACAACGGTTTCACAAGTTCAGGTATCTAAATAAATGGTTTTAATACTTACGGATATATGCGCACATGCGTACGTGACAAGTTTGAGGACTAATGCTGTAATTTACTTTAATATAAATTATTAGCATGCGACAAAATGAGATAATTCGTTTGCAAGAAAAGCTAGAAAATAACCTAACAACCTTAGGTTCCAGGTGGCCATCACTCTAATAATCTTGTCCTATGAAACTTACTACTGAGGTTTATGTGTCCGTGGCGCGTGTCATTAGTTTTGCGAGGCATAAGTGTATTTTGGATTCAGTTTTTAGTTTTTTTGGATTTTTCCCATGATGTGATGTGGCTCAACTATTTGTGAATCCTAATATTTTTAAAAATGACTAATTTTTTTATGAACATCAACGTAAAATTATGTTTTTACATGCTTTTAAACCGTAGTTATATTTTTTAAAGTTTATTTTTTTATTTCTTAATTCATTTTATAAAAGTTAACATTTTTTATGTTTAAATTTATTTATGTACCCGGACCATGATTTTTTGTTGCATTTTTGTAATTTTAAAGTATTTTAGGATTTTTTTGAAACTTTTTAGACTTTTTGAATTTTTTTCGTGAGGGTGATGTGACGCAACCTAGAGACAGCTGGTTAGGGCTTTGTAACATTAGGAAGTAGAATACCTTAATAAAAGTTTAGCCTTCGTGAGCTAGGTAAGAGAAAAAATCAAATGAAATTGAACCCGCTGCATCGAAATAATTAAATGGGATTGGATTAATTGGATTAATCATGTATTTTCACGTCTATGTTACTAACTAGCCGTGACTGCTTTAATGTGGGCGCGCCGGCCAGCGCTGGGAAAAGCGTGGGCCTCGATGCGCTGCGAGAAGACGCTGAGCACGCGTGGGGACGCTTGCAGCAAGACAGACGAGCAGCTCAAGCGCGGACGAAAAAGGGCAAAAAAATACCGGGTGCGGGATTCGAACCACGCTGGCGGAGCGAGATCCGGTTGAGCTAGCCAGGCAGGCAAACAACCCGCGTGCTTGGCATTTGTGGCCAAAAAATGCTTTTATACATTAAGTCAAAACGGACGGACGGATCTGCTCGTCTCGTGTGATTGGACGGCCGCGGCGCCGGGCGGACAGGCCAGCCACGTGGCCAGCCTGGGAGAGCAACTCGGCTTTGTACCTTTTATTGATGTGTTAGGAGTGTCCGTAACATAATTCACATGTTTTTTCTCATCGAATTTCATGATCAATGGCACCCTAATTCCTACGCTGGTTTCACACTTGTGTTCCAAATGGAACATAACATTTTCTAAATTAAAATCTTTCTTAAAAGGTTTTTTTTTAAAAAAGGGTTCACGCCAAGGTCATTAAGAACCAGTAGTTTCACATGCACCATCTCCACTGGAATTTTGCAGACAAGCTCCTTAACTGATGAAATTACGTACACACTTCGAAATCCTGTTGCATCAGTTAAAAACGGGACCGTGAGAAAATTTCTCGCAATGTCAGGGACCAAAAAATGCTGAAAGTACGCCCTTCCCCATGACCACTATGGTCAATTAGAACTCAACATTGTCCTTGAAAAATATAGTTGAACGCGGTTAACTTTCACATGGTTTACTGGGTCTACAATTTCACATGGTTTACTAGGTCTTGGTCTCGTTCCTTTGAAGTCCTTGATAACATGTACTTCCTCCATCCTAGAATAGAGTCGTTTTGGACAATATTAACACGGTCTATAAAATATAACTTTGACCACTAAAAGCTCTTATAATGTATTTATAAAATACAATTAAATTACAATATTAAAAAGGATTTTTTAGATGCGAATCTATGTGCTCAGACTATCTAGATCAAAAGTTTTTTATAGACAGAGTTTCAAAAGTTTGATTTATAACAAGTTTAAAACAACTATCATTTTAGAATATTTTAGAACAAATGGACAATATTCTAGAATTCAGCTGTACCAGTTCCATAATAGTATAGAGTTTCTCATAGTCACCAAAGAAAGAAACGGTGAATTTAGCTTGCTTGTTTGTTAGTCATACAACGGCAGAAAATTAAGGCTATGATATCTCCCAGTTGCAATTGTACCGCTAAAATACAGTCAATTAATCTGCATGCATACATCGTTGCTGGTAGGCGCAACTATAGCGTCATCCAGTCTATTCCCTGTATTTAATGTAAATAAACAAGCGACATGCCAACCGATCCATAGGTGAAGAGCTAGGTTCGGTAGAACAAATATATGTTTTGTTAATTGCGTGTTTTCAAAGGCGGCATACATGCACAACTGATAAGAATTTAAAATGATTTATGTGAAGGTCAACTTAGGTATCTTGTCAATCACATGCTAGCTCTATCATTCAGTCGAAGGTATCTTCTGCGTGTCCAAACTCCAAACAAAGATTCTAAATCCGTGTTCTCACCCGGCATCAGAATCGTGTGTTTCCTCAGTGACGAATGTAATTTAAAAATTTACAAAATGTTTTTATCAGTCCTATGGGTTACTATTTGGAAACGACATAGGTTAAATGATTTTAATCCACACCACCTTCCACCTTATGTCATCTCCTTCGTCTCTGTTGTAACTTCGCACGTTTCCACCATCACCCTACTTCCGATCGATGTCGTCCTCGTTGTTTCATGGCTCCCGCCCTTCTTCTACCGGCCTTCATGCATGCTAGGTTCACCCACCATAGCTCTGGTCATGTGTGTGACTTCACGTGCGGTAGCCATTCACCGCCATTTGATGAACCCGCATTCTGTAACACCCCAATTTGGGGATGATTTTAAACTTACGTCAAATTCAAATTTTCGCTTGAAATTGTGAATCACCCTGACCCGTGGGTCCCACTGTCAGCCACTGTGGCCCTCTCTCTCCTTCTCTCTCTGTCTCTCTCCCTCTCTCCCTCTCGCTGCCCCGCCGTGAGCATCGCTGTCGCCGTGCTGGGTGCACGCCGCCGTCCCGTCACGGTTGAGCTTCGCCTCAGCAGCAGCGTGCCGCCGTGTCGACCCGGTTGGCGGCCTCGGACTTCGCCGCCGTGCGCCTCGCCGGAGGACCGGTCCGCCGCTTCGGACCGACGGGCAAACGACGGCTCCCTAGGCGAGGACCTCGGAGCCGGCATGCCGTCGTTGCTTTGTTTCGGCCGCCGCCGCGTGCTCCGCTGACCACCGTCGCCGTCCATCCTCGCGCCCGTCTCAAGGCTCCGTAAGCACCCTCAACCTCCCCACATGCTTCCTGCACACGCACATGGCTTGTAGATGCCTAGCGCATACTCGCGCCGCCGGTGAGCTCACGGCTCGGTCGCTGCCGCCGCGCCGCTGCGTCCGCCACCATTGGCCTCGATGCCGGCACCGCTAGGATCCCTAGGGCCCGTAGATGCTTGGGCGCTAACGCGCTGGCCGGGCGGCCTCAGAGCCGCCGCCAGCGTCGCGGTGTCGCCGCCAGCCACGTCGCCCCGTCTGGAGGAAGACGACGACGGCGAACCGTAGGATGCGCGCCATGATTCGTGCGGACCCGTAGACGATGTGTCGCCGACGTGCGGGCCCCAGCTGCCAGTTACCGCTTCACGCGTGCGCAGCCGACCGGCGACCGATGGGCCACTGACAGTGGGTCCTTGGCCCACCGGTCGGGTTAAGTGGAGTCGCCACCGGAGCGGGGCGTGGCCCTCACGCGGTTGCGCCTCTGGAAAACCCGCTTTCGACGTCTCCCCTGGGCCGTGCGGGCACGCGAGCGCAAATGGGCCGTGGGCCGTATCTTCGCGCTGGGCCGTCCGTCGGTTGGCTCGGCCCGAACCGATTAAAAGGTTTTTCCAGCGATTTGTCAATTAGTTATTTACCGAATATAGTTTTTGAATTTCTAAAAATAGCCAGAGACTCCCAAAAATTCTGTAAAAATTTAGATAAATACTAGGGATGATATTTGATTTTATAAAAATATAGTATTGGCCACTGTATAAGGAAATCGGCCACTGTTAGTTGAAAATGAGCAATTTCTTATAAAGAAATGATTAAGTTAACTTTAGGGTTATTGCTGTTTATTAATTAATGGCTTAGATCCCAAATAATCATTAGAAAATATGTTATTAGAAAGTGTCTCCATAAATCTGAGAATATTTCAAAATAACATTTCCACTTAAATACATATGTGTAAATATATTTATGTTCAAGGGATATTTATTTCTAGACACCAACAATTTGCTTGCATTTCACTTAAAATAATATGTTAAGGTGTTGAACAAGTAATATATTTAAATAATGTTTAAAAACCTAGAATCAACTCTTTATCTAGAAACTTTACTACTTTGTTAACCCATTAAACTTTAACCCTAGCGTTGACGAGAAACCCTGATTACCCTCTGGCGAACTCACCGTACCAAATCGTATTTTTGGGTTTAGAGACTATTATATTACCAATACTATTTATTAATGCACTATGGCATGCATGACATATCATACGTAAAATGGGATGATTAAGGCATCAGACGCCTAGTGCTGGGTTTAGCCGGAGGCTTACCCAAGAGGAGCGCGGAAAGACACGCGTAGCAGGAGGGCGCTGCCATCCGCGGGATGGTTCCAACACAACGCGTGGCCATCGCGCGGAGCACGGGACGTGGATCGCCAGTTGGGTGCGCTCTGCGGAGGACCTCTGGGACCAGTCTCGATAGGGACTGGCATGGGTCTTCACTGGATAGTGAAAAAGGCCACACATCCCCAGGGTGACGGTCGGCTAGTGAGGGCCGGCAACCCTACTAGGTCGGGGTGATCATGCCATGGCATGTGTGGTCCGCAACAGGATTCGCCGAATCCTGGAATGATGGCAGAACTAGTATTGGTTGGGGGCAACCAGAAGGAAGGTTCATGAGGAACAAATAAGCTAGAATGGTAATTGGGTAAGCTGGTTGGGTTATGATCGAGGAATGGTCAAATTGCGTGTTAATGGTGTATAAGCTGGTATGGATTGATGTGATGGTGTAAACTGGGTCGTATATTCGAGTGAGAGTTGGTCGAGTGATTTGTTGGTTATTTGGGTTCGGAATGCATGATCAAGATGGAAACCTCTGATTTATTTATAACAATACAAGTGTTAGTTAATGCTAGTTAGGTTGTTTCCAAAAGTCTTATAAACATGGCTTTATGCAAATAAATTAACCCTCTCCTCCAAATAAAAGCCTTCTACACTATATGCATTAAGGGAAGTGTTAACTAGCCAGCGTTTGGATGACGCTGACCTCGCCCACTTATCTTCTTTAGACGATGGCATCGAAGTTGACCCTTACGCATGTCTCGAAGACGACAGACAGGATCTTGGTGGACCCGAGGAGTCTTAGGGGCCTCTCCAGTCGCCGATGGACCGTAGTTGATACTTGTTAGGGATTCTTTTGGGTAGATATTTTGAGTATCCGCTGTACTCTGAAATATTCTTTTGTAAAGTCAAGGCGCATATGGGTCGCCTTACTAAAGTCGCCTAAGGCGCAACTCTATGATGTAATATTCAGGGATTTGATTCTATCGATGTATGCTTGTATCGGCTACGTGGTCTTCCGCGCTAGCGTACTGATCCAGGGGCTAGTGCACGGGATCGTCGACCCTCAAGGTAAGTTAAAATTGAGGGGTGACACATTCGACCATCCCATTTTCACTCACCTTATCACTGTTCACCTCCCACATTGTCAACCTATTCACTTTCCTATCACACCCAATTTCTCAACCAAAGCTCTTTATATTAATTGTTCCTCGCTATATCGCTATTCATCTCCCCAACAACAATTCATAAATTCCACTCCCTATAATGATGGGACATCCCAAAAAGGGTTTGTCATTATAGACGCCCATCCAAGGAGTCGATAGACCTAGACCTAGCTCAGCGAACCCCAAACTGTCACCAGCGGCAGAGCTCCTATAGTGCATACATAGTAAATTATAGAGTAAATTGCACCCTTCGTCTTTAAAAGTTATCTAGAGTTTTCACTTATTTCCAAAATTTTCAATTCCAGATATTTGGATACCTAAAGTTGTGTTATCATTTCAGTTAGGTCCAAAGTGGTATGAAGAGGGTGGTTTTGATGGCATGACTGTCTAGTCAATGTTGCCATAAATAGGACCTTTAAAGAATTCTAAAAATCACTGTATATAATCCATTAAGACCTTTATAAAATTTAAAATTATTTCTTTTTACTATTTTCTAGTTTTATTTGTGAGTTTTATTTTTTTACATATTTATTTTTTAGGTACTTAATGTAATTTATAGATTTTTTACATTTTTTCAATTTTAATTTGACTTTTAAATTTAAAATGACATGTGGCCACTTCTAGCCATATATTATGTTGACTAGACAGCCATGGTATCATAACTATCCTCTCCATGTCTTTGGATCTAACAAAGATAATAATTAATGCAACTACGTGTGCTTAAGTAGGAGTATATGGTATTGAAAGTTTAGATGTAAGTAAAAATTTAAAACAACTTAAATGCAGTGCAATTTACTCTCTAAATTATAAGTATGTGGAGCAGAGGGAATCGAAGCATTGGTGGAATGCAGAGCGGTGCAGAGCATAGTGGGAATCAAAGAAGCACATCACAGAAAGGGCAGGCGAGGGGAGAGATGACCGGGAGATCAGGAATGAAATCATGGAGTGACTTCAGTTGACCGATTTGTGCATTTCTTAAATAAAGGACCTGTGCAAAATTAGTGATATGCAATGTTCCACCGCACGCTAGCAAGTATAGGTTTCAACTGGGTGCAATAATATTGGTACTAGAGTTTAATTAATACTCAGGGGGAGGAAATCACATGTAATCTTCGCTCTATATGCAGCCGTATGCACGCATGCATGATTAGCTAAAAATAGCTCAAATGTACAACTAGCTCAAGAGATAATTAAAGTAAGGTGAGAAAATAAGGTGAGGAATATTGTTTATTTTCTCATTAAAAACCGAAGGAGTACATCTGTTTATGCACGGCCCAATCTCATTAACATTCTTGCCCTATCTTCTTTTCTATTTGTGATTTTCAGCATCGACGTCTCGGCCTATCGGCCTCTATATATATGTTGCCGCTCGCTGAATTTTCTGGTAACGTGTCAAAATGAATAAAAACAGGGTAAAACTATTGTACTTTTAATGATAAAAATGCATTAGTTATTTCTTAAAAAAATATACAAGTTGTTAGATAAATAAACACCTTTAGGTTTAACTTAATCAATATACAATTCTTGCATTATAGTATAATCAGACATGCATGAAACAAATGCACTCATATCTCCCGGCGATATATTAGTTCTTTCTAAAACGAATTGTACTGGTTGTTGCATGCATAGATCAGCACTTCTAGACTTAAGTTAACTAAAAGATAATTCATGTATAATTAGGCAAGCATGTAATAATCTCTCTATAATATATCGCAAGCAGTTGCACTTTGAAAAAAAATCCAAACCTTGTTCTATGAACCATGTAGTATATCACAAGCAGTTGCGCTTCCTGAAATAACTGTCACCCCTCATTTTTAACTTACCTTGAGGGACGACGATCCCGTGCACTAGCCCAATATCAATACGCTAGCGCGCAAGACCATATAGCCGATACAAGCATACATCGATTACACAAATCCCTGAATATTACATCATAGTGTTACGCCCTTAGGCGAATTTAGTAAGACAGCCCATACACGCCTTAGATTACAAAAGAATAGTTCTAGAGTTTACAGCGGTCTCCAAAATATCTACCCAAAAGAATCCCTATCGACTACGGTCCATCAGCGACTGGAGCGGCCCCTAAGACTCTTGGGGTCCACCATGGTCCTGTCCGTTGTCTTTGTGACACTCGTAAGGGTCATCTTCGACTCCATCGTCTAAAGAAGGTAAGTAGGCGAGGTCAGCGTCATCCAAACGCTGACTAGTTAACACTTCCCTTAATGCATTTAGTGTGGAAGGCTTTATTTGGAAAAGAGGGTTATTTTATTTGCGTAAAGCCAAGTTTTATAAGACTTTTGGAAACAATCTAACTAGCATTAACTAGCACTTGTCTTGTTATATATAAATCAGGGGTTTCCACCTTAACCATGCATCCCAAACCCATCTATCAGCCAAACACGACAACAACACACAAGTCGACCAACCCCCGACCATAATCCCAGCCAGCTTACTCAATCACCATACCAGCTTATACTTTCCAGACTTTCTTTCGGTTGCCCCCAACCTTTCCTAGTTCCGCAATTATTTTAGGATTTGGCAATCCTATTGTGAACCACACATGCCATGGCATGATCACCCCGGCATAGTAGGTTTGCCAGCCCTTACTAGCCGACCGTCACCCTAGGGATGTGTGGCCATTATCACTCTCGGTGATGGCCAATGCCGGTCCCTTATCGAGAATGGTCCCAGAGAGCCTCCGCAGAGCGCTCACTCCTGGCGATCCAAGACCCGTACTCTGCGCGATGGCCACACGTTGTGATGTAATCATCCCTCAAATGGCAGCGCTCTCCGCTACGCGTGTTACTCCGCGCTCCTCCTGGGTAAGCCCAGCACTAGGCATCTCGTGCCTTAATCATCCCTCTGGATGTCCAACTAGGGGCAACCCACTAATCATTATCTACTTCCACGGTCATCGACCACACCACACTTGGACTATCCCAACCGAACCGATCCACACAACCGACATCCCACACGACCATACCCCAAACACAATCAGCCCAGCATGCATCTACCAGTCCTAACTGTCATGTGTCATGTCACATTAAATGAGAATAATGAATGACCGATGAATATCGGTTCACCATTCCGTGATGATTAGCCAGAAGATTTGTTAAGCCTAAGCCAGTCTAAGCAAGTTTTATCCATTAGGTAGGGTTAAAGTGGTTACCGGACTAAGCATGGCTATCAAGAGCAATGACAATCAAGGCGGTCATTAAGGCTAGATAATTCAAGGCAGGCATGTATAAATATTACATGATTAACAATTAGGCAGACTACTACGCATGCATTTAATTAATAAACAAAATAGCAATGTTCTAAAAATCGGCATTACTCGGCGAGTACTCACTACCCGGCCCCTGCCGTTTCGAGAAAGCTAAAATCGTAGCATTACTCGTTTGGGCCTAGAAATCGGTAAAAACTCAGGTTTGACCAAGTAAAAACCGAGTAACGAGTTTTTTTTACTACCCTTGTCCTCCTTGCCCTGCCCGTGACCTGCTGCCTGTGACCCCTAGCCCGGGCATAGTTCTTCGATGGGAGGGAGAGACCGACTACGGCGATAAGGCCGGCGCCGCTTGGCCTGCCGCCTGTGCCTCCTCCGCACCCGGCGCCATCGCCCGGCCTCCTCAGCCCACCGGCATCGCCGCCTGGGCCGCCTCCGCCCCTGTTGCCGCCGCCTGGGCTCCTCCTCGACGTGGGTGAGCTCCTCCTCCGCTTCTCTTCCTCTTCGACACGGGTCTTCCTCCCTTCCATGTGGATCTGGTTGCCGGCGGCTCTTCTTTGTGTTAATAGTTCATACATGTAGATTTACAAGTATCATTAAGTCATATGAAAGAATATATGCCATCATTATGTCGATCTATGTCTTCTAATCCTATATTAATTTTCCGAGTAATTGGTACCGAGTAATTTTCGAGTACTCCCGAGTAATCCGAGTACTCGCTACTCGGTACCTCGCCGAGTTAGTACCAAGTAGCGAGTTCTTGAACTTTGCAAAATAGTTAACAGAAAACTGGTAATGAACATGCTAAATAGTGATGTTGATCCACACTAGGGAAAGTCGCTGTCTCTCTCTAATACAGATCACATCTAAAGAGTAAGTGTTAACTCGCCTTGTTCAGGTAGGTGGTCCTCCTCGGCGTCCCCAAATCTCCCTTCGGGATCGTCTACGTCTAATCAAACCAACAAACCAATATTTACTTACTAATGCAATGGAAAACATGATGCATGCATGTTCTAGGTTAAACCCTCAGCGTAAATTACCAAGGTCGATTAGCGAACCTAATTGGCGCATGATATGCTATGCATGGCATGGTGCATTAATAAATAATATTAGTAGTATATGATACTCTACTAAACCCCAAAATACGGTATTGTACGATAAGTTTGCGAAAGGGTGATTTGGGTTTCTCGGTAACATAAAATGACGACTATCGGAATTTCCGCCTACGTACGAGGTACAGTTTAATTGGGGTTGACAATATACTAAGGTTCCTAAATAATGAGATAAACCTAGGTTATGTTTCTTTATTAATTTATTATTCAAAAGCATCTCATGGGTAAATTTAATAAAGAAAAGGACTAGCTATTTGGTAAATGCCTTTTTAATATAAATACCCTTATAGTTTTATTTAGGTTGAAATGCAAATTAAGGCCCAGTTCTTTTCAGCTTAACAGCTTAACGGCTTAACAGCTTAACGACTTAGCTATGTTTTAAAAAGACATATGGTTTGATTTTTTTGAGTCCATTTTTCGCTGTTTTGAAGGTAGATCCTAACGCTTTAAAAATCAAGTCAAACGAAATGAACCCAAATCTCGAGACTACCTCGAGAAACTCTCGAGTTCGGTCTATTTATTGATTCAAATTGTTTAATTGATTCAGATCAGCTCAAAAGAACAGGGCCTAAGTTTATTCCAGGATTATTAAGGCATTTATATATCTAATATTTTATAAAGAACAATTGGGGTCTAAAATGTTATTTAAAGATAACCAATAAATACTTTATAATCAATTTAGCCTTTTTATAAGGAAACAACTAATACCACAAACAGTGCAGCATTTTCCATTATAGTGGTGAATTTTATAACTTCCTAAAATCATAAATGACCTCTAGTATTTATCTAAATTTTTCTAGAATTTTTGGGAGTTTCTAGCTATTTTTAATAAATCAGAAGCTATATTTGGTAATTAAACTAATTGGAAATTCGCTGGAAAAATTATTTAACTAAACCGGGTCGAGCCAACCAACGACCGGCCCAGCGACGAAAAACGGCCTGCGGCCCAGCTTGCGCGCACGCGCCCTCGCGACCGGGGAAGCAACGTCGAAGGAGGATTTTGGAGGTGCGCCCCAACAGCACTGACCCTTCCACTTAAACCGACCGGTGGGACCTAGACCCACCAGTTAGTGGCTCTAGGTGAACCCAGCGCACGGGAGTTATCTGGCACATGGGGCCCACATGGAAGCGGCTCATCGGCTCGACGCAGCACGGATCTTTGGCGCCAGATGGGACGGTCCCCAGCCTTCGTCTACCTTGAGCTGTAGAAATGACCGGCGGCGGTGGCGGCAAGCAACTCGGCGGTGCTACAGGCGGCTCCGCGCAAAAGCGTTGGCGCATCGGCACCAGTAACTCCTTGGGAGCTTAACGAGGCTCGCGCCGGCGCCGGAGACGGCCAAGAGCGGCGGCGCATCGACGGCGGCGAACCCGTGAGCTCACCAGGAAATTATGTCGCGCCAAGCATCTACAGGATACGCGCAAGGTATGGCGGGCTAGAGGGGGCTAGGGGGTGCTCAGCAAGGCGTGAAGGTGAGGAGCGGCCTCGGGGGCGGTTGACGATGACCGGAGCAGAGGCTGCGTCGACACGTCAGCACTGGGTGCCCCAGCTGGAATTGATCGAGGCGAAGGGTTTAGATCTCGGTTTAGCACCTCAGGAAGAAAGGAATTGAACGGGGGCTTACGGAGTTGCCGGGATTTCGTCGGTGCAGGCGAGAGGCGGATTTGGGTCAGGTCGAAAATGCGAGGTCGGCGGAGCGGCTCGGGTCTTTATAGGCGGCGGACTGTGTTGAGGGGCTCGGGGCTCGCTCGGTGACGCGGTGGAGCGGTTGAAGCGGCAACTGGACAGGCACGGCGCTAGGTGCTGTAGAGGAGGACGCGGCGCGGCGCGGCACGGTGACGGCGACGACGCGGCCATGATGGCCGACGCAGCCGCAGACAAGACCGGCGCGGTGCGCGCGGCGCGAGGCTGCCAGAGCAGCGCCAGCAACGGCACGGCTGAGGTGACCGTAGAGCGGCGACGGTCCACGGGCAGAGAGGGAGAGAAATACAGAGAGAGAGAGAGCAGAGCAGAGCTTGGGGTGGGACCCACATGTTAGGGTTCAAATTCGACCAAAATTTGAAAATCGTTCAAATTGAAAAATCCCAAAATTAGGGTGTTACAATAACCTTATTGGTACAGTTGCGCTTCCGCGAGGCAAGCAAACATGCATATGTTTTCTCTCTCCCGCATGATCACACAATATGATGAAGCACACTTCACTATTTAAGTTGATGGCTCACCGATCTGAACTAGCAATATGATACTAAAAAATTTTCACGTCGCCTTCAATACGTAGATGTTTGAAATTTTCAAAAAATTATCCTCAAATACATGTTTAGGCCCGTACGTGTGTGTACACGCGCAACACAGCTCCGAGCGATTGTAACCTAGCTAGCTAGCGCTCATATGTTTCTTTCCCTCGCATTGCGACGTTGCGAGCATTGACACATGAGTAGAGATATTTTTTGTCCAGTCAAATTACTCAATTAATATTTTGCCAGCTGTGCATGAGGTCAAACATTATGCGGCTTGTGTAACGACGAATCGACAGATCCATCCATGCATGCATATATGCTTCGATCATATGACAGGCGTAGTCGGCCCGCTTGATTTGGTCCATCCGTGACGTGTGCCTTGATCTCTATCTTTGACAGGGACCCGCGTCCAAACGCTATATATCAAGCTACTCGTTTTGCGTTTTCTTCTGTCGTTGATGACTGCCAGGTTTGATCGATCTTTAGGTTTGACGCTGGTTTTTATATAGACACAATTAGTAGTGGTTTTACTCTATTAGAGCATCCCCAGCAGAGGTGCTATACTCACGGGCCTGCATCAATGCCATTACACGCGCGGGAGAAATTTTTCAAACTGCACACACTGCACAGTGACCAACGCGCTATGTAGGGCCATTACTCGCGCTATGCAGGGCCATTAGCAGCTGATGCAGGGCCGTGATGCAGGCCCTGCTGTGCATGCTCTTATACGAGTAGTAATTTTTTCCCAAGTGCCATCGTTAAAATAACCAGAAATGCTAGAGAGCGGATGATCGTTCATACGATTTTCAACGGATGAGCAGGGATGTATAGCTGACATAAACGTTTATCTATTATGTATTATTCTATTAAGCAGAGTAGAACAAAGACACCACGTTTGTTCAAAAATAATAGAATTTTTCACATTAATGCGAGAGAATAAAGAAAGATCTACACCGTTGATTATATTGAGAACAAATTATAGCAGTTTAGCTGAATGAGGAGTCCATATCAACTACAATAGAATATAAGTTTGAAATAAAACCAACAGAAGTAACAATCCATGTTAACTACAAAACTATAAAAGAAGTTTGTATCATCTACAATAGAAAAACATAATTAAATTTGAAATTTTGAAATGTCAATATCGATTATACAAAACTAACCGTGCAAATGCTCAGAATACCACTCATTATATGATAACATCATCATGACATTATATACAAAAACTATATAAAACTTTCTAAAACTTTATATATTTTTTGGAACCATATATAAAACCACGTTATAAAATTACACGAAAACACATGAAACTACGCCAAATCTGTGACTCCGCGTGTGAGTATGTGACCGTGGGGCATGAGCTAATACGATGCGCTTATATTCAGGAGTTGGATGAGTAGATTCTAATCAAGTGTTTTAATTTCTCCAATGTCTCGAAGCCCCACATTTCAGCTATCTCGCCGTAGCTACATAAAAATATTGCTGGTGCGTATCCTTAATTTGGTCTCCAAATCTAGCATTGGAATATCCGGTGGAATACCAGTGGAGTACTTGTTTTTTGTATGGTGCGACAATGAAAGGGCATTGGGGGCACCATGCGTGGTACTCCATTTGAAAGCTGTAATATATCATATATATCCTTTGTCTTGGTCCAAGATTGCCGAGAATTAATTGGCCTCCACATATGTTTGTTGTTAACCCACCTACCAAAAGACGCGTCCTGTACCAAAAGAACAAGACCAATAGGCATATGGCGCTCGCTCTCGCCCCGCTGCTAGTCCCTCCGACGGCGGCGGCCACCGCATCCCTGCACTCGGCCGCTCCGGCGAGCGCATCCACACACTCCTCAGGTGGCGCGTCCCTCCTCGCCACGCACCTCGCCTCGCACCCCCACGCCTCGGCTGCCGCTTCGGGTGGCTTGCTCCGCCGACGCTCCTACGCGGAGGTTGCCAGCTCTCCCCCTTCCCCTTCGGTCCATCCCCGCCTGCCACCACCGCCCGCCATTACTCCGCCCCCTTTCCCCCTGCAGCGCATTGAAGCTTGCCCGCCACCGGCCGCCTTCCACCCCAAGCCCCTCCTCGCGGTCTCCCCCTCGACAACCGTGTCCTTCCTCCTTGGCAACGATCCTCCCGAAGTCTCGGCGGCGCCAGACACGCCTTCCGCTATGGGCGGCGGATGATGGCGCGCAAGTCCGCCGCCAGCTCACGGACGCAGCCTTGCCCTTAAAGGGCGCTGCCTTATTGCCGCCTCGGACCACTGCTACGCCTCTGCCGAGACCCAGTCCGTTGCTTTTTGTAAGCGCTGGGCACCTAGCTAGCACTTGCCGCCTTGCAGCCCCCGCTCCTCGCCGCCTCGCCACCCTTACTCCCCACTCGCTCGCTCCCAGCCCCATGGCTACATCCAACCGCCCCTTGCCGCCTCCGTCCACCTTCGGTAGCGCGCCGATGTTGAAGTCACCGCGGCATGCGCCCGACGCGCGTCGATCTCCACCGCCGGGTGTCTTCGTCACCATCACTGTCGGGCCACATCCCGACACGAATTTCGTCGCGCGCGAAATCAGCCTCCGCACAGACATCCCGACGTTCGACATCCGCGTCACCCACCTCGCCCACCTCCGCTTCCTCGCCATCTTCACCCTTCCGGAGCAAGCTACGCTCGCCGCCCGGAGCTCCTTCCGTGCCCATGGTCGCCACTTCGGCATGTCTTCCATCCCCAGTGATCCGCACGCCACGGGCGAGGCCGGCGCCGTTCGCTTCCGCGTCCGCGTCTTCGTCGAA
Source organism: Raddia guianensis (assembly GCA_036346415.1). NCBI lineage: Eukaryota > Viridiplantae > Streptophyta > Magnoliopsida > Poales > Poaceae > Raddia > Raddia guianensis. The sequence goes on from CM070535.1 coordinate 31,629,480, forward strand.
GGGCTCCCGCTCCACGCTTGGTCCCCCGCCGTAGTGGAGCGCATCTTCGCCGGCGCCGGTCGCCTCGACGTGGTCGAAGACTCTACCCGGCTCCGGTTGGACACCTCTACCTTCCGTGTTTGGATCTGGACGCATGATCCAGCCGCCGTCCCTCTCGAGCTCGAGCTTGAGCTCTCGGAACCATCCCCTTACTTGGAGGCGCGCCGTGGAGATGACCGCGGCCCTGCGCGGCTTGCGGGAGCCCCCCGACCCCGGCCTCCCCGTGCCTCCGTCCACCGCCTCCTCCTGCATGTCGACTGCGTCGAGGACTTCTCCGCTGCTTCGGCGCGTGTCGGAGGTGGCCTCCCGCGCCTCGACTTCCACATTTGGCAGCTGGGCTTCCCCGACTCCACACCGACCCCGATCTTCACCGCCGCCCGCGCTCCTGCCGCGCCCTCTTCCAGCCGCTCCGGCGCCGAGACGACGGCAGTGACGACGACGACTCCTCCCCCGGCCCCGACACCTCCTCCCAAGCCCGCCTCCGCCACGGGAAGTCCCCTGCAGCAGGCGCCCTCGTGGCGCTGCTGCTCTCTCTCTCCGGCCGGCGGGCGAGATCTCTCCCCATCAGCCGCTGAACTCCGGTGGCCACAGCCTCGGCGCAAGCTTCGCCGCCCGCCGTCGGCGCTCCGCTCACCGCGCCCCCACTGCCTTCCACCCGCGGCGACCCACACCTCGTCTCCTGTGCCTCTCGCAATCTCAGGTGGTCAACCGCTTCTGCCGCCGCTTTCTCTCGGGATCGGGATTCAAACCCCACCTCATCAAGGCCGGTGGACCCACTTGTCGACCACCCGCTCGATCAAGGGCGCGGCGCTTTGCTCCTCGGGCGGCCTTCTCTCCCCTCCATTGCGTCGCCTGCCCAACTCCGGCCTCAGATCCGAGCCGGCCCCACAGGTTAACGCCATACGCCGACCGCCACGGCCCGATCCTGCTTTGGCCCGTGGTCCCTGATCCGGCTGGGCCGGCCAAATGGCCTTCCTGTTGCCTACTCCCAGTGGGATGCTCTCTGGCCTTGGCCCAGGACCGGTCTTTGAGGCCCTCCTTTCACCCCCTCCCAGCGAGCTACTTTCTTCTCCCCATCAGCTTCACACCCAGCAGGCCCCTTCCCCCACCTTTATTGCTACACCTCCCTTCGAGGGCCTTTGCGTTGAGGCTATCCTTGCCGCCTCACCTCTAGGCACCCCCCCAGCCACTTCTCCGGCCTTGACCCCATGGCTCTAGAGGTCGGGCTCGAGGTGCCCCCACCCACCTCTCTCGCACTTGCTTTCCTAGCGAAAGCCTCCCTCCACCCCGCTGCCCCGCTTATCACCACACCCCCACCTCGGCCTCGGCGCCGCCGCTCTGCGGTCCCCACCTCTGTGCGTCGCAGTACCCGGCTAGCCTCTACTAGGCCAGCCTCCGCCCCCACCGGCTCCTCTTCCGTTCCGGCCATCCGCAAGGCCCAGAGCGTCCTAGCCCTCAAGTTGGGCCTTCCACCCTCTCCCACTGCTGACGATCTGGTGATCACTTCACACCTGCTCACCTCCTCCACACTTGACTCGGTGTGATCTCCGCGTCTCGACCTGCCGCTTATGCGACCCTCCATTGACCTGGCTTCCGTCGGTTCAGCGGCTGTGGAGGAGTGCGCGTCCTAGTCACCCCCCTCCCCCTCCCCCTCCCGGTGTGCTCTCGACACATCCAATGTCGCCTGCAAACCGCTTTTCCCTGCGCTTCCCTTGCAGCTTCCACATGTGTGTGCTCCTTTTTAGTTTCCGCCACCTGCGTGTGGCACTGTTTCGTAGTCGCCACCTGCGTGTGGCCCTGTATCGTAGTCGCCACCTGTGTGTGGCCTTATCTTGTACCCACCGCCTGCATGTGGCCCTGTACCGTCGTCACCACCTGCGCGTGGTTTTTCCTTTTAGTCGCCATCTGTGTGTCTTTTTGGTTAAAGCTGGTCCACCTCCTGCATGTGCGTGGCCAGCTCGTGATCTCCTCCCTCCGCTCGGGACTTGTCCCCCCTATTGTGCCCAACTTTGGTTTCCCCAATGAAGATCCTTTCCTGGAATGTCCGTGGTCTCAACACTGCCGCAAAGCGCGACGTCGTTGCCTCCCTCGTCCGCTCTCACAAACCGACCATCCTCGCTATCCAAGAGTCCAAGCTCTCTGACCCCTCGAGCCAATCCCTTATGGAAGTTTGTGGTCACAGGCTCAAAGGTGTCCTCCAACTCCCCGCCTCCGGTTCGAGAGGGGGCATCCTTCTTTTCTGGGACGATTCTCTACTCCAAGTCTCCGACCCCCTCATTCTCCCTCACTCCATATCCGCTAAAATCTCGCCGCTCGACGGACAGCCTAGTTGGGCCCTGTCTACTGTCTACGGGCCCTCAGTGGACTCTGAGAAAGAATCCTTCCTCCAGGAACTCTCCTCCATTGCCAACCACTTCACTTCCCCCTGGCTGATCTTAGGCGATTTCAACATAATCTACAAAGCTTCGACAAGAACAACCTTAACCTCAACCAGAGACTCATGGCCGATTTGATCCACCTCGACTCTGCCTCCTCGAGAGCTACACCTCTCGTGGCGGCGCTTCACTTGGAGCAACGAACAGGCCAACCCGACCTTGGTCAGGCTCGACCGTGCCTTTTCTAATTCTTCCTGGGAACTCCTCTTTCCGTCATCTTCCCTCGTCCCACTTTCCTCCTTGGCCTCGACCGCCTGCCGCTCCTCACACGTGAAAGCCTCTCCCGCCAAGGAGACGTTTCCGTTTGAGAATTTCTGGCTCAAGATGCCTGGATTCCTAGAGGTGGCCATACAAGCCTGGTGCGAGCAACCCCAAAATCTCCCCACCCACCCCCTCCATTGATTCAGAGTTAAATTATCCCGCACCGCCAAGGCCCTTTCTTCCTGGCACCGCTCCCATATTGGCGACACAGACCTCCAGCTCGCCGTAGCCTCAGAGGTCCTTCGACTCCTCGACGTAGCCTCAGAGGTTCGCCTCCTCTCCCCCAATGAGGTTGAACTGCGCCGCCAACTCAAGCTGAAGTGCCTTGGTCTCAGTGTCATTCAAAAAATCAAGTGGAAACAGCGCGCTCGCCTCAACTGGGTCAAACTCGGGGATGCTAACACCAAATACTTCCATCTACGAGCAAATGGGCGGCGCAGGAGGAACTTTATCCACCTGCTCCAAAGCCCGAGCGGAACCCACTCAGAGTTCATGGAGAAATCTCAGATCCTCCACCAACATTTCAACTCCCTACTTGGTGACGGCTCCCCCTCCCAACCTGCCTCCTCGCGCCGCTGCTTCAACTGGAACTTCTTGGGTCTCCCTACACCTGACCTTTCATCCCTTGAAGACCCACTCTCATTAGATGAGCTCAAACAGGTTGTCTTCAGCTTACCAAATGACAAGGCCCCTGACCCGGACGGGTTCACCTGGGACTTCTACAAAGCTTGCTGGGACTTCATCTCAATCGACTGCTTGTCGCTATCCAAGTGTCTCTTCAACCTCGCAAACCCTGTGGTTCGAGGGTCTCAATCTGCGCCCACATTGTCCTCATCCCCAAAAGGACAACCGTCCACCGCCTCCCACTTCCGCCCGATCAGCCTCATTCACAGCATTGGCAAACTCTTCACCAAAATCCTCTCTTCTCGGCTGGCCCCCTTCATGGATGACTTAATCTCACCCTGCCAAAGTGCATTCATCAAGAAGCGCCACATCCAGGACAACTTCCTGCTTGTCCAAGGAAGAGCTAAATCACTTCACAGATCCCGCACGCCAGCACTCCTTTTCAAATTGGACCTTCAGAAGGCCTTCGACTCGGTATCCTGGCCCTACCTCCTAGACAACCTCCGAGCCCGGGGTTTTGGGACTAGATGGCGCGACTGGATTTCCATGTCACTTGCCTCCTCCACCTCTAAGGTCCTCCTCAACGGGCACCCCACAGACACCATCTTCCATTGCCGGGGCCTTCGACAAGGAGACTCCCTCTCGCCCCTACTTTTCAACCTCGCCATTGAACCACTAGCCTCCCTTCTCGAGAGAGCATCCGATGATGGTACTCTCTCAGCCGTCTGTGGCGTCCGCCATAACCTCCGCACCTCCCTTTTCGCGGACGATGCGGCCATTTTCATCAAACCAACGAAAGAGGATGTCGCCGCCTTGACCGACATCCTTCAGCTCTTCGGGGACATCACTGGGCTTCACACAAATTTATCCAAAAGTCAGGTTGTGCCCATCCGCTGCGACTCCGTTGACCTCGACAACATCCTTCAGAACTTTCCCGCAGCTCGATCGGCCTTCCCTATCAACTATCTGGGCATGCCCCTCTCTGTCAAACGACTCCGACACGTCCACTTCCAACCACTAATTGACAAGATTGCAAACAGGCTGGCTGGCTGGCGTGGCCCCCTTATGTCCAAGGGCGGCAGACTAACCCTTCTTAAAGCGGTCCTCTCGGCCCTCCCAGCCTACACCCTTTCAGTCATTCAGCCACCCGCGTCGGTCATAATCAAGATTGACAAGATCAGGCGGGCTTGGCTTTGGGGCGGCTCCCAATCCATCTGTCCCGGAAAATGCCGCGTCAACTGGGACACCGTCTGCTCACCCTCCCACCTTGGAGGCCTAGGTGTCCTAGACCTCAGCCGCTTCGCTAGAGCGCTCCGTCTCCGCTGGCTCTGGTTAAGCAAGACCTCACCGGCTCTCTCTTGGGCGGACCCTTTGGCTACCCCCCCGCGCCCAGACTCTGACCTCTTTTGCATGGGTATTTCTCTTTCGGCTGGGGACGGCTCTTCAGTCTCCTTTTGGGATGACCCCTGGTTGAACGGACTAGCCCCTAAGATCATCGCGCAGCATCTTCACCTTGCCTCTTCTAGGCGTAACCGCTCAGTTCAACAGGCCCTAGCTAATAACTCTTGGCTAGCGGACATCCGCGGTTTTTCCCCTGCCTTAATACCAGAGCTCATCTCCTTACTACGACGCTTGGCTCCCTTCACCCCGTAGCGGTAACTCAGACCGATTAGGTGGCGCTTCACCAAAGAACGGTGACTTCTCCGTCCGCTCGCCTCACCGACTCGATTCATTGGTCGATGCCCTCCCCATCTCTACATGCCGCTTGGAAGCTTTGGGCGCCTTCAAAGTGCAAATTTTTCCTCCGCTACGTGGAACGATCTTCACGGCCGACGCTCTGCAACGCCGTCACCTACCAAACGCTTACTTCTGCCAACTCTGCATGCGTAACCTAGAGACCCCTGAACACCTCTTCCTCCAATGCGACTTCAGCGTCCACATTTGGTCTCGTCTGGCTTTACTCACAAACTCCCCCTCCGTCGACCCGTCGACCTATAATCAGACTTCCAGCTTCCAAGATTGGTGGAACTTCGACATCCTCCAGGATGCAGACCGCGAGGAACATCTCTCCATCTTAGCTGCGACCATCTGGCACTTGTGGCTCGAGCGTAACAACAGGATCTTCCGTGCAGTTGAGCGCCCCCGCAACATCTTCCTGCAACAACTTATTGACGAGCTGCGGCTATGGGTGGCCGCAGGAGCCAATTTTGTAATTAGTTAGAAAATAGTGTTCTCCCCCCCCCCCTGGGGGAGGGTCCCCATCCCCCCACCTGTAATCTCCTCTCTTTTGATTAATAGATGGCAGTTCTCCTGCCCTTTACTCAAAAAAAAAAAGACGCGTCCTTGGGTTCGTTTTTTCACAACTATTATGAATATTTTGGCGATTCAATTTTGTTGTGTGGATTACCTGATCTCCTCTTGGCCCGCGGGGGAGGGGCCTTCATCTCCCCCAACCCTGCAACTTTTCCCTGCTTTGAATACATGGCAGTCCTCCTGCCTTGCTTCAAAAAAAAAATTTTGTTGTGTGTGGATTAGAAGCTGTGAACACTCGTGCGCGCGGATTCGTTAATATGGAAGCTGTGAACACTCGTGTGCATTAGAAGCTGTGAACCCCCTCCCCCGCATATGAGTTTGTGAGTTTCGTGTGTTTCAACGTGAGTTCCATTGCCGAATTTGGAAGCCAACATAAGTTTCATTGTTTATGATCGTGTTTCCTGCAAAAACACATAAGACATACTCTGAAACACACTATTTGAAACACTTGAAACACCATTTTTCACAAAGTTGTTATGCTTTCGTTTTCCTTTCAAGTAAATTAAACACTGTAAAACACATGAAACACTTTGTAAAACACATGACACAAAGTGTTTCTATTGTTTCTATAAATTTTCCTCTTAAATGAATTAAAACATCATACAAAACACATGAAACACTCAATAAAAAATGTAGCATCCGCATGCCCTCCCCCTACCCCACCCTTGGACGTGAGTTTGTGAGTTTTGTGTGTTTAACTGTGAGTTTTATTGCCGAATTTGAGAGTCATCGTAAGTTCCATTGCTGGTGCCCGTATTTCTTCCCCTAGTGAGGCGCTGGAAACGTTGTGCCTCTAGGTTGACGAACTGCCCCCTCCTCCCCCTAACACCTCCCCCTACAAAACACATGAAAACACCCTTTGAAACACACAAGACATGCTCTGGAACACCCTCTCTAAAAACGCATGAAACACCCTCTTTGAAATGCATGAAACACCCTATGACACCAAGCTATTATCTGATTTTGTGTCCCTTTCAAGTGAATGAAACACCATCTCTATAACGTATGAAACACCGTCTCCAAAACACATGAAACACCCTCTGACACAAAGCTATTATTTAATTTTATGTTTCTTTCAAATAAATTAAACACCGTATAAAACACATGAAACATCCCCTCTGAAACATATGAAACCCTCTGACGCAAAGCTATTGTCTAATTTTGTATTTCTTTCAAGTGAATGAAACACCGTCTAGAACACATGAAACAACCCTATGAAACACCCTATAAAACAATCTGTAGCACAAAGTGCTATTTATTTTTTCTCTGTTCCTCTTAAACGAATGTGTCGGGATTAAATCACGGCCCATTGCCATAGCCCACTCCCTGACGGCCCATTCAAACAGCCTACCAGGGCCCAGCTCCCTGGAAAGTTCTATCTGGCCCGTATGCATCTTGCCGAACAGCTTTCTGGCTGGCGTGATACGTAACGGCAAAGGAATCGTGTTTGAGTCCTTCTCGAACAGGAGTCCTCCACGGCTACGTGAAGACCCGGACGTTGATTTCCCGGATTGGATTAGGAGTCGTGATCCCCAAGACTAGTTAGCCCGTCCCGATATTCCCTCGGTAGGTCGGTTTGCTCTGTACTATATAAACCATGCCCCTACGGTATTTAGGGGGCATCTGACTTTGAGTTTTACGCACTTACACACACACAATCTCGCCGAGACTTGCTCGTCTCGTCGGGAATCCTCTTGTAATCTCTCCTGATATATAAGAAAGGCTGGACGTAGGGCTATTATCTCTCCCGAGAGGCCCGAACCAGGATAAAAACCTCATCTCCTGCTTTCGTTCTGTCGTTCGTGATTGTTCGGCGTGTCTCCTATCTCAATTCTAAAGAACCTTAGCGACTTGAGATCGATCTCAACCGTCGACAGCTGGCGCCGTCCGTGGGGACTCGCAGATCGAACATGTCGAACTCTATCACGATCAGAGATTCTCCACGAGGACTACGACTCGGAAAGGCGGGATGTCGCTTCGCCAGATCGGATCGATCCTTCGATCTTGATCGCATTCCAGATCTGGTTCTCGGCTCCGTGCTCGAAATTTGGATCTCTTCAGCCGGCAGCTCTTCGCCGGAGCGCTGCGTCAATCCCGCGACGAGCTCGCGCTCGGGGTGGATATCTTCGCGCGGGCAGCTCTTCGCCGGAGGGCTACCGTCCCCGCGACGAGCTCCGTGCTCGGGATGGATCAACTTCTCGCCGGGCGCTCTTCGCCCGGGCGCGTCTGGTCTCCCGGTGAGCTCCGTGCTCGGGGACTGGATCAAAACTCCTTCCGGATCCCGGGGCTGTTCGCCTGGCGGTGGATGACGGGAGAGAGCTGACCAGCACTTGGAACACCGACCAGCTTCGTAAGTTTCTAGTGTAGGTCTTTCGTTTCCTAGCTTCGCGCTTTTTCTCAAATTTCGCGCCTTAGTTCGTCCAAGTCTCTCGGGCTGCCATGTAAAGTTCAACCCATTGAGCGGTGAATGCTCGCGGCCCCCTGCGGTCCTCCTCACCACTTGTCTTCTCAGACTACTCTTTCTCTCTAGTAACACTTGATGGTCTGTCGGTCTTATAACTCTTGGCTCCGCAATCTTAAGGTTTTCCCTGCCCGTATCTAGCTTCAACAAGTTTCTAAACTCAGAGTTGCGTAACACGGCATCCAGTCTTGCGGCTAAGCCTACTCTCGTAAGCCCTCTCCGCGGCAGAGGCACTTGCCTTGTTCGGTTACCTTCGGAATCGCCTAACTTACGTTAACGAGCAGTTCCTGGAACGAGTCGATCAGGATACGGGTGTCGCTCTAACTCTCTATGCACGTGCTTGAAGTCGCAAGTTCAGGTCATCGTGCATCGTCCGTACCGGGGGCTAGGGCGTCGCTCTTTCTCTTGTGCACCTATTCGAGTTCGCAAACTCAAGTCCTCGAGCAGCTGCACAACGGGGGCTGGGAGTTAGGCTAAGCGTTCTACCGGTTTTCTTAAAACTTTCTAGCGCTGTTCGCCTTACTCTTGGTTTCCTGTTCGTCCTTGTCTTTTGCAGCTCTTTTTTGTAGGAAAAGCTGCTCGGTCAGACTCTCGCTCTGATTCAAGTGCTGCTCGGCGGTCTTGAGCTGCTCGGCCAGCTCCTCGGAGGACTGTCTCTCCTCGGTCAATTGGGACTTGAACTGAATTTCGGCAACCCCGCTCCGGTTAACCGAGGCGGTGCACCATCGATGGAGTTCTGCCCACCGTAAGCCGATTCTCATCGCAACGGGCATGCCCACCGTAAGCCGATTCTCATCGCAACGGGCACTCCTGGCGCTGGTTCCGCATCCACCGAGGCGACACCAACGCTGCACGGGTCTATGCCCGGATAAGATTTCGCCTCGCACGTTTTGCTTGCGACTAAGGTCTCGATCGCCTTCCCTTCTTAGCCACAGCGAGGCTGCACTTGCTCGCACACGTCTTCTATATCCATGCTACGTCCTTCCTTGCACGGTAATCCGGAGCAATGCACCACCAACGAGTCCCGCCCACCGTAGTCGATTCTCATCGCAACGGCACTCTGGCGTCGGTTCCGCGATTCGCCGAGGTGACACTAACGCTTATCGGGGCGTGCGGAAAAAATTATGTCTTGTGCGGGTAGGTCGTCTTTTGCGTGTTTTTTAAAACTCGCTTTGTTCTTCTTAGAGCCTTTTCTTGCTCTCTTTTCCCTTGTCGGCTTGTTTCTTGTTTGTTTTTGCAGAAATACAGAACGGGAACGCCGGACTTCTGGCGATGGTCGCGGCGAGGTTCCGTGCTTCCCCACTAAAACCGATGTCCCGATCCTCTCTTCTCAGTTTGCTCGCGATACCTGTGGACCGATTCACTTTGTTCGAGTATGATTTCTTGCCTTTGCCCGACCGACCTTCACAGTTCGGCTAAGTCAAGGTAGTCGCCACCAACTGAGTCCCGCCCACCGTAGTCGATTCTCATCGCGAACGGGCATACCCACCGTAGTCGATTCTCATCGCGGGCACTCAAGCGCCGGTTACGACTTGTCAAGACAACGCTTACACTATCGCAAGTAATATGTCATGGGTAAAGCGTTGATTTCACACGTTCTCTTGCGGCTCTGACTGCATCGGGTTGTGATTCACCTCGCACCGGGCAGTTCTTCGCCCGGAGTGCACATCTGGTCCCGCGACGAGCTCCGTGCTCGGGGGCTGGATCACCTCGCACCAGGCAGCTCTTCGCCCGGAGCGCGGGCTCCTACCGGGTACGTCTTCGCCTGGTCGCACTTTATGGTTCCTTTAACGAGCTCCGTGCTCGGGGACTAGATCTCTTTACCTGGTTCCTTCGACGAGCTCTACGCTCTGGGACTATGTCACCTTTTCCATTCGTATGCATTGTCTGCTCTTAGCACACGATCTACGTCTGGAGGCACATCACCTTCGCTCCTGAGCACGACGTTCGCTCGAGAGCGCAATTTCTATTTCCTCGGGCAAGCTTTAGCCCGAGAGATGATTCCCCTGTTTTCGTTCATGCTTTCCTAGGTATCCTCATACCTGGATGCAGCAACACGAGTCCATCCGCGACTTGCTATGTTCATTCTCCCGGAAGATCTGATCTTGCCGGATGCGGTGGTACGCTCTTTACTATCAAGAATCCAATCCCTTCTTGATGATGTTCAGCCTCAAGGAGATGATTCGCCTCGCACCGGGCAGATCTTCGCCCGGAGTGCGCGTCTGGTCCCCGCGACGAGCTCTGCGCTTGGGGACTGGATTTTCGATTTCTGCATCGAAGGCTGAGTGCTCTGCTCGGACGGATGTGGCTTCCTGTTCGACACAACGGAGTTGCTCGGCACTGATCAGGTTTGTCCGGTCTCGAACAAGACTTGTTCGGTTGAACCGTGAACTCTGTTGGCCGCTCGCTGCACGCCTTTGTAGCGTAAAAATACCCTCTTCGTGACATGGAGTCTCAAGAGGATGACCCCACTCTAGTGAGTCCTTCCACTTGAGTCTCGGGGGCTAGCTGTCGGGGATTAAATCACGCCCATTGCCATGGCCCACTCCCGACGGTCCATTCGAAGCGACCTACCAGGCCCGGCTCCTGGAAGGTTCTATCCGCCCGATGCATCTTGTCAACAGCTTCTCGGTGGCGTGATACGTAACGGCCAAGGAATCGTGTTTGAGTCCGTCTCGAACAGGAGTCCTCCACGGCTACGTGAAGACCCGGACGTTGGTTTCCCGGATTGGATTAGGAGTCGTGATCCCAAAGACTAGGAGTATGCCTTATCTGCCTCAGGATATATTTGGCACGTTGAGTTCGTTAGCGATCTCGTAGTTAGCCCGGCCCGATATTCCCTCGGTAGGTCGGTTTGCTCTGTACTATATAAACCATGCCCCTACGGTATTTAGGGGGCATCTGACTTTGAGTTTTACGCACTTATACACACACAATCTCGCTGAGACTTGCTCGTCTCGTCGGGAATCCTCTTGAAATCTCTCCTGATATATAAGAAAGGCTGGACGTAGGGCTATTATCTCTCCCGAGAGGCCCGAACCAGGATAAAAACCCCTGTCTCCTGCTCGTTGCTGTTCGTGATTGTTCGGCGTGTCTCCTATCTCAATTCTCAAGAACCTTAGCGACTTGAGATCGTTATCTCAACCGTCGACAGAATGAAAACACCATTTGAAACACTTGAAATACCTTATGAAATACATAAAACACAGGATCGAGTATAAAAGCAGGAAAAATATTTAAAAATCATAAAATATAGAAATTTATTGGAAGCTAGACCTTGGTTTTAGATAAATTATGAATTTTACTTGGCATGATATGGATTTCAAATGAAATTGATATAAAATTGTGAACTAAAAAGCTTTTGGGATTCCGATTGTCTAACGTCGAGCAAAAACGAAGTCACCTGACGTTGCCCCTTGATGGCCAATCCAACGACTGCCGGCTTGCTGCTGCACCCATCGTGAACTTGACCAATCGGGCCGCCCATTGTCGTGTGATGGTCGCTAATTTGCTAAAACGGAGGGAAACGGAGAGAAAAACAGTAAGGGGAGGGAAAAACTACGTGCTGCACATTTTGGCACCAGGAAAGCATGGAAGAAGGCGATGGAGAGCTCCATGGATCTAGATCCAACAGTTCCATGGAACAAACAAGGTAAAAAAATTGTTATCTTTGATAAGTATAGTATTAAGAATGCGTTTTCAAACTAGAATGAAAGAATCTCCTCTAGGTAAGTATTATCTTGCTCCTCATGTTTTTTGCAAAATTTCTAGTTGGTTGGATGAACTAAAAATCTTTGTGGCAATTATTTGTTCCTTTTTTCAGAGATAGCGCGGTACCAAATTGGACACCTCAGATTGGCATGAAGTTCCAGAGTGTTGATGAGGCTTGGAAGTTTTGGGAAGCATATGGAAGTTGCATCAGTTTTGAGGTTAGAAAGAGGTATACAAATAAAAGGAAGTATGATGGAAAGGCTAGATCATGCAAGTATGTTTGTGCAAAAGAGGGTCATCGAAAAGAAGACAAAAGAGATCATCTGACAAAGTGTCCTCGAGCTGAAACTATATGTGATTGTGGGGTACGCATGGGCCTTGTGCTAGAGGAAGAGGTCTATAAAGTGACCTATCTTTTCCTAGAACACAATCATATCCTTTACACTCCTGAAACATTACATCTAATGGTGTCACAAAGAAAAATTTCAGAACTACAAGCTTTTGAAATTGAAGCAGACGACTTCGGAATCAGGCCAAAAGATGCACATGAGCTGGCGCTAGTCGACAAGTTGGCGGATCATTTAATCTAAGCTACACATGTCGTGATCACAGAAATTATTTGCGAAGCAAACGTCAACGTGAAATGGCATATGGTGAAGCAGGAAGTATGTTGAGATACTTCGAGGACAAAACAGCCGAGAACCCTTCATTCCAGCATGCTCTGCAGAAGGATTGTGATGGACAAATAGCAAACATATTTTGGGCTGATGCTAAAATGCTCATTGACTATGCACACTTTGGAGATGTCATCACTTTCGACAGTAGTTTTGGAACAAACAAGTTTAGACCTTTTGGTGTTTTTGTTGGATTTAATCATTTTAGAGAAACCGTCATTTTTGGTGCCGCTCTTATGTATGATAAAACATTTGAGTCCTTTCAGTGGCTTTTTGATACCTTTCTAAAAGCACATAATGGAAAGCAACCTAAGACGATCTTCACTGATCAAGATGGTGCAATGGGTAAAGCAGTTGGAGAAGTGTTCACAGAAGCATGGCATGGACTTTGCACCTTTCACATATTGCATAATGCTCTCAAACATCTACATCAGAATGAGATTCTACGAGATTTTAGCGCCTACATGTTTGAGTATGTGGACAAGCCAGCTTTTGACGAAGCATTTGACACCATGAGAAGCAAAGTGGATAAATAGTCTTGACTAGACAGCATCTATAAGTTAAAAGAAAATGGGCTGCGTATTACATGAAGGATGTTTTCATATTGGGAATGAGAAGTACACAGTTAAGTGAGAGTCTAAACAGCGGCTTGAAAGACCATTTCAAATCAAATCTTGACATCATCCGGTTTCTGAAGCAATTTGAAAGGGTGGTGCAAGGAAAAAGGAACAAGGAAATGGAATCAACATTTGATTCAAGGAAAAAAATTCCTAGAATCAAAATGAGGACACCTATGCTGTTGGAAGCTAGCAAATTGTACACACCCATCATCTTTGAAGCTTTTCAAGATGAATATGAAAGGTCCATGCGAGCATGCACTAAAGCATTGGATGGAACTAATGAATACCTAGTTACAATTGAGATCCTTGATCAAAATTCAAACTTTGAAGAGTGCGAAGTTATTGGCAATCCTTTGAAGCAATCAGTTATATGCACTTGCGGTTAATTCAATAGAGTTGGAATATTGTGTGGTCATGCTTTGAAGGTTCTTGATTTGATGAATATCAAGACACTTCCAACACAATACATATTAAAGCGGTGGACACAAGAAGCTCGCTATGGAACAATACAAGATAACCAGGGAAGAAACATAATTGAAAATCCAATGTTGGATGCCATGCTTCGCTTCAAATTACTCTCCCACAAATTTCATAGTTTGACAGATCAAGTAGCCAGTTCATTGGAAATTTGCTTATTAATAGACAGCACACTAGACATGCTCATTAAGCAAGTTGAAGAAAAAATACATGCTTGTAGAATTACTTCAGGCGAGTCATGTGCGGAAAGTACAACTCATGCCAATGTTGAGGCATCAAATGACTTGCTTGGGATGCGGCTAAAGAAAAAGAAAGTACGGATAAGCACGTCAAGGAGAACAAGAACATGGCTTGATAAGAAGCGCATGCCAACAAAAAAAGCTCAAAGCAAGACTACAAGACAAGGGAAAAAGACAACGGTATGGAGTTTTTTCTAAATCATTTAGTATGTAAGGAGTTTCTTTTCTAAATCATTTGCTTCATTCTCCTGCTAGCAAGAAGAGCCTAGGAACGATGGTTTGGAAGCACAAATAGCACAGGATAATTGTTCTAGGGACACATCACAAATGGTGAAGAATACGGGGCCATCAATAGCTTCACTGAACTATTGACGGTAATCTTGTCCATGTGCTAAAATTTAGATTTAACCATTGTATTCACTGAACTATTGTATCATTAATAGAACTTTAACCATTGCTTTAACTCTACAGGGATCAATGACCAGCGAGTTATGCACCGAAGAATTATTTTAACTTGCAAGGATAATTTATCTAGGATTTGGTTATATTTTGTACTAGGAATATTACTTGGAATTCGGTTATATTTTGTTCCGAACACCGAATTATTTTGTACTGGACAATATCGGTGATATTTTGTACATGAAGTCTGAAATTGGAACTCAAACATATGAAATCTGAAATTGAAAACTGGCTATATTCTGAAACTGAAATATGAAAACTCACTGTTCTCAATCCTACAAACTGAAAAACATATGTTCTCCATTTATTCATGCCAACATCAGATTGCCATATGTAATTTAAATTTGAAAAGTTAAATCTGAAACTGAAATCTGAAAATGAAAACTCAATGTTGTGAGTGTGTAGAACTGAAAAACTCATTTTCTCCATTTACTCATACCAAATTCAGATTGCCATTGAGCTGGTTATATGATCTATATATATAATTTCTGTTTGTGCCAATATTCTAAGAATATGTCTTAAGGTTCCATTTGTACATGCTGGATATACGGTTTTCGGGGGATTGAATTGCAGTTGCGTAAAACTGGAAGTTCAATTTACTCACACCAACTTCAGATTGCCATTGAGCTTGTTATAAGATATATGTATAATTTCTATCGGTTCAAATATTCTAAGAATATGTCTAGAGTTCCATTTTAGCCATTTGCAGCAAGTCATTTCAACTTGGTGCTTGAATTCATCAGTTAGACAGTGGAGTTTTCGTCAGCTTCAGGAGCGACTCTGTTTTCTGCCACCTGGAGTGCTAGTTCAGTTCCCCTCTGTTGCTTCTAGGCTTTAGCAAGTGCAAGCTCTGGAATTAGCCCAACATGGCCCAGCCCAACAGCACGTATTGCCCTGGAAAGGAATAGCTGCAGCAGCTACGTTGGATCATCAAAGGACGGTGGATTGCATGCGAAGTCAGGTGACTTCGTTTTTGCTCGACGTCAGACGATCGGAATCCAAGGTTTTGTGGCATGAAAGACGATCGCCACAGAAGCATGCGTGCGGAGTTGCTAATTATTGTGGGCCACCCGCGGTGTACAATGTTGCTGGGCTGGGCCACTAACGCCGACCTCGACATCTCTGGTCCATCGCAAGCGAAGGGCACGACATCGCTGGGCCGCTCACATGGAGTTCACGAGCCACGACATCGCTGGGCCGCTCACATGGTGTTCACGAGCCATGACATCGCTGCGTGCATCCGCTCGCTCGCTCACTTGTTGGATTTGCCGTCTTCCTGTACCGGCGAAATGCACTTACACAGTATAGGGGTGCGCTAGTATTCATTTTTTTTTCCTTCCCATTCCGTTTTATTGAAACTCACTAGAACTAGCTTTGTTATTCACTTAAAAAAGGAACACTTTTTTTTTTTGATAATGGAAGAATAAAAAACTTTCAAGAACCAAACATCGAGTTGATACAAAGTCTTAAAATATCTCCGCCTCTGCATACAAGATACACACATGTATTTTAAAGGATGATCAAACACTTGAACAAACACATTCTTAGTAGCACTCAATCCTCACGACTAGAACGCCACCCATGTGCACTCGAAAAGAAGACCTTGGCCACCTGCCCCAAACGTTGTGTAGCCTCCACAACTATAGATCGCAACTCCTCGTCAAGAAGACAACCCAAGACCGAAGCTGGTGGATAATAGTAAAAATAACCTGCAATGGAGACACATTAAGTTTCTTTTGAAAGACTAGATCATTCCTACATAACCAGAGAGACCAACAGGTGGTTGCTGCTCCTAGTAGGACTAAACTTTTATATTGCTCATCAAAGCACGCTAGCCAGTTCCCAAACATGTTAGAAATGCTAGACTGTTTAGAGATCCCCAAAGATAAATGAATTAAGGTCCAGACCATGCGAGCAAAGCGACAATCAAAGAATAAATGACTGATTGTCTCAACATCTTGACAAAAACAACAAGCTTTACTCCCTTTCCAATTTCGTTTGGCTAGATTGTCTTTGGTAAGAATAACTCCTCTACGAAGGTACCACAAGAAAATCTTAAGTTTCAACGGGGCTTTTAGTTTCCATAGTTTTCTATTTAGATTAGGAACATCCCTCCTAATCAAAGCTTGATAATGGGATTTCACCGAGAACTGACCATTTTGGTGCAAGTTCCAGCGAAAAACATCCTTATCATGTGTTAGCGCAATGTTGGCCAACTGCAAACGTAGATCATTCTAAGCTAATAATTTTGGGCCAATCAGAGAGCGCCGCCAAGATAGGTTTGGATCAGGTGTGGCTAAAACTTCTGCGATAGTTATAAATTTCCTTCTAGCAATACTAAATATTTGAGTCTTGGTCTTTTAAAGCTGAGCCTCCTAGCCAAGTATCCTCCCGTAACCTCACTTGTGATCCGTTCTCGATATCAAAGGTTCCAAAGTTTAAAAAGTCTTGCTTTGCCTTCATCAAGCCAGACCAAAAATGTGAGTCTCCTGGCGTCCATTCCGCTTGCACTAAAGGCTTAGATGCAAGATATTTATTCTTAAGAAGTTCTTGCCAAGTCCCTTCAGTAGTGAGAAGTTTAAAAAGCCATTTGCTCAATAAAGTAACATTTTTAAGATTTAGGTCATGTATTCCCAAACCCCCTTGGTCCTTAGGTTGACAGAGAATAGACCATTTGGCTAGGCGATATTTTTTGTTGTTCTCGTCACCTTGCCAATAAAATCGAGAACGAAAATAGTCAAGTTTCTTAAGAACACCCTTTGGGATGGGAAGAAAGGACATCATGTACATCGGAAGGCTGCTTAACACCGAGTTGATTAATGTTAATCTTCCTCCAATAGAGAGGTGTTTGCCTTTCCAGCTACTGAGTCTCTTTTCAAAGCGCTCCTCCACCTTCTTCCAATTAGTATTTCTCAATTTCCTATAATGAATAGGAATGCCTAAATACCTCAGAGGAAGATCCCCCCTTCTTGCAACCAAACATATCCACGTAATGTTGCAAATACTCTTGGGCTTCTCCAAAGCAGAGCAATTCACTTTTATGGAAATTGATTTTCAGCCCTGAGATTT
Organism: Raddia guianensis; assembly: GCA_036346415.1. Lineage (NCBI taxonomy): Eukaryota > Viridiplantae > Streptophyta > Magnoliopsida > Poales > Poaceae > Raddia > Raddia guianensis. The sequence continues at coordinate 31,646,862 of CM070535.1, forward strand.
GCTCGAAAGCATAAAGTAGAAGTTTCATGTTACGAGCTTTTTTCAGGTCATGTTCGAAGAAAAGAATTGTGTCATCTGCATATTGTAGAATAGATAAACCTCCATCGATCAGATGAGGTACTATCCCACCAATTTGCCCATCTACAATTGCCCTCTTAATTAGGATTGATAGCATATCTGCTACAATGTTAAACAGAAGTGGAGATAGGGGATCCCCTTGTCGGAGGCCTTTCTTGGTTTGAAAGTAGTGCCCCACTTCATCATTCACATTGATTGCGACACTCCCTCCCGAAATGAAAGTCTTAACCCAAGTGATCCATTTTGGTGAGAAACCTTTCGTTCGTAGAGTCTGGAGTAAGAAGGGCCATTTGACTTTGTCATAAGCCTTTTCAAAGTCTATTTTTAAAATTACCCCATCCAGATTTTTCCTATGTAACTCATGCAAAGTTTCGTGCAGTATGACGACTCCTTCTAGGATGTTTCGTCCACGCATGAAAGCAGTTTGAGTGGGACTGATTACTTTGTCTGCAACAAGGCTAATCCTGTTCGTGGCCACTTTAGTAAAAATTTTGAAACTCACATTGAGGAGGCAAATGGGTCTGTATTGTTGAATTATGTTAGCATCTTGGACTTTAGGTATGAGAGTGATCACACCAAAGTTTAAGCTAAAAAGCGGTAAATCCCCGACGTAAAGCTCATGAAACATTTCCAACAAGTCACCTTTAATGATTTCCCAGAATTTTTGATAAAATTCTACCGAAAAACCATCAGGACCGGGTGCCTTGTTATGTTCAAGCTGAAAAATGGCATCTTTCACTTCCTTTTCAAAAAAAGGGCCCGAAAGAATATCGTTCTCTTCTTGAGAAACTTGAGCAATATCCTGAGTCCAACTCTCCACAAGGTAGAAGAAGGTCTCCTCAGGTTCTCCGAACAGCTCTTTATAGAAACGTGTGATGTAGGAAGACTTGCATGACGCCTTCATCAAACGTCGCTAAACCATGCATGCTCGAGTCATCATCCTTGAAAGTTAACACCTGTAAAATGGATGTAATGTTCGTGAAAACAATACGTAGGGGAACCCTACCAAAACTGCTTTATTGAGTGTAGCGAGGTGGCTAGCAGGAGTATACTTTTTTCTCTGGAATTAAAACTAATTAAACAAGCCGGTCCAAATCCTCTGTGAAACAATATAAAAAAGTTCAGTATAAAAGCCGCAGATGGGCATTAGGCGCTAATTTGTTGGACCGTTGTAAGAAGACCATAGGAATAACTTCTAGAAGTTAGAAGCAATAACCGAAATAAATTAGGACTCCGAAATTTTCAATAAATATCTTTAAAATGTCAAAGCGTTAAAAAGGTATAATTAAATAATTTAAGAAAAAAAGTTTGTCACGAGAACATTACACTCCACAATTGGAATGCTTGACACTCTAGTACTCCCTCCATTTTTTTTATTTGACGCATTTGACTTTTTGACACGTTTTTGACCATTCGCCTTATTCAAAAATTTAGTGCAAAGATGTTAAAAAATAAGACATATTTAAAGTATCCCTATTGATAAAACAAATCACAACAAAATAAATGATATTTACAAAAATAATTTGAATAAGACGAATGGTCAAAGGCGTCAAATAAAAAAAAACGGAGGTAGTATCATGCAATTTCTTCACTCAAATCAATTAGACTCCACCGCCATTTGGCACCACCGTTCCATCGGCCACCATCGGATTATATCGTTTCTTCACCTCCAAGCTGCTCCAACCGTTGTTTTGCTCGAACGGATTGCCCCCCACGTCGACATCGTCATCCTCCACCTCTTCGGATATTTTGCTTTTCAATAGTTTTACAGCCTAAAGATCTACAATACAAGCATAAAGTATTTTGAGGGCCTTTTTCAATCTTCATCAAGCTTTAAGCCCCCGAATGCAACCGCCAACTCTTGATTTTGTCTCTCGGCGATGAGGTTCTAGTGTCGTCTTTCTGGTAATGCCCAATCTTTCATACTCAATGGTATTTCAATCATGTCACTATGGAGGGAAGTTCGTCTATCCTCAAGTATTCTCCCAGCGAGGCTAAAAGCGGACTCAAAGAAAACTGTGCAGACCGGAACAGTTTTCACATCCCATGCTAGATGGATCGCACTAGATTTGTTCCACTATGTTGCTGCCACCATATGAGGATATTGAACTCTTCTTTTTGGAAGTCGACGACGTCTTTTGCTAGATACGAGGCAAGCTCGCCAACAGCTCTGCGTGATGCTGGTGTGGTCGTCCAAGTTGTGCTGCCTGAAGAACTTGATGTGATCTTGCCCATCATAGTATTCCAAAAGAAAATCTTTCTCTCTGTCTGTTGAACTAGTAGTGGTCGTGGTGGACGAAATCCTGCATACTTCTTTTTCATATTTTCTATACAAATCATTGAGTCTATTTCTAACTTCATGAAAATAAGTAATCTATTCTAACAGCAACACCTAGTTGTGTTAGAGCATTATTTAATCCTGTAAGTTTAACCCTAGGGTTTAAGAAAAAAGCAAAACAATATAAGAATGGGACATCTCTCTTCGGCATTTTAAATATTTGGCTAACTGCATCATATAAAATTGAATCATTTTCAAACATTTTTAACTTATTAGCGATGTGATAAATGGACTAAAAAAATAAAAAAAGATGGCTCATATGCAATAGAAGCACTAAGGGTGGATTCATAGAAAATCTCTAAAAATGAATGTAAACAGGTAAGTACATGCCAAACCTATGGAGTTAAAAGTGGTGTTCCATCTTGAGTTTGATACTGAGTGCTAATAAAAACTTCAAAAAGTTCTGTATATAGTAATATGTGCCTCAACGTAAGATAGGTGGAATTCCACCTAATATGCATGTCTAGACCAAATTTCCTAGGTTGAATTGATGATACGAAACAGTTCTTCCATGCAACAATCCTTGTAATAGAACTATTTAAAAATGAGATGACATCCCAAATAACTTAAAGATAAGGTTGCAATCTTTTTAAACCACATTTAACAATTAAATTTATTGATATGTCATGCACAACGTTGATGCATTAAAAAAGATTCAGTATATGTAGATAACATGGGTGTTAAAATATTTGTGACAGTAGTATTAACTAATGCATTATCCATGATAATAGAAAAAATCTTATTGCTTACTTCAAATTCCTGAACAACATTCATAATATAACCAGCTATATTCTCATCTGTGTGATTAACACCAAGAAGTCAAAGAGCAACTATTTTTTCTCTATCTGCCAATTTTGGTTAATGTAATGAGCAAAAACACTTAAATAATCTTCTCTATCCCTACCGGCGCAAATGTCGGAGGTTAACGAAATAGAAAATGTGCAAATTTTAAATTGTTTTTTTCTTTGACTTGTTCATGATATACAATTTTTAAATCTCTAGTTGTTTGATGAGAAACACTAGTAAACTTAGGATTATGAACAGTTTTAATATATTCTTCAAAAGCAGGAGAATCACCAAATCCTATTAATTAGTAAATCTTTAGAAGCAATTACCGACATACTGCCTCTCTAACTACCTCAGGATTATACTCCCAGTTACTTATTGTACCATCTGGGTTATAGCTCAACTGATGCTGTCTCGTTTGAACACCTTTCTTCTTCTGACACATTGTAGCGTGTCTCCTCAGATGTCCTGTACCCGAACCCGTCGCCGTCGATAACTCCTGTCCACAAATTTTACATTTAGCTACATATCTCACTAGCCTGTCGTACACAAGGTGCTTCAACCAGCCATAGTTGTTCCACACATCCGACTGGTTCAGTCACGCCTGCTTCGATTCAACGGTATCGGAGAGGGAAGCACAAGTTTAACCGGATGCGCCATAGAGATGATACTCGGTTCCTTAAGATTTCATTTCTTCAATCGGATCTGGTGGACTTTGATCGAATTTCTTCATAGTCCTCCGGTCTTCAACCGAACTGGATAATGTGAAATTCCTCATATGAAGAACTCCCATCGGCCATTTCCGGAAGCTATACATGTAATAACAAAAGAGCAATTAATTTAGAATTATATTAAACAAATCAAATATATAACACAAATAATATATGAAAATATACAAACCACACAGGATTACACTAACAAATCTGGAAGTTTGAAATATTTCTAACTTTGCCCAAATCTGCAAAGAACAAAAATTTTCTAGCTCACAAATCACAATGGAGGGAAGAGACTCAATATAGAATAGGGTTAGAAGTGTGGCTGGGTACCTATTTATGGGGAAAATCCAATTTTTTTTAGCTTTTTTATATTTATACAATTTTTAAAGGTTCAAATGACTATAAACAGCCATATTTACGATGGATATAAAAAAGCGAACTGAACGAACCAGACCTCACGGTTCGCTGCACCATGGGCCACCAAGTGGCGACCGACGACAAAGCGGCGCGCCATGAGCATCGCTTGCACCGGCCGCCACGTCATGGCACGGGTTGGCGGCACGCTTGAAACGCCATGCCACGTCCGCCGAGCACAAGGAGGGGGGCGTGGGACGCGTGCATGGTTGGGCCGAGGCGGGCGGGCGGCCTTTAATTTTTAAATTTCGAAAAGCAACAGTGAATCGGGCCAAAAGAACCAAATTGGGAGGTCCCGATCCGCTACTATGTGAACTGAACCGTGCCGGCCCGACGTCTAGTCACATGCACGGTTCGCAGACCCGAACCTGACCGAGCCGGTTCATTTTAAAAACAAATCGAATGGCGTTGGTCGGTGCACAATATCGGGCTGCCCAGTATGGCCCGCTTGATTCGACCCACCAGCTCTAATCTAGGCCTTGTTTGTTTCAGATTAATGTTGAGTTGTGTTTTACTGTAGCAAATTTGTGACCCCCTCAAAATACGTTTTAACGAGTTCAAAAAATTATGAAAAAAATATTTTACAAACTTTAAGAACTATTTAAAACTCCACAAGAATAACTACAAAACATTGCATCGTTTGGCTTATACAAAAATAACAAATTTTCATTTAATTTAATTTAATTTAATTTAATCTAAAACAAACAAAGCCCTAGTTAGCGGGACCCATAAGAAAAATGGGAAATTCCGCCAAAAATAACCCTCCAGATACAACATATATATTGCCCAACACGGCTGTCTCCAACGGGCAGCGCGCGCAGCCCCTCCGTCGCGATAAACCCTAACCCCCAAAGCTTCCTCTGTCGCATCTCGCCGACCTAATCTACTGCTCCGCCAGGCATCCGACCTCACTGGCGCAAGGGCTTCGGATTTCATCATCGGCGCCGGCGAGCACCAACCGCCGCCGTGGTCGGCATTGCTCCCTTCCCTGTATGATTTGCACCGCGAACCTGGCGCCGCTTCCGCCCTCCTCCTCCCTTCTCACCGACACGGTCTCTTACCCCGTCGCAGGCTTGCGAGAGGCTCCCCATCGCCTCTGCTCCTGACGCGAGTCACGCGACAAGGACGTTTCTCCATCGGAGGCCTGCGCGTCTCCTGCGCTCTGACGCAGAAAGGATCAGGAGGTGATCAGACAGTCGCCTTGTCCGAGGTGAAAATCTAACCCTCGCCTTGTATTTCATCTCACCGGGGAACTTCCCTTCTATTCTTGCCATCCCGATCAAAGGTCCTCGTTCTTGATCCCTTGCTTTGGCCATCCATTTCAACGCTGACGACCTTGTTGTTTTTGTCGTGCACCCCGGTCAGGTTTGCATAACCAGTCGATTGGTGTGATTTCCAGTCAGTAAGATACATTCTTTCTCTGCTCTCCCCCCATAATAATCGTAACTGACTCAAATGAACCCTAGTTAAATCATACCTTACTCTTCTTGTTATGTATAATCCGTTCTTTCATTAAGTGGAAGTTGTTTCATGTCTTGCAATTTATTTTAACATAAGAGGTGGAATCACCATATGGGGAGGGTGGGCACCTGCCTAACCAGCCTGGGCTCATTTGGGGTACATAATTCTAATATTATATTGTAGTGCTATATCCTGAGCACCTTATTGCAGTGGATTAACTCTGAGATGGCTAGTTTGTATGCATTTACAAACTGATGCGACTAGTTTCATTGAAATTGTTTCAGCATACGGGTGGTGTACATGCATACTCGTTCAGGATTCTAATTTTTGTTTGGCTCTTGTTTCACATTGCTTTTTTTTCATTCACTTGTTGTGCTGTAACTGTTAGTTTCAGAACAAACATACTGTGTGATTTAGTTTTCCTCCGCACTGCAGATCTGTCATAAGTGCGAGCTTCATTTAGATGTTGCTTTTTATTGATGGGCAGTGCTGCAAGCAATGCCCTGCCAGATTTCAATGCTAGTTTACTGGAGCGGGTGTTTGTTTAGATTGGTGATCTGCCACCATGTGGGTCTGCTCCATTGGTGCTTGAATGGTTTCCTTTTGTTCTGCTACTGCATCGTAGCACCAAATTAAGATGGTTTCCTATTTTGTAATGATTATTACCCACTTGAATCTTTACGTAAATGCAACACATTGTCATCGAAGCTGGCCAATATGAAACAACAATACCTCGGTTTAAAGTTGAAGTCAGTACCTTGGACAGAGTCATCACCAGAGCAACTGGACTGTGTGTTGAGAGAAAATCTGAATAAGAATTAGTAGAAATGGGCTCACTTGTGGAAGTTATTGCATACTTATGCTGTAAGTTAGCATTGCTCTAGGTGCAATGAAGTGGACAGGTCATCTTTTAAATCCCACATGAGCATCTGGTGAAGATTAGCTAAGTGTAATAATTGATATCTAGGACAATTTGTATCTAATTTTAGTTTTCAAAAAATGTATTAGATGTATTGAGTCTAAAACCTTTGTCAATGCACATTTTTTTTTTGTCGTGTAAATTGATCTTGTGCGTATATGGATGTGTCTTTGCATGTATAATTGATATTGGGTCTTTCTACTTATATCGAACTTTCCAATAGTTCTTGTTGCAATGATTTGGTCTTCCAATCAAATTGGTTGTAAAACTTGTAAAGATCACTTTACAAAGATTCCATTGTTCTAGAATCTTATAACATTAACCCCAATAAGCCCCTATCTATCTCATTGGTCAATCATGTTCAGATTTGTCTCTCAAAACTTTAAATCTGATTGATGTGATGTTTGTTAACCTTATTGTTGTCTTTGGATAAATTTGACTGTAGTGATGCTATGGATATTTGTGATCCATCTACTTTGTGCGTTGGAATGCCGTTGATATATTTGATTGCCTTTAAATTGTTGTGCATATAAATCTTTTCTTGTTCTATCAAACAAATTGACCATATATAAATGTAGTTATGCGTAGCTTCATCAATGATACTTCAAATTTCACAAGTTTCCAACCATGCATTTTTTTTTGTTTCTGTAGATGTAGTTAACTAGTTATGTCTTCATGGAACGAACGAAAGAATGGAAATCCTAATTTTGGCGCAAGTTCCTCCAAGGTTAAGAAGATTCCTGAGGTAAATATTAGGATCCTGAATATTTTTGTACTTATTTTTGTAGTCTGTTTTTTTTACTAATCTGTTGTATTTCGTTTGTCAATTATCTTTTAGTTTGAAGAAGAGTTGAAGCTTTGTTTAAATCCTTCAAAGTCAGACATCCCTAGAGTTAAGGAGCTTAAGACACAGTTTGGGAAGAAATGTCGTTCTATCTTTGTCACCCGCAAAGAAATACGTTAAGCTGATACTATTCGGGAAGTCAAAGAAATCTCTGAGGAAGGCCAATTCTGGTATGCGGCAAAAGGTTAGAGAAGCTGGTGACCTTGCAAATGAAATATTGAAGGCCGGTGGGGCTGCAGTAGAAGTGCCGACCTTCTTTCGAGAGGACGTCACACTATGAATGAGTTGCATTGCACTTTTGAGAATGCTTCTGGGTCGCTGTTGCGTTCTTAGAGATGGCATTGCACTGTGAAATGTGAAGACAATTTGGTTGACTGTGCATTTCTGAGACAACATTGCATTGTGGAATGCGAGTCCCATTTGGTTGACGTTGCTATGTCGCCCTGTAAAATAGGAAAGTGTGTTGGCTCAGGAGGTCATATGAACAGCAACCAAAGATCTCACAAGATCTCACACCAATGTTCACTTAGGAAGCAATTGAGGCTCACTATATTGTAGGTGAACTAGTCTTCAAACTTGGCTTACAAGTACTCCTACATGTTCTATTTATAGGCTAAGCTAAACTAATCTTAACTCAGCCCATATATCTAAAACATTCTACATATAGCTATTAATATTTTAGTCCTAGTAATAGCTAGATGTTTCTAGTATTTAGTTCATCTACTAGTAGCTCTAGATGCTTCTAGCATCCCTATATAGCTACCAACTAGCTACTCCTTCTATAATCTTCTAGAAGATGTTAAGATTATATCTAACAATCTCCCCCTAATCTTGACATCTTAACTCTTAACTTGTTGACACATTCGGACACTCCTACGATATGCGCAGCACTTACTAAGCATGCATAGGATGGCGACAGAAGTACTCAATACCCCATGCTCTACCTTCGGCTTCGACTTCTGGATGGCGACGCAACTACTCAACATCCAGGACACCTTGTCGAAACCTACTCTCATACTCGACTTCAGGATGGTGACACCACTACTCAACATCCTAGACTCAACTCATCGAGTCCATCTTCATAGCAGTGCTGGCTGATCATCAGCATCAATAAGGAGGTTCATCACCTCTTGCTCCTTACTTCGGTTGTGGCATTCCTTAGCAATATGCCTGAACTTCTGATAGTTAAAACACCGAATCTTTGCCTTGTCAAATTTCTAAACACGAGCTTCCTTGACGCGGTCGAAACCAACATGCAACTCTTGCAATGTGTCCCATACCTCCTTTGCCGTCATCTTCTTTGCCAAGACCATCATTATGTCCTCTGGTATAGCTTGCATGATAACTGTGAGAGCCATCTGATCCTTGCGCTCGTCAACAACCGCCTCACTCTCTACTGCTTCCCACACTCCTTGCGCGCGCATAAAGATGATATGCATGCAACCATCAGATTTGATAGTTTTTTATTGTCAGTTTGATGGTTACAATCCAGTAGTATTATAGTTTTTTGTTTGACTAAATTAAAAATAAACAAGGCCATTAATTTATGCAATATTAGAAAGGTCGGATATATGATTGAAATATATGTTGATGATCATATAACATGAATTTGCGGAGTAGGCACTTACAACACCCAACACCTAAGAAAGCAAGTATCAAGAGCATCCTGGTAGTACATCAAGCGCATATCTTTAAAATCGGCTATGAACATGTTGCCCCCTTTTGGTGAAGATGTCCTTCTTTGTGCCTAACCGTGATTAATTTTGGAAGAACATGTTAAATCGACCGTTCTATGTACTACATATGTAAGATGATCATCTTGAATGTCATAGATTTCAGTCGTTTTTAAGTGACCAGTGGTTGTCCCATAAGAGATTTCAATCGAACAAAGTCATCTTGGGGGTAGAGATCCTTGCCCTTTTATATCAGTGAGAACCTCCTCGAATTTCGTACTGTGCTAAGTCCATGATTTTACTAGCTTCGAGTAGCTTCACATAAATTTCTTTGCAGGTGGCGTTATAAAATTTGCAGCTCTCTCTTGTGTTGTCCTCACACTATTCTCAACGGGAGTAGATGGTCCATGATTTGTAGGAGGTAGACTCGACTTCTATATAAGGAAATGTCACGTTTGCACCACTGGATGAAAGTATTCTCAGCTAGTCCCACTGTTGTAACCTCATCATTTGGGGGCATTTCTAGAACCATGTTGACGAACTAGGGGAGCACCTTATCCACCTCTTTCTCTGTATCCCCTGTCTTTTTTCTCTACAGTAAAATATGAGCTTGCTAGGCTTTTATTGGCTGAATCTAGCGATCACGAAGTGGGAGCTTGCTAGATCCGTAAAAAAATACGGCAAGGAGAAGCTGCATCCCTATTTTCACCATGAAACATGAACCATATACATATGAATTTTTCGTTTGATTGACAAAACTTTGTTTTATTCTTTTGAGACAACTCATGTATGGGTCAAACCTTTTAGATAAGACTAAAACATAAGGTTTGATCAGACCATTTTTCATGTTCATCACTTGTTCTTCATGTCTCACTAGCTCGAAGCCATGTTTCAACACCTATTTCATAAAGTTTCATCAATATATTATTAAATTTCATCGGTTGTTTTTCTAAGTTTTCGTAAAAATTATTCAAATTTAATCAATTTCTCTATATGTTTCATTAGTACATTGTTAAGTTTCATACAGTGTTCACCTAGTCGCTAGTCAGTCGGTTACTTTAGCGACTAGGCCGACTAGTCAGAGACTTCAATATGACCAGCAAGAAATATTAATACAAATAAGCATAAACATAAATACATAAAATAATAATACAAGTCACACAACTTACAAATATGACATAGCCACATAGTTGATAGTTCAATGACATAGACTGATATTAATAGACAATCATAGCCACATAGTTGATAGTTCTTAGTTTCTATTAGACTATTGGTGTCCTAGTAAATAGTGTGTGACTATGTACTTTCATTATCCTAGTCGGCCCGACTAACTGACTAGTCGCCAACTTGGATCGACTGACTAGCACCGACTAGTCCTATTTTGATCAACTTTGACCGACTAGTCGGTCTGACCGACTAATCCACCGATCAGGCCCTGATCAGTACGGATTGCCACCGACTAGCGACTAGTCGCCGACTAGTCGTGCTAGTCGGCCGACTAGGCGAACACTGGTTTCATACGTATATTTTCAAGATTCGATAAAAATTATTCATGTTTGAACAATTTTTGCGCTTTTTCTCAATTCGTTGTCAAGTTTTACAGTAGTTTTTGAAAGAGAAATTGCACTGTTGCTCCCTGAACTTGTAACAATTCTCACGTAGCCCCCTGAACTTGAGTTTTACTTTCTCGCTCCACTAAACTTGTCTCTGTTTGCACGGTTCTCTCAAATCCGTTAGGGCAACCGTTAAGTGCTGACGTGGCAATTACATGGCCGTTAAGTGCTGATGTGGCTGGCACATGACAGCTGAAGGCTGACACGGCAGGTAACCCACATGTCTAACTGTTAGTGAAAAAAATCTTTTTTAAAATAAAAAACATAAAAACCAAAAAATTAAAGGAAAATCACAAAAATCAAGGAAAAACAAAAAAATAGGAAAAAATCATTTTCAAAAAATGGGAAAATTTTGAAATGAAAAAATTTAAAATCAGGGAAAAAAGAAAATTAGAAAATATGAAAAAGAAAAAACATAAAAATTAGAATGAATTTGAAAAATCATCATTATTGTTTCTATTTTTCTATTTCATTCGATATTTTATATTTTATTAATTTTTCGTGTTTTTCGTTTTTTATGTTTTTCCTGTTTTTTCTTTTTTTTTCATTTTTATGTTTTTTCATTTTTCTTTTTAAATATTTTTTCCAAATGTTCTTTCCCGGCTTTTTTTTTTTTTTTTCTAGTTTTTATGAATTTTTTTCACCAACAACTAGCCATGTGGTAGCCAAATCAGCGATTAAGTAGGACCATGTAATTGTCACGCCAGGACTTAACGATTGTCATAACGGTTTTGGGGCAACTGTGCAAACGTAGAAAACTTCATTGGGACGAGAAAGTAAAACTCAAGTTCATGAGGTTACGTGAGTATCGCGACAAGTTTAGAGGGCAACAGTGCAATTTTTCTTTTTTAAATTTCAACAATAATAACTAGAGTTTGGAATTGCGAGCATCCATTGGGTGGTTCCTTGTATGTCCAATTCCTACCGCTTCCTTCTAATTAATTTTCCAAAGAAATTTACTTCAATTCCTTCCAACCATTCAATGAATCAAATGATCGGACGGCCATCATTGAATCTTCTCCGGGACGGAACACCCAAAAACTAGTAGCGTCTCCGTAGTTAGGCCTATTAATGGTTGCAAACCCACCCCTAATCCAACCTACCCCATAGAAAAATAAGCAGACCACCCACCCCACCCCAATCCACAAATAAAATTACACAGACCAACCCAATCCAATCCATGAGCACTCCCCACCCAACCCACCGTACAAATTGGGTTGAACCCAATTTCAACCCATTCCCACCCCGCTTTCCACCCGGCTGTGTGCAGTTTGCTGTGGTGCCACCTAACCAGGCTAACTAATTATTACGTGTGTGCCACGCTGGCCTTGGCGTCATAACCTTGGTACATGCGATGGCTCACGTGCGCATAATCAGTTGAGATGCCTCGTTTAGATTGTCGGAGATAGACGATGAAGAACAACGCAAACATAAGATAGATCAGAAGACCATGTTCTTAATTTTGGGAAAAAAACATTGGTGCTAAATTAATGGGTAATGTTAGTTACAGACATCATAAAATCATAAAAACAGATAATCAATCGAATGACAAATGCTTGTTCACGTTACAGTGCTTTCGGAACTTTGAAGATAATGTCAACAGCAAGCGAATGGTGGTCAACATCCAGCGCTCGGGGAAACAGGCAAAACCATCAGCGTTGTTTAACACTACGGACTGTGGAGCCTATATACCAAACTACCAATGAACCTAAAAGGATCCTCATCAAAGAGCAGAATCACACCATTAGCTTGACAACTAATAACCTGCCAATAGAAACCAGTGACAATCAGTACATGCTAATACTAAAACTTGAATATCAGAAAGACATAAAATCAACTAAAATCAACTATAATCTTGTCAGAATGCTTGATCGTTCAATTGAGGAAAATCAAGTAACATTATGATTTGATGAAATCAAACACCTGTGCACAAATTATATATATCCTTGATCGATCAATTGAGGAAAATCAAATACCATTATGATTTGACGAAATCAAACATCTGTGCACACAAATAATATATCTTATGAAATTCCATAAGACAGATCAACATGCAAACACCAGAAGCCTGTTGTGTGTGTATGGTTGGGGAGCCTGTCCCAAAGCGTTTATAACACATACTCAATCTAATCCAAAATGTAATGATTCTGGAACAATCAAATAAAAATTGGTAGGAAGTCAGCTGCCAAAAATATGCCAGGAGAGTTCAGCCAAAAGTTTTGAAATTGTAAGCTAACCCTGAACTTGCCTCGCTTATCATAAAAAAGCTTGTCTCGCTTATCAAAACAGTTCAAGTGAACCAAAGGGATCACATTCACACACTTTCTTTACCTCCAAGGTGGTGGGCTGATGGCAGCGGCAGTTCTGATCACACCTCATTATCATCTGAAAACAAAATATTACTAAGTTGCTAATAGAACAATCTAAAATATATTTTTATAGCAACAGCTATATAACATTTTTAAAGCTATAACAATCTGAAATATATTTTTATAGCAACAGCTATATATGCCAGCACTTAACGATTGTCATAACGGTTTTGGGACAATTGTGCAAACAGATAAAAGTTTACAGGGTGAGAAAGTAAAACTGAAGTTCATAAGGCTACGTGAGAATCGCTACAAGTTTTGAGGGCAACAGTGCAGTTTTTTCTTTTCTAAATTTCAACAATAATAATTTAAGTTTGGAATTGCGAGCATCCCTCGGGTGGTTTCTTGTATGTCCGATTTCTACCGCTTCCTTCTAATTAATTTTCCAAAGAAATTTACTTCAATTCCTTCCAACCATTGGATGAATCGAATGATCGGACGGCCATCACTGAATCTTCTCCGGGACGGAACGCCCAAAAACTAGTAGCGTCTTCGTAGTGCCACACCGTGTCCACCAAGGCACCAATCGTAGCACCGATTCCAAGTCAGACCGGAGAAGCGGAGGCCAGCGGACATGCCGGTCCGGTCCTTTCAAACTATCCTAAAACTATTTTTTAACAGGAATTCCTAGGAACGGGATCCCGTTCCCGGACGGGATAGCCCCTGGGCGACACGTGTCCCCTTCGCCCCTTCGCCCGCGTGCGCCCAGCTCGCCCTCACCCCCGCGCGCGCTGTGCAGAGGAGGAGGAGGAGGAGGAGGAGGAGGAGGAGGGAGGAGCTGACCTCGCGCGCCGCCGCCGTCGACCTCGCCGCCGCCGCCGTCGACCTCGCCGTCGCCCTCGGCGGCGCCGCCGCCGTTCGGGTTAGGGTTAGGGAATATATTTGGCGGCGGGGTGTAGAGGAGGTCGGTGGCGGCGGAGGCGGCGGTGGCGCCGCCGAGCGGGGAGGGGCGGCGGGTGGGCGGGCGGTGGAGGAACCGCCCTCACCCCTCGGGTTAGGGTGGGGGCGTCGGGCGGCGGGAGGTTGAGAAGCGGCGGCGGCGGCGCTGCCGGGCGGAGGAAGGAGGCGGGCGGGCGGGGGGTGTCGGAGCAAGAGGTCGGGCGGAGGAAGGGGGCGGCGGGGCGGCGGCGGCGGCGCCGCCGGCAGGGGCGGAGGAAGGAGGCGGCGGGGGCGGGGAGGGCGCGCGAGGAAGGAGCGGCGAGTGGAGGGGCTATCCCGTCGGGTTGGGGCCCCGACGGGATACCGTTCCCCAGTCGCCCTCTTTTTTAATTATTTTTTTGTATTTTTAGTTTTTTTTAGGACTCTCAAATTTGCTGTAGTATTACGCCAATGCAGATACGCTGAAAAGAATGAAGCCCTAGAGAAACTCCGATGGCTGGTGAGGAGGGCCCTTTTGTGGTCGGCAAGCCGGTCGTCAACGGCGAAGAGGCTACTTTTTCCTCCGACGAGGCGGCGGCCGCGCGCTGCCGTCTCAGAGGGAAATAGTGCTGCTGCTCCCGCCACCACCGGCGGCGGCGAGAAGGCATCTATTATTGATTCGGGCCTGGGGAGGATTCCGACGAAGCAAGAGTACGTCGACTGGATCCTCTCCTATGAGAGGGAGCCTTTCGCTGGCCTCAGCGACGACGAGACCGACGAGCACATGCTCAGCATGGCCGCTCTCCACGACGAACTAGACGACGAGATCATGGAGCTGAAGGCCAAGATCCTCGAGGAGATTAGAACCAAGGGGTTCTACGAGGTGGAAGACGACTATGAGGAGCGAGTGGCCGAGGCCCTTGCCTGCAACAAGGCCGCGTGGGAGGAAGCGTGCATACTGTATCCATCTTCCTCAGACGGAGAGGAGGACTAGGGCATCTTCGTCAGATGGAAGAGGACTTGGAGGAGCTGCCCTGAGTTATTGTCAAGTTTTCAGTTTTAGTAGTGTGCTGTGTTTATTTCCATATGTAATTGATTGATGATTTGCCACACTCGAGCATTGGCAGTCGATTATTATTTGCAGCTGAGGCCTGAGGAGTCAATGGCTTGTGGCTGACAAATAATCAAATCAAATTGTCAATCTTTGGAGCGGCAGGTCATCAGTTCCTATGGACATCTTTTTATTTACTGTATAATTACCAAGGTAAAAAATTAATCTATGCTTGCTCTCATCTAAATCTAAATCTAAGCTACTCTATATTGAGTAGTTGGTCTAAACCAACTACAAATCACATCCGTCTATTTCCTCAATCCATCGTTTAACAGCCATAATTTTTTAGAAGTTTGCTATCAAGTATATATAGACCATGGACTTTTAACTCGATACGTATAGACCACGAACTCTTGCTCATACTCGATACGTATGGACTCTTGCCCATATATACATATACGTAGAGGCCACAGACTCTTAACTCGATACGTATATACCATGGACTCTTGACTCGATAAGTATAGACCACAGACTCTTACGCATTACTCGATACGTATAGATCACACACTCTTGACAATATATACATATACGTAGAGACTACGGACTCTTGACTCGATATGTATAAACCACCGACTCTTAACTCGATACGTACAGACCACAGACTCTTGCCCACAACTCGATACGTATAGACCACGAACTCTTACCCTATATACATATACATAGGATTAATTTTTATTCTCCCATTATAAATCTTTCTAATTTTTTCTAATTCTTCCTATACTAGAACTAACATACTAGCACCTATAGAGACCATGAACTCTTGCCCATATATACACGGGCAGCGCAAATATTTATTGGGTGCTAATATGATAATAGCAGATCTAGACCATCAGATCCAAGAGGAGTGGCCTAGATCTGAAAAGGTGGAAGCCCCTTTCCATTTAGAAAGTCAGGGGGTTTTTCGTGAAAGTGAGAAAAGTGAGAAAAGTGGCTTCCACCTCTCTAGATCTGAGCCACTCCTGATGGATCTGATGGCCCAGATCTGTTATTAGCATGTTAGCAATTAATAGACATTTGCACTTGATACGTTGCCATTAATTTTTATTCTTCCATTATAAATCTTTCTTATAATTTTCCTAATTCTTTCTATACTAGAACTAACAGACTAGCACAGTAACACTATAAATAGGGCGGGGGCAGGCACGTATGCCCCAATCATACATATTCATACATATGAAACGTCTGCCTGGGCAAGGCGATGGAATAAATTTAGGACTCCATATTGAAGTAGGAGTATTATGTAGTTCTTTTAAGAATACGCTCCGGTATCCTCCCCACCATTTCAATGTGTGCGGACGTATACAACCTATTAATTAAGCTTGCAGCGCGGTAAATAACAATTGTGATGTACATATATAATTACAATTTACAACCTGACCGGCTCATCGAGAGAACGCATCACTACTTTTAATTAAATGAGTAAGGGTCACATATATTTATGTGTACATCTATGTACATAATTGATCTGTTAATAAAAAACAATTATTTACATGTTATTGCACCCGTTAATTAATCTATATATCTATATGTTGATTATCTGTTATTTAGGTCCTGTTCTTTTGAGCTGATTTGAATGGCTGAACGGCTGAAATGACTGAATTTCGAGAGCTTCTCCAGGTAGTCTCAAGATTCGGATCCATTTCGTTTGACTTACTTTTTAAAGCGTTCGGACCCACCTTCAAAAAAGCGAAAAATCAGACCCAAAAAACTCAAAACATATGTCTTTTCAAAACGTAGATAAGTTGTTAAGCTATTAAGCTGTTAAGCTGATAAGCTAAAAAGAACTTGAGCCTAATTTTGCTTGTTCAGATGTTTCATGAGATGAGCCATGTTAATACGAACCGAATAAGACAACCAATGTAATAAGGAATGCTCCTACACCTGTTCCATATAGATATAGACAAATAGAAAAAATTGCACATGTTTTAAATGTTACTTTTTACTAGAAATTGTTTATATCAGTATTGCTCCGACGTGCTTTACACACGCACGCTTGCTAGTATTGTTATATGGCTTTCCCTCTCTTGTGCTTCGTTCTCTACTCCTAGATTGCATGAAGCGTGGATGAGACTTTAGCTTTCGCAGCATGGTGCTGAGGTAGCCAGCAATATTTTTTGAAAAAGGGAAATCCTACCACCTAATGAACCATCGATACACTAATCTATTAATCGAAATGGTGCATATCACATAGGTTGTGACAGGGCATTCCATATTTGTAATTAAGGACCTAATTGTGGCAAGGGAAAATTGCTACGAGATTGTCGATTCTTGCTGTTTTCTTTTTGTTGAAGAAGATCCTTATACCAGTGTAAATCTCTTCTAACCTCACTCAAACGTTTAGGCCCTGTTTGGAAGTGGAGTTATTTTGTAATTTCTATGCAAAACCATGGTTTTCTCAAAAACCATGGTTTCTAAGACTATGAGGTGTTTGAAAGCAATCTTAAAAACTCTGTTTTGAAAACCATGGTTTTGACAAAACCATAGTTTTTTTGGAGTTTTGTAAACTCCACTCCACACCAAAGTTTTCTAACTTGTGCTAGCAAACAATGATTTTCAAAACCACTACACTCCCAAACAGGGCCTTATAGTGTTCAAGCGACGCAATGATGGCATTCTTGAATCTTGATCACCACAAGAGTATGGCACTTTAATATTGCTCTTTAATTTTTGGTGTAAGAAGCTGTATATCTGAGAGCCGCGCTAAAACTGTAATATGTCTAGGCGAGAAGACGCCAAATATTCTCAAGTGCATTTTCTGGGCTTAAGCTGGTAGAATTCTTTTACCCTCACTTTCTTGCTGGGATATCCTTTTGCTTTTGAAAGATTTGACCATGGTTGAAAATTTTGCCGAATTGTTAAGTACGTCAAAATTTTACCATGCGCCACTCATAGGCGGGAAAATTACTCAAATAACACCGAATTCGCTGCCACAATCCAAAATGACACTCGATTCGTCTCCATTCTCTAAAATGACACCGAGACAACGAATTTTATCCTCAATTGACATTTTGGCATTTTTCCACCTTTTGTTTCACCTTTTTCTTCTTTTTTCCCCTTTTGGCCTTCTTCCACAACTCTGGCGAGCGCATTGCCACTCTTGTCGCCGTCCCCGCTGCCTCCCGTCACCGCCGCAGCTCCCATCGCCAGCGTTGCCACTCCCGCCGCCAGTGACGCTGCTCTTGTCGCCACCGTTCCCGCTGTCGGTGTTGCTACTCCCGCCGCTGGTGACGCTGCTCTCGTCGCCGTCGTTCCCGCCGGCGTAGCCGCCCTCGTAGTTGTCTTTCCCGTCGGCGCCGACGACCAGCCAGCACAGCCGCTCTCGTCGTCGTCTTTCCCGCCGCCGCCGCCGCCGCTCCCGTCACCGACGTCGCCAAAACAGAAGGGGAATTGTCGACGGTTGAGATAACGATCTCAAGTCGCTAAGGTTCTTTAGAAGTGAGATAGAAGACACACCGAACAGCAACGAACAACAACAAACAGGAGACAGGGGTTTTTATCCTGGTTCGGGCCTCTCGGGAGAGATAACAGCCCTACGTCCAGCCTTTCTTATATATCAGAGGTGAATACAAGAGGATGCTCGACGAGACGAACAAGTCCCGGCGAGATTATGGTGTATAAGCGGGACAATGCGAAGATCAGGTGCCTATGAGACGCCAGATGCGTAAACTCCTGTAGGATTGACCGATATTCGATATTGGGGGGGTCCCCCTAACGCCGTAGGGGCTTTGTTTATATAGTGCGGAGCAAACCGACCTACCGAGGGATTATCGGGCCGAGCTAACTATGAGATTGGTAACGAACTCATACATGCCAAATACATCCCGAGGCAGATAAGGCATACTCCTAGTCTTGGGGATCACGACTTCTATTACAATCCGGGAAACCAACGTCCGGGTCTTCACGTAGCCGTGCAGAACTCCTGTTCGAGACGGACTCAAACACGATTCCTTGGCCGTTACGCACCATGCCAGCCAGGAGGCTGTTCGGTAGGATGCACATAAGCCAGATAGAACCTTCCAGGGGACTGGGCCCTGGCAGGCAATTCGATTGGGCCGTCAGGGAGTGGGCCCTAGCAATGGGCCGTGATTTTATCCCCGACAGCTAGCCTCCGAGACTCAAGTGGAAGGACTCACTAGAGTGAGGTCTTCCTCTTGAGACTCCAAGTCACGAAGAGGAAAATTTTGCTGCTACAAAGACATGTAACAATCGACCTAACAGGTTAGGGTTCAACCAACAGACTTGTTCGGGACCGAAACAACTCCGTTGCACGACCAACAGGAATCACATCACCGAAAGCGAGCACTCGGCCTTCAACGCGACGCTAGAAAAAAAGTAACCGCTGGCGTAACTCAACGGTAACTCATCGTTGTCACAAGCCAAAAACAAAGCGACCGTTTTACCTAGCCGTTACAGTAAAAACTAGCCGTTTTGTGGCAAACCGTTGCAGAGCTGCGCATATGGGACTATAAAAGCTCCCAAGCCGCTCGCGGCTAGCCACTTCTGCTCTCGCGCCTTTCCTTCCCAAGCCCTAATTCCAACCGCGCTCAAGACCGAAAGCACCCAACTCCACCACCAAACCCGCTCGTCCAACACTGAGAACCGCTATGGCCAAGTTCGTTAGCTCTAGCGCATCCGAGGAGGACTTGAGAGTTTGGGAGGAGGAGGGTCACATCGACACCGGTAGCTGGAGGCTGCCCGGGGAGGAGGAAACTCCGGAGCCGCTTGAGGGAGAGTTCGTCAACTTCGAACAGTTCGCACTGTTCGGGTTGAGGTCTCCCGAGAGCGACTTCGTCGAGGCCTTCTTGAACATCAGCGGATTGGAGGTGGCGAACCTCAATCTGAAAAGCATCCTCCAGATGGCCGTCTTCGCACACCTGTGCGAGGGCTATCTGGGCATTGATCCGCCGGTGGGGTTGTTCCTCCATTACTATACGGTAACAAGGAGCAGCTCTGCCGCTTGGCTGGGTGCTACTACCTCAAGCTCAAGCCATTTGCCGACGACGCCCGTACCCCGTCCTTGCCGCTTGACTCAATGGGCGTGGTGGACGAGGTGGTTCTACACCATGAGCGACGACGAGAAGCTCATCTTCACCGAAAAGCACCGCGAAGGAACATCGATGCCTCGGCCGGAGATGTCCGCCGAGGATTGGTACTTGACGAGAAAGATCGCCTCCCTCGTGAGCCTTGGGCTTACGGGCAGGGAGATCATCCGGGACTTCACAGCGAACAGGATCTGTCCGCTGCGGAGAAGACCCTATCCCTTCTACAAGATAGAGGGATGGGAAGACATCTCCAGGGAGAGCACGGGTAAGTGCCTTTAGGACTCAACCTTTCTTTGATGCTTCTTCGAGCGAATCGATAGGACTTCCGCCGGGCGAGAAAAACCTACCGACGCATGGGTGACCGAGCGGGTCGACGCCATGCTGAAAGCAGCCAAGAAGGATGGTGAGGTCACCGAGGAGGTGGCCTACACCTGTCCGCGGAACGTGCTCGTCTGCACAGCCGAGGTAAGTTGCTCGAACCCTTCTCTATGTCGCTGGATTTGCACTGTTGTAAATGCTGACACTTTACTTTCCGAACACGCAGGAGGACCAGCTGATCCTCGGAGGGATCGTGGAAGAACTCTCTGGGTCGGAGAAGGAGAGAGTGAAGAAGGGCAAGGCCAAGGAGGCCACAAAGCCCAAGGCGGCGGCCAAGCCAACGCGGAGTTCGCTGCGCCACAGCGGCCGCCCGCCCTCGAAGAAGCCTGCTGCGGCAACGGAGCGCGTCGAGCAAACCAAGCGCGCGCACGGCCAGCCAAGCGGGAAACGACCAAGCCCCTCCCTCCTCGCCGAGCAAAGCGATGAAGAGGTAAAGACACTGACCCTCTGGCTTAAGCGATACGCGCAGGCTCACCCAGGCCACTTGGCACGGCTGCATCAGGTCGCCGAACAGAGAAGGCTCGAGAAGGAAGTCGCGCGCAGGGAGAAGCTTCTTGCGCTGCGTGAGAAAAGCGCTCAGCTCAGCAGGGAGCTGATCTCATCGCCACGAGCGTCCGGGGGTCGAGACGAACAAGGCGTCAAGGAGCCCCTGAGGAAGAGGCGGAAGGTTTTGGCGAAGAAGATCAAGATCAAGCCCTCCACGGCAGGTATATCGTAATGAAACTTTCGTCTTTTACAATTTCCCTAACCGCACCAGGCTCAACCATCCTCTTTTTCATCAGCTGCCCAAGAGGAGATTGCCACGGACAACGTCAACGAGGCGATCGAGCGATCTCTATTGCCGAGCACTGCGGTGCGTCGCGAGCGATGAGGTTGGCCGACCTCAAGGACAAAGCCGGCGGCGTGGAGCTGCTCCCGCTAAGTTCGGCGACCACTCGACTGTTGAAGAAGCGCGATGGAGCGGCTGGTAGCGGAAGAGACGGCAGGCAGCGCCACGGATAGCGGGGCCATAGCGTTGGCCTCACAAGCTGCCCGAGGTGGGACCGAGCAGGTCCTACCGGGCACTTTGTCGCAGGGGCAGCTCGTCCCTGAGGCGACGGAGGCGACCGGCGAGCAGGGCGAAAGCCCCGCCGTCAAGGAGCAATAAAAAACCCACGAGCAGGGCGCACGAGTTGCCCCGCCAGTGGAAGCTCCGGTGCCGCCCGGTGGAGTGGCTCCGACCTTCCCCGAGGGTGATCGGGCAGAAGAAGAAGTGGGGCAGGAGCGCGAGGGTGAAAGTTCTTCGCCGCGCGCTCGCCTCTGGCGAACGCGCCGGCAAGAAGAAGGAGCAAAAAAGACGGCGACGAGGGCGACGCGCCGGTCTCATCCCGCACGAGCGAGGCTTCGTGACGCATGGTCTCGAAGATCACTTACGCCGGGGACTGAAGGGCCGACTCGGCAAGGTAAGTTCCAAAACCAACCTGGTCCAGTCGAGCAACATCAGAGCGAAGTGGTTAAGTTGTCTTCTCTCTCAGGTCTTCAAAGATACCATGGAGGAGCTCGAGGATGGAGTCACCGTCGAACGGAGCGCCGTTCTGGCGGGTTTCCGAGAGCAGCTCCGAATGAGGGGGCTCGAAGCCACGCCAGCCAAGAGCCGGAGCAAGTTGGCGGCGAAAATAAGGTAGCTCAAGGCTCGGTTGACCGAGGAGAGGCAATCCTCGTGGGCTCTTCGGGAAGAGGCCGAGGAGCTTCACGCGCAGGCCGCGAGGGCGAGCGTCGCGGAAGGTGAGCCAGGCCGCACGAAGTGGCTGGAAGAGCAGCTCCATGACGTGTCCGAATGGTGGAAGCTGCTCGTGAATCAGGTAAAGCAGCTCGAGGCCCAGCTCGCCGAAGAGAAGTCGACTTCCGCGGCACTCCAGGAGAAAATCTCCACCCTGTGGGCGTCACAGGAGGAGGCCGAGGAGATGCGCGGGCTGGCCGCAAGGACTAGCACCGCGGAGAAGAGGGTCGAGGAGCTAGACGAGCAGCTCAAGACCGCCGAGCAGCGAGCTAGCCAAAGCGAAGATCTGGCCGAGCAGCTGCGGGCCAAGACCAAATAGGTCGAGACTCTCCGCGTGAAGGCAACGGAGCAGGCCAGGAGCAGCAAGGAGGAATCCGACCGTCTCCGAGCTGAGGCCAGAGAGGGTTTTAAGGCCCAAGGGGAAGTCCTGCGCCTCAAGGAAGTGGTCGAGGAGCTCAAGGAGCAACTCGCTTCTAAGTCTTTGTGGGTCAGAATCGAAAGGACTTTTGTACCTACAAATTTTGCTAATAAAGAACTTACCTTTTTTCCTGCAAAAAAGAGCAGCAAAAGATAAGAACGAATAGGAAACCAAGAGCAGGGCACGAAAGCGCTAGAAAGTTTAAGAAAACCGGTAGAACGCTTAGCCTAACTCCGGCCCCGCCAGTACGGTTGCCGAGGACTGAGTTTGCGAACTCGAACAGGTGCACAAGAGAAAGAGCGACACCCTAGCCCCCGGTACGGACGGTGCTCGAAAACCTGAGTTTGCGAATTCGAGCACGTGCGTAGAGAGTTAGAGCGACACCCGTATCCTGGTCGACTTATCCCAAAAACTACTCGGCGACGTATGTTAGGCGATTTCAAAGGTAACCGAACAAGGAATGTGCCTCTTCCGCGGAGGGCTTACGAGAGCAGACTTTGCCAGGTGGTCGTGCCGTGAGCGGTAAGTGCCTCTGCCGCGGAGGGCTTACGAGAGCAGACTTAGCCGCGAGGCGAGAAAGCCTTTTTACGCAACCTTGAGTTGAGAGACTTGTTGAAACTGGATACTGCGGAGAAAATCCTTAAGATTGCGGAGCCAAGTGTTCGCAAGGTAGGCGACCATCGAGTGTTACAGAGAGAGGGTAGTCTTGACAAGACAGAGGTGTGAAAAGGCCTTCGAGGACCGTGAAAATTTCACTATTAAATGGATTGAACTTTACATGGAGCCCAGCAGACTTGGGACGAACAAAGGCGCCAAGTTTGACAAAAAGCGAAGCTAAGCAAACACGTAAAGACCTACACAAAGAACTTACGGGTGGTCAATGTTCCAAGTCTTTGGTCACTCTCTCCCGTCCTCCATTGCGGTGCGTAACGGCCCGGGCGGCAAAGAGAAATGATCGTGAACGGGCCCTCCCAACGGGAGTTAGCTTGTTGGCATTGGACGGAGTTCGAACACGGCGAGAACGAGGTCGCCTACCGCAAAGCCCTTGGTCGAATCGATCGACGGCGGCGCGTGCGCGAAGATTTTTTTGGTAGCGCCATTCGACTTGTGCCCGATCGCGTGTGCCTTCGAGGAGGTCGAGATCGAGTAGGCGCTTGCTCGCCGTCAACCAAGTTGACCAAGCTCGTCGCGAGGCGAACCGTGTACTATTTCGTGGCGCGTGATGGCTTCGCACCGTAGACCAATTGGAAAGGAGTTTCCCGGTTGTCCTACCGTCAGAAAGCGAATCGGCCCGAAGGACGGAAAGAACTTCATCAACCCAGGCCTTGTTGTGCTCGCGGAGTGCCGCGAACACGCGCCGTTTGATACCCTGGACGATCTGTCCGTTAGCTCGCTCGACTGCTCCATTGCTCTGTGGATGTGCCCGAGGCGGCGAACCTTGGTGCCCGGTATGCTCGAGATTCCCGAATAGCTCGCTTCGGAACTGGGTACCGTTATCGGTGATCAGCTTATGGGGAATCCCAAAGCGCGTGACCACGTTGCTTTTGAAAAAGCGAACAGCCGTTTTTGGCGTGAAGAGACGACACATGCTCTGCCTCAATCCACTTTGTAAAGGTGTCGATGGCGACGAGCAAGTGTGTGCAGCCTGCGCGATGACGGAGACAGCACCACCTGTCTCTGTTGCCTCGTCCGGAGACGTGATAGAGGGCTTGTAAAGGTGCTCGACTAGCACCCCTGCCGGAGCAGGTTCTCGTGAGGATCCAAACATGGACAGCTGGTCGGCCAGAAAGTTGTTCTTCCTGGGCACGAAGAGCACCTCGAAGAATCGAAAGTGCCGCTCCAGCTTCCTCACCTCAACCAGTATCGCGACATTGAGTCATCGCAAGACCGATACTCCTTTTTACGGTTGATGACCACCGTGAATCTCCTTCACAGGTTAGTCGTTGGACACCGAGCGACATGCACTCTTAGTCCCGCGAGGAGGCCTCAGACCGCATGCGTTGTTAGTCGCCGCAAAGTGTAGTTGGATAGAATATCGAGTTGCTCTCCTTGAAGGAGATGAGAACAAAACCAGCCCCGAGTGTCCAAAGACGCGAGCCATCAAAAACATGGTCCAAGGGGTCATCGGGTTGCTCAGAGCTTCACTCGATTTGGGCGGCGAGTTCATTCGGCGACAAAGTCAGCCAAGACCTAGGACTTAATAGCGATTCGGCAAAGAAGCAGAATATCAAATTCGCCAGCCCATTGCCCATTTAGCTATACGCCCGCCAGCTTCCTTATTCCTTAGGATTTCTCCAAGAGGGAATTTGGTCGGGACCAGTATTTGGTGCGCCTGGAAATAATGGCGAAGTTTCCTAGAGGACATGAGCAAGGCGTGAGCGCCACGGACCTCGTGGTAACGCTCCTTTGATCCGTGAAGTACCTCGCTCACGTAATAGATTGGCATTGGATGCCTTTCCTTTCCACCGTCAAGACCGCGCCACCGCTTGAGGCATCTGACCAAGATAGAAAAAAAGCATTCGCCAGATCGCGGGTGGTCAAGACAGGTGGGTTGGACAGGTATTGCTTTAGATCTTGGAAAGATCGATCAGCTTCCTCTGTCTACTCGAAACCATTGTACTTGCGCAGGGCCTTAAAGAAGGGTAGCCCGCGATCGCCCTAACGGGAAGTAAACCTGCTCAAGGCAGCCATCCGTCCCGTGAGGCTCTGAACTTTCTTGACGGTAGTTGGAGCTTGTATGTTTTCAATGGTCTCGATTTTTTCGGGTTGGCAGATATGCCTTGCGAACCAATTACATAACCGAGCAACATTCCAGATCGAACACCAAAGGTACACTTCTCTGGATTTAACTTTATTCGATGCCTGTTGAGATTTCGAAAAGTTTTTTTTTTAGGTCTTTTACATGATCTGGAGCATACTTGCTCTTTACAACTATGTCATCGACATAGACCTCCAGGTTTCTTCCGCTGTTGCTCAAAAAGTCTTCTCCATTGTTACCTGGAACGTGGCACCAAAGATTGTGCAACCGAAAGACATGGTCGAGCAGCGAAGGTGCCAAGGGGTGATGAAGGCAGTCTTCTCTTCATCCTCGAGGGAGATGCTTATTTGGTGATAACCGGAGTAAGCATCCAAGAAACTCAAGAGCTGGGCATCCGCAGTCGTGTCGACCAACTGGTCTATGGAGGCAGCGGAAAATTGTCCTTAGAACAAGCAGCGTTCAGATCTGTGTGATCGACACACATCCTCCACTTGCCGCCTTTCTTCTTTATAATGACAGGGTTGGCCAGCCACTCGGTGTGATCAACCTCGCGGATGAAACCAGCAGCGAGCAGCTTACCAAGCTGATCCTTGATGATCTCATGTTTGAAGTCCGAAAAGCGACGAAGCTTCTGGCGAACAGGCTTTTTGTTCGGCCGGACGATCAGTTTGTGCTCGATAACCTCCCTTGGGGCTCCGGGCATGTCAGATGGCTCCCAGGCAAACACATCTGCATTAGCTCGGAGGAAGGCAATGAGCTCGCTTTCCTATTTGGGGTCCAGATTGGCCCCCAGGTGAACTGTCTTGGAGGAATCATCCATAAACAGCGGAACTTCCTTGGTCTCTCCTCCTGGCAGAAGGGAGACTCTAGGGCGCTGAGACTTAGTTCATGGAGCTTCGGGCCTCGAGGTGGAAGCTGGTCGACCAGGGCGAGGGACTGCTCGTCGCAATCGAGAGCGGCCTTATAGTTGCCCTTGACCGTGATCACACTGTTGGGACCCGGTATTTTCACGCAATGATATCCGTGATGAGACACGGCCATGAACTTGCCAAGAGATGGCCGGCCCAGGATAGCATTGTATGCGGATGGGAAGTCAGCCACATCGAATGTGATCAACTCTGTCCGGAAGTTGCTTGGACTGTCGAAGGTAACAGGCGAACGACCGCCTAACGGTGAACGAATTTTCTCGGAAACAATGCCGTAGAAGGGCATCGCGACCTCTTTAAGTTTGGAGCGAGGAATTTGCATCTCGTCCAAGACCTTAGCAGAGAGCAAGTCCAAAGCGCTCCCGCCGTCTACGAGTACACGGCCAACTCTCGCGTTGCTGATGGTCGGAGCGATCACCAGTGGGAGCCTCTGTGGTTTGGTCATCCCAGTGGGGCAATCCTCCTGAGAGAAGGAGATGGAAACCTCGGTCCACTTCATCGATTCGGCCGAGGCTTGCCCTTTTCAACGCTAGGACCTCGAGCGGCTTCCTTGAGGCTGCGTCGAGAGGTATAAGCCGAGGAGCCGCCGAAGATGACGGCGATATGGTTCACGAGCTCTTAATACTCGTCGTCGTCCCGATCACCATCATCGGTTTGGCGCTTGGCCTTACCGGCTTCACCTTTTTCAGGCAGGGTGGGCATTGGGCCTTTGCCGTTGTAGAAATCCTCGAGCTTCGCAGCCCAGGTCCTACAGTGCAGCGTATCATGCCCGTGATGCTGGTGGAATTTGCAATATTGGTCATTAGGACCTTTCTTACCTTGGTTGCCTCCCTGGGCGGGCTTCTTGCCCTTATAGTTATTGTTGGGCTTTTTCTGTCCATCCTTGGGAGGAGGTGTGCGATCTATACGGCGGATGTTGTTGTTCGTGATCACCCTTCTTTTTCTTCGGGACTTCTTGTCACCGTGGATTGTTGTCGCTTCTTCTTCTCCTCCACACCAGTCAAGGGGCTCGCCCTTGTCGAACGCCTTTTTGTACTGAACACGCTCTGCCGCGTTGGCATATCGATCAGCCGTCTTGAACAGGTCGTTGGCGGTCCAGGTCTCATTGATTTCAAGATCCTGGGTGAGCCGCTCGTCGCGGACTCCGTTTTTAAAAGCGCGGACAATGATTCGTCCGAGATGTTCGGGATTGTGTTGCGGATCTTGATGAAACGCTTCACAAAGTTGCGGAGGGTCTCCCGCTCATCTGGATCATCTGGTGCGATCATCCTCCTTGCCCGAACGAACGTAATGACTCGAAATTAGCAATCGAGGCGTCTCAAAGTTGGTTCCAAGAAGAGATGGAACCTTCTGTTGATTGAATGACCACGTCCGAGCAAAGACCTTCAAGGACACGGGAGGTAATTAGCCATGACAAGCTCGTCACCTCCGGCCGCCATGATGGCCGTAGCGTAGATGAAGAGGAACTCCTCCGGTTCGGGTCTGTTGTACCTCTCCATGTGTCCGGCTTGAACTTTGAGGGCCACCAACAGAGCGAAGCTCATCGAAAAGGCCCCGCAGCCCCAAGGCATAAGACCGACACCTTCCGCGTAACCTAGCCTCGAGAAGACATTGGTCTGTTGGTCGGGGAACCCTTGCTGAGCGGAAAGTCTCTGCTTGGAGGAACTCTCTCCGTGATAAGCCCCCGCGCTCCTTCCTCGTGGTCACGACAACGCGCTCCTCACGAGAGGATCGTCCGTGATCGTCGCGCGCACGTTTGCCCCTATGGTCGCGATGACTACGGGGACTTGGCGAGCAGCGGCGACCACGGGCAGCTTGTTCGTGGACAGCGGTCCATCGACGGTGACGGTGGTCACGCGATCGATCGGATCGCTCACTGTCCGAATCCACCCGGACAGGCTCACCGCGCTGCCCGGATGAGGCCTCACCTACGGACTTAAGGCCCTCAGCCAATTTCTCAAGGTGAGTAGCCACTTCATCGCTCACGAGGAAGAGATTGTCCTGCTGAGTGGATCTGATTACGGTTGCGTGGCTCGAGCCGTCCCAGCTACGCTCGCTTGGTCCCGATCCTCGAAGCATCCGCGTCTTGCCCGATTAGAGTCTGGGCACGTGGGGATTCCACCCGGGCAGGCTGCACTTCTACCGGAGGTTTTGGCGTAGGTGCGCGAGGCGGATCGCGTCGCTGACGCTTGTGCTGATCGCGGATCTCCGCCAAAGTTTGATCGATGGATTCGTCGAAAGTGCGGCGAACAATGTCTTGCTCACGAGCAGATTGTGCGGCTCCATCTGGGTGCCGAGTGGAATTGACTCGCTCTATCTCTTCGGCCACCGTGACCCGTGCAGGATCCCCCGAGGTCCCTGCACCAGCCATGTTGACGACGCGGTGGCCGTGCGCGCTAGACGGTGTCATCGCTGTGTCACCACAGGAAGAATCGACCGACATAGCCCTGGAATCCGATAGATCTAAACCGGCGTAAAGATCGTCGGTTCCGTACTCATCGTCAATGACGGGAGCTCGACCAGAGATCATCTCCGGGGCGTATCCAGAGACCTCTATCTCGGGTACAGACATCGATCTAGGACGATAGGATCGATTATTTGGCGCAGGGAAGAACATCCCGCCTTCTGACTCGTAGTCCTCAGGGAGAATCTCCTGGTCGCTGATAGAGTTCGACATGCTCGATCTGCGTATCCCCACTCCTGTCGCCGTCCCCGCTGCCTCCCGTCACCGCCGTAGCTCCCATCGCCAGCGTTGCCACTCCCGCCGCCAGTGACGCTGCTCTTGTCGCCACCGTTCCCGCTGTCGGTGTTGTTACTCCCGCCGCCGGTGACGCTGCTCTCGTCGCCGTCGTTCCCGCCGGCGTAGCCGCCCTCGTAGTTGTCTTTCCCGTCGGCGCCGACGACCAGCCAGCACAGCCGCTCTCGTCGTCGTCTTTCCCGCCGCCGCCGCTCCGTCACCGACGCCGCCAAAATGTAGGGGAATTGTCGACGGTTGAGATAACGATCTCAAGTCGCTAAGGTTCTTTAGAAGTGAGATAGAAGACACGCCTAACAAAGAACGAACAACAACGAGCAGAGACGGGGTTTTTATCACGGTTGGGCCTCTCGGAGAGATAATGATTCTACGCCCGGCCTTTCTTATATATCAGAGGTGAATACAAGAGGATGCTCGACGAGACGAACAAGTCCCGGCGAGATTATGATGTACAAGCCCGACAATGCGAAGATCAGGTGCCTATGAGACGCCAGATGCGTAAACTCCTGTAGGATTGACCGATATTCGATATTGGGCGGGGGGGGGTCCCCCTAACGCCGTAGGGGCTTTGTTTATATAGTGCGGAGCAAACCGACCTACCGAGGGATTATCGGGCCGGGCTAACTATGAGATCATAACGAACTCATACATGCCAAATACATCCCGAGGCAGATAAGGCATACTCCTAGTCTTGGGGATCACGACTTCTATTCCAATCCGGGAAACCAACGTCCGGGTCTTCACGTAGCCGTGCAGAACTCCTGTTCGAGACGAACTCAAACACGATTCCTTGGCCGTTACGCACCATGCCAGCCAGGAGGCTGTTCGGTAGGATGCACATAAGCCAGATAGAACCTTCCAGGGGACTGGGCCCTGGCAGGCAATTCGATTGGGCCGTCAGGGAGTGGGCCATGGCAATGGGCCGTGATTTTACCCCCGACAGGAATAAAGAGAGAAAAGGGGAAAAAAGAAAAGTGAAAAAAAGGGCAAAATGTCATTTGAGAACAAAGTTCGTTAGCTCGGTGTCATTTTAGAGAACGGGGACGAATTGTGTGTCACTTTGGATTGTGCCAGCGTGTCATTTGAGCAATTTTTCCTGTTTTGGTGGGAACCAGAAGGAGAGGAACCACGTAGGCTAGCTTTGAGATCTGATCAAGAGGCTTTAGCTGAGCTAAATGATTTGGTTTACAGTTGTCAGTGTCAGCGGTGAGGGTCCAATACTTGCCACTAGTGGTGAGGTAATTGCATATTGCTTGGTTTTATACAAAATAATATTTTTGCTTATACACATCTGTTTATGTTTTTTCCTGATTCATATTTTTTGCCCACCCACAGGATGTCCTTAGTTTGATTAATAACCTATTTACCACCTTCATTTTCCTACATAACATTAGGGATGTGATCGGATCGGATAAGGTCGGATATCGCTCTATCCGTATCCGTATCCATATTTTCTACCGGATATAGATTCGAATACAAATGTGTCGAATATGGATACAAATTCAATTAATACTGGATAACATCGGTTACGAATACGAAGCGAATACAGATCGGATAAGGCAAGGATACGGATATTGTTAGTCGAATAGTCAAAATTAATTTTCAAAAATCCGTTCCAAATTTTAACAAAATATGGTCAAAATATAAATTTAAAAGCGGATATTTATAACATTAGTAAAAACAAAACATTGGAAAGTCTATACACGAATATTATTAACTTAGTCTAGATTAAAAAATTTTAAAAATAAATTTAAAAGTTGGAAAACTATCAATAAAAAATTGTAGAAATACATTTAAAAAATTTCAGAAATACATTCGGATAATATCCATATTTTATATTCGGATATTTTCCTAACAAAAACTCGAATATTCCTTATTTACCAAATAATCAGTGCTCCGTATTCGTATCCATATCCATTTCAAATTATCCATATCCATATCCTTATCCGTAAAAATAATCGAATATCCATAAAACTATCCAAATCACTGTCCGATCAATTCGGTCGGTCGATCGGTCGGATAATATCCGTACCATTTCCACCCCTACATAACATGGTTGCTTTTTATGCACTTGTTTGGTATGTTCTTTTATGCATTGTATTGTTGTTTAAAGCTACTTTTGGATCATGTCTATTGCTATATTATTTCCTAGTAATCACATGTAACAGGAAAAAAACACACTTCCAAAGTCAATTCTTCACGTTTCCATAATTTTACAGCTATTATCGTTCCGTGTCTTTTATATTCAGTATACTTGCATGTACACTTAAACAATCAGGCATTAATGCTTGGAGGATCATCAACCAGTTTATAATATTCGACTGCTTTTCGTTGGAGTGTTTTTATGGCAGTTAGACCTTTGAAACTTATGATTATTAATCATGTCAAGTCATCTCTCTCTGAATAGGATGGACATTTAAGGGTCTTCAAGTGGCCTGCAATGGACGCCAAAACTGTATCAAAGAATCAAACTATAGTAAATAGGAAGACTCCGCGAAGACTCGTGCGACGACTCCACGGCTCCAGGCGACAAACAGGCGAACAAGAGGAGCTAGCTCCCTGCTCAGATCCGGCGGGCTCCCTCGCCAGCGCTGGCCTCCGGGTCGCCGCCGGTGTAGGGGGAACGTGGATCTGGGCAGGGAGATGCTTTAGGAGTAGTATTACTAGTAGGTTAGGGGTAGGTTTGAGGAGTATTTTGGATCGGCCTACTCGTTGGTAGCCGGTGTCGCTGGGGTGCCCGGAGCTCGCCGGTCTTCCGTGGCGGCGACGAGGGTTGTCCTGGCTACAGCGTCTCTGTTCTTGGCCGAGGTATGTACAGTTTTGTGTGTTATCGATAGTTTGAGGATTTCGAATAAAGTGCTTCCGGGAGACGGCCGGCGACGAGGTCCTATTGCCCGGGAGGTTTCGTCTGCAGACCTGCATCGTCGCGTTCCTTCTTTGTTGCAGCAGGAAGTTGGAGCGCGGTGGCGTGATGGGAACAAAGCTTCTCTTTGTGGAGGCTTTGCTTTTGGAGAATTAGGTGAATTGGGAAGGTTGGTTTGGGAGACTCCGGCGTTCGTGCTTCTGCTGATGATAATGGTGAATGACAGTGGTAGTTCTTTGGGCCTTGCTTCCGGTTTCATGCCCGCGACGGTCGCTTGTTCTTTGACGATTATTGTTGGTTTTGACCTCCAAAACCGTCGAATCTAGTGCTGGTCGGTCACACTAGGTCGGGTGCTATGTTGTCATTCGTCGGTGGTCGTCCTGGTGGCCGGCGTAAGGAGAAGGGCAAGCTTCTCTATTTGTTATATGAATAGGCCCTTGAGTGCGTTTGTTGTAATTTTCTTTATCTGTAAGGGTCAACTTGTAAGGCTGAAGCTTTGGAATTGAATGGCATGTTTGCCTTGTTCTCAAAAAAAAAAGTGGCCTACAATGGAATCTGTTCTTGAAGAAACGGATACTTGTAACATCCCAATTTTGGGATAATAGCAAAATTGGGTTGATTTTTTAAAATTTTCCTTGAATTTGAACCCGAGCTGACACGTGGGCCCCAGCCATTCTCTCTCTCTCTCTCTCTCTCTCTCTCTCTCCCCACTATCTTTCTCATCATGGCCCTGCCTTGCTGTTTTCGCTCTCTACCGCTCTGAAACCGCCGCCTTCGCGCGTCGCGTCCTCCTTGCCACGCCGCCGTGCTATCATCACCCGCCATGGCCGCCGCGCTCGGCCGCGCCGTGTCGTCACGTCTCGCCGCGCCGCCGAAACCATCCCATCGCCGCTCCGCTCGCCGCCGCTTTTGGCCACATCACCGCCCGGAGGTAGACGATGAACAGTAGGTGTCCGATCCGCGCCAAGATTCGTGCGGTAACGAGTCTTTTCGATCACTGGCATGCGGGTCCCACTAGTCAGGTATCTCTTGCTCACGCTGGGTTTGATCAGTGCATCAGAGTGGCTGCCATGTGGGCCCTGGCCCCACCTGTCTGGTTTAGTACGTGGAGGCGCCCGTGGGCGCGACGTGAGCAATGCGCGGAGGCGTAACCAGGGGATACGCCTTCGGCGTATGCACTCGATCCAGCGCAGGCGCTCGCGAGCGCATGGGCCTTAGGCCAAATTCGCGAATGCCGAATTAACTTTAGAATTATTAAAAATAGCTAGAGGCTTCCAAAAATTATAGAAAAAATTAGATAAATACTAGAGGCCATATCTAACTTTATAAAAATATAACCAAGACCACAGTAAATGGGAAATTGGCACTATTAGTTGAAAATGTAGATTCCCTATATAAAAAGGGTTAAAGTGATTCTAAAAATGTTGGGTATATTAATTAATGAATTTTTACCCCAAATATTCTTTAGAGAATATAATGGATAGGAAATTGTCTTAATAAATTCAGAACATTTAAATCTGTCCTTATTGCTTAAATATATTCATAGGAATATTTAAATGCTAGATCCAACCAATAAATAGCTCATTCCCTATTGAATTAATTAAGAACTATCTTTAGAAAATATATCAATGAGTGTTATAGCTTAGGATTACCTCATTTATTTAAGAGCACCTAGTAAAATGTCAACTCCGATAAGCTCTACCACATACATAGGATAAATTTTGAAAAGTCATCATCGTGTGTCGCTTGGAAACCCAAATCACCCAACTACGACCTTACCGTACGAAATCATATTTTGAGGTATAGTGGGCTATTGTATACTGTTAATATTATTTATAAATGCACTCGGTCATGCATAGCATATCATACGAAAATTAAACTCGCTAATCGATCTTAGACATTCACTTTCAGTTTTCGTGAGCTATTCATGTAAAGTACGTGGCCGATCATGATCTTCGGATGAGAAACTGTCCAGATTCTCAGGACAAGTTTGATGTAGAACTTCTGGAATGTGTAATATCTGCATTGGATTAAAGGATAACTTATTTGTACTTGTTTGTGGGCTTGTGGCTGAATTGGAGAACCAAATGACTTGTATTCCAAATTCTCTTTAAAACACAGAGAGATAGTACATGACACGATCACTAAAAAGGAATTACGCACCCCAAAGTCCAAACTTCTAAAATTTGGAAAACATGCATTCAACATAAGCTCTACATTGTACAAGGAGGGTTCATATAACTACACTGGTTGGTAGCACAGTGCAAAAAAAGGTTCAAAGATGGAAACATTCAGCATGTTGTCTTGGCATATAATGGAAATTCTCAGAGTTAGTTTTCACACTTTAGGAACTTTACCTGATGTTGATGACCTACCATCGGAATTAAGTTCACTCTGGGAATTCTCGTTGGCCTGCAATAGCTCAGAATGCTTGTCACCTTCCAAACCAGGAGAATGGACCATGGACAAGCCATTTATTGAGACAGCATATACTGTGCAAAAACTTGGAACGCTTTTGCAAATTTGACAACGCCCTAGTGCTCTTGGGCTTCCTAAGATTACCACCAAATCATGGCAATTTTCAGTATGTAGTTCATCACTGATTAGTGCAGAGCAGGTTTGAGTACCTAGTAAAGTTGTCCAAAGAAGAGACACCAACAACAAGCTTGCTGATTCAGCGTGATGAGACAACACTGGAAATGGTTTTTGCCACAATGCCACCCTTGACAACCAGTACTTCAGCTTCAACCTAAACAATAAGGCATCAGGAAATGTTTGCAATAGTAAATTGGTGTGCTGAAACAACACTGGAAATGTTTCAAATTGGGAGTATCATTTCTAATTAAATCTCTTTCCTGTTCTAATGCTTTTCTCTTTTCTATTTTAAAGTGTTACACTGAAGTGGACAAAATAGATTTTGCAAAAGTTACTGACTATAATTCTTTATGCATTCTACTTGATCAAGTTAAATTATGATCTTTCTTGGGGTCCTATATGTTGGATTTTAGCCTATTTGGCCCATCCTGAAAATGCCAAATCATATAACCTTTAGTACCACCTTGCTAGTTGGTGGGTGAATATTCCAACTTATAAGGGAGAGCTACCAACTCCCCTTGTCATGAGGCACATGGAGGATTGGTAGCTATTTGCTAGAGTCACACGCACGCGCGCGCAATTATGTGATTTACCGCGTTTTTCCTTGCGACTTGCAACTTGCGACTTCGCGAGTCACCGTGTCGTGGATTTAATCTTGGCACGCTAATCTTCTTTATATTTTGGGTTTATCCGTTTGCAAGGTAACTCCCCGCGCTCGATTTTTGAGGATCGAGCGAACGGCTCGCAACGTGCGCGCGCGGCGTGCAACGTGCGTCCGCTCTACGTGGGGAGACGATTACGATTCGAGGATAAGTCTCCTGGAGATGTCCAGCAGACGATACACTCGTTCTCTCTCGCGTTTTCCATCTGCTGTGTTGAGTTCTCGCGCGACCTCGTTCCTCGTCAACCTTCCTCTCTGCGTGCACCTGGAGGAGGGAGAGCGGGATCTCCGTTCCGGTTTCTGCCGTGAGACCTACACGGGAGGGTGGCAATCTGGTTTATGGGCAGCGCTTTCGCGCGACCGCTCGCGCCGACGAACCTCGACGTCGACTACTTCCTCTACGGCCGGACGTCTCCTCCTCGCGTCCTCCACTTTGTCGATCTCTACGTAAGTTTTTCTCTGACTCCAGTAGCCGCGAGTGAGCGGTTAGGGTTTTGTTGATTGCCAATATGTTCTGCCTGTTGAGTGCCTGCTTGGTTTTACATCTGGTATGTCGTATAATTAATTTCAGAATGGATATAATGCCTATATTTACAATATTCCAGAAACCTGATTGGTATTATATCTGTTATTCAGCAATGGCTGGTGCATCTGATGTCATGAAACCTGAGAGGTTCAATGGCCAGAACTTCCGCTGGTGGCAGACGAGGGCCAAGTTTTGGCTTATGTCGATGGGGATGTGGTGGGTGATTCACCCCGTGTTTCCTCTGACTGATGAGGAAACTGCGCAATTTGAGAATGCAAACAATACTGCATTAGGCTGCATCCTTACCATCTTGGCCGATCAACTGTATGATGTGTATATGAGTTACACATCTGGACACAATCTGTGGATGGCCCTTGATGCCAAGTACGCAGAGGCCGAAGCCGGTCGCTGGTTGTATGTGTGTGAACAACTGTTTGACTTTACCATGGATGGTTCTAAGTCAATTGTTGCACAAGCACACGACTTCCAGCTACTGGTCGCTGAGATTGCGCACTTGGGGTGTGCATTACCCCCTAAGTTTGTGGCTGCGGGCCTTATTGCCAAACTGCCTCAATCTTAAAGGAACTTTGCCACGGGTCTGAAGCATAGGAGAGAAGAGATCTCTCTTGAGGATCTGATTGCGGCCCTCGATGTGGAGGAAAAGCGAGAGCCAAAGATGGACCTGTTGCCTCTTCTCAGGAGAACAATGCAAATGTAGTTGAGAAGAAGGGTGGCAACAAAAATAAAGGCTCAAAACCGAAAAAGACAACGAACTTCAAGAAGAAGAAGAGTGAGACAAAGGATGTGACGAACATTACCTGCTTTGTGTGCGGAAAAAATGGCCACATGGCGAAAGTCCGCCGTCACCGCAAGAACAAGTCGAACGGTGAAGGCAGGAAGAATGCCAATGTGGTTATTGGTGAAGCTGGAGGCTCGGGAGGGTATGGTAATTCTCCCGTAATATTTTCAGCGTATCAATCCACTGATTGGTGGATTGACACGGGTGCTAATATTCATGCCTGTTCTGACATATCACTATTCTCTTCTTATCAGGCAGCAGGGCCTTCCTCCGTCCTGATGGGAAACGGCTCGCGTGCTTCTGTTCTTGGTGTTGGCACGGTGGAACTGAAGCTCACTTCAGGGAAGACTGTGCGCTTGAGGAACGTGCAGCACGCGCCAACAATAAATAAGAATCTTGTTAGCGGGTCTCTGTTGTGTAGAGATGGCTACAAGTTAGTGTTCGAGTCAAATAAAGTTGTCTTGTCTAAGTTTGGGAACTTTGTCGGTAAAGGTTTTGAAAGCGGAGGCCTGTTCCGCTTAAGTGTTTTAGAGTCTTGTTTGAATGTTGCAACTGCAGTTAATAATTGTGAGTACAATGTTTGGCACTCACGTTTGTGTCATATTGGCTTTGATACCATTGCTTGAATGTCTAGAAATGAATTAATTCCGAAATGTGATATTGTCAAAGGATCAAAGTGCCAATCTTGTGTGCAAGCTAAACAACCTCGAAAACCCTTTAAGGGGCTAGAGGAAGAAAAGAATTTGGCACTATTAGATCTCATCCATTCTGATTTGTGTGAAATGAATGGAGTGTTGACAAAAGGAGGCAAACGATACTTTCTTACTCTCATAGATGATGCAGCTCGTTATTGCTATGTTTATTTGCTTAAAACAAAAGATGAAGCATTGAATTTGTTTAAAATTTACAAGGCCGAGGTTGTGAACCAACTAGAAAAGAAAATCAAAAGGTTAAGGTCTGACCGTGGAGGAGAGTATATCTCTGATGAATTCTCCCAATTCTGTGCTGAACATGGTATAATCCATGAGGTTACACCACCATATTCACCTCAATCTAATGGGGTGGCTGAGAGGAAAAACCGAACACTAACAGACTTGGTAAATGCCATGTTGGAGAGTGCCGGTATGCCTAAGTTATGGTGGGGGGAAGCTGTTTTAACAGCAACCTATGTCCTCATCTGAGTAATTACTAAAAGAAATGAGATTACTCCGTATGAGGGATGGAAGGGGAGAAAACCAAACATTAATTATTTATGCACGTGGGGTTGTTTGGCTAAGGTCAATATACCAGTGCCGAAAAAGAGAAAGCTCAGACCTAAAACCGTAGACTGTGTATTTCTAGGATATGCTTTCAATAGCACGGCCTATAGATTTTTGGTTGTCAAATCAGACTCTGTTGATGTTAGCGTTAACACAATAATTGAGTCTAGAGATGCTTCTTTCTTTGAGAATATTTATCCTATGAGAGCAACAGGCATTAATAAAAATTCTCAATATTCTGATCTTCCATCAACTTCTGGGATTCCTTTAAATTGTGAGCCAGTCTGTGAAATTCCTGAGGAGGATAACAATATTGTCATAGAAGCTCCTCCTCGTACGAGCAAGAGACAAAGGGTTGAAAAAACCTTTGATGATGACTTTATTGTATATCTAGTGGATGATGTGCCAAAAACTCTTTCAGAGGCTTATGCATCACCCGATGCAGAGTATTGGAAAGAGGCGGTCCGTAGCGAGATGAATTCCATCATGTCAAATGGGACCTAGGAAATCACTGAACGTCCTAGCGGGTGTAAACCAGTTGGATGTAAGTGAATCTTTAAAAAGAAAATGAAGCCTGATGGAACTGTTGATAAGTTCAAGGCTAGACTTGTGGCCAAGGGTTATACCCAAAAGGAAGAAGAGGATTTCTTTGATACTTACTCCCCTGTTGCGAGACTTCCTAGCATCAGGATACTCCTAGCTTTAGCATCTTCTCTTCATCTTTATGTTCATCAGATGGACGTAAGGACAGCTTTCCTTAATGGAGAGTTGGAGGAAGAGATTTATATGGAGCAACCCGATGGATTTGTGATTTCTGGATAGGAGAATAAGGTGTGCAAATTATTGAAATCTCTATATGGCCTGAAGCAAGCACCTAAACAATGGCACGAGAAATTTGATAAAACCCTGACAACAGCTGGTTTTGTTGTGAATGAAGCGGATAAATGTGTTTATTACCGCTATGGTGGGGGTCAAGGAGTAATCCTATGCTTTTATGTTGATGACATACTTATATTTGGGACCAACACTGACATCATTGACGAGGTCAAGTCTTTCTTATCTACGTGTTTTGATATGAAAGATATGGGTAAAGCAAATGTCATTCTGAATATTAAATTGATCAGAAATGAGGATGGGATCACTCTGAGTCAGTCCCATTATGTAAAAAAGATTTTAAATCGCTTTGGTTTTGAGAACTGTAAAGTATCCCCAACCCCTTATGATGCAAGTATAAAGCTTCGCAAAAATAACGGGTTAGGGAAAGATCAATTAAGATATTCACAAATAATTGGATCCCTTATGTATTTAGCCGGAGCAACTAGACCTGACATCTCATTTGCTGTGAGCAAATTAAGCAGATTTACGTCTAATCCGGGGAATGATCACTGGAAGGCTCTTGAGAGAGTATTGTGCTATTTAAGAGGTACAATCTCTTATGGGATTCACTATATTGGATACCCACCGGTACTAGAAGGGTATAGTGATTCAAATTGGATCTCTGATGCGGATGAGATCAAAGCCACAAGTGGCTATGTGTTTACTCTAGCGGGTGGAGCAGTTTCATGGAGGTCTTGTAAACAGACTGTGCTGACACGGTCAACCATGGAAGCTGAGCTAGTAGCATTAGACACGGCCACTGTTGAGGTTGAATGGCTTAGAGAGCTTCTGTTGGACTTGCCGATGGTTGAGAAACCAATTCCACCGATCCTAATGTACTGTGATAACCAAACGGTGTTAACCAAGGTTATGAGTACTAAGGATAATATGAAGTCCTCCAGACATGTGAAGCGTAGGCTTAAATCTGTCAGAAAATTAAGAAGCTCCGGAGTAATTACTGTAAATTACATACGCACTGAGAAAAATCTGGCAGACCCTTTTACAAAGGGGCTATCAAGAAATGTGATCTCTATTGCATCTAAGGACATGGGAATGAGGCCCATTTAAGTTATATCGTAGCTGTAAAACCCATTCTAATGATCGGAGATCCCGTGCTTTAGATAATGGGAAGAACAAGTTGACGGTGTAACAAGAGAGTACAAATAAAGAACCCATGTCCAAAGTACTCTCAACTGTATGGAAGGTTGGTTCTATACCTTAATGTATTCTAGTGTCCTCATAAGAGGAAAAGGTATCAGCCTATAGGATACCTATAATGAATACACATACTTGAGCCTAACTGTGTGGTCGCGGTTCACGAGAAAAGAGCATTCTCTAGAAAGCTCATGAGCAGATCAGGGAGCATGACCATTTAACGTTCATTTAGACGAGGCTCTGTGGTAGCCTAGTACCAGTTAAGGTTTCGAGTGAAATCTAACCATACAAGACTGTGAATTCAAGGCTTAGTCCATTCATCAGTTGTGGAAGGAGTGATCTCGTTATTCTAGGTGCAAGTTCAACCCGTACAGGACTTACACTAAAACACTGGTATATTAAACGCTGATTCAACACAGCAATTTGAGTTGTTTTATGCTATGGCATTTGGTGGGGGATTTTTGGATTTTGGCCCATTTGGCCCATCCTGAAAATGCCAAAGCATATAACCTTTAGTACCACCTTGCTAGTTGGTGGGTGAATATTCCAACTTATAAGGGAGAGCTACCAACTCCCCTTGTCATGAGGCACATGGGGGATTGGTAGCTATTTGCTAGAGTCACACGCACGCGCGCGCGAGATTACGCGATTTACCGTGTTTTTCCGCGCGACTTGCGACTTGCGAGTCGCCGTGCTGTGGATTTAATCCTGGCACGCTAATCTCCTTTTTATTTTGGGTTTATCCGTTTGCAAGGTAACTCCCCGCACCCGATTTTTGTGGATCGAGCGAACGGCTCGCAACGTGCGTGCGCGGCGTGCAACGTGCGTCTGCTCTGCGTGGGGAGACGGT
Organism: Raddia guianensis; assembly: GCA_036346415.1. Classification (NCBI taxonomy): domain Eukaryota; kingdom Viridiplantae; phylum Streptophyta; class Magnoliopsida; order Poales; family Poaceae; genus Raddia; species Raddia guianensis. The sequence goes on from CM070535.1 coordinate 31,687,662, forward strand.
TACAATTCAAGGATAAGTCTCCTGGAGACGTCCAGCAGACGATACACTCGTTCTCTCTCGCGTTTTCCATCTGCTGTGTTGAGTTCTCGCGCGACCTCGTTCCTCGTCAACCTTCCTCTCTGTGTGCACCTGGAGGAGGGAGATCGGGATCTCCGTTCGATTGTTGCCGTGAGAGACCGCACGGAGGGCGGCAATCGTTTTTGGCGCTACTGCGCGATCGCTTCAGCGCCGATGAACCTCGATGTCGACTACTTCCTCTACGGCTGAACGTCTCCTCCTCGCGTTCTCCACTTCGTCTATCTCTACATAAGTTTTACTCTGACTCCAGTAGCCGCGAGTGCGCGTCTAGGGTTTTGTTGATTGCCAGTATGTTCTGCCTGTTGAGTGCCTGTTTGGTTTTACATCTGGTATGTCGTATAATTAATTTCGGAATTGATATAATGCCTATATTTACAACACCATATACACAAGAGAGTGGGAGAATGTGAAATTTTGGAACGAAAAAAGTAAGAGAGAGAAGGCGGTCTTGAATGGCAGCCTCATACCATTCCATCGTAGTCTTTCCACACTTGCAACATCATTCCCTTGGCAAATCTTTCCACACATGCAACAGAACTTTTCATCTGATTTAAGAGATCTCGTTATCTTTGTTGCAGAGTTAATCTTTCACCCTAAACCTTAGCTGTGACTTCTGCAGCATACCTTTTTGGCGAGGGGAGGCATATCTTTTGTTGTGCTGAATACAGATAGCTACAAAGCTTTTGCCTGTTAGAATAGATATTGTATCGGTCTATAGGGGCCTCTCTGCATATATGCCCTCTCTCTCCTTCTTGTACATGTACATAATGCCCATTTGGGCTCAATCTAATTCAAGCTGCATTTCCCTAATACTCTAACATGGTGCCAGAGCATCTCCTGCTCCGCTAGGGTTAGTGTTTCCCACCTGCAGCCGTCGCCGCTCTTCCTGGCTATCGGCGGCACTGCCGCTGTTGTCCTGTTCCTTGACCGCGCGGGCACATCACTGTCACCTCACGCAGCTGGACTCACCCCGTTCAGCATCATCTCCCTCCCAGGCAGCACTATAGCACCCCATCCTCATCCAGTAATTGGATTGGTTGTGTAGTTAGCTGGAAGAACTTGCTACAAAACTAAAGCATATTCACCAAATAACATAGGACAGCCTCTCATGCAACTCAGAAACCTCCCTATCCAACTCAACAATACCATGCTCTAGTTGGCTCGAGTACAACTGTAAGGGGCACTCCTGATACAAGGATAGCTGAAAGCCTGAAATAAGGCTTCAATGCCTTGTCCTTAACACCTTCTTGTTTAGCTGCATGCATGACTATGCGCCTGCAATTGAATTATCCCGTATGGCCAAGAACCCTTCCATGTTTTTCCACCCATATAGTTAGCATGTTTGCTTCATCAACTGTAGCAGAATTTGCTTATACTACTCATGAGCATGAACTTCAAACGAATTGCAAGATTTTTAGAAACTGAAGTAACTTCAGCTAGGATTGACTTCGTTGGCGTCCCATACTGCATAGCATTTGATCTCTCTTTGTTCATGTGATAAAATATTCAAGAATTTCTGCATATAGTTAAACAATAGAAATTAGTAGAATCAAACATTTCATTTGAAATTCTTGCACTTTATGCTTACAAAGTTCAAAGTGTACCTTCAAACGGATTAGATGAAGCCACCACAATAATCTGACCAGCCTCATTGTATCTCAGCTCTTGTTGGTATCTACCAACCATTTAGTCACTATTTTTTTAGTTCTCCTACATGTAGCAAATTCAAGCTTTAGCCATTTTTTTTAAAGATATTCATACAAATTACAAAATTGGCATAGAAAAAACAAATATCATGTTAGATACTAGAAGCATCTAGCTATTACTAGGACTAGCTAGTTGGTAGCTATATGGAGATGCTAGAAGCATCTAGAATATTCAGTTCTACTAATAGTTCATAGATGAACTAGATATTAGATACTAGAAGCATCTAGCTATTCCTAGGACTAAAATATTAATAGCTAGATGTAGAATGTTCTAGATATATGGGTTGAGCTTAGACCTGATCAAACATCGGGCCGGGCCAGGCTTCAGTCCGGCCAAGAAAAGCCCGATCCCGAGGGACCAGGCCCGAGCCCAGCCCGGCCCGGGGCGTCGGGCTCAAAAATCGGGCCCGAGCCCAGCCCGAAGCCTAAAAGCCCGGCTCGAACATGGCTTATATCGCAAAAAACGACTGTCGGGCTCTGAAAATTAGGCCCGAGCCCGGCCCGATGCACCAGTCGAGTCGGGCCGGGTTGCCGGGCCGGGCTTCCCATGATTAGGTCTAGTTGAGCTAAGGTTAGTTTAGCTTAGCCTATAAATTGAACATGTAGGGGCACTTGTAAGCCAAGCTTGAGGACTAGTTCAATGAATACTTCAATTGCAATATAGTGAGCCTCAATTTCTTCCTAAGTGAACATTAGTATGAGATCTTGTAAGAGTTTTGCTTGCTGTTCATGTGAGCTCCTAGGCCAACAATTGGTATCAGAGCCAGGTTAGCTTCTGCACCATATGACGAAGGTCATGCCACGGACACCGGAAAGTGCAAAATTTGGTGGTGATGGCAGCAGCGGCAGCGAGGTTGTCTCGAGGATTTCGACAAGAGAAGGCATCGTATGTGTTCTGTATCCGATGCTCACCAACATCAACTATGGGCCTTGGGCGGTGAAGATGAAAATCTTCATGCGCGCGCAAGGATTGTGGGAAGCAGTAGAGAGTGAGGAGGTTGTTGACGAGCACAAGGATCAGATGGCTCTCAGAGCTATCATGCAAGCTATACCGGAGGACATAATGATGGTCTTGGCAGAGAAGATGATGGCAAAGGAGGTATGCGACACATTGCAAGAGTTGCATGTTGGGTTCCGTCCGCGTCAAGGAAGCTCGTGTTCAGACTCTGATGAGGGACTTCGAGGATCTGTAAATGAAGGAGACAGAGTTAGTTAGTAACTTCGCCATAAAATTAACCACCATCGCCAATGAGATACGAGCACTTAGAGAAAAGATGGAGGAGCACACGGTTATTAAGAAGCTTCTTCGTGCGGTACTAGGTTCTTGCCTTTTGTCTCTACTATTGAGCAACTTGCTGATATAAAGAAGAAGAAGCTGGCGGAAGTGGTCGGTCATCTGAAGGCATATGAAGAGAGGAATAGAGGCTGCCGGCGAGTCGAAGAAGGCAATGAGCTTCTACTCACTCATGCCGAGTGGGAAGCAAGGTCCAAAGGCAAGAACAATAAAGATTTTGGTAAGAACCGCAAATTTGACAAGGCAAAGATTTGGTGCTTCAACTGTCAGAAGTTCGGGCATTTTGCTAAGGAATGTCATAATCGAAGTAAGGAGCAGGAGGTGATGAACCTCCTTATTGATGCTGATGATCAGCCAATACTGCTATGAAGATGGACTTGACGAGTTGAGTCCAGGATATTGAATAGTGGCGTCGCCATCCTAAACTCGAGTCTGAGAGTAGGTTCCAAGAGTAGGTTTCGATGAGTGGTGTCCTGGATGCTGAGTAGTCGCGTCGCCATCCAGAAGTCGAAGCCGAAGGTAGAGCATGGGGTGTTGAGTAGTTGTGTCACTATCCTACGCATGCTATGTAAGTGTTGCGCATATGTTAGGAGTGTTCGAATGCGTCGTTAGAGTTAAGATGTCAAGATTAGGGGGAGATTGTTAGATATAATCTTGACATCTACTAGAAGATTGTAGACGGAGTAACTAGTTGGTAGCTATATGGAGATGCTAGAAGCATCTAGAACATTCAGTTCTACTAATAGTTCATAGATGAACTAGAAATTAGATAGTAGAAGCATCTAGCTGTTACTAGGACTAAAATATTAATAGCTAGATGTAGAATGTTCTAGATATATGGGTTGAGCTAAGGTTAGTTTAGCTTAGCCTATAAATAGAACATGTAGGAGCACTTGTAAGCCAAGCTTGAGGACTAGTTCAATGAATACTTCAGCTGCAATATAGTGAGCCTCAATTGCTTCCTAAGTGAACATTAGTGCGAGATCTTGTGAGAGTTTTGCTTGCTGTTCGTGTGAGCTCCTGGACCAACACATCAGCCATACATTCCATTTATCTGTTTTGTAAAAACTTTGAATGCATCATATTACGTGTTTCCCCACCATCCCAACTTTCATATCGCTCCAAACGCCAGCAGGAAATATAATCCCAATTATTTCTCCATTCGTACGAAATACTGGGCTGATACGATTATATGTGATGTATGTGTTTTCACATCCACATTGTCCAAGGTAGCAATTTCATCCTGTACATTGCATGTTAACAGAAATAGTTTTCACTTTCAGGTACTGGTTTATACTGATTATCCAATGCATAACAAGTTGAATATATCACCACTCCTTTAAAAATCACAAGACATCCTATTAATGTTTGAACTATTGGTGCATTGGGATCATTACCAAAAGTGACAGTTTCATACCTCTGGACGGTTTTGGCAATTAAGATACAGAATTTTACTGAATATCGTGGGAATTTTATAAGCACATAGGCTTTAATTTTGTCCTTTCCATTGTTAAAGTAGACAAAAAAGGCATCCTATTTAAATTCATCTATTTTAAACCAAGCACAGAAGTAAATACCAAAGAATAATTATCCTCAGATTGAAGAATGAAACCACTGTCATATTTTGTATGTTCTGAACCAACCGCTGCAACCATCACAACAGAGTGTGGCACTTCTATCTGATCCTGAATATAAAAAGAAAAGAAGAAACATATAAAGTAAAACAACTCGCGTGGGTGAAAACTATACTCATTAAATAGCATGCATCATGATACAAAAGATTATAATACAATACAGGGTTAAGTTTTGGTCCCTCAACTATCACGTTTTTTCCAACTTCAACTTTAGAGCATATTATCAAAGCCTATCAACTTTGGGGCATGGGAGCAATTAGCCCTTAACTTTGGGATATGGGAGCAATAATCTCTACCGGCACATAAACCTATTAGCGGTGTTAAATCCTACTTGTGCTTAGACCATACTTGTTAGGGTCTCCATTACCTAGAGCCTCTGAATTTACAGCTTGCATACCAGGGTTTTTGTTTTAAAATGTCCTCTCAGAGTCTTTAAATTTACAACACAAAGTTTCTAAATTTACAGCAGGGTCTCCAATACGCTCACCCTGTTGTGGATGTTCTTAAGAAAATGATGCAAATTAAAGAGAGATAGCACATAAGAAAATGAATGCAAATTAAAGGGAAAAAGTGGGGACAATAAAGTAATATTACCGAGCGAGGAGCCACTCTTGTATCTGGCAGTGGCCGAGAATATCTCTGAAAATCTGCTGTTGTGTCCCTGATAAGAGGACCCAGGAGATCTGCTGCCTTGGACGCATTCAAAGCAACATCCCATCCCTTCTCATCCAGAAGACCTGTTGTTGTGCCTCAGAGAGGACCCCATACATCTGAAGATCGGCTGATGTGTCCCTGATAAGAGGGCCCCGACCTCTCTGAAGATCTGCTGCCTTAGCCGCATTCATCGCAGCTTCGCATTCCTCTTTATTTTTTTTCCTTTTGTTTTCTAGCATTTTTGCTTTCCCTTTTTCGGTAGCTGTTGCTTTCCTACTATCTCTTTCCATCTGGAATAATATTTCACACAAGAAGATCCCTTCCATTTCAGCTTACAAATATTTTCAGAAGCTAGTACGTCTGGACACGGAAAGGGGCGATGCGGTGCCGCTACCGCTGATGGAAAGGATGTGAGCGATGGCGTAGGGAGAGCAGCGGCACCGGGAAAGGATGGGGACTGGTGTGCTGATCAAGGAAAAGGCGCAAGAGAGGGAGGAAGCCAGGGGTGATGATAGCATAGGAGACGGAGAAGCGTGGTCGCGCGGAGGCGGCGGCTCACTGGCTGTCTGGCTCACAATGGCTTATACCATAGTCGGCCATTGCTTGCACGAAACACACCTCTCTGGCCTATAAATAGGGCACCCGTAGCATCACATTGCATCAAGATCTCCTACTCGCCCCTTCTTCCTTCCTCTATTTCCTTGAATCATTCCCAATGCCACTTTCCCTTCCATCTCCAGCGAACCTGCGCCCTGATGCTCAGACCATCTTCTGGCCATGCCATCAACGAAGAAAGGCTCCTACTCGGAGTCACGAAGCTTGTGGTGCTACCCACATTCGTCGTTGATCATCGAATTGTCGCCGCTGTCGTCACCCGAGTTCATCGTCACGACCACCTTATTGTCTAGCCACCGCCGTCCTACCTAAGCACCGCCGAGAGCACCTTCAGTCCTGTCATGCTTCAGATTTCACCTTTTCGGCAATAGCACCTCGGCTACGGCTGATGTTTGTCGTCGCCGATGACCTTCCCGATGATCCCCTTCTCTTCCCCTCTTTGTGTCATTGTCGATCGGGTCCCATCGGTCAGCCTCCTCTCACTCAACCTACATCGTCCGTCACTCTCATAGCCACTGGGCCACACGTGCTAGCGCACACGCGTCAACCCTATGAGTGCACTTGGGCCAACACCAACACTATTGGGCCAGTACTATTCAAAATTTTGAAATTCTCCTTTTCATTTTTTTCTCTAGTTAAGCTATTTGATTTGATTAAAATAGCAAAATAATCCAAAAAATCATAAAATATAAAATATTATGAATTAATTTATAAAAATGTAAAATGACATTGTTAGCAATACAATAAATTGAATAAATCCTTTCACCTACTATTCAAATTAGCAAAATGCTTTTAAAATTAAGAAATAAATCCCAATATTCCTTAACAACTACTATAGAACAAATTATTTATTAAAACCTATTTTTTTAGATTTTCATTCTATATCCTCAACAATTTACATCTCGAAACTCCGACAATGCAATTGTCGTCGACCCCAATCTCTAGAAAATTGTTGATGCACACTCATATTTTTCACATACACATAAAGTCATGCTAACTAAAGAACTACCAAAGTACTTCCCAAATACCCTTACCACCCCAATATAAATGGTGAAAAGTTTCAAAAGATCTCACTTATACTAATTTCACTTCCATACATGCTCCATACATTTTCATTTGGATCTTAAATTGAATATTTATTGGCCCTTTTCTCCTTATTTTTATTTGCAACGCGTACATGGTGAAGTGATCACTTTCGGATCCAGCGATCGAGAGCAGGAGTACTCGAAATTTTGTCCATTCAAAAATCAAGCTGAAAAAGACAGGTTTTCTATCCTTGATGGACCTTGGATACCTATTTATACACTATTTACTTTTTAGTTACTTATATGCTAGTTTCCTTTTATTTGAATTATACTATTTGTCATATTATGTACGTACATAACCAAACCCCGTATCCAAAAGCCCTCGCAAAATGATTAAACTTGACATGAAATATATCATAAGGAAATCTAAAAAATATGTATATTTCAACATGTAGGATATGGTTACAACATCATCCATATAATAAGGCAACTTATTGGATATGGAGGTTAGCGAGAAAGGTTAAAGTGAATAAGAGACGTCACTAGCTAGTTTTCTTTTTTGAGAAAAAAAGAAAGGTGTAAGGGATGACACCGGATGATTTTCGTAATTTTTAGAAAAGGATGGTAATGGTCCAGGGTTATCATTGCAAAACTTGGATTAGTCTGATAGAAAGATACACTTTTCGCCCATCCATTATATGGGTAAAGCTGTACAGATTTTGTAGATTCTTTAAAATCAAATAATCGATTGACCATGCTTCTAGGATATCAAACTATATCATGGGGTGATGCCAATAATTCATGCTTTATAGAAAGAGACATCTGATATCACATTTAAGATGGATTAAGGATCTGGTGATGAGAAAATAGTTGATTTATCTTAATAAAACATATTTAAAATGTTTAAAAAGCTCATTAAAAATCCACAAATATAGGCTCTAAAAATAGTATAATTATTGCTTTTATTATTGTATTTTTTAATCCTTTACCTTCATTTGGTTTTCACTGCATTTAGCAAATATTGTTATTTCCTAAAAAGCCTGCAAGTACTGTTGATGTGCTAAGCTGATTTTCGGGAACATTTGTTTTCCTGCACATTTATGACTTCAATATTGCAGCAGAAGAAATGGCTCTATTTGGCATAAACGATAGTCTTTCCTATACCACAAGCTAGTGGTACGAGTAGAAGTCATTAATTCACCAATTTTGGCATTGTAATAGCACTCTAATAACAGTTATATGCACTAAAGTGTGGTATTGTGTCAATTCTAGAAAGTATCACTATTAAATAAGTGGGCTTTACTATTGATACATCTCTACCAATTATCCACAAACTGATAGTGACGAGGCATCACTACCAGTTTAAGCGAAGAACCAGTAGTGATGCCTTAGGGTACTATCACTACCACGAACTGGTAGTGATGTCGAGTATCACTAACAGTTTGAGCCACAAACTGATAGTGATGCCTCGTAGAATACAAAAGTTAAATGGAACACGCATACCCTAGCTATATCACTATGTGGCAATGGATGTGTTGGCTATAAGGGTGAGGTTGGAGTCAGATCCCAAGTTCGAGTCTTGGTTCTCCTAATATATTCCCAACATGCTTATACATATTTTTAAACATTGATTTCTATTTTCAAGTAATATAACTACTGGTTTGGTTGGGAAACCGGAGTGTAGCTGGTCTTGAACTATTTGATGTCCACTTCTTAGTAGTGAACATATTTTTAAACATTTCTAGTACTATCACTACCATACCGTCTTGGTCGGGAAACTAGTAGTGTAGCCGGTTTGGAACCGATAATGATGCCTACTTCTTATATTATTTAGTGGAGAGTAATTTCCAATAATTCTAATATTGAAAATTGCCCCCTCCCACACTTTTGTATCATTCATACTGTATGAAAAAAAAAACCTATGATATGTTCATAAACTGTAAAATATATTATCACCCTAGCATATTCCCGTTGTGTACTAAGAAAGATCTTCAAAATTAATCATAAATAGTACAAAGTTGCTAGGGAGGTACCCCCTCGCGCCACGTGGCTCCGTCTCTGCGCAGCGAGCCCTCGACGCGCTCACAGCTCGCGCTCTCTCCGCCGGAGCATCGGCCGGACATATTTGCAAAAAAACCCTCAGGTTTTCCCTTAATCAACCCGCCGTCCTAATAACTGATGAGGCTGCTCAGACGTATTTACATTAGGCCCCTAATATTTGTTATTTTACAACCGTGTCCCCTATCCTACCCAGACCCAACATTTCCTCTCCTCTTTTACATCGTCCCATGCTCTCCCAACTCCCGACACATCTCCCTCTCCTTCTTCCAGCTCCGCCGTGTTGTATGCTCCGCCACGATGGGCGCCGGGGCGGCCGGATTCGGCGACGGCGACCCCCAGATCTGGCGACGGCGGATCCCGTGCTCCCTCCCCCGCCCGCACGGTCGGCGCCACATCAGGGCGCGTACGCTTCGTGCCCGTCCACGGCCGTGTCCCCTTCCTCTCCCTCTACGCCGGCCTCACCGACGGTAACAAGGCATCTCTCTCCCTCCTCCTTCCCTTTCCCACCCGCCCCAGCTAGGCCGCCGCCGTCTCCTCTTCGCAATCAAAACCCTAGCCTCCGTCTGTCACGCTGGCCTCCCAGCCCAGCTCGCCGGTGCCCCGCTGAAACCCTATCACTTCTCCCGCATGCACCGCGATGGTCGACAGGGGGCTGGATTGGTGCGGTACGAAGAGACGAACCTTCCTTTCCCCGATTACTGCTTCTCGGCTCAGGTCCCCGGTGTTTGGTTGGCCTAGGCCTTACCTGGATTCATCCCCCAGCGCCGCGTGACACCTCCCTCCCTCCCTGGTCGATTCTTCCTTTTAGTTTTATGGGTTTCCTTTTGAGAATGCAGGGTTCATGGTCTGCCTCACGGTCAATTAGCGGTGTCGGTGCGGATGGTCATATGGGTCATGGTTTGGTGGTGGTCTATTGAAGACCGCGCCTATGCAGGGGGCTGCAAGCCTGCAAGGTTGTTCATTCACCAAGTACTCCAATCGATATGTGTTGTAGATTCTGTGCTACTAGAATCATGGGCTTCAAGAGTAATCTGTCTTCCGGAGAAATTGTTGACCAATTGGTCCATGCGTCCCTTTATTCTCAGATCCGAAATGTTGTTTTCATGGTAAATTTAATAATTTGGGCTGTTGGGAGTTGTCTAACATTCTTTTCCGAAATCCCTTGCGGCTTGCCACTGTCTTCATGATGCAAACCTGACTCAGTTATGTTTGCTTGCTTTTGCTTTGAATCTTTTTTTCTATTTTACATTGTCAGAATTTGCATATTGGACAAGGCAAAGCTATGCTACACTTTTCAAGTGTTACTTGAATTATTTTGTCTGTTTTCTTACTCATTTGTTAGATTTTATGGTTTTTAATTGGCAAAACACTGGTCTGATACATGAGTTTGCTCCTTTTTATGTGTAGATAGGATCTATACTTTTATTCCATATTATATACGTGTAAGGTGCCCTCCTTTCATAAGGAAGCTATAAAAACATTACACTGTGTAGGACATGCATAGTTTTGGCAAACATCTGTGCAGGTTTAAATTATTATCTATATGAACAAACTATTATTTTAAATGGGTATCTTCAATATTGTTAGGAAAAACATTTGCACGCAATGATTTTGAACCATGTTTCTTCTCACTGCCTTCGAGAGGAATTATATTTATGCTTTTTGTGCTGTAATATGCAGGGAATGGGAGAGCCATTAAACAGCTATACAGCTTTGGTTGAAGCAATACAAGTCTTTATAGGATTTCCCTTTCAACTTTCACCTAAGAGAATTACTGTGCCTACTGTAAGTCCCTTTCAACTTGCTCCTATGCATGATGAATTTCGCTCTCGAGATGATTGTTGGAAAGCTATCTTCTGTTAGTGGTCATTTGTAAAACGCCCAAATATCTCCCAGATGGCATTGTGATACCTACCCATGTTCCATGATAAACCGCATGCTGCAGAATTATGTCAAAAGTTTTTTCTAAAATTACATAAGGATGGCCTATCTCCTGTTTCAGTGTTGTATAATTATTTTGCTGTATGAATAATGAATATCTGGGTGATATTGTGATAGCATAGATTATGCCGTTCTTTAAAAACCTTCTAAAGACATCCATTCTGTCGGGGATTAAATTACGGCCTATTGCCATGGCCCACTCCCTGATGGCCCGATCAAACAGCCTACCAGGGCCCAGCTCCCTGGAAGGTTCTATCCGCCCATATGCACTCGCCGAACGAACTTCCTGGCTGGCGTGGTGCGTAGTGGCCAAGGAATCGTGTTTGAGTCCGTATCGAACAAGAGTTCTGCACGGCTACGTGAAGACCCGGACGTGGTTTCCCGGATTGGACTAGGAGTCGTGTTCCCCAAGACTAGGAGTATGCCTTATCTACCACGGGATATATTTGGCATGTATGAGTTCGTTACGATCTCGTAGTTAGCCCGGCCCGATATTCCCTCGGTAGGTCGGTTTGCTCTGTACTATATAAACCAGCCCCTACGGCGTGTAGAGGGCATGAGGTCTTTGCATAAAACTTCCTGTACACTCATAATCTCGCCGAGACTTGTTTGTCTCGTCGAGCCACCTCTTGTATTCATCCTTGATATATAAGAAAGAATTTGGACGAGGGCTATTATCTTTCCCGAGAGGCCTGAACCAGGATAAAAACTCTGTCTCCCTGTTCGTTGCTGTTCGTGGTTGTTCGGCGTGTCTCCTATCTCAATCTTAAAGAACCTTAGCGACTTGAGATCGATATCTCAACCGTCGATAGCTGGCGCCGTCCGTGGGGATACGCAGATCGAGCATGTCGATCTCTATCGCCGATCGAGATTCTCCCCGAGGACTACGACTCGGCGGCGGATGTCTCTTCCCCGCCAGATCGGATCGATCCTTCGATCTTGATCGCCTTCAGATCTGGTTCGCGGCAGCTCTTCGCTGGGCGCAAGTCCGTCTCGCGAGCACCGTGCTCGGGATCGGATCTTCACACCGGCAGCTTCGCCGGTCGCGGCCGTCGTCTCGCGACGAGCTCGCCGGGATCGGATCTCTTCGCGCCGGCAGCTTTTCGCCCAGCGCAAGTTCGGGTCCCGCGACGAGCACCGCGCCGGGATCGATCTTTCGCGGCGGCTCTTCGCTTCGGCAGCAAGTCTGGTCTCGCGACGAAGCTCCGCGCCGGGATCGGATCTCTTCGCGCGGCAGCTCTTCGCCATAGCAGCGCAAAGTTCGTCTCGCGACGCAGCACCGTGCTCGGGATCGATCTTTCGCTGGGCAGCTCTTCGCCGTCAAGGTCTCGTCTCGCGACGAAGCTCAAGGCGGATCGGATCTCTTCGCACGGACAGCTTTTCGCTCAGTCATAAGTTCGTCTCGCGACGAGCACCGTGTTTCGGGATCGATCTTCTTGGCCGCAGCTTTCGTCCGGCGCGCTCGTCTCCGCGACGAGCTCCGTGCTCGGGTTGGATCACTTGCGCCGGCAGCTCTTCGCCGGCGTTGCGTCGTCCCCGCGACGAGCTCCGTGCTTGGGGATCGGATCAAAATTCTTCCGGATCCCGGGCTGTTCGCTTTGGTCAGGATGACGGAGAGAGTCGACCGGCGCTGGAACATCGACCTTCGTCGGCCTCGTAGGTCTTTTCGCTTCTAGCTTCGCTTTTTCTCAAATTTCGCGCCTTAGTTCGCTCCAAGTCTCTGCCGCTTTGTAAAGTTCAACCCATTGAGCGGTGAATGTTCGCGTCTCCGCGCCCTTCTCACCACTCGCCTTCTCGACTACCTTACTCTACTCGTAACGCTTGATGGTCTGCCGGTCTTGCGAACTCTTGCCTCCGCAATCTTAAGGGTTTTCCCGCCCAGATCCGGTTTCAACAAGTTCCAAAACTCGAGTTGCGTAACACGGCATCCACCCGCGGATAAGCTCGCTCGTAAGCCCTCCGCGGCAGAGGCACTTACCGCCACGGCACAACCACTTGGCAAAGCTCGCTCTCGAAGCCCTCCGCGGCAGAGGCACTTTCCTTGTTCGGTTACCTTCGAATCGCTTAACTTACGTTAACGCGAGCGCCTCGTAACGAGTCGATCAGATACGGTGTCGCTTAACTCTCTACGCACGTGCTTGAAGTCGCAAGTTCAGGTCTTCATGCATCGTCTGCATCGGGCTAGGGCGCCGCTCTTTCTCTTGTGCACTGCTCGAAGTTCGCAAACTCAGTCCTCGAGCACCGCGACAACGGGGCCGGAGTTAGGCTAAGCGTTCTACCGGTTTTTCTTAAAACTTTCTAGCGCTGTTCATTTTGCTCTTGGTTTCGTTCGTTCTTGTCTTTTGCTGCTCTTTTGCAGGAAAAGCTGCGCGAAGTTACTCGGTCGACTCTCGGTTCGATTCAAGCGCCGCTTGGGGTCTTGATTTTCGCCGCTCCTCGGCGACCGCCTCCTTGGTCGATTGGGACTTGGGCTGAATTTCGCAACCCCGACGTTTCAGTTTTCCAGCCTTTCCTTAGCGTTGGTTTTCCAAAACCTCGTTGGTCTTTCGCTCCAGAGCGCTCCCCGCAGACGAAGCGTGTCTTTATCCTGGCGACGACCTATATGGCTCCGGTTAACGGCGGTGCACAACCGAGGAGTTTCGCCACCGTAGTCGATTCTCATCGCAACGGGCATGCCCACCGAAGCCGATTCTCATCGCAACGGCACTCGGCGCTGGTTCCGCACCGCCGAGGCGACACCAACGCCGCACGGGTCCATGTCCGGATAATATTTCGCCACACGCCTTGCTGCGCGCTAAGGTCCCGACGCTTTCCCCCGTTAGCGGTCTTAGCCATACTGGCTGCACTTACTCGCGACACGTCTTTTTTATCCATGCTACGCCCTTCCTTGCATGGTAATCCGAGCAATGCACCACCCACGGAGTCCTCGCCCACCGTAAGCCGATTCTCATCATAACGGGCACTCCTAGCGCCGGTTCCGCGATTCGCCGAGGTGACACTAACGCTTATCGGGGACGATTCGGAAAAATTATGTCTTGTGCGGGTAGGTCGTCTTTAGCGTGTTTTCCAAAACTCGCTTTGCTCTTCTTATAGCTTGTCCTTTCTCTTTTTTCCCTTTGTCGGTTGGTTTCTTGTTTGTCTTCGCAGAAATACAGAGCGAGAACGCCGACCGTGATGGTCGCGCGAGGTTCCGTGCTTCCCCACCAAAACCGATGTTTGCATTCCTCTTTCCCGGTTTTGCTCGCGCATGCCTGTGGACTGATTCACTTCACCACAGATGATTTCGCCTTTGCCCGCAGATCGACCTTCACAGTTTGGCTAAGTCAAGATAGTGCGCCACCAACGGAGTCCTCGCCACCGTAAGTCGATTCTCATCGAACGGCAAGCCCATCGAAGTCGATTCTCATCGCAGCGGCATTCCAAGCGCCGGTTACGCACTTGTCAAGACAACGCTAACACTATCGCAAGGAATACGCGTGGGTAAAGCGTTGATTTCACACGCTCTCTTGCGGCTCGACCGCATCGGGTTGTGATTCACCTCGCCACCGCGTTCTTCGTCCGAGCGCAGATCCGTCCCCACGACGAGCTCCGTGCTCGGGCTAGATCACCTCGCGACCGGCAGCTCTTCGCCCGAGCTGGCTCACCGTACGCTTCGCTGGTCGCACTTTCGGTTTCTTTAACGAGCTCCGTGCTCGGGGACTAGATCTCTTTACCTGGTTCCTTCGGCGAGCTCTACGCTCGGGGACTGGGTCACCTCTCCCATTCGTATGCATTGTCTGCTCCTAGCACACAATCAACGTCTGGAGGCATATCACCTTCGCTCCTGAGCACGACGTTTGCTCGTGAGCGCAATTTTTATTTCCTCGGGCAAGCTTTAGCCCGAGAGGTGGTTCCCCGATTTTCGTTCGAACTTTCCTATGTATCTTTATACCTAGATGCAGAAGACAAGTCCGCCTCGCGACTTGCTATGTTCATTCTCCTAAGATCCGATCTTATCGGATGCGGTGGCACGCCTTTCGCTACTAAGAATCCAATCCCTCCTTGATGACGTTCACCTCAAGGAGATGATTCACCTCACTTCTTTCGATTTCTATATCGAGGGTCGGGTACTGCTTGGACAGATGTCGCCTCGCTCGATGCAACAGAGTTGTTCAAGATCAAGGCGGGTTTATTCGGTCCCGAACAAGTCTTGTTGGTTGAATCATAACCTGCTCGGTCGCTTTGTTGTATGTCTTTGTAGCAGCAATATTTCCCTTTCGTGACTTGAGTCTCAAGAGGAAGACCCCACTCTAGTGAGTCCTTCCACTTGAGTCTCGGGCTAATGTCGGGATTAAATTACGGCCTATTGCCATGGCCCACTCCTCGATGGCCCGATCAAACAACCTACTGTGGTCCGGCTCCTGGAAGGTTCTATCCGCCCATATGCACTTCGCCAACAGCTTCTGGTGGCGTGGTGCGAGGGCCAAGGAATCGGTTTGAGTCCGTGATCGAACAAGAGTTCAAGACGCTACGTGAAGACCCGGACGTGGTTTCCGGATTGGACTAGGAGTCGTGTTCCCCAAGACTAGGAGTATGCCTTATCTACCACGGGATATATTTGGCATGTATGAGTTCGTTATTTATCTCGTAGTTAGCCCGGCCCGATATTCCCCAGAGGTCGGTTTGCTCAGATTATATAAACCAGCCTCTACTGGTGTAGAGGGCATGAGGTCTTTGCATAAAACTTCTCAGACACTCATAATCTCGCCGAGACTTGTTTGTCTCGTCGAGCCACCTCTTGTATTCATCCTTGATATATAAGAAAGGCTGGACGTAGGGCTATTATCTTTCCCGAGAGGCCTGAACCAGGATAAAAACTCTGTCTCCCTGTTCGCTGTTGTTCGTGGTTGTTCGGCGTGTCTCCTATCTCAATCTTAAAGAACCTTAGCGACTTGAGATCGATATCTCAACCGTCGACACATTCCTTTTTATTCCTGCCTATTATTGAAGTTGTTCCCAGTATTTGCTCCTTGAGAAAATTGGCTTAATACCATCTAAAGAAGTATAAATTGGAAAATATTATCCTAAATGAGGATAAAATGTGGGGCCTAACAGCCATTTGCCAGTGAAACTGTAGGTGGTATCTCCCAATTTGGTGGCCTTTGAGAAGGTAGTACAGAGAAATTTCCCTTAGATCTGTACTGGGCATTGAGCCAACTGTTGGGCTGATAGGCCGTGCCAACATCGTCATCATATCACCGAGGATGGAGACAATTGGGTGAGTTTCATGCTCATTGATGAACTTTCATTTTTTGAATTTTATTATTTTAGCAGCGCTATATTTTGCCCTCCTATCCCAATGGTATGGTAGATCATTTCAATGCAACCAAACTGTTGCTATTTGTATTGAATAATATTTATTTCCTGAATTGATACCAATACTCATTACTCACATTGACTGCACTTGAGTCTTGACTGTGATGGAAAGTTGAATTGGTATCCACCTTGATTTGTTAAGAAATGCAGCGTTGTTATGCTTTACTTACAGCTCCCACAGTAGTCCATATGCTTAATAAACATGGTAGGACCTTGAGTTGGAAATGTCACATAGCATTTTATGTCTAGCTGCAGTTTTATACCACTAAATGTTGTGCCTATCTGCTTCTGTACAATTCTCGATTGGCTAGACCTTGCTTAATTGAATCAGTTATTTCAGGAAGACATCACATGAGGTGTTCACTTTGGAGCTCTTTGAGGTTGCAAATCACACGAATATTTCTTACGTACCTTCATGGTGTTAGAAAAAATTACAAGAGGCTTAGATGGTGAAACAAGCATCTTTATTTGAAGGTTGAACCAGATAGCTTTAACTCACCCCTAAACAATAAGTTCCATACTATCATTTTGAGTTAACTGACAGATACTTTTCACTTTTTTTGGCGGTCCCCAAATAAATTATTTGCCAAGTAAATATTACAGAGAATTGCAGCCATTCAACAGTGGTTTACTGTGACAAGTCTATTTCTTCTAGCAGCAATTTTTCGTAATTTTCTTTTCCCCGGTGTATTGTTGTTTTGCAGAGAAGTTGTTTGGAGCTATTCTTCTAGACAAGATTCACATAGTAGGTACTTATTTTTGCTCTTATTGACTGATTAATGCATGTCCCTTTTAATCAACCTGGCTTCCTTTATTTTTTTATTAGAGTTTTACCTTAAAGAGTTCTTCATAGTCAAGAGTTCGAAGCTATCACCAAATTAGAGGTTCTATCTTCCTATTTTCTTAATTTTTGCAGTAATATTACAACATTTGGTTTTATATATTTATGTTTTTTGTGCTAAGTTATTTGTAGACTGTCGGTTCAGTTTAATGGGATATCTACATATATTTGTTTCCATGTTTGATTGATTTTGTTGAACGTTTGCAAACATATGGTTGGCCTATTTTATTTGGTTTAATGATCATCGTTATATTATGTTGTGGTAATCTTTGCATTTGCTAAAAAATAACTCAGTGCAGTGCAAACTCGGCGGGCCATGGGCCCGCCTACTCAACTAGTACAGTTACATGATCGATGTATTATATAGGATCTGCATCTGCATGCAGTGGACAGTTGGCATACGTGCGTAGGGAGCTTACAAGGGTTAAACTCCATGGCATTACCTTACCAACTGGACGAGGACACGAGAAGAGCCAAGGAGAGAAAGGTTACCCAGCCCAGCATGCATGTAGCCTGTTTGACCAGTACAGTGCAGTAGACCACAGAATATATATTATATATAGATAACTAGAATAGTTACGTACATGTTAGTTAGTAGCTAATCATTAATCAACGGCCTGCACCGCATGCTGGAAGTTGGTGGCAATGGCATGCGATGCGATCAGTTTCTGTTGGCTAGAATCTGAACCGGGTCGTGCAGAAAACATCAAGGCGAGCTTCTATGTCATGCACGTACTTGCGTACGTAGAGAAAGCGAGAAGATGGATGCATGCGCACAGCTGAGCTAGCTAGCCTTTCTGGCTTCAGCTGAGGCCTAGCTCGCCTGTCTCTTGTGGCAAGTAAACTTTGCAGGTTCCAGCGGCTTGCTTAGCCCCGGCCCAGTTCTTGCCTGTCCTATCTCTGCCTACGGGTCCAAACTCCCAATTCTCCTTGGCTTTCATATATGCCAGTCAATTCCATTAATTCTTGCAGGCTCCATGCCACACGCCTCGCACGAATCTCGATGGGACGGACGGACGTGATGGTTGGTTCGCCCGGTGAGGAAGGAAGCTAGGGAGAGATTCCGAGAGGCGAGAGGCGAGCAAGAAGAGTCCGAGAGGAAGGGTACACACGTACACCTGGTTACGAGATGTCGCTGGTGCGTGCTACGGCGCCAGGGACAGATAAACAGCGGCATGCTTTGTTCCATGCTCTTGTCTGCGTGCGTGCGTGCGCCGCCGCCGACGTGCCACTGTGATGTGCGCCGTGCCGTCGCATCCGCGCACGCATGCACCGCTGGTTCTGACCTTGGCATTGTACGCATGCATGCACGTAGCCGGCCGAAACCATAGCGGCAGGCAGCGGCCGGCGGCGTGAGTTGCAGCCAGCTGCTGGGTGGGTGGGGCATCCCGCATCCGTGCATGCATGTGCGATGTGCCGGTGTCGGTTGCCTCGGCGTCGCGCTTGGCCGGCCGGGCAGCTAGCTGGCTATACTACTACTAGGGAAAAAGACTTCCCAAACGGTTGGTAAACCCCCTACAAGCGGTTTTAAAATCGCTTGTAACCAACCGCGATCGACGCTCATGGAAGATCATGCTGCGTTCGAGAACCGTTTGTAATAGAGTGTAAAAAGGCAAATAAATATTGGGGGAGGTGGGCCAACCCACCCATGCGCGTTATCTGACAGAATGGGGGGAGCTTTCCTTTTATCTATTCGAAAAATGGGTCTCTAGAAGCGGTTGGGGATATTAAACCGCTTGTAAAGCCAAGCATCCTAAGCGGTTCGTGTTCCCAACCGCTTATAGAGAGATAAAGGTTGGTGACACAAACCGCTTAGGATTTTAGGTCTTTAGAAGCGGATCGTGTCCCTAACCGCTTCTAGAGGTCATTTTCTGGTTTGAGACTATTTTGAGGCATTAAACCGCTTGTAGAAGTTTGATCTTTTTTTTTGAACCGCTTGAGAAAGCTTGTTCCCTAGTAGGTATGTACTGCTGCATGTATGATGTATGCATGCACCTGCTCTTGATGGAGGTTGGTGTCTTTGGGCTGGTTACACGTCAACGATCGAGATTAACAGGCATGCGTATATCATGTGGTGTCAAAATAAATGGGTGCATCATTGTCCAACCGCCCTACCAACCGGTACGTACCGCCGGTTTCAGATTTGCTTAAGAACAAAAAAAAAACAAAAAAAAACACCAAACTGGTCTCACCCGGATCAAATTGATCCCTCAGCTCAAAAATGAGTTTAGATCGGTTGTGACTAACAAAACGAGACTAATTTTGCTTACGAAAATACTGATGTGGCGTTTTTTTATGACGTGCTTCTTACATGTCTACCACATTAGACTCTTAATTTTTATATCTCTCTCCCTTCCTATTTGATCGACTCATGGCCTCTGTCTCAAATCTGCAGAAGAAACACATATTCGGGCTATTTAGAATTGTGTAAGACTAAACTGAACACTAAAGCAATCACCAAACGGGCATTAGTCGTCACTGAAAAATGCAGGGATGGAGAGTTGATATATGCCCACAACAATGTCAGTGGTGGGCGAACTGCACCACTCTCCGGCCATGGCTGCACTGGACGATGTAGACCCACCTCGATTTTGTTGGATCTAATCTTGATATGGTTTGTCTAATTTGAGTAGGACTAGTTTTTAAAGTAGAAGCACCAGAGTTGGAGTTTGTTTAGAATCTGTAGTTCTAATTTGAGTAGGAGTCTTATAATTTCTCTAGTATAAATAGATGGCCAAGGGCCAAGCAAAGATGCAAGCTTCAGCATCGAGAAAATATTGGGCCATCGTTTTTTTTGTGTTGCGTGATTAGTAGAGCTAATTAGTTAGGCTAAACACGAGCACAACATGTGGACATGCACGCGGGCCCTGTTCTAGGCATGCTCTTCACGTTTCTCGGTCAGGCAGCGACATCCTGCAGTACATGAAGCTGTGCAGCTGCGGCTACCTGTGTTCCCGTCGATCAACGGTTAGTTTCGGAAGGATTGATCCTATGATTTTTCAACAATTGGTATCAGAGCCTAGGTTCAACTCGGTTATCGCCATAAGAAGATGTCGATAGTACTGCATGGAGTGGGAGCGTCGGTGGTGAGGCTGGAGGCCCCGCCATCAACAACGTACCAGCAACTTGTAAGGAGCAGCTATACTATCTAGGCCATCAAGATGCGTGTAGCGATGGAGGCACAGGAAGTATGGTCTGCTGTCGATCCAGGAGGTGACGCGCAAGAAAGAAGGCACAGAATACCGGAAGGATCGACTAGCACTATCAGCAATCTATAGTGCGATACCCGAAGGCCTCAAGATCTCCATCGCCGGAATGGACTCAGCGAAGGCGGCATGGGAGGCGAACAAGATGGCGAACATCGGACATGATCGCGTGATAGAGGCGAAGTTACAGTGTCTTAAACGCGATTTTGAGAATCTCAAGATGCTGGACGGTGAGACCGTAGCGGCCTTCGCTACTAGGGTCTCGACGATCGTCAATGGCATCCGAGGACTGAAAAAAGATAAGGATAAGCAATTGTCGGAAGTTGAAGTGGTGCGTCATTTCTTGCGTGCGACACCGAAAAAATACATACAGCTCGTCATCTCGATAGAGCAATGTATTGATTTGAAGACTTTAACACTGGTTGATCTAATTGGTCGCTACCAGGCATACGACGAATGGATCAAATCCACTATTGGTGATCCAGAGGACCAAGGGAAACTGTTGCTCACTCGATCGCAGTGGGAGACACTGTCAAAGAAGGGAGAGGGCCGGGTTTTCTGGAGGTGGTAGAAGAAAGGCCGGTGATAAGGGTTCTAGTAAAGGATCCAAGTCAAAGAACGTTTGCAGCCATTGTGGTAGACATTGACATGACAAGGGTGGTCGCAGCGATGATGACTCATCAAGTGATACTGACAGCAGCGGTCAGTCAAGTGACACAGATGATGACAAGTCAAGCAATGGCAAACGAAATTTCGGAAGTGCAAAGGATAGGAGCAAGATCAAGTGCTTCAACTGCAATATATATGGGCACTATGCATCTGAGTACCAAAAGCCTCATCGTAATCGAGATTGGCACAAAGAGAAGGCGAATCTCATCCATAAAGACATCGATAATGAACCATGCCTACTTCTCTCCACACATGTACAGAAGATACATGATGTGATGCTTTTAAGTAAAGAGAAGGTGGTGTTGAGGTCATGTTTCGAGGGTAAAACACAACCTACATTCACGAAGTGGTACTTGGACAATGGTGCAAGCAACCATATGACTGGGCAAAGGTCATTTTTTGAGAAGTTGGATGAGAGTTTTCAAGGACAAATCCAATTTGGTGATGGATCAATTGTGAAGATAAAGGGGAAGGGGTCGATTCTTCTCCAGTGCAAGAACGAAGAACAACGTGTGCTCTCAGAGGTATATTTTATACCGAGTCTCTAAAAAAAACATCATCAGTTTGGAACAATTTATCGAAGACGGATGCAAAGTGATCATGCACCTAGAAGATCTATGGTTCTATAAGCAAAGCGGGAAGCTTCGCATGAAGATAAAAAGATCCAAAGATAGGTTATATATGACTCAATTGAACATATATACCATTGAGAATAGTAAACAAGAAGTGCATGAAAAGGTTGTAACACTTGAAATGTTCAAGCAGGGAACATCAAGTGCAACTCCAACAGACTTAACAGACGTGTTGGAGTCAGATCCTTTCTGTGGTATAGCAGAGATAGCAAATACAGAGGAGGAGGAGGAGGAGATAAAGATGGCACCAACAACAGTGGTATTAAAGCGTAGTTTGGATGACCTTGTTAACATCAAAGATATTCAAGTTGAATATCAGCCTGTACAAAGTTACACACTATGTAAGAAGAAGAAAAAGAAGACGATGAAGAAAAAGAAAAAGAAGATGATGAAGCAGAAGAATCGAGTATGCAAAAGTGACTTGAAGGACATGTTTGGGATGCAACCCGTCAAGATTGTGAACACGTCAGATGGGCGTGAGGACTATGCAAAAAGACATATTTATCAAGCTATTGGATTGCGTCAAGTTCGAGTGGTCGCGGCAGGAGATTACAATCAAGATTAGGGGTGATTGTTGGATCTAATCTTAATATGGTTTGTCTAGTTTGAGTAGGACTAGTTTGAAAGTAGAAGCATCAGAGTTGGAGTTTGTTTAGAATCAGTAGTTCTAATTTGAGTAGGAGTCTTGTAATTTCTCTAGTATAAATAGATGGCTAAGGGCCAAGCAAACGTGCAAGCTTCAGCACTGAGAAAATATTGGGCCATCGTTTTTTTTGTGTTGCGTGATTAGTAGAGCTAATTAGTTAGGCTAAACACGAGCACAACATGTGGACGTGCATGTGGACGTTGTTCTAGGCATGCTCTTCACATTCCTCGGTCAGGCAGCGACATCCTACAGTACATGAAGCTGTGCAGCTGCGACTACCCGTGTTCTCGTCGATCAACGGTCAGTTTTCGGAAGGATTGATCCTAGGATTTTTCCAATTGATCTATCTGTGCCGGAGGCAAGCAGGCGTGGGTGCTGTGAGTGGAGAAGCCGACGGGGATTGCCTGCTTCGTCGCTAAGGGGAGAAGCGGGAAGGCGCAGACTCTCGTGCAACGATGGCGCCGACATACCAGGAGGTGACGTCGGGACGGCACCGCTGTAGTCGGAGATGATGAATGTGGTGGCACCGTCGCTAGAGAAGAGCCGGCAACGGCTAGGGTTAGCAACCGCTTCGATGGCTGCCATCGATGGATCCTGGCAGTCCGGGGCCCGCCGTCGACGGATCCAGGCACCCCAAGGCTCGCCGTCATCGGATCCGGGCACCTCATAGTAGGGGTGGAAGGCAGTGCAACGGCCCTACCCTAGGGAGGAAGCGGCTGGCAGGCGGAGATGGGAGGCGGCAGCAGGGCCGAGAGGAGAAGACGACGGCGATCCGTCGTGGACGGGAGGAGGAGGAGAGGAGGCAACGACTCGGCGCGTCGGGGAGAAGAGGGAGAGAGGAGGTGGCGACGACCGTAGAGGGCAGGGAAGACGCGGAGGAAGAAGAGGGGAACGGGGGTGCGGCGAGAGACGAATGCAGTGGAGATAGGGCTCGGTTCAAGCCAAACCGAGAGGCAAAAAAAGGTAATTCCGCAGCAACTCCAGGTGCATCTACGAAGTGAAAATGGGCAGCACTGTGAGGCAGGAGAAAAAGGGGGGGCGCAGAAAAAGCCACCAACCAGGAAGGACCCCATGGCGAACAGCTGAGGCCGCGGACATAAAATCGTAGACTGCGTGGGGTTTTTTTGCAAACTTGTCCCCCGGGAGGGGCCAAATCGGATGAACGAAACAGGCCGCGTGTGGCCCGATCGGACGGCCGTTTTTTTGCTGGTGACGTGGCCTCGGCGGGGAGCTTTAGCGCTACGCGCTATATATGTTGAGCCCATGTCACCGTCAATCTCCTCCCCTATCAACGTACAGCTGTTCGTGCCACCCTCATTTGTCGCCGCACCTTTGTCCACGTGGTCCTATGTGACTGGCGATACAACGTGTAGGGGAGGGGTACCCCAGCGGCTCATCGGGTATGTAGCTGTAGGGGATAAGGAGAGATGATGGGTAAAGAGGGAGAGAGTGTGAGATATATATGGGGAGACTAATAAAAGAAACACACACAGAGGGAGAGAGGACATGGCCACCATGTGGTTGCTATATAAGCAAAACTATGCCACAACAAAAAATCTTCAAAACCAGGAGCCTGACCGATCAAACGACCATTCAAGTTTGATTGTGATAGATCAATCAAACAGCCAATCAAGCTCAATAGTGATAGATAAAGACCTGTCTCAACTCTGTTTTGAGACAAAAAAAAAAAACAATTTAGCCCACCAGATATAATTAATTGAGAAATTAGTTAGATCCTCTTTCCTTTGCGTAACCCGGGTTAACGTCGAGCTTGAGCCGCATGCTGGCCGGCTGATTATCTGCATGCAGCTTAGCTAACATCCATCGCGTACGTCGTGATTGAAATTAGAGCTGGAGGGAGGGGCTGGCCTGGGCAAAGGCATGCAGGTCCATAGATACGCATGCATATGCCTGCCGGTGCCGGGAGAGTGGTCTACGCTACGGCCTTCCACGTGGCTCGGCGCTGCGCCCCGCGCGGCTGGCAGGTGGGGCCGACAGCGCCGTCGTGCCCCCCGGGCGGCCCCCGTCGGCCCGCGCCGCGATGCTGTCGGCCCACGCCGGCCGCCATAACAGCGAGCTGCGAGGCAGCGAGACCAAAGTCAACGACGCCGCGCGCCGACGTCCACCCGGAGCGCGCGGCGCCACCAGTGCCCGACAGACGCAGCGCTTTGCGCTCGATGCGATGGGCATGGACCGATGGATATATAGGACCGGCCGGGACACCGTGCTGTGCTAGCACTACCCTACTACTACGTACGCCACTCAATTCGTTGGCCCTCTCGCGGGATCGATGCACACATATGCATGCATGTACGTGCTTGATCCAACTCGGATGGAGGAGCACGTTTTCAGTGCGACACACTCGAGACAGACGGGAGCAATGGCCTTGGTACCTGATGGATGCAATGGCGACCTGGCAAGGCAAACAGAATCATGCGCCTCTAATATTGCTCGGTGTTCTCTTAGAGCATCCCAAGCAGGGGAGCTATCACAGCCAGCCGGTATTAGGAGGCGACGCAGGCGGGAAAAAATTCAAAATGCGCTGTGGTGAACGGCGCACAGGAGAGCTTGCATGCGGGGCGCTTGCGTTTACCGCTGCTGACAGCGGCCGGGATCAGTCCCCTGCTGGGGATGCTCTTATAGGAGGGAGAGGTGAGATGTATAACTCAAGAGCAATAGCACTCAAAATGTGGTACGGCGTCGATAGAAAATCATATGCCAAAGGAATGCTAAAAATTAAAATCCAAAGATTCTATTATTAAATCTCTCCGACCATATTTAAAGGAAGGAAAGAAAGATGTGGCAACCACCTCTAGAGATTCCAGTGAATAACTTGGTTTTTTTCAACCACCCTTTTTTCGTAGCAATTTTCAATGTCACGATCGGCAGACGGTCCTACGACAAAGATAACATAGAAAATGATATATTTTTTTGGTTGTCAAAAACCATGTCATTCCTTTTAACCAAAAAAATCTAAAGTGTAGGTGTAGGTATTATTCACACCGGAAATGTATGCCCTAAGCCTTACTCCCATTCCAAAAATGCATTTTCCAACTATATGAGACACACTTCAGGTTGTGTTAGGTTTTGTGCTGAGGTTATTCCTAGACCCAAATAAACATAGCCAACTGAAAAATTAATGCTGGAGTTGGACACCGCAATTTGTCTACTAGGAGGAGCAGTGTTTAACTTGGATAGTTGCTTTTGCCTGCCGTGCTGGTAGTCCCGAGGGGCTTCTTGTGTAAACAAAACTTTTCTCTCTCTCTTTAATGAAATGACAGCGCTCCTCCTTGTTCCCCCAAAAAATTATCTAACTCTTCAATTTCTTAACTATGCTATAATTTATTTTGTAAACACAACAAACAAGAACCATTGATGAACAATTGAAGATATGTGTGGATATTGCTCGTTCCATATTTTTTCCTCGGTTTGGATTCAGATATAGATAGTTCACGATACTAATATAGTATAATAACGTGACGAGGCCTCAAATTAGCTTACCTTTGAAACCCGTCCTGTGAAACTGCACTAGTCCTTGGATCAGTACACTAGTGCCTCACAATACATAGCTGGATCATCTCATACAATACCAAAAGAACTTTATTACAAACTGGGAGTATATATTAATCAAGTTTTGGTACTTGGATACAATAAAAGTGACATAGGGTGTTAATATTACAACAAAAGAGTATTTACTAGCGGAAGCCTGACTTGATTTACATATGAGAATCCTAGCTATGCATGCGACCCCAGACTGTAGGAGAGCCTAAGTTTGGCCGTGATCATCGAACGCCAGGTCACCCTCTTCATGACAAGCCTTCATCATGATCTCCGTAATTTGAAAATGGTGAGTGGGTGCGAAGGTAAGTGCGCAATCAAACCGCACTTGCAAGTTAACATCATACTTAATGCATAATAGTGATAAAGGTCATATAGTGGAGTTGAGGTTATTTTCTTTGCGGAAAGCCAAATTTAGAATTAACATATATGTATAAAAGTCTATACTTAGCCATTTTCAAAAGGACATCCTCAAAAAGATGTCGAGGAGAGATTATAATAAAGTTCATTAAATCCAGTATTCAAGCCACACAGGCACCCTCTACGAACCATTCCTATATCCCTTCTTCTTTCATCATACCATTATTTCTAGGTCGGCAATCCCCATAGAGAACCTCCATCTCACCGAGTTCTAGCGAACTGGTAACCCAACCCACCCTTCCGGTTGACTTGCTGTTCAACGGTTGGCATTGGTCCCTATAGTCCATCTCGGCAGATAGGGTCAGATCACTACACAAGTGACGGCATAATTCACCTTCCCCTCAAGTTGGCTTAAGGCTACACAAGCCTAGGATACACAAGCATTTTAGGTTACACAAACCACCAATCCTGCCATACCGCGCGATGGCCATGCGTTGTGGTGTCAGGAACCAATTCTCACACACAGAAAATGGTCAACGACTTACCGCTGTGCACAACACATGAATACTCCTCCAGGCGAGTCCATACTGCACCTGGTCATTCCACCTTCTCATTTTTATCTATTACATAGATAGATATCACACATATATCGCTTCTGGGTCCATCCTGCAAATCACCCTTCTCTTCCAACATTCCCAGTCCCGTTTCCCGTTAACCGCACATCATCACCCCACAGTTCAAATTAACATCGCAATAACACGTGCATTTCAAATCCATCATGATCAAAGTGTATATTGTCAATGTGTCCACCGATGAGTTTTGGCTCACCAGTGCGGGATTGGATACCCGATTAAATCAGTAAGATTTAAGCAAATCTAAGCAGTTTTTACCCAAGACTAGGAAGTCTAAACATTTTATTTAATATGTGGAAAACCAAGCAATCATGATATCAAGGAATCATGTATGGCAAACAAGGGTAACAAAGACAGGGCATGATTACATCATGAATAACAACATAGGCAGTTTCAAAGTATATCGAGCATGCACTTTTATATTTCAAACAAGATAATTTAATAAAACTAGGTAGAAGAATGAGCTAGCGTGTTAACTCGCCTTGTGGATCACTAGTATGTGCTTGGCTGGATTCTGGGTACACTTCTTCCAGAGCAGGCTCGTCTATCGAAAAGGAGATTTAAAATTAATACACATACTGAGGTATATGCAAAAATGCAAGGCTGGTGTATCGATTCTAAAGGAGATGCTAAGTTTTGATGTTTTAAGCAGACTAAGGGTGAATTTACTAAAATACCCCTAAGAATTTCCTTTTTGAAAAAATGTAAATATGATTCTATATGTCTTCTTTAATATATTCGGAGCCTCTTCTATAGGTCAATACCTAAGTTATAATTTTCCTGGGGTGTAGATTGATCCTAATATTTTCTATAATTTTCAAAGGATTTTTGGAGCTAATCTGCTATTTTTAGTAAATGGATATCTATTTTTGGGATATTATAAATTAGTTAAATCCAGGGAAAAATTGCTGGAACAATAACGGGCCAAGCCCACCACTATGCGTGGCACGAGGAAACAGCGCGGCCCAACCAGCGTGTGGCGCATCTGGCTGCCACGACCCATTAGACCAGAGCGGCCCAACCGCGGGCGGAGCACGCCAGATGGCAACGTCGATGGCGCCTCGGCGAAAGGCGCCACCACTTATCCTAACGCGTGGGCCCAAAGGCCCACAGGTCAGCGACTCAGAACGGAGCGACTCGCTTGGAGACAGAGAAGGATAGACTGGCAGGTGGGACCCGGCTGCCAGAGGCTCACGCACGCACGACGTTTGAGATGATGACGTCCTGGTCTTCAACCTCTTGCCGACGCATGCTACCGAAGGGAAAAAACGAGGTTCGCCGGCGCTAGGGTCTATGCCACTAGTCGTAGATGCTACCTATAGATTCAGTGAGACTATGCACATCTATTGGTGCTCACGGCACGACCGACGGTGACCGAACACGGCGGCGCCATTGATGGCGGTGGCGAGACGGCACGACATCACATGGCGGCGGCTCTACCATACGGTTCTAGCCAAATTAAAAGACGCGCTAGCTACGGAGACGCGAGAGCGTGCTTACCAAAGCCTTGGAGTGGACGGAGTGTGGCCGTATCGTCTCGGCGTCGTGCAACTCCGCGACGGCTCGGAACAGGGCAACACGGTGAGGATGCTCCAGCGAGGTTCTTGCTAAATTGACTGAGGGCCGGGGAAATGGAGATGAGATTCATGCCCAAGCAGCAAAGAATCGGGCTAACTCATACCATGGAAGAAGAATTTGACGGCGACCGGTTCGACACGGTTTTGTTCCACGAGCGATTCCGGCCAATGGAGGGATTCCGACGGCATTAACGTTGCTCGGCGAGCTCAAGGAGTCACCATGGATGACAGAGAGAAGGAGGTGACGCTCGGGAGCGATAGAAGTGGAGAAAAGGGGAAAATCCGATGCGGCGGCGCAATTTTTTACCGGCGGGCGGAGGAGCCGAGGCCCGGCAGTGCCAGCATAGCAAGATTGAGAGGTGGGGAGCTAGGTGTCACTGCATGCTTAAGCCACGGTGCTGCATGGTCAAAGGCAGTAGACACGGAAGCAGATAGTGAGCTTGAGGGGTGCCGGGGAGGAGAGCCCAATTCAAAGAGAGACTTTGGAATTTGAATTTCATCTAAATTTTCTTAGGAAATTCGAATTCTATCAAATTTTTTGTCAAATTTGGCTAGTTTGGCTCAATTTGGGGTGTTACATAACGAATAATACGCAATCAAAGAAAATATATAGAATTATCAACAAAAAATGCTATATAACAACACCTATTGAATAATATTTATCCTATTTAGAAACATATACAATATCAAAATGTTATTTCATGTTATATATTAGGCACTGTACTGATCAGATAGTTATCAGATATATATTTATTGATTTATGTGGTATTTTTCTAAATATCACCAAAGTTGTTTACATGGCAGTTATGGATTAGATATATATTGCTCTTTTCATCAGGGTTAGAAAAATTGTTTTTATGATTTAAATGGCTATGCCACCATCTTCTACTAACCACGAAAAACCGGTAGAGACCGATGAAAGCTGGAAAAATTTGATTTCCTAAAGGGGTGATGTGGTGACAGTTTACATTTGTTTTCCGAACGGTTTTGGTGGCTAGACGTTGATTTCTGTCAGTTTTCAGCAGAAAATGAAGGGATGCAAAAATATATAAGAAAAATGCGAAACAATGGAAAGAATCTGGGAACATAGGAAAAATGTCTAAAAATGCAGACAAATGAGCAATACAACCATTACTTATACTTGTAGTCAATATACAGAAAAGTTAAAGTTGGTGGAGAATTTTGGCATCACCTTTGCTAAATTTTTATCATTTGTAACATGCAAACAATACAATATATAGAACAATATAAGCATACAACTAATAAATTACGAGAAGAATAAAAGTCCAGATGGCATCATTTTTGCCAAAAGGGAGTTTTTCTCTTTTTTCCTCAAAACCCCCTCAAAACAGCAATAAAATAAAATTTCTTAGGAAGAAATAACACATATGATTCTAATATTTTATGATTTTTTGTATTTTCAAATTTCTAAAATTAAATTTCAATCTGAATATAAAAATTGCATCGTCTGCAGGAAACCGCGCACTATCGGTTTATTGTGGTTTCCCGCCAATTTCGCTAACACTGCTTTCCATTAATTTCCTAATCTATAAAGTATTTAAAAATCAGTCGTCTGAGAAGCACCAAAACAGTAAAAATATATGGACAATACGGGTTACAAATTGATTATTTTCGGATGCAGTGCAGATATGGCCGAAATTTACCATCCCGTTTTTGGCCTTGTTTGTTTCAGATTAAATTAAATTAAATGAAAATTTGTTATTTTTGTATAAGCCAAAAGATGTAATGTTTTGTAGTCATTCTTGTGGGGTTTTAAATAGTACTTCTTAAAGTTAGTAAAATATTTTTTCATAATTTTTTGAACTCGTTAAAACGTATTTTGAGGGGTCACAAAGTTGCTACAGTAAAACGCAACTCTACATTAATCTGAAACAAACAAGGCCTTTATCTCCAGTGACGCGGGAGGTGAGCCCATATACAATGGGTATGATAAGTCATGACTAGCTAGGGTCCGCAATATCATGGTAACCACTCCGATACTGGCCATTCTGATGCGGCTCGATAGGTACATAAACTGGAGTAACCTATAATCGAGCATAATGCCAAAACAATTTTTAAACACTATGTAAATTAAATTCGTTCCATTTTACTAAAATTTGGACGGTAACCGACCCGTACTGCAGTAATCGAGCTTAGTTATCGATTTATCGGTAGGTTAAACCTTGACTAATATAAGGGGTTGTTTGGTTGCCTACACGAAGACTGACTAGGTCAGGTGAGCCACTGCATCCGTTGTTTGGTTGCCTGGTTTTACTGTTCGAGCCAGGCCAGCCTCATGCAAATTCACTGTTTCAGCCTGGCTCAGCCGAAACGTTGAAATCGGCCGTCTCTGCCGATGTAGGCTCGCGCGCACAAGAAAGCCAGTGCACAACTCCCGCATGTGTGCAGGCACGCACTTCCATACAAATTTTAAATTCGTTTTTTCGCTATATCTTTTGATTAGCATGTCCAAATACTGAACCGATTTCAAAAATGAGTTTCTGATATTTTTTCGAACAAAATTAAACCACATTTGCCATATAAATTTTTTAAAATTTAAATTTAAAATTTTGATTTTTTGATTATCTATTGTTTTCTTTTAAAAAATATTTTCGTTTTAAATTTATAGATTTTCTAGAATTAATTTTTAAAATTTGTTTGTCCTCCTCTTGAATTTTTATATCACACTCTAATCTTTATGGTCAACCAAACAACATCTCTGCACAGTCTGACATAACAAATATTGCAGAATAATCAAACAACATCACTTGCATCTTCTCAGCCATGCCCATCTTAGCCTGGCTAACTTGTACGAGCTAGACCGAGATGGTTCGTGAAACCAAACAGCCCCTAAATAACCACGGTTTCCTTGTCCCTGGTAATCCTGACTGATCTATATACAGCCTGTGTGCGACGCAGCTGGGAATTGTAGACCATAAATGTGAGCTTTCAGATGCCGGACGTGCCGAAAGCCGACTTGCCGGAGCCCGGTGGCCTTTCCGCCAACACTCATAAATGCCAGTCATACCGTTGCTGTTCGTGTTCCCTGCTCCATCATTAGTCACTCCGTCCTACGCGACGTATATACTCCTATACTACTATCTTGATCTCAACTGCACTGCACCATCACCATAGCTTATTAATGCACCAGGTTAAAACATACTCTAAAAAATTTTAGTGATTAGAATCTACAGCTTACAAGGCGTACGAACCGTACGATGTTGCGTTTCATATTTATTTTCTCTAAAATTTTTAGTGATTCTTCGTAAAACTACTATAATATTTTAGTATATATTTTTGGTTAATCTAAGGTTTTTTTTAGTCCTCGTCTTTTCAGATTATAATCAAATGTAACTCTTTAGATATTGTACCAAGCTTGCCTTTACAAATTTATTTTCAAACCGGAGTATCTTCCGAAACATGATCAGGAATTCGGGGTGCATGATTTCCAATTGAAATAACGTTTAAAATTTTGACTTGTATTCATAAATATCTGTAACCAAAGGAAGTAGGCAACATATTTAGTGCTACTGCCCATTAGACGCTAACATGCTAACATGAGATTCATGAGAAGCAGCTCAAAGGGATGGAAACCTTATTTCTCACTTAAACGCTTTTACAAAAACCCCCTGACTTTCTAAGTAGAAAAAAGACTCACCGACCCTCCTCATAAATTTGATTATTTAGATTTGATGTTAGCATATTAATATCCAGTGAACATTAGCAGTACTACATATGTTGCCAAATGGGTATAATTTGTAGAGAATTGAAAGAACTCGATCCATGGCATGGTGTACTGTTGATGGTGAGGTAGCTGGTGGCCGGTGGGTGTGACCGAAGCATCATAACAACCAACGTAATGATATGTTTAGGCTGCAATGATTTGCTTGATTCACATCCAGGTGGATGTTCCAAAGCAGCACTTTTTAGTACCAACATTCTAGCTGGAACGCTATATACATATCTAGCCAAGCCGCCAAGGTACGTCCATCCAAACTCTGCACGTATCTATTCTATATTACTAAATTTTAATGCTATTTGACTGGAACGTTCATTCATTATGTTTGATCGATCCAACGCTATATATAACGAACTCTTAATCTTTAGAGTAAGATGATGAGTACATTTAAACCATGTATATTGTTGGAAACATTGCGGTTTAAGCAAATTTGACAAACAAATCACTTTGAATATAACAAAAATAATAAAGCCATGAATTAAATTCAGAATAATGAATTCTCCAAATATAAGCAATAAATCATATAAATTCAATATCAACATTGACTTGAAAACCATGGCAGTCACTAATCCAATCAAATCAGAATAAAACTCAGGTTAGAAAGATTATAATTTGCTCTCAAATTGCAATTAAAGGGTTGTTAAAAATAATTAGCCATCCAGCAGTTAATTGGGCAATATATCACAGGTAATATAAATCTGGAAAATAAAGGGTTTGAACCCTAGAACAGTACTGCTCAAGCCCAAAAGGGGTCAATTACTTCTCTACGTGTATAACGAAGTAATCACAGGATGCACCATATCTTAATAGATCAAAGGAGCAGTTCGGCTAGACCAAAACAGCCACAAATTTGAATTGAACAACAGCAAAAATACTCACTGCACTAACTAGTAAGTAGACAAAACAGAGGTTAACAAATATAATGGGCAGTAGTATAATTGATCAATTAAGCTAAACAACAATTACCCAATCATACACAAGGAGGCACCAAATTAAAGGACTAAGAACAGTACTAAACTAGGTCTACTAAGCCTTTCATTCACAGATTTATGAGCCTAAAAAATAAGCAATCATCATCGAGCAAAATAGAGCCCACATAAACAGAGTGCAGATCCCCTAAACAGAATTAGTCCCTATTCAAAGAATAGGTCTCCAGATATCCAATTGGCCTGCCGCACACAATGGGCTTCCCGGCCCGACGAGTCCGGCCCGACCGGTGCATCGGGCCGGGCTCGGGCCTCGCTCGACGCCACCGCCGGGCCGGGCCGGTTCGGGCTCGAAACCGAAGCCCGAAGCGTCGGGCTAGGCCGGGCTCAGGCTTGGTCCTGCGGGACTGGGCTTTTCCAAGCCCGGCCCGGCCCGGGCGATGATCAGGCCTACCTACGGGTACCAAAGAAGATGGAGGGAGCACCACCACAGCTCGCACCGACGGCGAGGACGCTGAACCTCCGGCAAAACGGCGGCAGCCATAGGTGCACGAGAGTGAGAGGAAAAGGAAAAGCCAAGCCAAAAACCAAAAGATCTAGGCGAGAGGAGTGGGACGACTTCTCATATAGGCAGCATCATAGCGGCCACCCGTGCACGCCACGCATCCCCGCGCTCGTCGGATGCTCAAAACGGCCGCCGCCGCCGCCACCTTCTGCTAGGGATAGGGAGGAACCCGATCTCCAGCTCCTAGGGGCAGCAGCGCTGCCCCTCTCTGCCCCTTATCCGGTCAAAATGGGCCAGGCCCAGTAATAGGCAAAAGCCCAACATATATTTTACTCCAATAGTAAAGCTTTTACTCATTAATACGCCATTAAACTACTTACATAATTATCCATCTTAGCCCGATCGAGCTTGTGGTTTGCTTAATTATTTAGCATGTATGTACCTTTCCGACATGCCACATTAATTTTTATGTGGTTATAAGTTGGACTCTATTGAATTCGCTAGCCAAAGTGTTTACTACTGTATCTTGAAAGTACAATGATCTCTTTGCTAGGACAGGAGATCAGGAGAGACCGTCAGTGCAAAGCAAAGGACGCAGGCAAGCAGACACTGGGGAAGCAAACAGCGCAAGTTGTTATCTCGAGCAAAGCAACAAAGGGTAGACTCGTCAGGGGCCACACACAGCGCATTCGTTCTCTCACGGGAAAGCCCGGAGCCATAAAAAGAGTAGAAAGAGCTCGTGAAGAAAAGAAACACATGTATACAATGGTTCACCACTTCGCACCATTTGTCTATAAATTAATTAACATAGAATAAAAGATAATTTGGACGAAAGAGGATACGTAAAGATAATTGAGTCCTATATAATCATGTACATATATATAGTAGACTATATATAGCATAAGAACCAAGACAAGTTTTGTGTGGTGAAGCTGCTGTTCTTGCCTAATTACCCTTGCTTTTGTTAATTGAACTACGGGGCTCATATAATCGTGTTTTGAACATTTGAGGCACAGAATACTTGATATTCTAGCACTTTTTACATTTGAGCTATGGTTGTCGGTCGTATGTTTCAGCTTAGACTTGAAGTATACCTGAGTTGAAAAGGTAAATACTTTGGTTTTGTAACATGAAATCATCTCTAACAAGAGCTTCAAGAGAAGAACATTTTAAGTATCTCTGCAAGTCCAGCTTAAATATTGGCACCGGCCGGCATGCCGGAGCACGAATCTCCTGCGGTAAAAAAGAAATCATACGTTTTATACGTACACGGGACTAGCACATGGAAATAATTAGCATTTCCTATCATATAATGCAAGTGTGGCACAAGTGCAGGCAGCTGCAATATACAGTAGCCAATGACTCTGCAGCAGCACCATGCATGGAAGAAAAAAAGTACACATCTGGAAGAACAAGCAAGTGTGCATGTGCCCATGCAAGTGATATGAAATTCAGAAGGGAGCGAGAATTAAGTCGAACGAGATGGCAAATTAAGCAGGTAAACACGAGGATTAAGCTTTGAGAACTAGTGGTAGCATTCCAAGCAAGCACATCCGCACGCGCGCGCCAAACACCCACATGCGCTGCACACAACACGGACGGAGGCAGTCGTAGTGAAAAAAAAGCACACACACCAACCCCTCTCCTCTCTCTCTCTCTCAACACACACTGATCATCATTCATCAAAGTCACTCACACTAAGCTAAGCTTCCTCCCTCACTAATGGCTCATCTATGGGGTCATCGTGTGCCTGTATTGTCATATCAGCAGAGAAGGTAATCGATCGGATCAACTAGACATTAGAGCTATAGCAAGGCAAGCGGCAGCAGCTAGCTAGAGAGCTAGCTGATCTGCCTTGGCGAGCTAGAGCCAGAGCGCGCCGGCCTCCTTGAGGAGCGGGACGAGGGAGCCGTTGATGTGGGCGGCCATGACGCGGTCCATGGCGCCGACGAGCTTGCCGCCGATGAATACGACGGGGACGGCGGGGGCGGCGGCGCCGCCGAAGCCGACGAGGCGGGACAGCGCGCGCTCCAGCTCCCGCCCGAGCGGGTCCAGGTCCAGCTCGTGCACCGTGGGGTGCACGCCCATGCCGCAGAAGAGCCGCTTCACGGCGTGGCACATGCAGCAGCTGCTCACGCTGAACACCACCACCGCGCTCTCCGACGCCAGCCGCTCCACCCGCGCCGCCGCGCTCTCCGCCGCCGCCATCGGCGACGCCGCCGCCGCTGGCATGTACCACGCCTGCTCCGCCGCCGCGCCGTACTGCATCCTCACCTCCAACTGCTGATGCTAAGCTAGGGAGAAGGGTATTAAGCAAGCTCTGGGTGCTGCTTCAGTGCTTCTTGCAAGCTTAAGCTGCAGCTGCAAAGGTTAGTGATGAGCTGAGCACTGCTTGCGCAGGGAGACGAAGTTGTTGTGTGTGGTATATATAGAGGAGGAAGAGGGGTGCTTTGGTAATCTCAGGGGGGCAGGGCAAGGAGGATAGCCACTTCCAAGCCAATGAGGTGGTTTTGGGGTTCGAAGCCAATTACTGTGTTTTTTTAACTGCTACTATTGTCCATCTGCCTGGTGACGTGCAGTTTGACTTGCAGCCAGTATCCAACGGTATCGAACCATGCGTAGTCTGTTTGGTTTTCCTAGTGATTTTTGACAACTCGATCCCTAAGAAAATCGCTGTAATCTTCCAACAATACATTAAAGATTTTCTCAACGGCTGGTGTGGTTTTTGCTCCTTTGCTTCATCCTAGGTGTTGGTGACAATGTCGGAGTGGGTTTTCGAGGAGATTGGAGAGGAGACGGCGAGATGGCAACAGCAACGCTGAAACCGCAGGCCGAATTGGTGGAAGATAGTTGGGTTCGTAGGGACAGGCAAATCGACGCACAATGGCCTTGCATTTAGGATGGGCAGGATAGCAAGAGATGGGATAATGGGCGGTGAGGTGATGATGGCGTTGATGGTTGCGGGTGGTGGCAGCGGTAACGACGTTGGTGGGATAGGCGTGTGATGCAGATCTAGCGATGAGTAAGGAGGAGGGGCTACGGGAGGTGGATGTTGGATCTGACGATGCAAAGTTGCCGGAGATGAGGGAGGAGAAGAGTTGGGGGTACGTGGAGCGACAGAGGCGAAGATGAAAGACACTATCAAGGTGTAGAAAAAGAGGATCAGGTCGAAGAAGAAGAGGATCAGAGGAGGAGATGGAGTGAAAGACGACACCCGAGGATAAATCTCTATTTTTTATTTTTCTTGTGACGTCAGGTTTGTATCCGACGATATATCAGTACGTAGTCGTTCCCATTATACGTAAGGCCATGTTTGGACCAGAGGAAAGATGTCCATTCCTAATAGAATAGAATTGTTTCAAGTGAGATTTTTAAAGAGAAATCATGTCAAGAAATTTGGTCATGTTCTTCTTAACTTATCTTATTTGACTTATCTATTAACCTACCTTATTTTGTAACTTCGAGAGCTATTCGAGTTAGACACGATAGTCGAATCCACTTTGTTTGACTTAAGTTTACAGCTTTTAGACAAGCATTCGAGATAAGCAGAAAATGACTTCAAAATATAAAATTATTTTTAATCTAAATAAAGATAAGTCAAATGATTGATAAGTAAAATAAGTTCAATAAGCCGAGGAACAGGAGCTTTAATCATAGTGGAACAGAAGCACATAGTATGCTTAGTTAACCTTAAAAACTTTGGGCTTGTTTGATTCGAATATAAACTTGCCAAACTTTATCATGTCTAACATGCTAAAATTGCATGAGCTTAGTTCTTTAAATTTCTAGCCACACTTTGACATAATCAAGAAAATTTGCTACGTATTGATGTGTGTATAATATGTGGGATCTATGTGGCAGAATAGGTGTCCTGTCTAACCTTAGGTGTGAACCAAACAACAGTATAACTCAGTTAAACTTTTCTAACCTATAGACGTGACAATATTAGACAAACTTAGCCTTCAATTAAACAGGCCCGAACTCATGGTTGTAGTAGTAAAACTAGTTACTCCATAAAGCGATTAATGTGGCTGTATAGCTTTGTGCCCTTCGTTGCAGACTTGCAGGGTTCGAATACAAGATAAAATAGTGGATGTAGGAGTACTAGTAGTGTCTGCAAAGACGTTCCATTCCACTCCTACAACATGTTGTGCTGCATGGAGACAGCGGACTGGATGGATCGAACGCTAGGCTTTTCATGGCATTGCCGAAACACCGCAAGCGTATTACATCACCAAGATGTTTCTTTGTCCCCCTCGCTTTTTCGCACGGCCTGTCTTTATCAGTGCAAAGTTGAGGCATCGCCGAGAATTGTTTGGGAGATCTGATGTGACACAGTGTGACAGAGACGGAGACACAGCGAGCTCCTCTTCGGGGCCTTCTCACGTTCTCAGGCAACGTCTTCTGCAGAATCATTCGTTTAGGGCGTGTTTGGTTGCTCGCGCGGTGCTGTTGACCACGCGCGAGCGCGTGTTTGGTTACCTACACGCGCGATGCCGGGGCTGGCTTGCGCGGTGCAGCCACAGCAAAAAACGCCGCTGCACGCCTGCAGACGTAGAAACGCCGGATTCGGCCGTTTCCCGCGGGCCTGGCTCGCGCGAGCCAGGCTGCACCCAGCGCAGCAACCAAACACACCCTTAGTCAAAACACCAACGAATGATATATATCAGCAACCTTCGATCTCCACTCCACACAAAACTTTGTCCTCGTGCTTTTCGATTTAAATTTTAAAACAACGCTAAAAATTTACTATTTTTATATATACCTAACGACGTAATACTTCACTGTCTTTTTTATGTTTTTAAATGTATCTTCTTAAAATTTTAAAATATTTTATCATATTTTTTAAACTCTCCGAGGTTTCTCTAGAGAAGGGTTACAACTTTTTCTAACATCAAATTTTCAGCTACTCTCAGCTTAAAAAAACAAAACCTTTGTGTCATCAAAACTAGTATTATATCCCTGCATGATCTGTGTTATGTGATAGTAAGAAACAACAGATAACTGGACTTCAATCCACATTGGAGAGTACCGCAGGCAAGCTGATGGGAGGTAAGCTTCATGAGTATAAATTCTATTGAAGAAGTTGGGCATTTCAGGATTCACTAATCAACGTGCCTCCATAGCATATCTGGCGGACAAGGTCTAGTATTCATAGTTTCGATCGCAAAAAGCAGAGCAAAAACACCTACGCTGAAGCTGAAAACATGCATGCCTCCATAGCTAGCGACGGATCAGAAGTTCAGAGCCACACATCAATGCAGCTAGCGCGCTGCGCATATATCCTGGGATCTCTCTATATCCAAAGGAAAGAAAGTAGCGAGAGAGAGTACATGTATTGCGATGCAGTGCGAAGAGTTTGCTGTATATATACGTTTTGCGATGCTTTGATCGATCTCGAGCCTGTGGGTTGCCGCTGGTAGCTGGTAGGAGCACACAGTGACTGTGTGTGTGTGTGTGTGGACCCTCGCTTTCTTCCTCCTAACATGTAGATATCATGCGTGTCCTGTTCTTTCCTCGTCACACTAGGGTTTGCACAGTGGGCACTGTCTCCCTCCCTCGCTCTCTCGCTCGCGCGCTCTCTGTGCGTCGCTATAGCTTCGCTTTATGGCTGCTAGTAGCACGTACCATGCAACACACTCGCTCGCTTTTACTCATTGCATGAGACATATTTATTGTCTCTCCTGTGATGTAATGCCTTTAGGCGCTGTCTGGACCTTCTATCGGATGGAACAAGGGTCTATCGGTTGGAGACTTGTTATGGTGCATGTTTCGTTTACTACTAATTTTGTCTAACCTAGCATTAGCGAAGCGTGGCAAGTCACACATCTTGTGGCTAGGAAATTAATTCTCTGCCGCACTTTGGCTTGCCTAAGAAAATTTTGTTACACTTTTCTGAGTTATCTACATGCGGGACTTGCACAGAAAAAGAAAAATCTTGCCGCATTGTGGCGTGCCAAACTGCTTGTCCAGTTCATCCATTTTTCCTGATTTTTACTCTAAAACACTAATTCTCTATTTTTTTTTAGTAAAAGGCGAGAGATCTACTAATACATATTCATCTATAAAAATTATTTCACATTTTACACCATTATAGAAAATGTATTTCGGTCCCAAGCTCCTTCATCCTTAAAAGAAAGTCAGAGCTACGCAAAGATTTCTGCCGGTCATAACCTAGCTAGCACGTCCATGTCAATTGATCATGGTCAACACAGAGCACAATGATTTAATAATTGCCCGAAATTAAAATCGCGATATGTGAGATTTTTGGACTTACCGCACGTTAATCCCTGCAGGTTAAATCACAATTCGGCAAAAATAAGTAGGTTTTAGACGGATTCTAAAACAAATTTGACCATATATCTAAAAAGCTGGCAAATCGTAACCCACTGCTAGCTGTAGCTTTGGTCGTAGCGCGCACTCCACTGCATGCGGGAGATCATCGGCGGGGAGTTTTTTTTTTTTGGCTTTTATTCAAAACTTGAAATTCTAATTAAAAAAACATGCAGAAGATTGCTGATAATTTCCCATGGTTGGTAAAAATCAGGAATATCGTTCAGCTCATTAAGATATTTCAATTAATTCGGACTATCAAATCACTGCATACATATCACCTTGCAAATTTGTAAGACCACTACATATGTAAGGATTATATATGCTACTCCTATATGCGATATATGGTCAGCAGTAATACAAACATGGTGCTGCACTGCTGCTCAAGAGCCAAGGCAAGCTTCTTTTTTGCCCCTGAAAACTGCTTTCAATTGGTCGTCGATGGTCAGGGCCGGGAGAGAGGGAACCGAGCCCGGAGATCTCGATGCAGGAGAGGAGGCGTGCTTTCTACCCCTCGCAAGCGATCGTGGCCGTCGGATCGATGCATGCTAGGCGCCAGCTGCATGCATGCATGCAGCCATATATGCACGCATGCACGCACCCGTGACAAAAGCTTCCCGCCTCGCACGAGGAAAAAGCAAGGCGTGAGTGAGTAGGTAACATGGGAGCCGTAGTGCTGCACGCAGCAGCCAGCACTGTGCCTTGTTGATCCGCGTGTGCACGGAGATATGCATGCATGCATGCGTACGTTCATCACAGTCGCAGAGCCGATCGGCTGCAGGTGGAGCTGGATCGATCGACGTGTGCAATGCATGGGAGATACTCGCTCCGTTATGGAACAGTAGTAATCGTAGATATTTGACATAGTCTTTAAAATATAACTTTAATCATAAATTTTTTAAAATTTATTCCTAATAATGCACTTAAAATAATAATATTATAAAAATTATTTTCAAAGCAATCTATCTATACGATTTTCATGTTCCCAATCTAAATAGTTTAAAGTTCTCTATAGATAAGGTTTAAAAACTTTTAACTTAAGAAAAATATAAAACGACTGTCCCCCGTTTCACTATATTTGTCCATGTCCTCTGTAGTTATTGTGATGTTTCACTCTTTACCCCTTAGTTAAATGTTTAGCATGAAGAAAAGTAGTTGGAACATGCTATTAAACAGGGGTGGATCTAGCACCCAGGCAGGCCAGGCAGCTGCCTAGGCTGGTTCGGCCCATTCTCAAGGCCTGGCCTGCTAAATCCAAGGCACAAAGGCTAAAA
Organism: Raddia guianensis; assembly: GCA_036346415.1. NCBI lineage: Eukaryota > Viridiplantae > Streptophyta > Magnoliopsida > Poales > Poaceae > Raddia > Raddia guianensis. Next base: position 31,728,923 of record CM070535.1, read on the forward strand.
AATAGTGAGGGTTTGAAGGACTGTTTGAGCTACTTAGGTGGGTTGGATCCGCCACTGCTATTAAATAGGGGTATGGTGATCTTTTCACATTGTCTTTTTCTTGTAACTACTACCTTTGATTAGTGCGTATGGTGTGCTATGTCCAAACATAGCGAAAGGAAGAGTGCACCATTCTACCAGGGAGGTAGCAGCAGATGGATCGTGGTCGTGGCCGGAATCTGCATGCAGCGCACAGGCCTGGGTGTGGCATGATCTGCGTCTTTGAGCTTTTCCCAAGGGCGGCGAGGCGATAGTATCTTTCAGCCGCTTCTTTTGCGACTTCTTTCCAATTTTTTTTTAAAAAAACCTGGATTCCGATGTACTTCGCGATTCGTAAGCTGCAGGCAGGCAGGCCGGCAGAGGCAGGCATGCTTGCTTTGCTTTGTATTTGTAGGGCACTTTTGCGTCGGTCGTGGTTTGGGATGAAGGCCTCGACAGCAAGATGGTTAAAAGGCTTGGATCTCGTTACTCGATCCTCACCTGAATCCCTGTCCATAGATCACGTCTACGAGTGCCCGAGTCTTTTGACTAGCTATAAATAGATCGACGACCATTCCTTACTTTTTTTTATGATTTTTCTTGTTAGTCTCATGTGTGTCACACGTAGTCATGTATGTATACACCTATATAAATATATATACATAAATGTTTTCTTGATAATGAAATTTCAGCCTCTACGTAAGGACATAATATGTGATATTTTTTTTAGATAATAGAAAAAACTTATACCCTCAAAATGCATACAATCATTACACACGTTTATTAAAAAACTTCAAACTAAAACGAAACGACAAACAATTGTTACGTTAAGGCGAGCGACAAGAAGAAGACAAAAAAAAACTTCTGCCTCTAAATGACTAGACGACCCAAATATCTTAACACTTGCAACTCTAAGCATTGTCACATAAAAAATGATCATTGACGTTAATGAGATGCGGCGCACTGATATGGACGAAACACGCCTAGATGAAAAACCAACCAAGACTAGACTCTCAAATTATGGAGGTTACCACCGGCGGACAACCAGTTGTTCTCCTCCTCATAATGCCAGAAAAGACACCATAGTCACGAGTTACAGCCGAATCTAGATCTAGATCTAGATTTGGATCAAGTAGTAGCAAGGTAACCATTCTAATACTCTACTCGTCCAGGTTTGGTGCCAAGAGCGTACCCTCTCCCCGCCTCTCCCTCTTCTTCTCCGGCAAGCTCACCGGCGAGGAGACCAATCATAGTAAAAGGTTGATGAAAGGTCTAAATGCAACTAAAATAAAAGTCTTTAACGACTATGTAAGGTATAAATAATAGTAATCATATTATTAGTTTCTCCATTAATTGTTGCTGCAGAAAGACATGGCCACCATCTTGGAATGACATGCTTCAATGATCCCTTTTTAGTTATCCTCCTTTTAAGGTGAGGCCCAATGACAAAACCACTAAGCCTCTCTAGAAAACTGGTAGAAATGAGTCAATGCATTTGTCGAAAACAAAACTGTTTATGTAAAATTTTTTATGCAATTGCATAATCGAGTAGAGATTTATGTGCCATTGCTTAGTTGACTCTCTCTAATTAAATGTCATCCCAATCCATCGAATATTATTTTATATGCCATTGTTGACTAGTTTTTGATATTTAAGTTGTGATGAACATGATATTTATCCATTTTGCACCTAACAAATGTAATTACATATGATAGATAGATAATTGTCAGTTGTATTGCAATGAGCACATAGTACAATATATATAGTTGGGCGGCTATCCATATCCTAGCCATCGATTTTATAGAATATTGTCAAGGCGATTAAGAAGGGCGCCTAGCTTGAGAGGCGCTAGTCCTTGCGAGTATCAAGCCTCAATATGGATTAGGGGAGACTGGTAAGTCTCTGAGTAACATGGGAAAAAAGTGTTCATGTCACTTATGGTTTACTTTTTTTCCTCTATTATTCATTGTCATACCGCGAGATGATTATTGTGTTATTTATCCTTCGCGTTATTTGTTGACTTGTATCTCCTAGTGCTATTGCTCTTGCTCACTTGTGCTAGAATTTAGCTTGAACAATTTAATTAGTTGCAATTGTGTACTTACAATTAAATTGTTTGCCTAACACTCTAGGATTGCCAACCCAATATAGCTTATTTTTTATGTAGGATGCTCTCTTTTGCTTGTTTAGTTTTTTGTTCACCTCACCATACGGTTGTTATCACCTTGCCATATTACTTGTGTTTAAAGGATCACTTTCAGCTTCAGCATTCTTTTAGCTTTGGACATAAGTGTAAAACTGTTTGGAAAGTAAAATTTGAAAAATCCAATTCACCCTTCTCACGTGCATCCGGTTCTTACACCAACAAAAGCTACATTGGCTTCTCCTCTAACTTTGATTAGTAAGATTGTCTTTTGTCAAAAGAACTCCCGTCTCATATACAAAAGAAAAAAAATAGTTTTAAAAGAACATTAAGCTTCTGTAGGAGCAAAAAGAAACACCTTTGTGCACCAACTTATTGTACATCGATTGAACTAAAAATTGAACATTCTTATGTAAACCCCGGCCGGACAGACACATGACCGTCACCGATTAGTTGTTGGTAGTTGCTCATGTGTGTGTCATGTAAAAAATAGCTGCCCATTTTTGTGAGAAGGAACCTTTCTCATTCATTCCAAATGAAACTTCCACAACATGGTCCGTGAAAGCGTTGGACCTGGTCCGCGGAAGCGTCGCCCTGGAGCAGTAGAAGCCAATTTGAGTCATTTTTCCCTTTCTTCTTTGATTTGAGCAAAGATCGGAAGTTGTAAACATGTTGTTGTAAATACGATCTGAAGTGAATGAATTAAAAGCGAACAAATTTCATGTTTTGAGCACATGAATTTGCATATGCAAATGAACGGAAACCGAACAAATTTCATGTTTTGAGAGCTTCAATATCTGCATCCGTGCATATCACAAAGCAGCTCTGTATATCACTGCATCTCTATCTGAAAAACATTACATATCACTGCATATGTCTCCATTACACATGTCTAAGATATATAAGTAGAGATATGTCTGCATTTCTCCATTACACATTGAGAAATATCATCTCAGTTTGCATTACACATCACAAAATGTAATCATGTCTGGATTACACAAAAGTGCAGCCATCTCAGTTTGCATTACAAATCACAAAACGTAATCATGTCAGTAATCATATATAGAAAGTTACAATCTGGTATGAACCCCAAGATATCTCCTTTCTTAAGAAAATTGCTAAATTTGCAACACTAAGGCCCTGTTTGTTTGAGCTGCAGCTTCTCTAAAAGCTGCTTCTGGAAAAAGCCACAAAAAAACTAGCTTCTGACAAAAGCTCAGATCACAGTACAAATTGAGCTTTTGGTGGCTTTTGACTTCTTTGAAGAGGGTTCGAAAAGCTGGCTGTTTGTTTGAGCTTCTGGCTTCTGAGGTTAAAAGCTGGCTAGAAGCTCAAACAAACAGGGCCTAAGTCTACTAATAGTAACATTATATTTGAAACCCTGGATTTTGTGTATCTCCTACCATCAGGGTCTTCGTTGGAGAAAGCATGTAATTACAGCTCTACTATAAAAGTGTATACGGCCCAAACCTAACCAAATGCAACACAAAATCAACAAAGAGCAGAGGACATCATTATACTCACTTACATCTATTGGACCACCTCCTATTGATTTCAGAGATAGGGTACCTCCAAGACGGATGGAATCCTTCAGTCATTCTTGGATTGCGGCAACTGGGAAGCTTCGTCAGCGACGGCAATGGCAACGCTTGTGTGGCTAGGGTGAATTAGGTCACGGCGAGATCTCTGCGGCTTGAGTTGTTGCTATATCTTTGAGTCGTGGATCCCCGGCCTCCTCTTTTTCGGTAAATCCACTCCACTCCATTCCCAGACTGAACACAAAAGTATGTGTCGACGATTGGGATATCGGACCTAAGTCAACTAAGGTTCTTGAGAAAGGGAGATACAAGACTTGCCGAGCAAGGCAAACAGCAATCAACGAGCAACAGGGGAGACACAGTGTTTTTATCCTGGTTCAGGCCTCTCGGAGGAGATAATAGCCCTACGTCCAGCATTTCTTTATATCAAAGAGGATTACAAGGTGGAACTCGACGAGACAAACAGATCTCGGCGAGTAGTATGCGACAATACAATGATCCTTGGTGTAAACTCGTGTCTCTGCCCCCTCTACACGCCGTAGAGGTCTTGTTTATATAGTGTTGAGCAAACCAACCTACCAGGGATAATCGGGCCGGGCTAACTACGAGATCGTAACGAACTCATACATGCCAAATTAATCCCGAGGTAGATAAGGTAAACTCCAAGTCTTGGGGATCACGACGTCTATTCCAATCCGGGAAACCACGTCCAGGTCTTCACATAGCTGTGCAGAACTCTTGTTCGAGTCGGACTCAAACATGAACCATAGACCGTTACGCACCGTGCTAGCTAAAGGCTGTTCGGCAGGATGCACATGGGCCTAATAGAACCTTCTAGGGAGCTGGGCCCTAGTAGGCTATTCGATTGAGCCGTCAGGGAGTGGGCCATGGCAATGGGCCGTGATTTTATCCCCGACAGTATGCTTGGATGCCCAATTGGAACTGGAGGATTTGGGGATTTAGGATTCTTTTCGGGTGGGGTCGAGCTCAGGACAATGGTCCAGCCAAACCGGTCGGGTGTAATGGCGAGCGATGGCAAAAGGGTAAATAAGGTCTGTGTTGTGTACCATGAGCCGCATATGGCTAAAAAAGGTCTAGAAAACACTACAATGGCAATATTTGTCGATTCTCTTGTTACTCTCCCAATGGTTGGCACCGTCGATAGGTGGCTCAATTAGTAGAAAACAATAAAAGAAGACGATGACGTGCTAGCTAGGGAGGGGATAGTTGCACTAAGGTGATGCTTGACAATGTTATTTCTTGAAGGACTGATCATTCCTACCGTTTGGACTCACTAGTTTATGTTTTATTTTATTTATATTTTTTATTATTATGCAAGGTCATTTGGTTTGTTCTAAAAAAAACTTATGCGAGGCAAACATTTCATTGCCTAGCCGGCTCCTTGAGTCAAGACCATACCATGCAGTTCCAGCATAGCGGCTAGTGCCCAAAATTTTTGGGAAATGGTTGTTCCCCTAGGTTTGTCTCAGCAGTAGTTTTAAAACAATGTTAATTTGATTTTGTATGGATAGAGGAGCCATCGGAGAAAAAGATCATTTAAAGTGTAGTGTGATTTGCGAAAAAATTGTAGAGTTTGGATAGAGTGTGTAGAAAATAGTGTTATGGAGGAGAAATTGGAGTTTTTTTTTCCTTGGATCCTCTTTAGTGAAATAGCAAGTAATACACACATGCTCATATGAGAGGGCAAAGGCATGGACGGAACTCTGGGAAGGCAGAAAAGGGTGGCGGTCCAGTGAGGCCAACCGGTGGCGTTGAGAGGAGCATGTGCTCCAACATGAGGCATGAGTCAAGCATGGGTGACATCACCGTGTATATGAAGAGTCCTACATGCAAATTTAAATGGAGGCCGGAGATTGAGTTCTTAATTATGGTTGGTGTTTTGATCCTACAATTGATAGGTGTCTAAGTTGGGTAAAGTTGAACCGCTTTGTACCCAAACCTAACTAGATCTGGATTGATCCACTGATCTCCGATGGTTTGCATCGTGGTATAGAAAAATCTAACCCATTCTGATCAAGTTGGACGAGGACCGGTGGTAGAGCTTGACACAAAATAGAGGAGATCAATGTATATATCATTAGCCAAATTTAAAAGGGCCAAATTAAATAGACATTACAATGAAGCTCTGAACATAGGACACAATAGATCATGTACGTGGTACAACTAATTTATCTTTTTTATATTATTGTTAACAATCCAACGTAGTATTGAGCGTTAATTTGCATAGTCAGCTTTATTGGGCATGCGGAAAAACAATGGATTGTGTTAGTTTTGGTTGTCTAAAACGTCTGGTTTTTGGAGACGGGAGGAGTAATAATTAATGGCATCCTAGCTACAATACAATGCATAATTTGCGTAATGTAATGTTTTCTCTTGTTTCGCAGTGTTCAACCACTCCCCATATCTAAAAGACATGCATGCTAATCATTTTTTAATAGAATTGCATCGTTCTTTCTCCCGTTAGATAGATCTAGTATTGTCTACCTAATGAGAACAAGAACGAAACACTTGTATAATAAAATTACTAGCAGGCATGTCTCTAAATATGTGGAGCGGACAAACATTGTGAAATGAAGATAGTAACTAGCAAAAGTGAATTACTTCTTTTGTATCACTTTGTTTCTCAATAGCACACCACAAAAAAAAAAAGTAGTTCCAAAGAAAAAAAATGTGCAAAGGCTATCATATCCCTAATAGTATGTTACAACTATTTTTTTCTTCTTGCTAAGCATTTGATTGTGAGATAAAGTAAAAACCTGACAACAACAATACTTTGATATTCACAGTGGATAAACATTGTGAAAGAGTGAAACATAACCATGGACCCAACCGAAAAAAGCAGCTAAAAACCTAAATACTACTCCCTCCGTCTCCCCGCGCGCAGCCGCGCAGGCACATCGACCAGATGGGGATTGGGGACATGAAAGTGATGGAGCAAGCGGCTGATCGAGGCTGGTGCTGCTGGTGAACGTTGATGGTGGCGGGCACGCGGCTTCCCGAGACTGACGCTATGCCGCCGCGCTTCGCTTGCTGACCTCCTTCCGCGTCTCTGTGACCGTCTTCTCTCACCTTTCACCATCATTTCTGTCCCCAAAAATCTGCCCATCTCTGAGAATAATGTAAACACCCTATGAAATGGTGATCATGTAATCGGTCAAATAATGGCTTTGCTGACCTACAATGGTTTTTTTTAGTACATTGCTAGCAGTAGTACGATAAGGGCATGTCCAATGCAACCTTTATATTTCCCATATCTCATCACTATTTATTTACTTTTTAATCCTTATCCTATCTCTCCCTACATTTTTCTCTCTTATATTTTAATACCTACCAATTGCTACAGTGATTTGAGTGCCAAATAGGGAAGAAAAAGAGGTAGCATTTGGCATGCCCTAATGCATTTCGTTAGAGCAACCAGATGATCCTTTATAATACTATAGCAGATATAGATGGACTGCTGGAACGAAAGAATCTTTTGGAAGGTATTGTAAGTTGGGAAGGAATTTTAAACACTGTTCTTTTCCGCTTAACAGCTTAACGACTTATCTATGTTTTGAAACGATATATGCTTTGGATTTTTGGAGCCGGTTTTTTCGTTGTTTCAAAGGTGGGCCCTAACGCTTTCAAATGAAATGAATCCGAATCTCGAGACTACCCTAGAAAGCTCTATATATTGAGTCATTTGAGCTATTCAGCCATTCAGATCAGCCTGAAAAATAGAACCTTAGAGGGGTTGATAGAGGGGGCACTAATAGTGTTTTCGAGGAGATATATAGAGAGGCGGTTGGAGTTGCTCCTACAGCCTTAGAGCATGCCCATTAGCCTCATCAGTTCAGCCGGTACTTCAAAAATTTTGAACCACGCCCGGTATGAAGCATGCAGCGAGCGAGCGTAATAAAGACTGCTGGGGAAAAGATGATTACTGTAGCGATGCGGGTCTTTGATGAGGGGTCTCCTGGGGATGCTCTTACAAAGCACCGTACAAAGGATTTTAAAAAGGGTAGAATATCATATGCTTCGTCTAAGATAATTGTCTATATCGAAATGCTTCGTCTAAGATAATTGTTTATATCGAAATGGTGCATGTTTCCATTTTTTGTTTCCGCTGACATGTACTCCCTCCATTATAAAATTACTCCAATTGTAATTAAAGAATGTAGTTATTGTGATATTTCCATTCTTTGCCCCTAATTAAATGTTTAGTAAGAAGAAAAGTAGTTGTAACATGCTATTAAATAGGGGTACGATGATTTTTGTGCGTTGTATTCCTTGAAACTACTACTTCATTGGTCAGTGCACATCGTGTGCTACAAACATAGCGAAATGGATGTAGTGCTCCCTCGGTTTCACTATATTTGTCTATGACCTCAGGAAAATATGTTTCACAATGTTTGTCCATTTAAAATACTAAAAGTATAGTTATTATTATGTTTCCCCAATTAAATGCTTAGAAATAAGGAAAGTAGATATACATCGTACTATTGAATAGGGGTATGATGTTTTTTCTTTGAACTGCTACTTTCTTGATCAGCATGTATGGTATGTTATGGACAAACATAGTGAAACGAAAAAATAATTAACTAGCTAGCGTGAGTCATACTTTTATTTGTTACTAGTAATTACTCCATATTTGCAACTTGCAAGTTCTTATCTAGAGAGAAAAGGCAAAATAAAAGGCCGAGTACAATGTGTTCCCACATGTTCCTTTGCGCTTGCACACCTTGTACAAGCACAATCGATCAAAATTCTCTTTTCTCCTCTACCGATGCACTTGTCGAACCTTGTCCCACTGTTGACATCATAGAGCGAAACATAATCCATGTGGTGGGGGTCTAAACCCAATAAGACCGATAATCGATCATAAGATAATGGTCAATGTTCTCGTATGATTTCTAGGACTTGTGCTTGATTCAAGGCAAAACAAATTTTAACAATGATACGTGGCTTTGAACACTTGACAGCTTACGAAACATTCGGGGCACCCCCAAGACACAGGGCGTGGGTCGGACAAATTGCAAATTAAAGAGGTTGAACCGACGTATACAATTGCTACGAGAAATTGAAGTTGGGCGTAAAATGGTATGAAAATTGAAGTTAGATATAAAATATTTCGTACTCTTGATGTAACTAAAGAGGGTGAACCGACGTATACGAGTGCTATGAAAAAATAAAGTTGGGCATAAAATGGTATGAAAATTAAAGTTAGATATAAAATATTTTGTACTCTTGATGTAACTAAAGAGGGTGAACCGACGTATACGATTGCTATGAAAAAATAAAGTTGGGCGTAAAATGGTATGAAAATTAAAGTTAGATATAAAATATTTCGTACTCTTGATGTAACTAAAGATGGTGAACCGATTGATACTCGTATATGGTCGGTATGAAAACTGAAATTAGGTGTGAAATATTCCCATACTCCTCAATATAGTAACTAAAGAGGGTGAACCGATTGATACATGATTGAAAACTGAAGTAGTGTATTAAATATTCCACTCTCTTTATAGAATTAAAGAGGACGAACCGACTTATACACAATTAACTGTTTGTAGTGCTGCAAATCTTTAGCATATGCTTCTGATTAAGCAGTTGCTCCTTCAATTCGCACTATGTCGTTCCTACAAGAAGCAAGCTTCCACCCACTCTGTTGATTCGCACTGCAGCCTCGGGACGACGTTGCACCCTGCTCTAACCACGAAGTTGGGAGCTGGATCCATACTATCTATATGTGAGCTTTGAGCTTAGTTTAAACTACTTTTGAATTGAACGCGAATTACGCGACCATTGTGCATGATTATATATGATAAGACTAGTTCCCACAAGTTAAACCGAAATTAGGATTTAATTTTTTTCGTAGTTTGACATCTCAATTATTTTTTGGATTCATGGAGACAATGACGTCAAACGCCGTAAAAGTACAAGCATATAACCAATTATTACTTTGAAATCCAATAGTGACATTTCAGTAGTAGTTGAACAGTTTGAGAAGCTTGCTTAATTATCCGTTTTTATGGAGATTATCATCCAACTTTCCTGAATCATATGGAAGGTCAGAAACACAGTCATCTTTCAGCAAGATATGCCCTCCAATTGGGAGGTTAAAAGAATTATAAAGATCGAGTTTATGATGGTTGTCCATCGTGCCAAGAGAAAAAAAGAAATTACAACCCAGCCAATGCAAATTGGATGATAATGATTCGTAGCGTAGCTAATCTTCCTCGTTTTTGTATCTCTCTTATAAATACCTTTGTTATAATAATACCTTTTAAGACTGTTGGCTCCTTGCTCGCTACTAAAAAAATTACTTGGACTCTTATACACCATGGTGCATGAAGCACCTGAAATAATATATTCGTTCAACCGAATCAAATAGGGTGATTTAAAAATAGCATCGAGCAGCAGATTCAGATGAAGATCGAGGCGGTACAAGGCTCAAGGGTTGTGCAAGATCATGCTTCTGCGTCCCTGATCAATGATCATGGGAGCATGATGATGGACCGGAGGAGGCTAGGACCAAATCCAACGGTTCCCCAAGTGGCAGGGCAGTGTAGGGCCCACGTGTATTCCCATGTGTATGACATCATGCATGCACGCATGCTTGGGTTGAGAAAAGCCAAGGGTTGTTCTCTTGCATCGATAGGGACAGAGGAGTAGGCGAGCAGCATCCATGGCTGTCGTCTGTTCATACCCAACTCAATATTGGCTTCCACCTCCGCCCCCGCCACCTCCCCTCGGCGCCCTCCCCGCCGCCGCCGCCGCCCCTATCCTCCGCCTCTCCGCCGCCACGTCGCCGTCGCCGCTCTCCTCTCGGCTATTCGCCGGTCGTCCAGCTCGCCACCTACCCCCACCTTAGGCTAGCGCCGCCGCTAGGTCTGCCCAGATCCTGATGAGGACACTACTAGTACACATACATTACGAACTTCGTCGCAAACACCACCAACACCAATAGGAGCAATTACACGAGCTAGAGCAAAACAAATACAACAACAGGTGTATCGTTTTCTTAGAAAGCAAAACATTGATACAAATGAGAATGTATTGCTACCTAATGTCTCTACTCTACTTATGATCAGGTACCATGAATGAGATTTTTGGATGAAACTTGAGTAACATGGAAAGTCCAATTTTCATTACTGCCATATGAGGTCATCCTTTAGGTCATATAGAAGTATTACATAATCGCATATGTCACAAGAAGAGGAATTCTAATTCAACTTCATGCTCTTCAAAATATTGTTGCTACCATATGGTTTCTTGTAAGCAAAGAAGACACATCTAGAATGCCAACTAGCACCAACTAGGTTGTCTTGTATCATAAGAATGCAATGTATGTGAACATGTGTACTGTAGCAGTACTATAGCACCGACCTACTGTAGCATGTCGGTGTAACTGTAGCAAACCAGCCTATGCACCTATATATAGAGGGTAACACCTCATATGTAAGGGAGTTTTGAGAAAATTTCAGCCATACATGTTCTTATTCTAGGGCTTGTGTGAGAGACTCCACCCCTCTAGAATTAGGAATTACCTGAATGTTCTTAACTCCATTGCTCTTGTGGTTGCTGTCGTGATTGCAAGAACGTGTTTACTCCACGTTAGCGAGTAGACAATCGGATTGAAGCATGTGGTTGGGTGAATCGAGTGTCGCAGGTTGCCATAATTCAGATGGTGGTTGGCGGTGTCATTCATCAGGTTGCACGGATCCATTATCTCCAATACTACGCCGTGAAGATCGGGCCATAGCCGCGGATGTTGATCCGTATCAGATCCACGCCTGACGTCGCCCGTCCTTCTCCACGCCGGCCTGTGCCAACCGTCGCAGGTGTCTCCCCATGGCCGACGCGCCACCCTTGCCGCCTCCTCAGCGCCGCCCCTTCTCCCACCCTCTCCCATCCACTCTGTGAGCATCGTTGAGCCCTAATTTCTATTAGTGGCATTGATGTCAAAATAAATAAATATTACCGCTTTATCGCTCCATGATCGGTTCGCTTCTCTATCTTACCGCTTCTCGACCCGATATTATGTTTAGTGTGTGCATGTGTGCTCGTTTTCAAGCATCCCCTAAAGAAGTGCATCTCATTGCCATAAAACGCATTTTGAGATATCTAAAAATCACTACTAGTCTAGGTCTTTGGTACCCCAAGGGAGCGCGTATTGAGCTTCTTGGCTATTCCGACTCGGATTATGCCGGTTACAAAATTGATCGCAAAAGCACCTCGGGGGGTTGTCACTTGCTAGGACGCTCACTCGTGTCATGGACTTCGAGGAAGCAAAACTCTATGGCGCTATCTATCATGAAGCGAATATGTAGCGGCGGGAGTTGTTGTGCTCAACTCTTGTACATGACTCGGATGCTTAGTGACTTTGGGCTAAAATTTGAAAAGTGCCACTTCTATGCGATAATGAAAGTGCGGTGAAAATAGCCAACAATCCGGTCCAACATTCCGCACAAAGCACATCGACATCCGACATCACTTTATTCGTGACCATGTTGCAAAGGGTGATGTTGTGCTTGCCTACGTGCGAACGGAAGACCAATTGGCGGATATTTTTACCAAACCCTTAGACGAGGCACGGTTTTGCAAATTAAGGAATGAACTCAACATACTAGATAGGTCAAATGCGTGTTGATTGGATTTTGTGATTTTTGGGTCTTATTTGAATTTTTCCATTTGCTTTTGACCCTTGTCACATTTAGGGGGAGTTTAGTTTCAACTCATGGTCTCAAAACTCCCTCTAGTGGTGAAAAGATAAATTTGATTTTGGGTTAGCACATTCTTGTCCCATATTTCAAGCCAAAACAAATTTGAACTCAATAGACTATCCTTATCGTCTTGTCACTTCAAACTTCTAATTTTGAAAATCTTATCCCTCTTCGAAAAAATTGCTCCATATGCATATTTCTTCTCTTGAAAATCATATGGCATCAAACTTGTTGAAAATATTTGAAAAGGAGCCAAAATTCAAAAACATGTGCTTAAACTCTAAAGTGAACCCCTATGCGCGATTTTCATGCCTATATGAGAAATCAAGGCAAAATTTGGGTTCACACATTTTCTTGATCTCGAAGATCAAAATTTGGGTTTTTGAATTTAAATTGGTTTCATTTGTCAACTTAGTATCTTATCCCTTCAAAATTAAAAATTTTAAAAATCACTTCAAATTGCTCACATTTGAATCTTCCTTTGAATTTTGAGCAAAAATGGAGATCATCCTTCAAAACATTATTTTTATAAAAATTCTCGCGTTGGTAGGGCCCACTGGTCAGAAGAGCCAGCAGCTGCGAAATTTGTCCTCATCGGACGCCGTCCGGACATTCTCGGACGCCGTCCGATAGGGTACGGTGCGGGCTGAATTCGTACTGTCGGACGCCGTCCGGTAACCACCGGACGCCGTCCGATAAAGGTCGATTCGAGCTGCACTACTGCTGTCGGACGCCGTCTGGCCGCTCCGCGACCCCGTCCGACGAGGTTCATGTGCGCTGCACCCTTGCTGTCGGACGCCGTCCGATCACTGTCGGACGCCGTCCGACAGGGCCTAACCGCGCGGAAATCTGTATAACTTACCCCTTCGTCTCCCTCTCTCCTCATTTGATCTATTCCTCCTCTCCAAGCCGGTGCCGCCCCTGCCCCTTCTCCTCACCGGGGAAGATCCTCCGGCGACTTCCGGCGACCTCCACCACTACCGGCGGCCTTCCCTCGTCGTCCACTTCGATCCCCTCCGCGTGGATTGGAACTGGACGGCCCCGTTCGTGCGCCTCGTCTCCGTCGCGTTCCCCTCCTTTCCCCTACCGGGAAGGGCCTTGGGGGCGATCTCCTCGCGCACGGCGTCTTCCTCCTTCGCTTCTAGGGCTCGGTAACGGCTTTCCGCCTTTCTTACCGTCAAATTTCGTTGTTTACCGAGTTCTAGGTTTTGAATAGGTTTTTCCCGCGTTCGTGTTCAGGGTTGAACGGTGGTGGGTTGGCACCGTGTCAGTGGATCGTTGGTCGTGGCAGTTGGCAGTGAGGTTGTTCTGGTCGGTGGTCACATTGTCAGAGGAAGTGATTCAACATGTCGAAATCATTGAAGAAGTTCGGAAAGGCTCTGGGCAGGACCCTCAGTGGTCGGCGCGACAGCGGCAGTAAGGGCGATCCGGATTACATCGATGAGACGGCTAGCAGTGCCGCTCCTCCTCGTCCAAGTAGAGTGTCTAGAGCAGATTTACAGCAGCAGTCTGATCAAGGGTTCCATTGGACTCGGATGGCGGGGTCTTCTTTTGCCACCGCAGAGGATGCTGACGAGACATATGCTGAGGACCCGATTGATGAGGATGTCACTGAGACAGTGGTCGCTGAGGACGACCCCGTGGATGATCAGGTTCTGAAACTATCTATGGAGACTCTGAGGAAGAGGAGGTCCGTCTCTTATGCGAAGTGGTTCCCTCAGAGGCGAGAGGATACCAGGGACTTCAGGTTCTACACCAAGTTTCAGAAACAATTGTACATGTGCTTCTCTGCTCCCACGACTGGTCCTAGGGATCCCCACTGTGTTGACTGGAGCGAGATCTCAGCAGTGGCAGGGCCTGAGGTTCACACCATGTTCAGCTTCACTCCAGGCCTAGCAGAATTGATCTCAAACAAGAAATTGACCTGTAGCATAGAAAGAAACTGTGAGTTCTTTGCTACTTTACTGATTGCCGAAGACGAGACAGAGTCAAACTATTATCACTCAGTTGATGGACAGATTAGAGGGATCACAGTGGCCGAGATGAATCACGCCTTGGGTACTCCAGATTCTGGCACTGATTTGAATGAGGTGTGCTATGAAGATGCCCTCTGGAGAGGCAAATATCCTCCTCTTGAAGAGATAAAGTTCATGTACATTGATATTGATGAAGAAGAATTAAATATAGAGAAGGCAAATCAACTGCGCCAGGAGCCAGCGTTGATAAATCTTATCCTTCGGAGCACTTTGTTTGTTCGAGGGGGTAACCGTGACAGGATTCTTCCAATCTGCAGTTGGTTCATGCTATACCTTCTGACTGGCAGGATTATAAATGTTGGAGCCACCCTCATGGGAGAACTTGATGACACCATCTTCAGGGAGGTCAATAGGGCACTACCTCTAGCTCATATGTTGGCCTATTTCTTTCCAGGACAAGGCGTGTAACTAATGATGAAGTGAGAAGTTGGAACAACAAAGTAAAGAAGCACCAAATGAAAAATTTCTTAAACTCTCTTGGAAGCAAACCCAAGCTGGTTCGTCCAGGTGATGATGTTCCTCCTCTAACACCGGCCCCTGTTTTTGCTCCTGCTGCTCAGTCTGCCGTTTGTGCCGGCACTGCAGTGCGGGATCTTCATGGTTGCCCTCCCCTTGGTATGACTCTTTGACAGGTGAGATGAGGAGGCTGCGCACTGACATGAGAAATTTCCACACTGAAGTGAAAGAAGAGTTAGCAGCCACCCGCAGGGAGATGACAGACTTGGCAGGGCAGCAGACGTACTTGGCAGATGAGTTCGCAGAGTTTAAGTCAGCTGTGCAGTACATGGGGGCAATGTTTATGCCCGTTCCAGAAGGGGCCAATCCTTACTCGTGGTACTCACATGCTCATGACAGCTATCAGGCCTACCAGCAGACTCAGAGTTTTCCTCGCCCACCTGCCTACCCACCACCGGTTCATCCTTGGGTGTTCCCTCCTTCTGGGCCTGCTCCTTCCTTTGTGCCTCCACCACAGTCATACCCTCCTCCTGGTAAGATTTATTTCACTGGTGGAGAGATCGCTCGTCATCTCAATTTTTCTTTGCCAAATCCTCAACCGACCCAAATGTTTGATGATCCTCCCTCACCTCGGTCGGTACCCTCTGCAGCTCATATGCCCTTGTTCAAGCGTCCGAGGGGTCAGGGCTCCTCTTCCGGCGGCCAAGGAAATGACGGAGGCGACAACATGGACGAAGACCAAGAAGAGTAGACCAGGCTAGGAGCTTTTCCCTTTTGTGTCACTTGGTGACAAAGGGGGAGAAGGTAGAGAGTATATCAGGTGTTAGTGGTTAGTGAGATCGAGGTTTTGCCTTTACCTGTAATACTATTTGTTGCCTCGATACTCGGTTAAACATTTGTGATTGTTACTCTGGTTGGTTTTATGTCTTTTTGAACCTTATTGGCTTCTGAACTTAATTTATGCATGAATTTAGGGGGAGCTTCCTTTATTTGCACATCCTTGTGGTCGAGTTGTGGTTATCTTAAATTTGAAATTGCTCGCATATTTGTATTGCACTAACCCCTTTTGCAGCTCAAAAATTTTATTCTCTCTTGGGTTGCCATCAAGTGCCACAAAGGGGGAGATTGTGAGCATCGTTGAGCCCTAATTTCTATTAGTGGCATTAATGTCAAAATAAATAAATATTAAGTGCTAGGGGGTTTTTGGACTTCTCGGAACCCTAGTGAAGACTCGGCGATTTTTATAAACCCTAATTTGAAGCGTCGACAATTTTCTGAGCTGCTCCAAGATCTCAAGTGCGTGACCGGGCGAGAGAAGATGTCACATATAGATTAGGAGTAGTTAGGTTTATTTCCTGTTTTTTGTCGGATTTCAAAAAGGGGTTCGAATATCTCGGACTATGCCGGATCTTTGCGAATTCTCGAAAACTCGGTTTCCGTAGTCCACCAGTTCTAAATATACCCAAATATCCCTTTGTGAGATTTATAGAGAGAGAGAAACCCACCTAAATTCCCCCACAAATTTCAGCTCGAAAATTCCCTTCTGTCGGACGGCGTCTGGAAAAGCCAGACGGCGTCCAACCAGCCAAATACCAAAACAGTATTCACTATCGGACGGCGTCCGGTAGTTATCGGACGGCGTCCGGTCAGGTTAAAATCCGAGGCACTTTCTGGTCGGACGGCGTCTGGGTGGCCGTCCGGTCCCTTGCAAGCTCCCTGTCGGACGGCGTCCGGCAGTTACCGGACAGCGTCCGATAAAGAACAAAATTGGGTGTTTCTCGCTGTCGGACGGCGTCCGGTGCCCGTCGGACGGCGTCCGCTAGAGGCTAACGGCTAGTCTTTTTGTCCTCTTCCGAGGGGCAACGGCTAGTTTTGCTCTTGGGGCTATAAATACCTACCTAGTGGCTGGCTACTTTGAGGTTTGCTGCTCCACTTCACCTACCACATTCATAGCTCATCAATTATGTGTTCTAGAGCCATTCCTCCACCCACAAGATCATCCAAAGCCACAATCCATCAAACCCCAATACCGAGCTTCATGGAAGTCCTTCGATCCGGCATGATCGGGGCGTTTCGGGCTTGTTACTTTTGAAGACATCCTTCGTGGAGGCGTGGGCTTGAGAGTAGGCCTTGGCGTGTGGCTACTCTTGAGTCGGTGTACGTGTGACGGAGTCCACCTCGCCGGAGTGGCGGAACGACTACCGCAAGTGAGTGAGGCGTAAGGCTCGAGAGCGAGCCGGTTCTTGTGCGCAAGGGGTAGCCTCAACGGAGAGTAGGAGTTGCGGCTCCGAACTTCGGTCAAACAAATACCGTGTCTCCCTCTCATTTATACTCCCGCACTTACTCTTATTGCATTGCTTGTGATGAATTTGAATGCCATATCTTAGTTGCTTGTGTTTAGTTTATCGCTTCCGCCTACTCGATAATTGCAACTAGGATTGGGTAACTCTTAATATGATGTTAATTCAAGAATAATTGAAAAAGTTCTAAAATTGCCTATTCAACCCCCCCCTCTAGGCCTTAGGATCCTCTTTCACACTCTCTGCGTGTGGTGAAGCTCGGCGAAGGCGCTCCCCTCAACCCCGCCGCACGCCGCTCCAGCTGCAGTGGCCAGAGCCGCCCGCACTACGCCACTCCGACGAGCGTGGCCACCCAAGCCCTCGCCATGGCTCGTCCCTTCAACCCTGCAGACCGTTGGTGCCCACGCCGCGTCAGACCTTCGCTCTCCTCAGCGGATCCTGCGAGTCGCAGATCTTACGCTGCCGTCGCTGGGAGCACCACCTTCATTGCTTCCTCTCCAGTTGCCTCCACTCCGAACAGCACTCAAGCCCCCCTCCCCCCCGACGCCCGCCCATTCCACTGCGACAAGACTTCGCTCGGTCGTCGCCCAGTCCTCGACTGCCGTACCCCCTTCCTCTCTTTGGAAGGTCGTCCGCTCGAAGAGGAGTAGGCGTGCTCAGCGCTCTCCATTTCCGACCACCGCTCGAGTCAATACCGGCGTTAATGCCACATTCCGTCTGCTCGGCGCCAACCTTAAAGGGTGGTGCCTCCGGTGTTTCGCCGGAGACCATCTTGCAGCTTCTTGCCATGATCCGGTGAGGTGTTCTGCGTGCCGTCGCTCCGAGCACACTGCCGCTTCCTGTCGAGGGCGTACCTCCACCCCTCGTCGCCGTGCATCCATCCCCCATCGCCATCCCCCCGTTCCCCGGCTCCCCACATCGCCTTGGCACCACTACGCCACTCTGCTCTCGCCGCCCAACGTCCCTCCTCCATTCGCGTGTGCGTTGAGGTTTCTTCGTCCATGCGCTCTGACGCTGATGAGCTCCATCGTTGTGGCGTCATCGTAGACATCTCCGACGGGCTGCACCCCGACGCCGATTGGGTGGCTCGCGAGCTCAGCGCATACACAAATATCCCCACCTACGACATCACAGTCACGCATCTCAGCCACCTCCGCTTCCTTGTGCGCTTCACCTTGCCGGAACAAGCAAGGCTCGCCGCGCACAACTCATTCCGCTCCCTTGGCCGACGCTTCGCCATCTCGGCCATCGCCAACGACATTCATGCGGCAGGGGGGCCGGCCGCCATTCCCTACCGCGTCCGCGTCTTCTTGGAGGGCCTCCCCCTGCATGCTTGGTCTTCCGAGGTGGTGGACCGCGTCTTCGCTGGAGTTGGCTGCCTCGACGTTGTCAAGAAGTGCACACGGCGGCGCCTGGATACCTCTTCATTCAGGGCGTGGATATGGACACGAGACCCGGCCAGCATCCCTCTCGAGATTGGGCTTGAGATCATTGAACCGTCGCCGTACATGGAACCCCGCCGCGGTGACGGTCACGGCCCCGCTCGACTCGCCGGCGCACCCAGACCGTTGCCTCCCCGTGCGTCCGTGCACAGGATTCTTATCCATGTCGATGCGGTCGAGGATTTCTCTGTCGTCTCGACGCGTGTCGGCGGCGGCTACCCGGTAGCCATCCCGCACCTCTGGACCCTGGCCTACCCAGACTCCGTCATTCCCCCTGTAGCGGCCGCGCCACCTACCGCCCACCGCACGCTCTTATGACCTTGTCGGCATCCAGATGGTGCTAGCGACGATGAGGCCCCCGCAGGAGATGCTGCCCCTCGCCACCGCTATCGACACGGCAAGTCGCCCATGCTGGGCTTCTCCGGTGCCTCCTCCACGGGAGGTGCCCGCGCGCGCACTCGCTCTCCTTCGTGTCGACGAGGCCACGCTACTCCCAGCTCCAGCTTGCGCTCATGCTCACGCTCACCCTTGCCATCACGCTTTCCCTCAGGCGTCGTCTCAGCGGTGCGCTCTGGCTCCCGCTCGCGCACACGCACGCGCTCTCCTCGTCGGCGCCATGTTTTGCAACTTGGCGCCACCGCGGGGCTCCTGGGCTCGCGCTCTCCTCTCGCGCTTGGTCTTCCCAATGGCGGCTCCGGCAATCCCTCTGATGACCTCCCTGGCGCCATCTTCGGCGGCCTCTCCGGTGACCTTTCTAAGGGACCCAGCGATCCCCTCGCTCTCTCCAGCGTGCCTCCCCTTCGGGCTGACTCTGCTTCGGCTGGTACCTACGTGGCGATGCGGACCAGCCCATCGGCCGGCTCACAAGCGCAACCTGCCCCGTCGAGGGGAGGTGGCGAGGGCGGGGGAAATTCTAACTCCCCGTCAGCTGCGTCGGGTGGGGGAAATTCTAACACCTTCACCCACTTTGCGCCCGCACCCGTTCGCCTTGCTCCTGCGCCGGGTAGCTTAGCCGCTCCGCGGCCCAGACGCGACATGCCAGGTGCCTCTCCGCCTGCCCCCTCTCGCCCGGATCTGCAGCCTCCTCGCATGCGACACGCGGCCTTCCGCTGGGCCAACACTTTGCTGCTCGGGGCCAACATGCGTCTGTAGCCCCTTCCGCTACTGTTGGCTCTATGCTGGGCCCTTGGGGTCACTCCACCTCTCCTGGGGATTTGCTTTTTCTTGAGCCTTCCCAGTTTGTGCACTCTGGTGAGTTTGTGTTCGATCCCATGACTTCTGAGGCTGGGTTCCCTACCCCCACCCCACCCACCCCGGCCCAGTCTCTCTTAGCCAGAGCCACCGTCCCCGCCCCCGCCCTCCTGATCTCCTCTGCCCCACTTAGGCGCCCGCGCCCTAAGCTCACCACTCCCATGCGCCGTAGCTCTAGGCTTGCCTCCGCTAGGTCATCCTTCGCCTCGGGGGGCTCCTCCTCAGTCCCAGCCATTCACAAGGCTCAGGGACTCCTTGCTCATAAGCTGGGCCTCCCCCCTCCGCCCACCACTGATGCCCTTATGAGCAGCTCCATTGCTCTGCTTGCCGTGCTAACCGGACGCCAAAGACTATGACCTCTATTGCCGACTTGTGCGGACTTGCACGGCCCTCCGTCGACCTCTCTACCGTCGAGTCCACTGTGGCCGAGGAGTGCGTTGGGGCTTCTTAGCCTCCGCGCTCTGCCTCTCTCCGCTCGTGCTCCCAACATGTTCGCCCAATGAAGATCATCAGCTGAAATATTCGGGGCCTAAACTCCCCAGCCAAACGTGATATGGTTGCCGCTATGGTCCGAGACCACACCCCCACAATCCTCGCATTGCAAGAATCCAAGCGCCCCGTCTCACCAAACACTCATGGAGGTTTGTGGTCACAAGTTAAGGGGCTGCCTCTAGCTCCCTACCTCTGGCTCTAGAAGCGGCCTCCTGCTCTTCTGGGACGACTCCATCGTGCAACTGTCTGACCCCCTAATTTTGCGCCACTCAATCTCCGCTAAAGTTATTGCCTTAGGTGGCCATCAAAGCAGGGCTTTATCCAACGTTTATGGCCCCACCTTGGATAGGAAGAAAGAGGCCTTCCTCCTGGAACTTGCCACCATCAACAATCACTTTGGCTCTCCCTGGCTGGTCCTCGGAGATTTCAACATCATCTATAAGGCCTCCAACAAAAATAACTTCAACCTCAACCGGCGTCAAATGGCCCGCTTCAGGTCTTCCCTGGACTCTTGCCTATTGAAAGAAATTCATCTTTCGGGTCGTCGCTTCACTAGGAGTAACGAGCAAGTCAACCCCACCTTGGTTAAGCTGGATCGTGCATTCTCTAACACCTCCTGGGAGCTGCTATTCCCCTCCAGCTCGCTGAAACCCCTATCATCCGCCACCTCGGATCATTGCCCTCTGCTCCTTACAGCTGAAAGCCTCCCGCGCCCTCGCTGGTGCTTCAGGTTCGAGAGCTTTTGGACCAAGATGCCAGGTTTCCTCGATGTTGCTAAGCAAGCCTGGTGTGAGCCCTCCCCTAGCTTGCCCTTGCATCCCCTCCTGCGCTTCAAGGCTAAGCTTTCTCGTACCGCTTCGGTTCTCAAGACCTGGAACCGCTCCTTGATCGGAAACACCAGATTACAGCTTGCCGTGGCCACAGAAGTCCTTCGTCTCTTTGACGTCGCCATGGAATCACGCGCCCTTTTCTCGATGAGCTACTGTTGCGCAAAACCCTAAAGCTGAAGATCCTTGGCCTCAGCGTGATTGAGAAAATGAAGTGGAGACAGAGATCATGGCTCAACTGGCTCAAACTCGGGGACGCCAACAGAAAATACTTTCACCTACGAGCCAACGGGCGCCGTAGAAAAAACTTCATCCACTCCCTTCAGACCACTACCGGCACACACACCAAACTCTCTGAAATGTCCTCCGCCTTCCACCACCACTTCGACTCCATCTTTGGGGACAGGGCCCAATCCGCCCCCAATCAGTCGAGTCCCTCGTTCAACTGGGGTTTCCATGACCTGCCGGTGCCAGACCTCTCCTCCCTAGAAGATCCACTCACCCTGAAGGAGCGCAAATGCATTATCGACGGCCTCCCATCCGAGAAGGCCCCGGGTCCGGATGGCTTCTCTTGGGACGTCTACAAGGCTTGTTGGGATTTCATCGCCACCGACCTCTTCGAGGCGCTCAGATGTCTCTTCAACCTTGATGCCACCAGCCTGGAATCTATGAACTACGCCCACATTGTTCTCCTTCCCAAAAAAGGCTGCCCCACTACCCCTTCCGATTACCGACCAATTAGCCTCATTCACAGCTTGGGGAAGCTTTTTACCAAAATTCTCTCATCCCACCTAGCTCCTTTCATGGATGACCTCGTGTCTTCTTGCCAGAGCGCCTTCATTAAAAAGCGACACATCCAAGATAACTTCCTCTTCCTCCAAGGGAAGGCAAAAACCCTACACAGATCTCGCACCCCGACTCTCCTCTTCAAGCATGATCTCGAGAAGGATTTCGACTCGGTCTCCAGGTCATACCTTCTTGACAATCTCAGAGCACGGGGCTTCAGCACCGGCTGGCGCAATTGGATCGCTATGTCGCTGGCCTCTTCCTCCTCACGAGTCCTCCTCAATGGCCAATCGACGAACCCTATTTACCATTGAAAGGGCCTGCGACAAGGGGATTCCCTCTCCCCTATGTTGTTCAACATTGCCATCGAACCCCTCATTGCACTTGTTCAACGCGCCACCATTGTAGGGGCTCTCTCCCTTGTTCGCGGAATTCATAGCATCCTTCGTGTCTCGCTTTTTGCGGATGACGCCGCTATCTTTGTCAAGCCGACAGAAGAGGATGTTTCTGCCCTGGCTCTCATTCTAAAAGAGTTCGGGGACATCACCGGCCTCCGCACCAACTTCTCCAAGAGCCAAGTGGTATCCATCCACTGTGACAACGTGGACCTCGACCACATCCTTCAAGATCTGCCAGCCAAAAGGGCCTCCTTCCCTCTAAATTACTTGGGCCTCCCGTTCTCCATCAAGCGGCTGAAAATGGTCCATTTCCAGCCACTTCTGGACAAGATCTCCAACCGTCTGGCAGGATGGCGCAGCCCTCTAATGTCTAAAGGTGGGCGACTAACTTTACTCATAGCAGTCCTCTCAGCATTGCCATCCTATGTCCTGTCAGACATCAAACCGCCGGCGGCAGTTTTCAAGAAAATTGACAAGATCAGGAAGGCCTGGCTCTATAGCGGCACAGCCTCCCCCCAACGTGGGCATTGCCGGATCAATTGGAGCACGGTCTGCTCCCTAATACACCTCGGGGGCCTTGGGGTCCTCGACCTCCAATGCTTTGCTCGCGCACTCAGGCTTCGCTGGTGGTGGCGAAACAGGATACCTCCCTTCCCGCCATGGGCCGGATCCCTGGACCCCCCCTCCGACTCAGACTCCGACCTCCTTCGTGCCTGGACCGTGCCATCACTTCGTGACAGCTCGATCCTTTCCTTCTGGAATGATGCTTAGCTGTCGGCTCGACCCCGAGATTGCTAGCTCCCGTGCTGTTCACGGCCTCCTCTAGGAGATACAGATCGGTTAGAGACGCCCTTCTAAACAACAACTGGCTTGTTGACCTCGGTCAAAATTTTGCCGCTCACATGGTACCCAAGCTTGTGCAACTCCTACGCCTGATCTCTCAGGTGAACCATATTATTCGGAGAGGTGGATCAGATCACCTGGCGATTCTCCAATGACGGCTCCTTCTCGGTCCAAATTCCGCCTCTGAGATCAGCTTTGTTGGACGCCTTCTCTACCCCTCGCTTCAACGTGTGTGGCAGCATTGGGCCCCCTCAAAGTGCAAATTCTTCCTGTGGCTCCTACTTCACAGACGAGTCATGACAGCAGACACCTTGTTATGCAGACACATCCCTAAAGCCTACTTTTGCCCTCTATGCTGTCGCAACCTTGAGACCCCGGAACACTTGTTCCTACACTGTAATTTCAGCACCTCTGTCTAGACGCAAGTAGCCATCCGTCTGAACATTGGCCTTCTGAACCCTGTAAGATGGCTTCACTCTTCCTCCATGGTGTCCTGGTGGCAAGATGACGTCCTACGGGCCGCTCCTCCTTGTGGCACCTTGTCCGTCATCTCGGCCACTATCTGGTCTCTTTGGATCGAGCACAACAACCGCATCTTCCGTGGTATAGAAAAAACGAGATCCGTTCTCATTCAGTTACTTTTAGACGACTTGTGTCTCTGGGCGGGCGCAGGAGCCAATTTTGTAATAAATTAATGACTTGTATGCCCCCATTGGGGGGAGGGGCGCATATTCCCCCTTGTAACCCTCTTTCTTTTTTATCAATAAATGGCAATTCTCCTGCCTTTTGTTCAAAAAAAAAATTTATTGGCTCCGATGCTACAAGGACATTGGGGCTGTGGGATCGGCATGTTTGGGCCAGACTGGCAATAGCTCAAGGCAGGTAATTTGGCAAGAAAAGGCACAACCAGTAGTTTAGGATGCCACCGTCAGATAATGTATATGCGAGTTAATGGGTGTACTTTGCCAGCAAATTCCACATTTTGCTCGTCTTTTAAGTTTTACAAGAAAAAGGGATAGAAATAACTTTCATTGCAAGGCACAACCAACTGTTTAAGGATTAAGACGACACCAAACTCTCGTTTAGTTGGTGTACTTGCCAAAAAATGCCACATTTTACGGTATCTTAAATTTTTGGGGGGAATGACAAAGTTAAGCAAAATGTAGCAAAGTTAACTTCCAACCAAATTTTGCATCGTCACGCAACGCGACATTGTTAGCTGCTCTCCTCCATCCAACTTCTTTGATAATTTTCCTTGCTGCAAATGGCAATGCAGGATCTGCCATAAACTTAATACTGGAAAAAATTAACCTTTCTTGATAGTAATGCCAAAACTAAAGTATATTAAGTATTTAAGGATTTTACAGAATGCAGAAATGGCATATGAACCACATGCACCATCAATACACACATCCATACAAAACAAGATGGGAATTCCACAGGCATTCTCCAAGTGTATCTGTAAGTATCCCGAAATTTCAGCCATTCAGGCTGGGTGGCTTACTGCCATCTAAGAAGTTATGCAAGAAATGAAAGGTAAATCACGACTTCATTTTCTTCCTCGACGTATTATCAAGACAGGCCCAGTCTGGATATGGGCATTTATAACTCCAATCAGGGCCAGTATATCGCACACAATGCAGCCATAGCCCTGCCTCATCTCCATCGTAACTGCCAAAAGAACAAAGATTACCAAAAAGCCTGAAGAATACATAAGACACCAGCGTATTATTGAGCAAAATAATTTATTCAAGCCATGTATTATCAAGTGATCCTCTATTCTTTGACCTTAGAATATTATTGACTAAAGCAAAAAGGCATACAAAGCTATCTGTAATTTTTTTTTTATCATGAAGATATAGAGTTATCCTATGTCACCAAGGTTCAAACAGAAATAATCTGTGATTCTTAATCTCAAGAGTTAAGATTGCATACACCAACCCCCCTTGCCCTGCTTTTGCGGGAGTTTCCTTGGAAACTTTGGGGATATGATGTTGTGTATTATCAAATGCTAAACTAAGACCTTGTTGAGCAACATTAAGCACTCACCCTACTGGAGCAAGATTTGGACAATTCGTGCACATCGGATCAATACCAAAATCACCATCAGCTTCAGAATCTTTGCTGCCAAGGTCAGAACCATCAGAGCCTGATGATGCCAATGAGCACCTTATTGGGCTTGCTCTATTGAGACTTTTTCCCTTTGATGAACGTGGGAAAACATCCTCCAAAAGGTACAGCTCATCATTAGCTATTGGGTAACCAATGTGTTTCAGATGTACCCTTATCTACATTTTTAACGATGAAGGGAAAATTTAAAAAATTGTATCAGCAATATACAAAAGTAACCTAAAAATATAACCAGCACACATACTATAGGAAAAAAAGAACAAGTAGCAAAAAGGCCATGGCCGTCATCCCTTGCACCAAAGACAGTGAACCAAATGGCTGGCAATACAATTCTTTTGGACGCAACTAATTAGGCATGATGCTCCCTATTGAATAAAAGAAGAGGATAAATTTCCTGACATGTACAACCAGGAGGTGTTAGGCCCGCTCTGGGATCCATGCTGAACGGATCCAATGTCTCTGCCCATGTACATGTAACTCCATGTACATGTGGGATTGAATTCCCGTATACAATAAGATCCTAGAGTTCACATGTTCTGTTGGGAGGCAAATACGTTAAATAGTGAATTGACGATCCCCCATAAAACCTTCATAAATGTGAAGTTCAAGTACAATTCTTGGAGATGGCATGAATACAGCATATTGCACGAGAAGAAAGTAAAAATTGTTTGTCAGGCAGATAAACTCAATTACCTACAAGGCTACAACATGTAATAAATTGGTATGCATAGCTGTACTGATTCAGACCTTGGTCTCATCCTTTTTTATTATTTTCATACGGGGATTGGGTTATGGAAAAATCTGGTACATTAACATATTGGGCTTGCAAAATAGTGTTTATTAAACTAGACAACTATATTTTTAAAAAATATCGAAAATTGCTTGCCAATATTAAATAGTGGGAAAAGGGGGTAGGTATCTCTGCATCAAAATACCCCAAGGAAATGTTTTAAAAATAATTGTGTTACACCAGAGTAGTGTTTCTGGACCAAAAGATCCAAATGAAATGTTCTACAAATAATTGAGTTACCCCCAAGACACCAATTGCACTAGCTCTTTGGTCCCTGCTAGACACCAGTCCAACTTTTTTTAATTACCTTACTTTCCTTAGCTTATAGATTTTTGTGTAGTGTTTACGGTTTGGGCTATTGCAGGCCTACATAATACCTAGATGCTCCCACAGACAGGGTTGATGCAAGGGCCTTCATAACAGAGAGACCATTTTAATTGACGTAGGCTAGACAAGTAAAGATAAATTCCTCATTATGGTTACTAGAATAGATCATTTGAAAGTCTTTGTTCAGGAGGCTTGTTATTTTCCTTTTTTAAAAAAAGAGTCTCTCACTTGTGTGAGCATAAGTGGACCAATATGCATGCTATACATATAGACATATATATAAGGTACAGTGGAATTAGGTACCTGGTGTGTCCGGCCAGTCACCGGTTTGCACAAGACAATGCTGTGGGTCCCATCAGTGCAAATCCTCTGAAACTTAGTGCATGCTTGTTTTCCACTTGGGGCTTTACCAGAACCATCACTAACCTACATTTCAGAAATATAACTCAGACCTATGCTTCCACCAGTTTTGTTGCTACTGTGTAAATACATTTTAGTTCAATGAAATCTTAGCATTTAAATAAATTGTTTGATACACTACTAGGAGAAACCAGAAGAAAATGAAAATTCTCTGTAGGGACCATATCAAGCATTTGTTTTTTCTTATTTTATTGCATATTCGACAGAGATATGGAAATTCAAGGATTTCAAATATTTCTCTGGTACCAACAGCCTGATGTCCTACCATTATTAAAAAACATCTATAGGTTGATTTGTCCCAGCCTATAATTGTGTGTGTTGGAGACAGAGATGTACAACAGATTTAACAATTGATCACAGACCTCTGCACTGCTCCTTCCTTCTCGTGCATTGAAGTTGACATTGGCATCAACAATTTGCTGAAAAAAATGTTTTAGTAGATTTATGTATGAAAAACATAAACAATTTATCTCAGATGTCTCTTGTCATGCGTGATCTGAAATCTACACAGAGAAATTCCCTGCCTGTTAAAACTAAGACTCAATTATTATAGATACATATAAAAGTATCAGATTTTTCTTTGTTGGATGTTTAAGTGAATCAACCAATTAATCCGAAGCAAAGTCAATTCAATCACTCAAGATCTTTCGTGAAGTTCGCAAAATAGGAATCTGAAAAACTGAAACATGCGTACTAACATGAAATTTACGCAGATAGTGCACAAAAACTTTCTAAAAGTAGACATAATATACAAGTCTATTAAAGTTATGTTCCACAACAGAAACAAATTTGCACTTGGATCCAATGAAATTCTTGACATGCTGAGCTGTTGACACTAAATAAATGACAATACCTCACCATCAGGAAATACCCCAACAACCTTGGCTACATATTCTTTCTGCAACAAATCAGCTTCAATCTACAGTAACAGTATTCAAATAAGACGTGTAAAGAAAGATAAATTGTGTCACATTAACATATAGGCTGTGCGAAGACACACATGAGCATGATTATATGTTGGGTGTCTCGGTACAAATACACATATTGTGCTAAAAAAAATACACATATTGAACAATACGATAAAAAAATGCCAAATCATGGTGTCAAGCATCACCTGTTGCCTGAAACATTCAGCTTTATCAGCATTTTTAGCAAATATAAGAAGACCTGAAACTAGTCGATCTAATCGATGGACTGCTGCCAAAATAATAATAGTAGTCAAGGAATTCTAGTACATCTATAAATAGAGATCCAAATTCAAACACAGAGGAATTAGAATAAACAGATAATGAAAGTTACTATCCAATGGTGTCGTAATTGAGGCTAAGGATACGAAATAGGGGTGTCAATCCATGCTCAGCCTGGAGAATACCTACTACAGTATTTTTGCGGTATTGACCACAGGGATGAACCTACAAAAGGAAAAACACCTTCCTTTGTAAATAACTATAAGTGACTTAAAAAATATAAGTGAATCAGGACTTTATTACAACCAAACTTAAATAACAAAATAAAATTACTGAGTTCTCAAAGACGATCTTCATTTCGAACAATCAGAAAAACTTCGTTGCCTAAACTATTCAAATTTACTCTTGCTCAAATCTCACACTTCCCAAATTCATGAATGACATGATAAACCTAATTAGTTTTATTTGATAGAAGATTTCTAACTATTAGTTGACAACAGCGAGATTATATCATCCAATAATAACTAAAAAATTTGTGTTGTCCAATCTAGATATGTACTCCCTCCGTCCAAGTTTATGGGGCCTATTTTTGTTTGGCACATAGACCAAGGAAGCATTGAAAATGACTATACTACCCCGATCTATTCTCTTAGCACTCTACTCAATACATGAATATAGGGAATACAAGTTAAAGCAAGATATATATTAGAGGTACACAGGGAACAACAATACAACACATTTATTTTGCATTGAAATATAAAATACACGCTATATTAATGGAGCAGTTCATTCAAAAATTATGCCTTTTATATATTTGTATGGAGGGAGTAGCTCATAGCCAATAAAAAGGTCATGAGATATAACTTTAAGAGCAATGTAAACACTTCCTAAGACTTTAAGCTTGGTACAACCTAATATATTATAGTTCATGTGACATATTTTAATGAACAGGTTTCAATCACAGCAATCAATAATATTAGCACGGATACTTTATTTCAAACACAATGTAAACGAAAATAGTACCATTTCGTTAGAAATGTTGTTTTTTTATTACAAATCACATAGTGTGAAAACTTTCAATAACAACATTAGAATTATGAACTTACTGGAACAGATGCTGGTTTGCAAACAGTTACAACATCAGCTTCATTCTGAAGGACTAAAATATCACCACCCAAGACTGGTGGTTCATGCCTGAAAGAGTAACCACCTTCAGGAATATGCTAATTAGAAATTGTAAACGAAAATTTCAGAAATTATTTGGGTTAAAGCAGGAATAAACAGCTTCACTTGATGAACAGAGTTATCAAAGATGGCAAAAGAAGCTTGAAGAGAAATTGGGACTGACTCAGGAATAAGATCAGCCTAAAGGTATGGTGTATTAGTGTGCATGTCTGTTAACAGGCCGTCGTCATGAACTTACAACCAATCTTTCATTAGCCTTTCACAAAGTACAACTAAACTTTTTTAATTAGTTTACTATAAAGGTCCATGGGAAAAAGAGAGGTGTGACATTAACCAGAATGTTTATCACTTGCTCAGATGTTTGCTCGGTTTTTAATGAGGTAAATGTAAGCTGGTACTAAATCTAAATGTGCAGTAATGGTTTATGTTGTGTCCAGTTTTGGATCATTTCTTTTAGGGATTACTGCAGGGATCCAGCGATTCGATCCCATAGCTATAAACCAACCTGCAAGTGAGACCCTAATTTCATTGCCTCTGGGGAGTCGAACCCTGGTGGTGAGCTTCACAACCAAAGCATTCCACCACCAACCTACACAGTTCTCTATGCTGCATCATCAATTAAGTTATTAGTCTTCCCTCATTCCCTCTGTTCAAGAATATATGGTATTATGGACATCATCATGGTCTCTGATAAGAAACTTTGGCCATTACTTTCTATATGAACAGAACAAAATTGCCTGCACAATTGTGTGGTTAAATAGTGCAGTATATATGTTAACATTTGAAACCATATGACCATTAAGCATCATCCATGGTTGAAATTTTGCTGATCTTGATAAATAACCGTTACACATTTAACATCTATAATTATACTCTCTATGGTCACAAGGAAATGCCTTTTTGGATGCTGGCACAATGTCCATTGTCCAAACAATAATTTACATATTTGTAAGATCCAATGAATTAATAATGTTTTGAAAGTATACTATGAAACATGTTCGTATAATTTTCACATGACCAATCTAAATATTCATAGAGATATTACAGGAATACAGGTCATAGTTAAAATATTTGAATAGCATCTATTCTAGCACAACACTTTTTTTTTCCTATTGCAGTATTCAACTAATGTACACTGTTACAACATGGTACCACCAAAATAAGTAATTTAGGTCATTCTCTTTATCTCCATATTAAAAAGATATATTATGTAGATTTTACAGATTATTGTGGTCATTTCTAATCCTCGGCCTTAGACTGAAACGAAGCCAGAAGTGAAAGTAACAGTATGAAATTATTATATTTTGGAATTAGGACACATTAACAATTAATCTGCACATGTACACTGTAATTGTCAATAAAGCATATGCCATCTGAAGCAATGTCCACACAAAAGAAGAGAAGGGAATATATTGGAGTAAAGTAGTTCTAAATTCTAATTAACTATAATTGCATTGGTCTTCTTGTGTACATGCAGCGGAAAAAACATGACAAACTACTTTTATTTATGTCAAATAATCATCTGTAAGCTAGTAATTAAATTAAATCGACAAATCCCAAGATTGATTAACTATTGTTTTCTTTGCATTACAGTTCACCTTGGTACATGGGCTAGATGTTCTATTTTTTAATTAACTGCTGTTTGTTTTTTTTTGTATTACAGTTCACCTTGGTACAGGCCTGATGTTCTACTTTTGTTGGGATTTCTGGTTTATTTCTCTGTTTTAATATCATCCAATGGCCTCTATGACCCAATCACCCAAGTAATGAAGGACAAAATGATTTTTTTTCTGTGGGAATTCCTAGAATAATAATATTTTTACTTAACAGTTCATATAATGACTCTCATGAGCTTTCATCACATAATAGATACGTTAATAAAAAAACTATAAAATTATTAATTATAGCAATAATTTTTCCATAATTACTCTAATGATATCAATTTTTCACATAATTGATGTAGATGTTCTTTATATATTATTGGTAAAAGTTAGTGAAGTTTTATTTTGTTTTCTAAAACATCACATATTTATAATGAAAGCAAGTTCTGTTATACTGTCCGATGGGGAGCAATAATCTAAATATTAAATAACCCTTTAAAATTGGCTAACTTCACTCACCTGTGCAAGAAATGGCTTATCTTTTGTGATAATCTAACAATATAGTCTGCCTGAACCATTTGCCCATCCACCTGAAGCCTCCCACACTTCACTGCACGATCCTAGCAATTTCAACATTTATTTCAGATACAGCACTGGGGAATAAACAAAGCTTCACGTAATCCTTAGAGGATTACGTGCAGCTCAGGATGGTGAAATATAATAAAAAGGAAGAGAAATACATTTAGTAGCATTCTTATGGATGTATTTTTACAATTAAACTGGAATTAATAGTAGGATACATAATATTCAAAAGGGATAGTGGCATCATACATAGTATTCACGAGGACGCCCCTTGAATTCTTCAGTGAAAAGATCCACAATGGTCTTTCCAGCCCACCTGTTCTTCACCTGCAAACCAAATGTAGAAGATACATGGATTTGGTCCAAAGGAAATTCGTTCACTCCAGTTGTCGTAAAAATATCATATTATCTGTTGGTCAGAATAAAAGAAATCAAGCCAGACCAGGAAATGTGAAATTCCTAGGCTAGAAGTGTCCAGAAACAACTCTGGTTGCAGTCAGGGTTTAAAATCTTGAATGAAAATCAGTGAAAATCGATTTCACACATCAACTTCAGTTTTTTCCTGTATTTACCAAGAACATTTGACCCAATTTGACCTGAAGCCCGGCGCAAATGGGACTATTGCCCTTCTCTTTCATTTGCCTTAACTCACAACACTAGATGGGACCCCCTTCCACAGCTCATCTCCTCTGCAGGTCTGCTCCTCTTCTACCTCTCTAATCTCTGCCTTTCTCAACTCCCACCTGCAGCATCATCGTCGCCATGGCCGCTACCAAGTACGAACAAGTTGTGCTCCATGAAGGCATGGTGCCTCTGAGGGAACTTGCGCAGGCGCTTCAGCAGTACAGTATCCACTCGGCGTGGTGACAGTCGTCGTTGTCAGCGAGAATCTTCACAATGACATGTACAACACCAACCTCCAGATCATTGGCACAGCCACTCCGTGGGCATCATCATGTAGGTCATCTTTGCTGAAATTTTGTTTTATCCCATTGCAGGACTCCTCCACTGCTCTGGGATTGGCCAGAAAGCTTTAATGATGGGTCATAAAACATGGTCGTGATGCCCATGTGTTAATTAGTTTGCAATGGATTTGGCTAGCTACTCACTCAATCTATAATTATGTTTTGATGATGTTCATCTTTTATTGTTACATGGGCAGATGTTCATACTTCATACTGATATTCAGTCATGAGTCTGATTCCGCCTATTTATTGTCTGATATTTTCAGCTAATTTCACTGCCTTTCACCATTTTTGGTGATTGAAAATTACCAGAATCGGCCTAATCAGTGAACCCAGCTAACAGAGAACCTGGAGGATCCTGAAATGCATTTGTTTTTATTTGAATGGATGTCTAGTTTCGTACTTTTGTCATTTCTTTTGAGTGAACAGCAGAGACGGTTTTGCTTACATGGGAGATGAACTCGAAGTAGTAGGGCCTCACGTAGCGCCGCCCTGCAAGGACAAGGGGGCATTTCAATCATCAGTTCATGAAAAGATTAGGGCTTTGGAGCAGGAGCGTCGGAGGCGGCGCCATGGTTACCGTAGCGGAAGATGTAGTCGTGCCGCTCCGGAGGGTTTGCCGGTGTCTGCCACACGATGCCCGGTCCGGGTGGCGCCGCCGCCATCTCAGGCGAAATACTCTTGGGCGGCCGTGGTGGAGGTTCAGCCGTGCAGTGCAGCAGTTCAACGCCCCCGAAGCGCAAAGAGTGAAGGGAAGTAGGTCGGCGCCCGAAGACGAGGCAGTGGTCGCGCCGTGGCGGGGCGGCAGCCTGGACGGCGGCGGCAAAGCGCTGTGGAGCCGAGCGGAGTTGGGGAAGATTTGGGCGTGACTTCTGAACAGTAGTGGATTGAAAATAGAGAAAATTAACGTTATTCAATAATTAAATTTGTAATGTAATACTCCACCGTTCTTTTTTTTCACGCCTTGATTTTTGATTATTTTTATACATGCCATTAAAAGTTTGATTATTTTAGATTTGCCATTACAAAGCAGATATTATTATAGATATCTATCACGCTTTTTCATGTAATTCTCGTTATACATGCCATTATGATGTCATTGTCAATTTTTTAGGTATTTCCCATTTTATACGCGAGCCAAATACGCAAAAATATACGAAAATAGAAATGTTACAGGACGGACGTCCGTCCCCGTTGGCTGAGACGGATGAGCCACGTACCTAACCATCGCGCCTAGCCAACGGCATTTTACTTTCCTCATTTCAGTCCCACGGTCGGGGACTCCACATAGTCGGCGCCTCCTCCATCCCCGATTCGCCGCCGATGCCGCATCCGCCATCCCCGGCGCGCCGCCGCCGCCTCCACCATCTGAAGCTCGCGCGGCAACCGCCTCGCCATCCCGTCGTGCGCCGCCTCGCCATCCGGGCTCATGCGCAGCCACCTCTCCTCCATCCCGACTCGTCGTCGCCGCCTTCCCGACCCACCGCCGCCGTCATCTTCGGCTCGTCGACGTCACCGCCACCTCCGCGTCACGGCCGTCGCCGCCATCCAGATCTGGGCCCCGTTGTTGTCGCCCCAAGCGCGGCCCCGACGACGTCTCAGTTGCTGTCCCCAGCCGCCATCCACATCTCGGTTCCGCCAACCGCCGTCGCCGCTTCTAACGCGGCCTCGTCAACTGGCCTCCATCTCAAGGTATCCATCACCTCTCCCCTCCCCCAATCCCTTGATACTCCCCGCATATTCGCTAACCTCCTACTCGTCGCGTGTGCACGCATGATCCCGACCTCCGACCGTGATATAGGCCCCCCTTTCATATGGAGTGTTTAGATTCTGACTTCATCTGCGTTAAAAGGAGATCCTCGCTCCGAAACAAGGCAAAACAACAGGGTGATGCTAATGCACAGCCCAGTGCGACACAGCGTCACCCCGTGGATGGGAATACTGCTTCGCCAAAACAGGGATAGAAGCGTAAGACAAAAGAACCTAGTTCGGCAATAAAAAGAGAAGAGTGCAAGGAGCCTAACGGTTTGAAAAAGGTGAAATACACACTCCAAAAAATAATGTGTGTGTGGGTGGGGTGGGGGCGGTAGTTATGCTTATGATATACGCTGTTTTAGCACTGATATACGATGTTTTTCTATCTTTGTTTCATTGCAGAAGCTACCGCTTTCATATCGATGCTCCTCACATAGAATTCCGGAATTTGTTCACAGCTTCAAAGATTATCAAAAGAGATGTGTTTCCAACATCGGGTTTGGGTGTTTACTTGGCATGGCAGTCTGTGACTTGCCATACGGATTGACAATGTGGTTGGTCAGCAAGGTGAATTGTGATCTAGGCACTCTAGAGGTGGGCAGCCAGTCTATTGAAATAAAACCGTTGGTCCACAAATTGTTGGGTGTCCCATGTGGTAAGATTCTAGTGAAGCCTGAGAGCGTGAAACACATTCTAAAGCCAAAGTTTACTTTGAAGGGGAGGGGAAAACCAGCCAACATTGTCATGGAGGAGGCCAAGAGCGAAACAAACGAGAAAGATTTCTGTATATCTTTCATGCTAGCTATGTTATGTCTGTACTTAGCACCCAACTCCACACTACGTGTGAATCAAGACTTCCTGCATGTCGTCAGTCAAGTAGACAAGATAAAAGACATGGATTGGTGCGGATATATCGCTGATTACCTGATTGGAGGAATCAAGCTCTACAACTCTTCAAAAGTAGAGAGCAAAATGGTATTCGGATGTGTGCACATACTCAATGTGAGTTATCTTTTTATCCGCTTTTTTTACTACTCACATCCACTTTGTTTAGTTTTCCACGGGGACAGCATGGTCGTATGTGGGAGATATCACACTTATTTCCTCCTCATTTTTTCTATTAACTCTTTATCCATTTTCTTTTGTTCAATCAGATGATCTACCTTGACTTCGTTAATGTGCCAATGCTGTCTGTGCAGCCCCATGTACCACGACTTCAGCACATCACAACTTTCCATATGAACAAACTCTTGATAAATGATTTCCGTCTTTTGAAGGTATTGTCACACTTTACGTTTCAACTACGCATATCAAGTTTCATGTTGATTTTGTCAACAGGGTCCATGAGGATTTTGTCAACCTGAACCTAGTCTAAAAACTAACAGGGACAACTTGAGCCAGCATGAAATTTCTTGTTTGAAACAAGCTGAACCAACCTGAATCTTTTCTTAACCAACATGAATTTTTACACTACCTTACATCTGAGCCAACCTAAACCTACAATGAAACTAATAGCCACAGCCTGAAACTAGCCTAAACCAACAATAATTTTTTTGGGCTTTACATACACTTAACTAACCTGAACCCTAGCCTAAAACTAACAGGCACAAGCTGAACCAAACATGTATTTTTTTTCCAACTAGGGGGCCATCATGTGTCATGTTGATTTTGTTATCCAATTTACATCAACAGTATTTTAATATTCTCTCCTTTTTTATATTTTATTAGCTGAAGGATCTTACAGACACAATATATTCCCCATCATGTGAGTTCAAATCAACAAATACTATTGGGAATTAGCAAGATGTTAATGATGATGTTGATGAAAGGAAATATGTTGCACCGGATATTATTGATCAAAAGACAGTTGGGGGCGAACCTACCGAACCATCCCGTAACGTGGTTAGTGAAAATGGTCAACAGGGCCCGCTTAATGGTCACGCACATGAAACGATGGAACACATGGTGTACCTGCTGAGCGGGGGAGGACCAATGATGAGGTCAGCAAGCCTAACTAATCTCTCATTTTTCTTAATACGAAACTAGCTAAAACTTGATTTTCATCCAATGTTTTCCCCTTGCCTTTTTTTCCATGTCTTCACCATTTCTATCCTCATTACCTTCTGCTAAAGGAAGTTGTTTGTTTTAACAGTATTCCAAGATCATTGAGTTCATTCAAAGTAAGTTGCAAATCAGGCGTACACAGATTCTTCAAGATTTCACTTCCCGCCTCCAAGAATCAGATGAAGAAATCATTGCAGAATTACACGCTCAACTTGCCTCATTTAGTCGAGATCATGGAAGAGCACGCATAGTGTCACCTGCACCTAAAGGAGGGGACAATCAATGCGCTCAACATGATTACGCAAATGTGGAGGCTCCATCAGAGGATGATGTCCAGTGCGCACACCACCAAAGTGAGGACATAAAGTTAGAGCCTAATGCATCCGAACAGGGCCCTGTTTGTGAGAAGCCACAGCATGTTCAGGTCATACATTTTTCTCCCATAACTAAGTGCAAGCCCCAAGTAGCTTGTGTCATCTGGTTCATTTTTTTTTAACTCCATGATTTGTTCCCCCATGATCCTTTTCTCATGTTAGCCCGGAACGAAGGACACCGATGTCAAAGATATATCAGAGGTAGTGGTAATAGCAGCTGTTGCAACACAAGAGGCTATCGCCATCTTTCAATCTGAGCGAATCCCACCTAGCCATGAGAAAGATGCTATTACCACCATTCAATCTGAGCGAATCCCGCCCCGTCATAGAGAAGATGCCATTGCCACAAACGACTCCGAGGGGATCGCTTACTATGATGTCAAACAAGCGTAAGGAGATATGTCCCAGCTAGTTCAACATGTCAAGGTATTTTAAGTGTTTTTTATTCGCAATTCACGCGGTTCTTACATTTCCCCCAAGGTATTCCCAGCTAGTTCAACACGCCAAGGTATTTAAGGGATCGACATCTTGGCGGGGGGATGGGGATGGCCATGCTAATGGTGACGAAACAAGCTCATTTGAAGCTGCAATCGAGGATGTAATGAGTAAAATGAAACTGGACCCGATCCCTTGTAAGTATCATCTTAACAAGTGTCAATTGTCTTCATGAAACTTTTTTTAATATCTTCAAGCCTCATCAGTTTGTATCGTACATGATGTTTTTTCCATTTTGTAGCTGATGTGGCTATCCTGGTTACTTCCCAATCCTCAGACAATGTGGATTCCCAAGAATCCACTCGCCCATATGATGCTTCGTACATTACAGAGCTGAAAGAACCAATCCCAGATGGTGAGTCCTTCCTACATCCAGGTAGTGCCACTAATGTCGTAAAAAGAAGGCCCAAAAGACACAAAAAAAAATGCAGATCGAGTTGATGATGTAGCATAGGAAATACCAACAAAGGCACATGTGCAACCGCATGTCCTAGCCACCTACAAAGCAAATGTCAAGGGTTTGACGGTTCAAGAACAGCACAAGACAAAAGTATTGATACATGGAGTTAATGTGACTGCAAAAGAATTTGCTGAAGCTTTGTGGCTCAGACGCTGTAAAGTTAGCAGATCTTTCATGTGGCTATGTTGCACGGCATTGATGAAGGATTGGGACTCCAAGACAAGGATCATACTCGAACCTGCCGCTACTGTTTGTTTTCACATCTACAATTTGGTTCAGCTTTTATGATTCTGCATGTCTTACCTCATTTCTTCTACTCCCCATATGCAGGAGGAAGCCATCAAAAGTTATTCAGAAGCTTCGGTGTCAAAGATCGTGAAAGGGTTTTCCAAAGCTTCACCACAAGATCTTGAGAGGGTACCTAATATCAGCTTTGTATTCTTTTCTTAAATAGCTTTTTTTATGCATTATCGGCATCATTGTGTGGTTTTTTTTGTGCCAATTGCAGTTCTATGTCACTGTACTCAAGGACCACCATTGGATTTTAGTTTTTGTTGACATCCTGTTGAAGCGAGTGGAGATATTTGACTCGATGCGGGAACCAAATTACGCCGGGGAAGCACATTCTATGCTTTGGCAAGATTTGGTAAGATCATTCCCTGTTTTTTTCCCTTGATGACCCGACATTACTTGAACCAAGTTGATCTGTGGAGCATATGTAATGTAACGCCTTTCCACTTTTTTATTATTTACTATGTACATTGTTTTTTCAGGGAATCAATCTACAAAATGCAATGACAAAGTTTTTTTGGGACCATATTGGTGTGTACGATGTTTTCGACCTATCATATCCAGACATCCCCAAACAAACAACATTGTATATTCAAAACCTCACACACTATGTATATTGTGATTTCTAATTCTGTATGACTTTACCCATTCCTCACCAAACTTTATTTACATTTTTCCTGTATGTTTATCTTTTTCATGTATGCATGAAAAGGCATGATTGTGGATTCCAAGTCCTTAGGTTGCTTGAATGTCACACTGGAAGAACACTCATTGGATATACATCGGTATTTTTCTTGATTTTTTCACTCATATTCAGTGATGGACACCAGCATAGCCAACTTTGTATACAAACGTCATCTAACCGTAATTTATCTTTTTCTAAAATTGCAGGGCAATGTCAAAGTTCACAAGAAGGAGCTCGCCCACCGCCTTATATATCACCGACACAATGATCTCAATCCAAATCGGAAAATACAAATTGATCGCGAACATGAAGGGGCAACTACACAAAACCCGGCGAAGTAAATGTGTCTTTTGTAAATGTCATGCACACACCCTATCTTTGTGGGATCATTCATAGTTTTTTTGGCTGTACTCTCTCCCCAGACTAAAAACAATGTGCAAGTTACTTAAACTAGCTCAAAATCTGGATTTTTTTTTGTTCTCTCTCACCTTGTACATGGTGTGAATAGCTCAAACTCGATATGCCTCTTCTGTTCTTTATGTGTGTTTTTTGTAAAATGACATGCTCACTCTTTACCTTCATGGATCATGCACACTCTTGCTGAACCAATCCTAAACCTAGCTGAAAACTAGATGAACCAAACCTAAACCTTGCCTGAACCAACATGATTTTTTTTACCCTACTGCACCTTGCAATCTGAACCAAGCTGATCCTAACTTTGAACCAAGCTGAAACTAACGGGCACAACCTGAACCTAAACTTTGAACCAAGATGAACTTTTTTGTCCAACCTGGAGCTTCCCTGAACCTATGGCACAATATGAACCAACCTGAACCTAGCTGAAACTAGAATTTCACTACCTGAACCAACATGAAATTCTTTTTTCTGAAACAAGATGAATCAAACCTCTGAACCTAACTAAAACTAACAAGCACAACCTGAACCTAAACTTTGGACCAAGATGAAGCAAATATTCGAACCTAGCTCAAACCAACTGACACAACCTGAACCTAGCTTTTGAACCAAGATGAACCAAACCTATGAACCTAGCTGAAACTAACTGACACAACCTGAACCTAAACTTTGGACCAAGATGAACCAAACATCTAAACCTACCTAAAACTAACTGACACAACCTGAACCTACATTTTGAACCAAACCTCTGAACCTAGCAGAAACTAACTGACACAACCTGAACCTAAACTTTGGACCAAGATGAACCAAACATCTGAACCTAGTTGAAACTAACTGACACACCCTAAACCTACCTTTTGAACCAATATGAACCAAACATTTGAACCTAGCTGAAACTAACGGACACAACATGAACCTAAACTTTGGACCAAGATGAACCAAACATCTCAACCTAGCCGAAACTAACTGACACACCCTGAACCCACATTTTGAACCAAGATGAACCAAACATCTGAACCTAGCTGAAACTAACGGTCACAACATGAACCTAAACTTTGAACCCAAGATGAACTTTTTTGTCCAACCTGGAGCTTCCCTGAACCTATGGCACAATATGAACCAACCTGAACCTAGCCGAAACTAGAATTTCACTACCTGAACCAACATGAAATTCTTTTTTGTGAAACAAGCTGTACCAAACCTCTGAACCTAGCTGAAAGACCCAGATGAACCAAACATCCGAACCTAGCTGAAACTAACTGACACATCCTGAACCTAACTTTTGAACCAAGATGAACCAAACATCTAAACCTAGCTGAAACTAACAGTCACATCCTGAACCAAGCTGAACCTAACCTTGCACCAAGCTGAAACTAACAGGCACCACCTGAACCTAACTTTTGAACCAAGATGAACCTACGTGAACCAAGATGATTTTTTGTCTACCAGCTTCACTGAAACTAACAGGACAAGCTGAACCAACCTGGCCCGAGTGAGACTAACAGCACAACTGAACCAACATGAAATTCTTGGTGAAACAAGATGAACCTAAAGACCGAACTTAGGGAGCAAGTGTCAGGCACCTGAACCAACACGAATCTATCTGAAACAAGCTGAAGTAAACCTGAACCAACATGATTTTTCACTACTGGACGTTACAATGGACGATCTGAACCAACATGAACCGAGATAACTAACAGGCCCAAGCTCAACCAGAACTTAACCAACATGAATTTTTGTGCAAACATAAATTGAACCAACCTGAACAGCTAACAGGCTGGATCTCCAATAAAATGAAATTATTTATCTTTGGGAAAAAAGCTGAATCAACATGAAGTGTACAGACCTTTACAATCTTACTTTTCACAAGTTATCATGCCAAGAACCATTACAACCAGTCACAGACCAACAATCGACAACAAAAAAACAGGTTTTTCTTAATCAATAACATGAAGAGGCATAGATTTTTTTTAGATCTCCTTTGCTTCTTCAACCTGCTTCGGCTTCTTGGCCTTCTTCTTGACCAAGGCCTTTTCATTGTCAAACACTGATGATCGGATTCTTGTTAAATTTTTAGGACGACCTTTTGTAATATTGTTCGGATGATCAGCATACTTGGGTGTGTTGCTCCCACTAACTGACCCCAAAACACCACCGCCTGGGTTGCTGGCCCCTTCTACAGACACAGGCTCCCTGCTTAGATTCAGCTTTGTTACACGCTCAGTTAAATCATTGATGCCTTGAGCATACAGCTTGAACGCAGCATCTAACTTCGAAGTTTCACCGACTAACGCCACTGCCTTCTTGCATGCACATGCATATTTCAACCTTCTTCGACCGGCAATCTCACTACCATCAGTTCTATGGAACAGGAGTTTGCTTTGAAGTGAAGATGCTTTCACTATCCATCTATCAAGCAGATACCGTTTTGGTATCTCATTCACATTTACCTGTGTCATCACCTTCAAGACGTGATCACATAGCAGGCCATCTTTCTCAAACTTTTTGCGCACACACTCAAATGTCATGTTCTGTAGATTGCTAGTAACCCTGTATGTGTATTTGGATGCTGCACAGACATTTGTAAGACACAGAGTATTTGGGTCTTTCCCATTGTGAACATTGTACATGGTAGAATTCATGAGCTCTACCTTGAATTTTTCAAATATTGCACGAGTGTAGAAGGCCGATGCTTGCTTCTCTATTCTGAATTTTGACCACAACGCAGCATCTGTTTGTAGGGTCACAAAGCGCTGATGGTCATCTCGGTCCAAGCAAGACTGCGCTAGCTTCTCATACTGTCGCACAAAGTTTCTAATCGAATCATTGGGATGTACAAAATCCTTGAACAAAGCATTCATTCCCTCACTACGTTGTGTTGTGCTCATGAATGGGAAAAAAGCATCCCTAAAATAGCAGGGGACCCATTTTGTCCTTGTTCTATACATGTGCTGCAGGTAATCATTGTCGGACAGACAGTATCGATTAAGGATATGAGACCATGCACTTTCAAATTCTTCAATTGTCAGCGAATAGTTGATGGCGGATCTTAGGTCGTCCTCAAGTCCAAGCAGCTTAGACAGAAGCCCACCTAGCTTCAGCTTTGCGTTTCTCAACACATGCCACATACAACGTCTATGGATGGTATTTGGTAGGACATTTGCTATGGCTTGTTCCATTGCTTTATCTTGGTCTGTCATTATGCTCTTTGGTTCCTTGTTACCCATCGCCATAACAAATTTCCTAAACACCCACTCAAATGTCTCTGTTGTTTCATCCCTAAGGAAAACACACCCAAACAGCACTGTCTGCCCATGATTGCTTACACCAATAATTGAAGTAAAGGAGAGTTTGTATTGGTTTGTGCAGTAGGTCGTGTCAAAGACGACACAATTCCCAAAGTTTGCATACGCCTCCACAGAAGGACCATCACACCATAGCAAGCTCCTAACAGTGTCACCTTCACCATTTGCATAGCAAAAAAGATGGAAGGGTCTTCAATTTTCAGCTCTTCAAAGTAGCTTATTGTCCTCGCCATGTCATTGATCCCACTGTTATGCCTCATCTCTGATCTAACATTGCTCACATCTTGTACTGTAAATGGTATCCCTCTTATGGTTTCATAAATATCAGCAAGTATTGACATCACCCGTCTTGTTGGGATATTGTTCTCGTGGAGGAGCTGTATTAGTTCATAGTCTTCATCAGAGATCTTTCTGTGTGACCTCAAGAATCGGAGAGTGGCTGGGCTCAACGGGGGGTGATTATGCTCCAATACAACAACACTGACAATCCACTTCTGATTTTTTAGCACAATCGCCATCTTTGCCTTGCAGCCGGTTTTATGCATTTTATTAGATCTCCGTTTCCCTTGATTGGAACCTACACCTAGATCGCTGGCCTTCGTGTTTCGTTCGGATGCACACACAAACTCATACCTAATGTATTGTTTTGTAACACGACTCTTATCATTGCTGGAGATCTTTATGCCAAAACCCCAGCCCTCAGCATAATCGTTGTAGTATTTCTGAGCTTCATCTTTGCTGAAAAACTCCATCCCAACAAAAGGTACAGCTGGCTACGAGTTGATGTCTTCAGCAGCATGTAACTCACCCACACTTGCATCAAGACCCCCCTTGCATTTTAGATGATGTGCTTCAGCAACATCATTATTCTCATGACAACCACCTTGTGTTGGAACCGTCTCAGCAGCTCCTCCTAAGTTCACACTGCCTTTAGCCTGTATTTTTGTGTACAAATGCAGAACACATTTTCAGCATTTATTTAACACATATTTTATTCATATCGGTTTGATTAATTAGTACATTTTCAAATTTTACTACCTACCGTGCAACTGCTGTCCAGTTCAGTCAATATCGTGGCATGAGCTGCCCCCTCAAAGTTACCAGCATCTTCAGAGACGCTCGCGTTATCCATGATCGCCTGAAATTTGCATATAAGTATGACAAAACTAGTTGGAAATCCATACTTTAGGTCACGATGTGAGTTTGTCAAACCATCAGATTTGTTCTTTTTTTATGATTTTTCTTGTGTACAAATCAATCTAAAAAATGTCTAGGTGAAAACAATGATAGCTAAAACCTGAAAATTTTTTTGCTAAAACCTGAAATTTTTTTCCAAAACGTAACATGTAGCTACATGAAACTAGCTTGAGCCAATTTGATTCTCCCAATAGGT
This sequence comes from Raddia guianensis, assembly GCA_036346415.1. Lineage (NCBI taxonomy): Eukaryota > Viridiplantae > Streptophyta > Magnoliopsida > Poales > Poaceae > Raddia > Raddia guianensis. The sequence continues at coordinate 31,772,602 of CM070535.1, forward strand.
TTCATATTTCAAACTAGCTGAACCAACTTTTTTTTTTCATTTCTCTAGTTACTTCACATGTAATCTGGAATTAGATAAGCCCTACTGCAAAGTTTCGTATGAACCTGCGAGCGGAGGAAGGTGGCGGCTCGTCGGCATCGGAGGACGTCGCAGTGCGAAGGAAGAACGGATCGGGGGGCGTTGCAGCGAGTATGAAACGGCCGATCGGGGGACACTTTCGAGGTGGACCTGCAGCGCGCAGAGAGAGAACCGGCCCAATCGAGGAAGCCCAGCTTGAGGTGGTGCGCTTCGCCGTGGCGTCGTCGTCGGAGGATTTCTTCGCACGCTGCCGCGCGTGGAGGAAGCCCGGCTCAATGGTGTTGGTGGCCTCGCCGAAGCGTCGCTTGAGGAGGATTCTTCGCGCGCTGTCGCGCGCGGAGGAAGGCCTGCTCAATGGCGCCGGGATCTTCGACGGATCGTTGTCGGAATAGAGGATTTTCGCGGGCGCGGCGCGCGGAGGAAGGCCAATGGGGGATCGGGAATGGGGGATTGGGAATCGGGAATTCTCTCTATTTTGTCGTTTACTTCCATCGTTGTCTATCTACTGGGACGGACACCCGTGTTGTATGGACCCCCTTAAATACGGAACTGACATGTGGGGCCCACATGTCATCCTCTCCTCACCTTCTTCCTCCTCCTTTCCTCTCTCCCTCCCTCCCCAGCTGCGCGCCTCCGCCTTCGTCGCCACCACCTTCGCCACCGCTGTCGCACGCCTCCGCCTCCGCCACCGTCTTCGCCCGCCTCCGCCTTCGCCGTCCCGCGCCTTCGCCTTTGTCATCACCGCCTTCGCCGCCGCCGCTGCCGCCGCTTTTGTCGCCTCAGCCTTCGCTACCGCACGCCGCCACCTCCGCATTAGCCTTTGCTGCCGACGGGGAGCTCGTGAGGGACGCCGGGGAAGCTCGCCGGAGTTGGAGATAGGGAGGTGGGAGGAAGAAGAAGGTGAGGAGGAGAAGATGACATGTGGGCCCCACATGTTAGTCCCGTATTTTATGTATTTGGCTCGCGTATAAAACAAAAAATACCCGAAAAAGGCTGACAATTGCATCTGTGATAGAAGTTGCAAAACTAGTGGCATCTATAACAATATCGACTTTGTAATGGCAAATCCGAAATAAACGAACTTTATAATGGCATATATGAAAAAATCCTTGATTTTTGGACATGCCTTGTACCATTAGTCTTATTAAAAAATTATATAAATATCATTTTATTGTGATTTGTTTTATCAATAAGGATACTTTAAACATGACCTTATTTTTTTGTATTTTTGCACTAAATTTTTGAATAAGAGGAATAGTCAAAGTTGTGTCCAAAAGTCGAAAGCGTCAAACAAAAAAAATAGAGGAAGTATTTTAGAAAACCAAAAACATTGTGCGTCAGTTAGAGCGCCTCTTCCGCTGCCAGGGTAATTGACAGAATGCACCAAAGTTCATCAACGCTTGACAATATCCAACGTTCCTTGGACTTTTATGTTTGCCTTACACTACCACGCCTAATATTAGTTAAGTTTGACTGAGTTAGGTGGTTGTTTGGTTTACATATAAGGTTAGTCAAGATACCTTCTCCACCACGTAGACCCCACATGTCATACATACATAAAAGTGTGGCAAATTTGGCTAGGGCTGAGAAAGTGTGGCCAAGAAAAGAACTAAGCTTAGGCAATTTTGGCATGTTAGGTGTGGCAAAATTTGGCAAGCTTTGGATCAAAACCAAACATCTCCTTAATCTTACAAACTAGTAAAACTTGGTCCTCATAAGGAGAAGCACGCATGCCCGCCGATGCCTAGAGACCTCAACCTGTTCTCCGACGTCGGGTCGTGCCCATCGGCGGCGGCGGCGGCCTCCACGACAACGTACCACAATGTGTGCACGATCGAGAAGGTGAAGACAGTGTTGGAGTGATTTGAGCATGGGAAGCAGCACAGTGCCACCAACGCCAATGCCGGCGCCGGAGCTTCACCGTCGTCGTCCTCCGTCACCACGCCCCCCGTGAAGTGTCGCGGCGACGACGCCATGGAGCAGGGCGACGGCTGCGACTACCCATTCGTCATCACCGGTGGCGGCGGCATGGTGGTCGTTACGTGCCCCATGTGCTTCCTCTATATGCTCATCTCCTGGAACGACCCCTGGTGCCCACGCTGCAAGTCACACATACCGTCGCCGCCGCCGCCGGCACCGAAGAAGAAGTTGTGGATTGACCGCAACGTTGGCTTCCTTGGATTCCTTGGAAGGGACTCGTTTGTAAGATTAGTTTTGCAACGTGGTCCTCAAAACATAAAAGATCCACAAACTTTGGGCATTTTATCAAGCGTCAACAAACTTCGAGGCATTTTGCCGCTGGTTCAAGCACACGACACAGTGTTTTCGTGTGGCATGGCTTCCACCGGGAGGCACTCCAACGTGCGATTAAACATTGCAGGGACGACACCGCACGCAATTTCTGGAGGGTCCGCGGCTAAGTGCTAGCCATGTTCCACCTAGACCTGATCATGCCCCGGGCCGGGACGGGTTTCGGGCCTGGCTTGGAAAAGCCCGGTCCCGTGGGACCAAGCCCGAGGCCAGCCCGGCCCGACGGTCCGGGCTTCGGTTTTGGGCGAGTTCGGCCAAGCCAGGAACCCAGCCCGGCCGCGGCTTGACGCAAGCGCTTTTCTCGGCCGAGCCCGGCCGATGCACCGATCGGGCCGGGCCGGGCCGGGCTTTTTCGGGCCGAGTCGGGCCGGGCTCGCCGGGCCGGGCCGCCCATGAACAGGTCTAGTTCCACCTCTCTTTCCTCTCTCTAGGAGTTCCCACCCTAAATCAGTGATCTCCCAACGACGGCGATGGTGTGTGCGGCTCGGTGGAGGAGCTCTTGACGCTCAACACGCGGCCGCCGAATTTTCTCACACCGATAAAGGAGAGGCTCACGTGGAACTTGAGGCGAGGACGCGCTCTTTAGACAGCGTATCGTTAGTGAACTTGTCATTCGACTCCGATGGCCACTAGCGAGTTGGTAAGAGGTACGACATCCTCGCTTGTACGGTCCTTTTTGCTTCGATCTGGTTTTCCCCTTGAAGATTTCCATTGATTTGAAAAGTTGGGTTCATGGGCATTGTTTCCACCCGATGAAGGTACAAGTTAAACATGTGATTTGTGAATGATTTTGATCGGTACAGATATTGTTGCGTGGGTTTACATTAATCACTATTGTGGATTTGATGTGTATGGTGTATGTAGCTTGTCGATTTGGGGATTAGGGTTTTGGCACTCCATTCGGGGTTTTTCGGGTGGTTATTTCAATTGGTTTGATCCGGACATTTTGGTGATATTAGTTTCGATTAAACATTTTGGGATGTTCAGTTAGGCCAAAACCACTCTTGTAATTTGTTTTCCTGTCGATATAGATATCAGGTACAGGCATTCGGTAACATACATATGAACTTGGGTTCACACTGCATTAGCATCAAACATACATAGATTGTGCAAGAACATGTGCAAGAACTTGCAGTCATCCATGCCGAAGCTCCAATCCGGACACCAATGGGAACGAACTGCCACCTCGACCTCGACAAAGAAGGTAAATATGTCGACCAAAAGCTTTACCGTTCCATGATTGGTGCTTTGCTCTATTTGACTGCATCTAGGTCGGACATCATGTTTAGTGTGTACATGTGCGCTAGATTTCAAGCCTCCCCTAGAGAAATGCATATGACTGCTATGAAACGAATACTTCGATACCTGAAACACACACCTAGCATAGGTCTTTGGTTCCCGAAGGGTGCGCGGTTTGAGCTCCTAGGCTATTCTGACTCAGATTATGCCGGGTGCAAGATTGATCGCAAAAGCACTTTCGGGGCATGTCACTTCTTGGGTAGGTGTCTTGTGTCATGGGCGTCAAAGAAACAGAACTCCGTGGCGCTATCTACCGCTGAGGCTGAGTATATAGCGGCGGGGAGTTGTTGTGCACAATTGCTTTACTTGACACAATCACTGTTTGACTTTGGGCTAAAACTTGACCATGTGCCTCTTCTATGCGACAACGAGAGCGCGGTGAAGATAGCGTGCAACCCGGTCCAACACTCACGGACCAAGCACATTGATGTCCGTCATCATTTCCTTCGGGATCATGTGACAAAGGGCGACATTGTGCTTGAGCACGTGCGGACAGAGGACCAGCTTGCCGACATATTCACCAAGCCACTCGATGAGGCACGATTCTGCAAATTGAGAAATGAGTTAAACATCTTAGATAAGTCAAACATTGCCTGAGTTGATCGCGTGGCTATGTCATTCATTGCAAATCTTTTAAGCCAGTTTGAGCATTTAGGTGCCTTGCTTGTTATACTAAGTGCTATTCATTGCCTAGATGTTCATCACTTGATTTTGATAGCTATAGTATGTGTTCATTCTGTCACTAGCTCAACTTGTGCTTAACTCAATATATCATGCAATTGGAAGCCATGAGCATGTGTTAGGAGGGCTATAGCTTCTAGTCTCATTTGATTGCTCTAAACTTTTTGGTGGATCATGTGCTTCTAAGTCTAGATTGTGTTCTTCTATTTTGCACATGTCTTTACTTCGCTAACTTGAGCAATTTTGAGAAAATGTTGAGCCAAAATTACAAAATATGCTAAAATATGAATAAGGCCACAATTGGTCATACATGTCTCGCCACAATTGGTCATACATGTCTCATCAATGCCTCCTCGATGAGATAGCTTGCCATGGCACTAGGCATGAACTTAGGGGAGTTTTGGATGACCGAGACGCTCATCTTCAGTGTCATGCTGGGTGGCGTCGCCTATGGTTTGAGACATGGCAAAATTTGAGAAAATGCAAAGTGCAAAAATGTAAAATCTTTTAAAAAAATTGAGCTCAACCAAAAATGTTTTTAGTCTTAAATAGGCATGGTGATAGCATGTGTAGCTTGGATTGCACCTTCTAGTGCTATGGAGCATCATGTGTCCCCTTTGAGTTTTGGAGCAACTCTTGATACTTCTAGCTATAGTTCACCTTATATTTGCTCTAGGTCATAATAACTTGAATTACACATCTATCAACTTTGCTCTAGTTGATCTTGTGACATTGTGACCTTGAGATGGCTAGATTTTAAGTGTGGTGGACTTATGGGCGTGTTTGCACTAGTATAACCTCCAAAGCTCTTAATTTGCTGTTAATCCCATGTTTTGCTACTTTATGGTCATTGATGCCAAAGGGGGAGAAATAATGGCAAATCCATGCTTTGGAAACACTTTGGGCATTGTTATGTTTTGGGATGCAAAGGGGGAGAATTGACTTTGAGTTACAAGTGATATCTTAGGAGATGCTTTGCTCCTAGGATGATGTGGAGTGATATCTTAGGAGATGCTTTGCTCCTAGGATGATGTGATAGTATTCTCAAGTAGTATGCATTGATTTAGGGGGAGCTTATGTCTATTCTTGCATTGGCATGGAGCAATGTTTCTGAGCTAACCCATTGCACCAGAGATTGTATTTGTACTTTGTCATGTTGATTTGCGGTGTTGTCATCAATTACCAAAAAAGGAGATTGTAAGATCAAGCCTTCCATGGGCTTAATGTTTTGGTAATTGATGCCAACTGGGCCTCGACGGATCGCATCAAGGCTAAGGATGTTATTTGCTAGTTCTTCTATTTTCCTTATGTGCAGAAATCGCTTCGGCCCATCCGCCCATTGATGTCTGCAAGCTCATCTCTCTGGTTGTAGGTCCCACCGAGCACAAGTTCCAGTTCATCCGAGTGAGTTCGAGCGGGTTCTAGAGATGCAGTGTCCGGGGTTCGAGAGAGTTCTGAGTGGGATAGCTGTCCAAGATTCGAGTCTCTTATCGCCTAAGTCTTGAAAGTGCCAGAAGTCTCCGGAAGCCACTTTCCAGTGTCCAAGGGTTTCTTAGCGCCTAAGTCACCGGGTTCCCGCCTAAGTCATCCAAGTGTTCCCGCCGAGTCCACAAAGCGATAAAATCCAAAACCAAAGCCCTAGACGAAGACAAGAGAGAGAGGTGTCCGAGGGTGCGGAGAGTGGTTTCTATAGAATTTATGGTTTATCCATTTAGAAATAGGTGGTGAAACTTAGTTAGTTGGATAGCCCTTTCTCTTAGCTTTCCGGAATGCCCAAGATCATAAAAACGGAGTTCGGGAGCAAAAGTTATGAATTTTTTAGTATTTGGCCAGAGGGCGTCTTTGGAGCTTGTCGGACGGAGTCCGATAAGCCGTTGGACGGCGTCCGACAGAGCACATTTTTTCTTGTCGGACGGAGTCCGATAAGCCGTCGGACCGCGTCAGACAGAGCACAATTTTGCCCAAAAAATCTTGTCGGACGGAGTCCGATAAGCCGTCAGACGGCGTCCGACAGAGCACAGTTTGGCCTCAAAATCTTGTCGGACGGAGTCCGATAAGCCGTCGGACGGCGTCCGTGAGCACAATTTTGGCCTAAAACCTGGTCGGACGGAGTCCGATAAGCCGTCGACGGCGTCCGATAAATCTGAATTTGGGGACAAAATCTGGTTGGATGAGTCCGATAATTCTCGGACGGCGTCCGATGGATTGATTCAAACTCGGGAAAAATGAATCGAGCCGTCCATTGTTAGGGTTTCGCCTTGTGCCTATAAATAGGGGCTTGGAGCACGGAGAAACCGAGAGAGCCTAATCTAGCAACCACCCCTTGCCCTAGCCACCAAGAGAGCTCCTCCCATGGTTCCCATCTCCACCTAGGGTTCCATGTGCTTGAGAGATTGAGAAGGAGAAGAAGAGAGGAAGAGGAAGAAGAAGGTGCCCCCTACCTCCTCTCATCCATCCCCAAGGTTTGCCCCTTGTCCCATGGTGTTCTTGCCCTAGTTTCCATGGTGGGAGAGAAGGGGTAGTGGTGAGAGACGGTCTCCGATCTTGTGCTCTTGGGACTTCGCCGCCAGAGAGATCGTCGCCACGCCACGAGCTTCATCAACCGAACGACTACATCAACCGTGTTACAAACCCACCATCCGTTGGTGGTCACCGCCTTGTGTAGGGGTGCATCCTCTCCATCCGTTGGAGCCACAAGTCCGCTGTGGCGTGCCACCTCCGTGTGTCGGTGGTGCCAAGGTGTCCGTGTGTCGGATCCAAATCCTCCGTGTGTTGGGGTACCTCATGTGTTGAGGTGAAATCCACCGTGTGTCGGTGGTCGGTGCCGTGTGTCGGTCTTTGGTGGGGTGTGAGCTCGCGTGTGAGAGAACTCGCTTGTGTGAAGGTTTGGAGCTCGCCTACCATGTGTTGGTGAAGAGCTACCACGAGTGGATTGAGGGCTAGGAACGAAAGGGTTCCGACTTCTCTGTGAGAAGTTTCTCAACGGAGACGTAGGTGTTCATGTGTTGAGCACCGAACTTCGGGAAACAACTCGGTTTGCGCCTTCTTGTCTCATTCATTTACTTCCGCACATTAACTTGATCGTTTGCATGTGAGTGCCATCGAGCCTCCTAGTAGTCGCTTGTGTCTCATTGTGATCGCTTCCGCAACTAGACTCTAAATCCATCGATAGCTTGGGTTCCTAATTTGACTAATTAAGCAAGCGAATTGAGTGAAATAAAATTTGAAAAGAGCCGATTCACCCCCCTCTCGGCCTAGGATCCTTACATTACTGAAGCTCAACAAGTTACTAAGCAACACTACGATCCGAGAACATCACCTACAAAAACGGCAACAAACTCTGCCGCATAAGACATCGACAACATCGCCGACGTCTAAACTGCATTGCTTTCCATGCCCATGATGACTTAATGAAGAGCACTGCACTGAGCGAGAGAGTCGGTACTATCAATGACAAGGACCACAACCCTTGGGACGATTTAAATGGCACTGCAGCTACCTTCATTGAACTGATGATGACCATGCCTCCGACTGCTCCTGTTTGCTATGCTTATGCAAAAAAAAATTGAATGGATTATGATAGTGATCAATCTCACAGGATTTAGGACCTTGTATGCAATGGAATATACCACTATGTTAACATAGTACGTGTCATATCGTCATCATTAAAGATGGTTGCGTATATGTGTCAGGAGTTTGAACATTGTGTACCTATATGTATAAGTCGATTGTTATTTAGGGTGATGTCTATGTATCGAAGTGATGTTTGTTACATGTGAACACCTCTTCTATTATGTTTAAATTGCCGAACTGTGATCTAATTACTTTAACTATCGGTTATGTCCATCTCCTATGCTCCACATTGTTTATTGCTAGCATCATTCATGGAATGTGTTTAACCATTGGCATTTACTATTTGTCATTCTTCTCAACACATAACTAAGGAGCCTTGCTTTATTCTTTTGTTTCAGGTCAAAGATGGGTGACGACGAAACTCAGAGAATGATAGGAGTGACACCTTATGAACTAGAAGGCCCTGCCCAAAACCAAGTTGTCGTTCCAATGCAGTATCCACTGCAGTATCCTCCAATGTAATTCAAACCAAATAAAGGATGGCAGCAAGGGCCCTATTGGGCCCTATTACGGTGCCATTCCACCAATGGGCTAGCCTGAAGGTCAAGCCTTCTCCGCCCCGTAGTACCCTCAAGGGCCTTTTAGCTTTGGTGCATATGGTTACTATAGTCCTGGTCCATCACAAGGCTGCTCTTCAAGCCAGCCGAATGCTACCATTGACAGAGATCTTCATGGTATGACTTCTAGCCAACATACATCTAATCTAAACCACATCGATGAAGAAGAGGCCAAAAATGTGGAGGTCGCCGAGGTGCACATCAATGAGGTGGAGGTGAATGAAGTGGACGTCAATGAGGTGGAGATGGATAGGTAGAGGTGACGGCACCCTCTGGGCAAGGGAAGTGTAAGGGTAGGAAGACTAAGGGATCCTCTAGGGGTGGAAAGCGGGGAACAAACTGGACTAAACCTCATCACGAGGCTCCTATATCGATTTGGCTTAACACATTGTATGACTCGATTGTTGGTAACAACCAAATCGGAGGGACCTTCTAGCGGAATATCACCAAAGAATGGAAGCAGCTAGACAAGGAGAACAAGTGGAAGCCAAGGACTCCCCGTGGATGTGAATCCTGGTGATGCATTATCAACGTGCATGTTAGCAATTTGTTGGATTCTATCACAGAATCAAAGCTCTCAACCAAAGTGGCAAAACTGAGCAGGACAGGGTAATTTTTTTAATATGATTGTGTGCTTGTATTGTTGCATTAGTGTATTGATGCTATCTTGTCTTTTACAGGAGAACGATGCGATCAATATGTATAAGAAGGAGACTGGGGAGGAGTTCAAACTACTACATTGTTGGAAGCTTCTTCGTAATGAACCAAAGTGGTTGTCACATGTTAGATTGCTTGTCTACTCAAAGAGGCAAAAATCAGGGATTGGCTCCATTACGATGCTGTCAGAGCAATCACCTATGGAGGAGAGTGCCCCGCCACTAGGTAGGCTGAGGCCACCTGGTAGGAAGTAGTCAAAGTCTTTCTGTGTCAATGGCACCATATCAAATGAATTTGTTGAGATCTGGGCAATAGCTAAAAAAGAGAGTGATGACTGCAAGATCTTTGATAGAATTGCAACTTGAAAGGAGAAAGACGTGATTCTGAGTGTGAAGTAGATAGAGGAGGCCTTGTAATATAACCGGGCTACATACGAGGAAAGAATAATGGGCAAGAGATTAAACGGGATGTTCGAGCTTGAGCATGAGTACTAGGTGATGAAGCAGCTGGAGATCTTTAGCGCAATGCGGACGAGGAATGCCGGGCAGCAGTCGAACCCTTTTCACAATGAATTCTCCTATCTATTATTGGCTCATTGCACAAGTTTGGTTACTAACTATTTTTATTTTGTCATCATCGTATGTCATTAATTTGCGTGGATTTATGTCCAAGCTTGCAACTTGATTGTTTCAGGTCCATGTGCGAACTGAATTTCATTGTGCTTCGAACTTCTTTGTATCACGGTCTATTGTGGTTCGAACTGCATGTCAAGTGAGCTATGTTTGTGATTTGTCAACATTGTCTGTTAAAACATCACAATAACAATTGTGGATTTTATTGGTAGCACTTGGATGGTAATGAGAATACATAAAGATACACCATACATAGAATGCATAAACCAAACTCTGACACCTAACAGTAAACAACAATGAAGTGGGTAGTCACGACCATGCATTGCCCAAATATGTTCCATTATGCTCCATTAGGTATTCCTTCAGCTGTCTTTGCATTGGATGGTCTCGAATTTGGAGGTGCATTGCCATGTAGTCTTTAACAACTGCGACCCTCCACATTTAGACATGAGGTTACCCTTTCCCTCGATTTCTAGTTCTCCTAGTTCAAGGCCCCCTTCGCCTTCTATTATCATGTTGCGCATAATGATACACACACTCATCAAATAAGCCATGGTCTCCTCGTCCCACAACCTCGCAGGCTCTCTTATGATGTGGAATCAAGCTGTCCTTTCTTCAAGCGGAATGAACTTTCAAGTACACAATAGTCTTGTTAGTCAAAATCACCGAGTAGGTCTTCAAGATGGTAACCCACTCAGCGGTTGATTAAGGCTCCGCTTTATGCATATATATAAGGGTCAATTCATATACGCTATTCTTCAATCTTAAAGCTAGATTTTGTATGTAATATATGCCACTAGTTTTAAATTGAGGAGTGACATCTATCTAATTATCCCTATATATAATGGTAGATCTTCATTTTTTCTGCTCAGATAATTTGTGACAGCAAATTGGCAAACGAGTGAGTGCAAAAGGAACAGTATGAGTTGTCCTCGAAAACAATGAACGGATTAATCGGTCATACACACACCACCACCCCCCGGGAAGTCCGTTGATCACAGCATTCCAGGACTACTATGTATCCTCTTTTAACTGGAACCAAATGACGCAATATGTTCATTTCAGGAAGGAAACCAATCATTTGGAATGGTCTAGTTACAAAAAAGTTCAGCGTGTGGAGTATTCTTCATTGGTTGTCAGGGTTCCATCTTCCATGCAGTAAGCTAGTTTGGAAATCGAAGGATGCCATAAATTTATAAGCTCATTTTTGTGTGTGTGTGGCTGGCTAATCAAAAAAGTTGTTGGAAGGCTCATACAGATTGTTACACCCGGGTTGCCACACCCAGGAAATTACAGAGCAGAAGGTACGCATTGTTGTGAACCCTTGCTATCGAGTGTAGTCCAAGGCAAGAGAACGATGGCGCAATCACAAGGGAGACAAGGCGCAGGTGATACTATGTTTTATTAATTTATAATTGATCACAATACATGAGTTGCCAACTTAATTTATAGTGCTAGATTTCTTAGAGATTAAACTAGATTCAATATGGATTAGACTTTCTAGTCGTACTCCTCATGGACTGTTGGGTACATCCATAGGTTCCGTAACATGCACCTGGTATAGATCGCCGGTATGCTCAACCATATCCAATTCAAGGTCCCGTGCTATGACCATTTGGCTGGCCTGTGAAGAAGATATGTCCATTTGGCACGAAAAGAAATATAGTTTCTTTACATAGCGCTATGACCATGGCGAACGTTCAAAGCTACTTAGCTACATATGTTACTTACCCAGCAATAGCGCATACTGGCCAGTACTATGCATCAACGTTGTTGATGAAAGATGAAATCTTCTTAGTTTCTACTTCTAGTACTAGTGCCAGAACACAACACACTATTTACGCAAATAACAGGATCAAAGCAGTGAACAAAGGGTTAGATCAGTTGACCCAATTGGCTGGATTAGACGTGAAAGTATTGTCAGCGTCAGCAGCCTGATTTCTTCATCATGTTCCTCCATTTGACCCTCAAGTCAGATGGTAGGCGTGTCTTGTGAAACACATCTCTGCCGTATTCTAGTATTTGAATCCAAGGAATTGGCCCGTCATCCTTTGGGGTGAATTTTGTCATTGCTTCCTGAATAAAAACAGCGAAGCATTGTAAGTACACAAGCGAGAATACAATTGCATACAAATTACTAGCTATGAGGAGATCATAGATCAACAGATAGGGGTAATATCGATACCAAAACACCAAACCGAGCCAAATCAAATATACCAAAAATTTTGGTATTCGGTACTAGGTGAGGTATTGGTTATGGGGTAATTCAGTATTCAGTATGCAATGCACGAGTGCAGCTGTGTTGCTTTTGCATTCTTGCATGCTGGATGTGAAGGCCTGACTATCCCAAGTCCCAACCAAGTGCGTCATCAAGTCTTGGGTTCCCGGCCACTTTACCAAGTCCCGCCAAGACTCATTGAGTCTCCGTGCTCCCGAATTCATGATTCCCTCTATATGGTTATTTATATTTTCTTGTAATTTTTTTATTTTCTTCATCAATTTCGAGTTTTGCAGTTTGGGACCAATGGTGTGATCAGTGAATCAATGAATCATTTGGGTCTTCCTTTTGAGTGATGATGCATTCATGCATTTAAAAACTGCTTCCTTTTGAGCGATGATGCATTCATGCATTAAAAACTGCTGCCATTTTCTAGCTCAGTGGACTGAACGGATGCAAGGAAGTTCAGTATACCGAAGTACCGATACCAAAATATATTGGTATTTTTATTTTGGCTACAAAATTTTCAAACAATTCGGTATCTGATTCTAGAATATCAAATTTCTAAAATACCAAAAATACTGAAACCGGGTTATCGAAAATACTGAACACCCATCCCTATCAGCAGAAGATGGTGCAGTATTTAAGCATTAGTGATGAATTTTACAGCCAAGGTATGCTTACCCTCAAAGCTGCCTCTTCTTCTTCCGTCCAACAGAGCTTTGTGCGCCTTCCAGTTGGTGCAACAGGATTAGAGCTGAAAGACAGAAATGCTCAGTTTTCAGCATTACAACAAACTATTAAATGACACACTTTCAAATAAGCGATTTTTCACAATAAATGGAGCATCCGAATAGGAAACTATAACAAACAATGCTATTCGAGAATACAAACAGGTCAAAATTTCCAGTTCTGTTTCCAGCTCTAGTGTGATTACAACTAAGCATGGGTTAACAAAAACACCTGTGTATTTAAAATCATCCATATATAGATGTTCGTGACTTAGTTACCAACCCTATAGAGATTTAAGACCTTGTAAAGTTTAGACTATCTCAAAACTAAATAGTGCAATCCATGATATTGTAGTAAGATATATTTAAACAATGCATCTTAAAATACAATTTTAAATAATGAACTGTTTGTGCAAGAGCATTGGAGCTCAGTAGGATCCACCCTATAAACGTCCATGGTACAACTTTACATCTCACATCACAAGTCTAAATCAGGGCGTCCAATGTCATTCAATTTAAATTAGTCAAGAGTTTTGTCGCATTAAATTATTACAAAGAATGTCTTATGGCTGGCGATGTGGTCTCGCCGGCAACAAGCAGGGGGCATGTGTGGCACCATGGTGGGCTAAACTCCTTTATTGCTTGATTTATCTGATGAATGATGACTGCCGCCTAATCCACTAACAACCTGATAATTGTCTAACCAACCACCTCACTGGCAGCAAGCAGGGTGGGCACGCATGGCACCATGGTGGGCTAGACTCCTTTGTTGCTTGATTAATCTGATGAACGATGAGTCCTTTATATAAGACTGCTTCCTAACAACTTGACCTAGAAAATAGTAGATTAAACTAAAAACCTAATGATTGTCTAACCAAATCAATCTATATTGCTAACTGATCCAGTCTTGGGTACTGTTCACACGTAAGAATATTAATTTCAGTGAACCTAGCCCTAACATGAGCCATTTTGGCCCACGTGCACATAACAATGCGATTAGAAAAAGAACTGTTTATGAAGTTACTTTCTTGACAAAGTACACTTACTAACGGTTGGGTGCATAGTTTCTTTTCCGCGATGGTGAAGGCATGTGTTGCCCATGGCGCCCAAATGCTTTCCTAGAAGTACTTGATACCGCAGTTTCCTTTTCTTGAAATCTTGCTTTGCGTTGTCTCATGTTTCGCCAAGGCGGTGATGATCGCTTGCCAGAGTCATTTGAAGATGTGGCTTCTATTTCATCAGATTCTTCAGGTTGGCGAGGATTTGTAAGACCATCATCTTTGTCAAAATCAAAATTCTGATTTGCAGGAGGGCTGCATGTATGAGAAGAATGTCTTGTTTCATGAGATAAATTTCCATTACCAGCTTTTGCATTTTGCACTGATTGCTTGTTTTTTGTGGCCTCTTGGTTTGTGTTATTTTGGAGCACAGAATGTTTATTCATAGGAGCAACATCAGAATTCCGACCAAAAGATGCCTTTTCAGTTACCACATCCTCAGGATAAGCATTACTTGTAGTTTTAGCATTTGTTTTCTGCTTTTTCCTCTGCGGACCAGCCTCTTCATCCTTACGAGAAAGGTTATCTACTTCAGATTGATGGTTATCTTGCCTTACAGATGTATTACACCCATTCAAGTGATCCTTGCAGTTGGCAACTCTTTGCTGCACCCCAATAGTAGGTTGCTCATTGTGTTGCTTGACAAATTGCTTTGCGCCAAGGAAAGCAGATAAATTCTTCCTAGCTTCAGAATAAGTTTTCTTTGCTTTTTGATATGCTTCAGTAGCTTTCGCATAGAAGCATACGGGGCAATAGAACTGGCCAGAGTCATCAAACGCCACTGAAGAACCAAAGCAGTTATCATGAGCGGCTAACAAGCAGCTGCTACATTTCAACAACTGGCCATCTTTACCACATTTTACGCACAAATCTTGTTCCGACAGGCCCTCAATGGGACCATTGGCATCTTGATCCTGAGTACAGAATGGTATTGACATGAAACCAGCAGCTGCAAAGCCACTAAAATTATTATCCGAGGAACGCACATGTGATGTTTCAGGCAAAGTATTCCCCACAACTTTCCTTTTTGAAACTTGCTCAGGTAATTTTTCATTTACACCCTGAGGAGAGTTTGAAACAGATCTAACGCTTTTCAGAATGTCAGTCATGTCCTTTCCAGAATTCTTGTCAGATAAATCGCTCACTTCTGAAGTTTTAGCATGCATGGCCGCATTGTAGCAACAAGACTTTACAGCAGTTTGCCCACCACAAACTGTATCATCTTTCAAGATGTTGCCCTCATCATATAGATCTTCATTAACTGTGTTGGCACAACTGACATCTACATGAGAGTTATCACCATTGTTCTGTACAGACATTTTAATATGCTCTGTAGTATTCTCTATCAGATGATCAGATTCAGATTTATCGCCTTGAATATCTCCATTGCAGCCTCCAGAAGGTAAAACACCAGCAGTTCGCAGAGTCAGGTCTGTGTGATCATGATCCTTTTCCACTAGCTGAATCCTCACACTTCCATCATCCAGATCTTTATTTACTTTCTCACCACTGTGATTAGGTGTATTCGGATGAGTTTTGCTGCTCTGTGGTCCTGCAATCATGGTTGTATTCCCTTCAGTGATAAACTCAGGAAAGTGGCTTGTTTTAGATGTATTTGTTGGTAAATCATCAATGCTTCTTTCAAAACTGGGGGCCACAGTAGCATGCACAGTTGGTCCTTCATGGATGGAATCCTTTGATGACTGGATGTTGGTGCCATCATCATGTGGTCTCTCTCCATCATTATCATGAAGAGGTGAATTTGGATATTTGTCTCCACAAGATTGCGGCTGAACCATGGTACTATGATCCACCGCATCCCGCTTTGACAAGATTTCAGTATTGCTATCCCGCAAAGGTACATTGCAGCTAGCTGAAGCAGATTCCACTGCAACTGACATGTTTCTATATACATTACCTGGACTCTTACTTGGGGAGCTGACTTTCACACCATCACCACCAGTAGTATCTTCTTCAGGATGATCATAACCCCTACTATCCAGTTTACATGGTTTGTGAAAATCAGATGTTGAATCCATTGGATTCTTCAGCACATTTGTTGTATCAGTTGCATTAACTAAATTTTCTGTATCCCCTTGCTGAAGCTGAGTACTATCTGTAGGGCACCCAAGGTTCTCTGCATTTACATGATCACTGCTGATGTTCCTGAAGGATTGATCATTGTCTTGTCTGTTATTGCCATTCTGCTCCATTGGGGATGGTGCACTCGTTAATGTGATATGTGGGTTCACTTCTTTGAGCTGAATAAAAAAAAAACAGCTTAATCATATGGAGGATGAGGACCTTCTTATTTTTAGATTTGGAAACAGCTTCTCAACATACCAACTCCAAAGAAGTTTCTGGTAATGTCGGTTTCTTGATACATATAAATTTCTGGATATCTTGACAAAAAGACGGAAGCATATTCTTCTCCAAACTTCCTGATCTACCAACCTGCACATTTATCATTCATGTAAAGCAAACCTCAAAATCATCTGGGAATTGGGAAGGGCTTGATGGTAACCAAATTGAGTCATGTCTTAGCTCCAAAAATATTATACTAACTAAAATGCATAAATATTGTTGCACCCAATGATAGGCCAAGCTTAATCACAAAGAAATAGAAAAAATTAATAGGCCCATTGCATAATTATGGGATGCATAACATCTAACATGGTACCCATACATAGCATTCATGGTTTTCTACACAAACTAAAGCATTTCAAGTTTTCAACAGAACATCTGTGAAGTGATGCAGTCATGATCTTTGGGAGCATCATAAGCATATATCATACTAGAATACTAATTTTTGCCAAGGTGACGATCCATTAAAAAGGATTCATACAAAAATGCCAAGGAAATCTCAATTTTTCTGATAAGAAGAATACCCAAGCTCAAATAATAGAATTATAGCATGGTTTAGCCTAGCAAAATTGCACAGCCATAACATTGAATCAGTGACAACTGACAACATCATTGGGCAGAGGCAGATTTAACCAGAAGTGTCACTGACAACATCATTGGGCAGAGGCAGATTTAACCAGAAGTTTTTCACAAAGAACATAGTAGATTAAAGGTTACATACGTTTGTATTCATGCCCATGAAAGTTCACTGGTATTTGCTAGAATACCAAGAACGACTTGCCTGTTACAATGTTCCCATCAATTTTAGGTCCTTGGTAAATACATATGATTATATATGACAATACGCAAAAATAATTGGCCTGTTATGTCACTGCTATTTTCACTAGAGCAGAGATTGATACACAGTCATTTATTTTAATCGATAAATACATAATGCCAAACCAATGAAAGAAAACAAAATAACAAATAATAAGAACCATCCATGAGATCATTTTTTTTTTTACAGTGGAGAACATCATCTCTAACTTTTAACTGCAACAGCCACAATATGGCCATTGGAAGAATTAAGACCTAATGAAACCAGTTTTTTGCATTCCTAAGAGCATTTGCCTTAAATTTATGATTTGGATCAAGTTTGCATTGTAAAGCCATGTTGGGCAATCTGGGCATTTAATCTAACTAGCACAATATGAGAGCAAACGAAGGAATGGTCTCTTCTGCACCACATCTTCTGTGTTTTATGTTCTCCTTATACAAACCAAACTGCATTTGTGCTTAACATATATAAAGGATTATATAGTAGTATATTTACATTGACAAACAACCCAGAAGTGTATTATTCATATGAAACTTGGTGAAACAAAGTAATCCTTTAGTGAAATCATGATTCACAACTTCATTGCAATCTTTTGACATATCACAGTAGGGTGTTAGTGAATAAACAATAAAAATTCAAGCAATCTTTCTTTATCGAAGGGAATCTTCGAACCAGTTATGTCAAAATGCACATCTAATTGTTGCTGGAAATGCAGATTATATTAACTTTTCTTAAATTGCTTTCTTTGTTTTCCTTCAACTCAGTTGTGATAGTGATGTTAGTAACAAGAGGAGCTTGCCGATTGGATATTCTATCCACACTTCAAATGCCGATTGGATACTCTATCCACACATCAAAAGTAGATATAGCCCTTTCATCCATATATCCATCCAACTCCCCAAACCCACAGTCCCTAGTTTTAGCGCATCGCTCTGCTGCCTCACCCACAATTCTACTGATGATTATTCGGAAATAGATGGATTGCACTTATCCAACAGAACAAAAATGCAAGCAGTTTGCTAAAATTTGAACGACAAAAGGAAAATCAGATATGAGAACAAATGAATTTGCATGGTTGCATGCGCACTAGATACCTCTCCGATGAGCTCAAGTAGCAAGTCCTCGCAAGAGCGGGCGGCGTCGACCCTAAGAATCCCCGCCGCCTCCTCCGGCGCCGCCGCTGCCTCGTCCTCGACGGAGACGGTCACGACCTCCTGCAGGCACCGGAGCGCCACCCGCTCCCGCGCTGTCTCCGGTGCCCCAGTGAGGGACTCCGGCGAGACACCAACCAGCGCTGCGGAGAACGAAACAACCCTAGGTGAGAGAACGAAGGCGTCGCGGCGAACGGCACAACTGCCCTAGTTCGGGTACACTTACCCTTGATGACGGAGAAGTTGAGGGCCTCGTCGCCGGCGAGGGCGTCGGCGACCCAGTGGGCGGCGAAGCTGGAGGCGGTGGCGGAGGGGGGCGGCATTGCTAGAGCCGGAGGAGTTTGAGGGGGCAACCTGCAAAAAATGCTATACTAGTTTTTGGGCGTTCCGTTTCCGTCCCGGAGAAGATTCAGTGATGGCCGTCCGATCATTCGATTCATCGAATGGTTGGAAGGAATTGAAGTAAATTTCTTTGGAAAATTAATTAGAAGGAATCGGTAGGAATTGGACATACAAGGGAACCACCCGTTGGATGCTCGCAAAACTTAAATTATTATTGTTGAAATTTTAAAAACTACTATAAAACTTGAGAACGAATTGAGAAAAAAGCGCAAAAATTGATCAAACATGAATAATTTTTATCGAATCTTGAAAATGTACGTATGAAACTTAACAATGTACTAACGAAACATAGAGAAAAATTGATTAAATTTGAATAATTTTTACTAAAAACTTAGAAAAACAACCGATGAAACTTCATAATATACCGATGAAACTTTATGAAATAGGCGTTGAAACATGGATGGCATGTACGATGAAACATGGCTAAGAGCTAGTGCACTACAGGAATCCAGATTATTTACGTGGGCCAAAACTATTTACGACGGCTTCGGAAAAGCCGACGTAATTCCAAAAGACTTATTTACGTCGGCCTCAGAAAGTCCACGTTAATAAAGTTATTTACGTCGGCCTGCAGAAAAAACCGTCGTAAATATGTGATCCATGACTCCATCATACATCAACCGTGTGCCCCCAGTGAGAAATGGAAGAACAGGTGATAAAACATGAAAAATGGTTTGATCAAACCTTATATTTTAGTCTTATGTAAAAGAGGTTTGCCCCATACATGAGTTGTCACAAAAGAATAAAACAAAGTTTTGTCAAGCAAACGAAAAATTTCATATGTACATGGTTCATGTTTCATAGCGAAAATAGGGATGCACCTTCTCCTTATCGTATTTTTTTCCGATCTAGCAACCTTCCACTTCGTGATTGTTGGATACGGCCATTAAAAGCTTACCAAGCTCATATTTTACCGTAGAGAAAAGAGATGGGGGATACAGAGAAAGAGGTGGATAGGGTGCTTCCCCAATTCGTCGACATGGTTTTAGAAATGCCCCCGAATGATGAGGTTACAACATTGGGTCTAGCAGAGAATATTTTCATCCAGTGGCGCTAACGTGACATTTCCTTCGGCAGGAAGATCGAGTCTACCTCTCCTACAAATCATGGACCATCTACTCCCATTGAGAATAGTGTGTGGACAACACAAGAGAGAGCTGCAAATCTTATAACGCCACCTGCAAAGAAATTTATGTGAAGCTACTCAAAGCTAGTAAAATCATGGACTTAGCACAGTACGAAATTCGAGGAGGTTCTCACTGATATAAAAGGCAATGATCTCTAACCCCAAGATGACTTTGTTCAATTGAAATATGTTATGGGATAACCACTGGTCACTGAAAAACGACTAAAATCTATGACATTCAAGATGATCGTCTTACATATGTAGTACATAGAACGATCGATTTAACATGTTCTTCCAAAATTAATCTCGGTTAGGCACGAAAAAGGACATCTTCACCAAAAGGGGGCAGCATGTTCATAACCAATTTTAAAGATATGTGCTTGATGTACTACCAGGATGCTCTTGATACTTGCTTTCTTAGGTGTTTGTGTGTTGTAAGTGCCTACTCTACGAAGTCATGTTATACACTCATCAACACATATTTCATTCATATATCCGACCTTTCTGGTATTGTAGATCCACGATTGTTGCACTCAAAAATGTTGGTGATGCATCAGCTGGGTTCCATGACACAAGAGTGGTCGATGCTAAAGTCGAATGACATTGAGGCCTACCTATACAATGCGCTCATGGTCCTGCAAGACAAGAATATTATATACCTAACTTACTTATATGGGTAAGAGGTTATGTTTTTGAAGCTAGTCATATTCCACCTTTTAGACAATATGTTGGTACTAAGTTTTTCATAAATGTGTAGCTTTCATTAAATTCTATTAGGCACATTATTTAGTGTTGGAGTATTCGGCGCCTCCATTGTTTAGCCCCTGAATGCAGCGCAATTGCACCTGCTCGTAATTATTCGACCGTTAACCCACGCACTTTCGTCAAATCCTAGCATCAGAAATTAATGGCCTTGTTTATTTTAAAGCGGCGCCCGTCGTCAGATGACTTGCCTTCTGGCGCGTAATCCGGCGTCGAGTCGCCCGCATCGCGCGTCCACCAGCGCCAGACGTGCGTTGGATCGCCGGCTACCGCGCCAATCGATCGGTCGCCCCGCGCTCCTGCATCCACGTGCACAGCGAGCCAGCGACTAGCTAGCTAGTCAATCGATCGATTAAAAATCCAAATAAACTTCTGATTTTTGTGCAAAATTCAAACAGTGTTCAAAAAACATGAAATAAATTTCATAATTCTTCTAAAATCAAGAGCAACCCATTTTAAATACTTTTTGAATTTTTGAATTTTTTCACTTTTTCAATTTTTTTGATGTGAACTAGGAGAAGGTACTTAGTAAACTTACATCTATACTAGCGAAACTTGGTCATGTGCTGATAAAACTTGGCCGTGCACTGATGAAACGTGATGAACTTGGATGAAACTTCGATGTAACCTGATGAAACTTGGGTGAAACCTGTTGAAACTTGATGAAACTTGAAAAAACTTGGATGAAACCTGATGAAACTTGATAGTTCGGCAAAGTTTTAAGAGTATGAAACCCAAGTTTTACTAGGCAAAACCCAAGTTTCGGTAGGCGAACCCTAAATTTTACCTGATAAGTTTGAAAGATTATATGGCAACATATATCTTGTTTTGTTCGTAAAAATACGAGGAACACGTTGGTGCAAACGGTTTATCGATTGGAGCATCCAGTCAAAAATTATGGTTGTCGAAAGAATAAAACTGGTCGTGGGCCCCACCCCTGCATGCTACAGTGCCCGACTTGCTCAAGTGCTTGCCCGCTGCGTGCGCGCTGCATGCGCGTTTCGCGCGCGCGGTTGGGTCCGGCGCGCCGGGAGTCCGGACTACAGTGTTTTCCTTATTTTAAATTTCGTCAAACAAAAAATATAATACTTCTGTATTGTAACCATCAAACTAACAATAAAAACTATCAAATATGATGGTTGCATGGATCTCAGTCTCAGATGATTTGTTTATTTTTAAATTTGCTAAACAAAAAACCATAATGTGTGTAGATTAAAACAATCAAACTAATGGTTAGAAACTATATATCAAATCAGATAGCTGCATGCAGTCCGCAACTCACATATGAATGCATTAAATGGTCATATGCAATTACTTTTTTCGATTTTTGTGTGTTGTATATTTTGAATGGAAGTATGCGTGTGTATGTTTGTATTTCCATTTCGAAAGAAAAGACGCGAATCTCAAAGTGCAGTGAAAGCAATTGACTAAGCGTGTCTCCAGTTCTCCACCATCATCCGAATTTTTTTAAAAAAAAAACACTCGATTATCTCACCCGTTTACTTCCAACCTAGTAGCACACACCACGGCTTTATACATTTCAGCTTAGTGTAGTGTAGCGTAGCGCTTCAGTAAAATTTATCTTTTTTATATATCCTATTTGGTGTAATAATTTGTAATGATTTTTCTCAGTTTTTAGTGGTTCTCTTAAAGATCCTAAAATTATTTTTTTAATTATTTTTTTAAATATTTAAACCTCTTTTTAAAGATGTGACATCCTCTATTTTGTCTTATGTCACTTGTATTTTCGAAAACCCAAAAAGTAAATTAATAGGGAATTGTTATATACAAAATCCTGTTTTAATTACTTTAAACTAAGGTTTAAGCCAAAACCCTAGAAGACCCTTTCGAAAAATTCTGAAAAAATTCCCAAAAATCCTAAATGCCATGAATTAGTCACCCTCCAATTTTTAAGACCAAAGCCCAAGGCTAGCCTATGTTTTCGCAGTGCGACGCTGTTCTGCCGAGAGTTCGTCGGCCCTATGAAACGACGAGCGAACGTGCTAGACCCAAGCCCAAACTTGGTGGAGACATATTTGAGGCCTAAACCTGCCTAGATCCAGAAGCCCAAGTCAAAATTCTTTATTTGCAAAAATACTAAAATTAGGGGAGTTATAAATCTATTAGGAGTAGAATTGGAGCCCAATTCAAGTTCTACCTTTTGGAGGCCTGCCTATGGTCGACCAGAGCAGTATATAAGGACCCCAAGACCCTCCCCTTAGAACCACAACTCAAGATCCACCCCAGAGCAACCCTAGCCGTGGCAAAACCCTAGCCCGAGGTGAGTTTTAGGGTATATCTCCCTGTGCCTTGAGCAAACCAACTTGTAGATCATACCATTGCGTAGATCTCGTCGAAACGGTCTAGATGGGTACCAATTTTGTCGAAATCGGTGGAGCATTGAGCCCGAGAGAGCTCGCCGGAGTTGCAGCCAGCCGCCGCGCTGCCGCCCTCGCCGCCGGCGACCTCGGCGACCGCGCCCGCCGCCCGATCCGCCGCCGCCAACGGCGCCCCACCTATCCCCACCTCCGCCGCCGGCCGCGCCAGCCAAGGCTGTCATCGTCGTCCCCTGCGTTGCCAGCGTCGCGTCGCGCCGATGTGCGTCGCCGCCGCCAGATGGCGAGCGAGCCGCGTGTCGCACCCCGTTGCCTGCGCCGGCGTTGCGTCGTTTTCCGCCGCTTTGTCCCCATCGGCCGGCCATTGCGCCCAATCCCGCGTCGCCGCGTGTCCCACCGCTGTGCAGCCCGCTGCGCTGAGCCGCCGCTGGTTCGGTTCGGTTCGGCCGGTTTTCCAGATTAGACCGGTTTAATCTTTTCAGCCTTTTCTGATTTTTGTTAAACTTCTAGGATTTGTTTAGGGAGCATCCGAACTTCAAATTGGATGATTCCAGAGCCATTATTTTTCAAAAAATTCCTAGAATTTTATATATTTTATTAGGATATATATTCTATGGTGAATGTTGCTGTTCTTATGCATTTGCATTATTCGTGTAGACCATCCGTGTTCCTGGTGCTTGGCGCTGTTCTCGGAGTTTCAAGGAGGAGATCCGCAAGACACCGAGTACTACCAAGACAAGATAGTTGCATCTTATTGTCCCTAGTTTGCAAAACTCACCCTTTATTGTTTTTCTTTCTCATGCATAAAATGATGGGAATGGTAGAAACCTATTATTCACACTGCGTCATTGACCCTGTGAATTAGCCCTTTATTGCCGCCTTATTTGTTATTCCTAGCCTATCCTTGTGCATAGATGCTAGTGCTCGTGGGTTATTAGTTGTTAGGTTATCCATCATTTATTAATTTTGTGACTTGGTATAATTGGAGGTGCTGAGTTGCTTAATAACCTAATCAACTAAAACCTACGTGGCGTGTGTTGACTAAAGGTGGCATAGTCGGGTGGTTTTGTGGACTGTGGATTGTTGGAGGTAGTCACCTTGGTCTAAGCACTTTGGATGTGTGCTTATCCGGCCAAACCATACAAGCACAACCATAAGTGCTAGCTTAAGCATGAGTGCACCATGTGCTAGTCCTGGCTTAGTAGTTAGGGAAGACTGTTAACACACTTTACTTTGAAAAGATCGAGCTACGGTCCGTTGGCTCAAGGGGGGCCCGAGTGCTAAACCTTAGAGGGGGTGTCGGTATTAACAGAGGGAACTAATGAATCGCCTTGTATTGTTACTTGGTCTAGGCTCCTAAGGAAGAGCTAAGATGTAAAAGTACCACTCGGCTTATGGGCAAAGTGTGCTACACTCTGCAGAGTTAAAACTATCATGATAGTCGTTCCCACGGTTATGGGAGGGGAGGAAGGTCATACATGGTAGTCTCATGTGTTTAATAATAATCTGATGGGTTGGACTTGGTTTTGAGTATTCGAGGCTTGTGCAGTTTTGCAGAGGGACTTTCGAAGCCAAGCTCTGTTTGTTACCTTGGGAAGTTCGTTCATCTTATCAATTATTCAACAAATGCTTTTACAACACCTTAATTAATCTTGACTAGAATATGTGTTTATGCAAATTAACCACCCTGTCCTTACCCGTGCATTCATATTTAAGGATTCTTACTGGGTAGCCGTGTACTCACTATACAAAAACCACGGATATATTTTGTTCAGGAGAAGATTCGATTCCGGTCTACCCACAGGATCAGGAGGGTTCTGTGCCGGACTTCGTGGAAGATTAGCTATCGTCCGGAGGGTCGGACTAGAGAGCATCGTCATGTTTATTATTGCATATCATTTGGATTTCCGCTACTCTGAATATTATTACTTTATGGAGTTATAAAAACTATTGTAATAAATGGTTGTGCTACAATTACTTTTGCATTATTATAATATTTTCTTAGTTATGATGATTGTGTTGTGATGCTCGACCCAAATCGTACATGAGTTGCTAGTATTGATCTCTGGGACTAGCAATGGATTATGGGTAGATCCCGGTGAAACCGGGGTTGTGACAAAAGACTTTTATATTTTGCTAAAAAACACTACGCTACGCTACGGCAAGATGAAATGTGCAGGGCACAGATCGTTGCCTCGTTAGATTTCCAGGATCGAGGCGCTCACCATTAGGAAAATGATTTCTAGCGCGAGTGATCTGTGCAACAAAACTAATATAAAAAAATTAGCCGAATACCCAAGCTAGCTAACCTGCTAACCTCTCAACCTGCTCTATATATATATACAACCTGCTCAAGCTGAAAATTTCACAGCATATTTAAAGTGGCTTAGACTCATTTTGACATAAAATAATTTTGACTCCTTAGTCCATTTTGTCCCTCAACTGTGAATATATCTCTAAAAGTTCTTAAAAGTAATATAAATGAATCGGACCGGCTTTGATAGATAGATTTAGACCCTTTTTTTGATTCGTGGTTCTGGTTTGTTTACAAAATTTCTAGTTATTTTTAGAGCAATTTCATGTAACTTTTAAAATATTTTTTTAGCCTTTCCGCGTCTCTTCTTAAAGGCCCTTAATTGTTTCAACCAAAATCAAAATCAAACCACAACCGTGAATCAAAGAAAACTTTAAAAAAAACTCCCAAAGTCCGGCTTAACATGGTACTCTCACTTTAAACTCAACCATAGTTTATTTGTTTAGTTCAACCACTCCGATCGAACACGCTCATAGCCCCTCTCCGCCCTCGCCAATGGTCATCTCGCTGTCAACCGGTGGATGGCTAGACGGAGAGGGAGGTGGCGACGCCCCCCAACACGGCCGCCGCCGCATGAGCCTCTCGGGAAGCCGAATGCCGCTCCCCATATACTCACTCCCGTCTATGCTACAATACACACGTACATGCACCCATCCATGATCCATCTGCACTTCCGCATGCACACGCGCGCCGCGCTCGCTCCGGCTGCGACCTGCGTGCTTGCGTACGTTGCGTGCTTATCTTCTCGTGCGCACGTAGGCCGCATCCCGTGCAGTCTCCACGCCTAGCTCCATCGCTCCCCGTGTGCTTGTCTTCTCTGTCGTCTTCGTCTTCGTCTCCGTCTCCGTCTCCTCCTCTCTTCTCCTCTCGCCGCTTCTCTCTATATCTGTTCACCCTCTAGCTCTCGTCTCACCGCGTACCCCAAGGCCTCAGCTCTCAGACGCAAGCTAGCTCCTCGTGTTGCATCTGCATCTGCATGCGTGCGTGCATGCGCGCGCGCTACCTCTGAACCGCTCTTTCTTTCTTTCTTTCTTTCTCCTCTCTTCCCCGCGAGAAACCAGCTGAGCCGGCGCTCGCTTCGCGCTCTGCCCTATAATTTGGAGCCGTGATTTCAGTCCGTCCCCTTCCTTTCGATCGGCAATATATTTCTGTTCTTTCTCTCGACCGGTAGGACCTAGGGCTGCTAGATTTGGTCGGCTTCTTGGGGTCGATGCATCCGACGAGGTCGCCATGAGCTGCACCGTCGTCAAGGAGCTCACCGCCGGCAGTAGCCTCCTCCTCCGCTTGCTCGTGCCGAAGGACACCAAGGACATGTCTCGCCTCCACCAAGCCTACGACCGCGGCTAGCTAGCTACCTGCCAGGCCACAGTTTCTTGCTGCTGCTGAGTGCTGCTTCGATCTAGCGTTTGACTCTTGCACCACCGGCGGCGATGAAGGAAGGAGGCGAGAGGAGGAAGACGATCCTGGCGAAGACAATCGACCGGTGCCGGTCGACGCTGGGCCATCACCGGAGCAGGCGCCCGGCGCCGCCGCCGCCGGGGTGCTTTGCGGTGCTGGTGGGGCCGGAGAAGGAGCGGTTCATGGTGCGGGCGCGGTGCGCGAACCACCCGCGGTTCCGGGCGCTGCTGGACGAGGCGGAGACGGAGTACGGCTTCGCCGGCTGCGACGGCCCGCTCGAGCTGCCCTGCGCCGTCGACGACTTCATGGAGGTCATGTGGGAGATGGAGCAGGGGGACCCCACCGCCTCCCCACGCTGCGGCCCCTTCACCGCCGCCGCCGCCCACCACCACCACCACCACGGCTACCACATGATGAGCCCGGCCAGGTTCCTCGTCGCCGGCCGCTCTTGAATCCTCATCGATCTTGCATGCAAGTGCATGTCGTCGTCGTCGTCGTCTTCGTGGCCGGCCGCGCCGGCGATCTTAACCGGATCATCGATGATGATCGTGGACTGGTCGAGCTCCTTCAATCAGTTTCGTGTTGTAACTTATAATCTTTTGTTTTTCTTGGGACGTACGTAGATTAGTGGGAACCGGGCGCATCTGCAGAAGTTTGTTCAGCTGCTTGCTTGGTTAGTTAATTAGGGTGTTGATCAGGTGATGTCAACGTTCCTGTCCTAGATACTCTTTTCACCGTTAAGTGTTCTGTTAGCTTGTGTCTGTGATCTGGTAACTATGAATAATGATGGGCTTGAATTGATATCTTTCAAGTGTATACATGTTCGTGTCATATTATATCGGAAACGCTATTTCGCACGCGTCCGCGGGATGAAATCGTGCAAGCGTCGCTCTCGATCGGCCGTCCGATCGCTCGCTATCAACCAAAATTTCAACATCCGACTCACTTGAGGAAGGGGGGCTTCATCTTCTTCTCCAGCTCTGACGCCGCCTTCTCCAGCTCCGCCACATTGTCGTCGTCGTCTCCGGCCTTTGGCGCCACCCGGGTTATGATTAGAGTTTAGGGGTGGGTGGTTTTTGTGCTCCCCGGCTATAGATTAAGGGTCGGGGAGGTGGAGGCTCAGTGGTTGGTCGGGGTTGTGAGAACGGCGGCGGCTGCGCCGCCGGAGTCGGAGGTAGGGAGAGATGGCGGTTGGGCCAACGACGGCAAGCGGATCTGGACGTCACGACCATCGTGGTTAGGGTGGGTGGTGCCGGCCGGCGATGGGTGGACAAGAGATGGAGAGGCCGGCGGTGAGGGCGTCGCCGGCCGAGGCGGTGGTGGAGGAGGAGGCACGGAGCAGAGGGAGAAAGAAAGAGGGAGAAAGAAAGGGGGTCGATGGGGGCGCCGGGGGCAAAGCCAAAGGAAGAAGGAGGGGTGTGTGTGGCTGTTGGATTTTGATCCAACGGTCACAAAAATCGCCTGCACAAAAGTTGTTTGTGCAGACGCCTATGACTAATTAAGTGGGTCCCATATTATATTCTGTGGTGGACGCGAGATCTGTCTAGTGGATATTCGAAATACAAAAAATAAACTTTTACGAAAAAACCACAAACTCTCATTGAAGAAAAGTTTTTTTTTGACAAAACAATTTGCCAAAAATAGATACTGATCTCTCTCTCTCCACCACATCCCAACAAACATTTAACCGATTCCCATTGATCATTATGTTCCACACCAAGAAATTGCGGCTTAGGTTCACTGATATCGATCGAGAGCAAGCTATAAACACATACTCCAATTCAGTACCAAAAATCACTTCAGGTTTTTATGGAGGTAAAAACGAAGGGTGATACCGCACAATTCAGTACCGAAAAAATTAATTGTCCTGGCGCAGTTACCATTAAATAAAGGCAACATATCCTATGTACATAGAGGTTCCTGTGTAAACCTCATGTACATCAACTAACAAAAGTCATGAAAAAATCTAAAAAATTGTAGATATTCTAATGAACTTGCTCTATCCATGTATAAAGTTTAAAGATCAAATTCATTCTATATTAAGAGTTATAAAAAAAAGAAATCTATATCAATTTTATACTATTCAAATTTGTCATTTTTTTTCTTTTTTATAAATTTTAATATAAAATGAATTTGATCATTAAGCTTTATATATAGATAAACCAACCAATGAAGAATATTTACAATTTTTTTTCAGATTTTTCATGTCTTTTGTTAGTGAGTGTACACAGATTTACACGGAAATCTTTGTGTACACAGTATACGTTGTCTTCAATAAATGCTTTTACTAATTATCAGTGGTCTGATTTTTTTTACTCTGATTTCAGTCGACGCTAGCTTATCTTCGCACATCACCACTTTTAGATTAGCATGATGGGCATGCACTCCCGTCTTGTTTAAAGCCGGCCTGACGGAAGCATGCGTCCATGCGTCGGCGCCACACTGAAGCACAAGCTATATACGGAGTATGTTAGAGCTACGAGTTAAAACGACGACATACGGAAGCACTTTATGTTCATGGTTCGAAATTCCACATTTTTCTTCTGGTCAACCGTTCGGGGAACCTCCCCATCACTACAGGAGACAACGTGTTTGTCACAGGATCGTCGAGCTAGTTTATATTCTCGACAGTCGGCCCAACCGTCGAGATTACTGGTCTCAAATCTCAATGTCTTACCCACAAGCAGTCGAGGGCTCGAGGCTAAGCTAGAGCCGTTGTCCAGATGCATGACAGTCCAATGACGCTTATACATATATTTAAATAAGGCGCCGAAGCAGGTGCCACCATCTCTCCTGCCTCTCCTTCACCTCCCCCAGGCTTCAATCGGAAAGAATGGGCATAATTATAATTTCGGTTTTGCTTAAACCCAGGCTACTGGGCTCGCCGCTTGCCGCCGCCGCGTGGGTGGGCTGGCTGGCAGCGCGCGTGCCAATCGCTGGGCTGCAGCCGCTCCCTTATAATTTTAATTTAAACACTCTCTTGATGGCAGTGGGCATGGCCATGCATAGAGATAAATGGTGAGACAGTGATCACCACGGCCGACTACATGCATGGAAAAGTTAATGGTGTTGTATTACTCTCAATGGCCTATTGTATGACCGCTGAGAGAGATTAACGTCGTTCGCTTTCTATCCATCTCGTCATAGGCCATGGGTTCTCTCTCAACGGGTACACAGCGATTGTCGAGAGACAAGCTGTCTCGTCGACCTCTACTGGACTGTCGAGAGAGTACGTATTCAGAGTCTCGATGAGTGATTCGTGGCTGTTGAAAGACTTTCTCATGATAGTTAAATTTGCCGTCGTTCTGTAGAGTGCATCATTCTGATGCATAACTCCAAAGCCCATAGCTCCTCTGAACTTGCGAAGAAAACAGGAACTAACGCGAGTATTTTAAAACGAATACCATCTCTTGACAGGTCTTGAGCTGTGGAGCCCGCGAGCAATCATGGAGGTTAAAGAAAAGAGGCCGTATATCCAAATAAACAAGTCAATGTCACGCAAAGTCAAATCTAAAATCAACTTGATCCATGTCTAGAGTCTAGACAGCCACTGCCTTTGAGAAACGTTAGAGATACCCTCTCATAAAACCGTCATCTCACGAACTGGAGAAAGACAAGTTTGACAATGTTTACATAAAATAATGACAGAATGTATAATACAAGGGATCTTAATACAAGATGCCAAGTTATTAGAATAAGGGTTGGGGCAAGTAGCGGCTGAGGTAAGGTTGCACGCCGACTTTTGCACAATTCCAGGCCCTACCAACCTGTCGTTTGCGTATTCTAGTATCAAAAGCCAAACAACTATGACGTCTCCAGTCAGGACACTCGACGTGTGTGTCGAGGTTCACCGCATCAGACAAATTGGTCTCTTATAAAAGCAGGGTGTGCACCCTTACGGAAAAAAAATCCTTGTGAAAATTTTTCGCCAAAGGAATTTTGATGGATCTACAAAATCCCGTGTAGAGACTCCACCTCGGTGCCACCATAGATCTGGAGCTCTCCGAAGGTGGGGGAGGAGGGGGCCGAAAGCAGGCTGGGGCGGAGGGGCCGAAGGCGGAGGAACCGACGGAGGGGGCAGAGTAGGCAGAGGCGGAGGGGGCGGAAGCGGCGACGAAGGAGGCCGAAGGCTGAGGCGAAGGGGGAAGTGGCGATAGGCGGAGACCGTGCGACGGGAGACGGGGAGATATTCCACGTATCGGGAGTAAAGGGAAATTTTCCTAGGCAAAGAGAGGAAAGGGGCCAATAATTTCTATCGGGTGGGCTTCCAAATGGACCCGAATGTTATTCGAGGAAAATTTTGCACCGTGAATTTCCACCCCGTGATTGGACCGGGATCCTGGTTGAAAATGTTGTTCCCAAACGGTCCCTTAGAGATGCATCATCTTCAATAACTCGTGGCACCATTTCAGATCAAGCCTGTCCAAAAAGGGGGGATTCTTAAATATACAAAAGGAAGTTTTAGCCTCCCCTCGATGCCACGTGTCATCGCCAATGTGCCACGACACCCCGTTTGTCCACAGCCGTATGATCATGTGAGCCAGCCAGATTTGGCCATCCATTAATTTTTTACGTAAAAAAGAATTTTTTCGCCCAAATCTCAGCAACTCGGGCGCTTTGCCTGGTTGGTTAGCTGAGGCAAGTACTCGTCTGGGAGCCCGCAGTTCGATTCCCCATCGCCCCTTTTTTTACTTTTTTTTCCGGGCACGCGAGTCGCGGCTAGTTTATTTAAACCTTGGTTGCCCTGCCTATGCACTACACGATAGTCTCCCACCCCAGCTTAGTTGTGACGGCGATTAAACGGTTCTAGTTGTGGTAGCAACTGCCTAGGTGACGATTAAATGGTTTAGCGATTTAGTGATTGATGACACGATCTTTGAAAAGACATGTATTTCTATATTTAAAATATTAGCATATTCAAACTAGTCGCACATCTATTATTATATTAAAGGAAGTAGAGTTATCTGAGCCATTATGTTAATTCTAAAAACTAAAAAATAAGATATGCTGTCAATTATTGTGTGTCTAGATTAAATGTCTTATATTAAAAGTTACAACAATAAAATACAAGAAATTTTAAAAAGTTCGCATCAAAATACGATGCTAGAAAATGAGTCTATCAAATTCATATTAAATACGAGATCTAACCACACAAATGTGCGGGACACTTTACTCGTTATTATCTAAACCATTGTTTGTGTACAAATCTGTTTGATGCCTCGCCTAGGCCACCTACTCGGTCACTCTGCTCACTTAGGACGTAGCACCTTTATAACCTTGATCCGAACATGCATGGCAAATTTGAAACATTTGGTTTTTAGGTTACACTATTAAATGGAAAATTAAATGGATACAGCTATACAACCATTTCTGTACACTCTCTGCAGCTCCAGTCTATATAAGTTGGTGTTGCAAGCCAGATTTAACATTTTACCTATACTATGGTAAGATGTAAACTTAAGCTGGCTATGGGCATCACTTGACTTCTAGAATCCATTGGGCACAATTTTGAAATGGTTGAAACTTTAGACTGACCGCAACATTAAGGAAAGCCCGCATTAACGGATCGAAGCGCTCACCATTAGAAAAACGATTTCTAGAGTGATATAAGCAACAAACGATGGTGATGTCCGACGTAGGAGGAATCAGTGGCAGCTAGCGTGGAGGAGCCAACGACAAGCAACCATCTACAGATAATAGGCATGGGAGGAACCAATGGCGGCGCCAATATGGTGGTGGCAATATCCAGCGTAGGAGCTGGCAGCAGCCGACACCGAAGGAGGCGGCCCCGATTGGAGAGGGGTGGAGTAGGCTAGGAATGAAGAGATGTTGCTGCATCTAGGGAGAAAGCTGAGGTGGTGCCGGCATGGGAGGAGGAGAGGGGCGAGGCCAATTGGGGAGGGAGGCGTTGTGTATCGATGAGGAAAGGGGGGGGAGTGTGTGACAGGAGAGAGGAATGAGATAAGAGAGAGGGTTGATGTGTCCGAGGCATGTGTATGACTTGTCAACAAAAACCGTTTGCGTGGCACCACATCTGCTGCCACGTCTACAAAACCGTCTTTAGTCTAGTTAAAGGACTTGGTGTGTTCGGTTTTAACAATTTGAGAACTAGTTAAGTCTATTTTTAAATTTAGGGACTAAATAGTGACCAGAATACTTTTTCCTTTGAATGATGATGGGCAGAATTGACATCTTTCAGGTTTTGAATTAAGCACTTCATGTTCATGGTTATAATCCCATTTCTCTGGTCAATCGTTTGGTGAACCTCCCCTATTTTGATGCTTAGCTCCAAAGCTGATGGCTCCTCTTAACTTGTGAAGAAAACTGGAACTAACGCGAGCTTTCTAAAACCAATGCCATCTCTTGATTGGTCTTGAGCCGTTGAGCCGGCAAGCAATCATGGAGATCAAATAAAAGAAGCCATATGTCCAAATGAACAAGTCAATGTCACGAAGTTCAATCTAAAAATCAACTTGATCCACGCCCAGAATCCAGACAGCGCCGCTTTTCAGAAATGCTAGAATTATATACAGTCCCACAGAACAGTCACCACGAAGTGGAGGAAGACAAGTTTAACAGTGTTTCCATGAAGTAATGGCATGCAGGATAATAAAGGGATCTTAACAGAAGAGGCCAAGCTATTAGAATAAGGGTTGGGGGTTGGGGCAAGTTGCCGTTCAGGTAAGATTGCACGCCGACGCGACATTCTGACGTTCGCGTTTTATAGTGTCAAGAAGGATAACAAGAGCTAAACTACTGTGATGTCTCCAGTCCTGCACTCGACGCGTGTATGGAGGTTCACGGCATTTGGCCATCGTTCCTTAAATATTTCGGCAACGGCCAACAAAATTCATGCCGAGACGTGCAACAGGTAGATTGGGTAAAACCATGGTGCACATAGTTGCATCATCTTCAGTAACCTCGTGTAGGCCACCTAGTCGCATGACAGTCCTCTTCACCCACCTAGCTCTTTTAGATAATCTTGATCAAACATGCATGGTATATTTCCATCTCTACTGTTAAACTAGGACCTTGTTTTGTTTCAACTTAAATTAAATTAAAATTTATTATTTTTATATAAGCCAAACAATATAATACTTTGTAGTCATTTTTGTGGGGTTTAATAGTTCTTCTTACAGTTCATAAAATAACTTTTCATATTTTTTTGAACTCTTTAAGACGTCTTTCGAGGAGTCACAATTTTTCAGATTAAAGTTTTCAGCAACTTTTAGCCCAAACAAATTGGACCTAGGTTACACTATTATATGGAAAATCAAATGGACACAGCTATACAACCATTTCTGTCTATGTAAGTTGGTGCTACAAGAGAACTAACACTTTTCACCTGTAGTATGTTAAGATGTAAACTAAGCTGGATATGGACATCACCTGACTTCTAGAATCCATTGGACACAATCTTGAAGCAGCAGGAACTTTTGACTGACCGCAACATTAAGGAAAACCCGCATCTTGCTAAGGAAATATGATGATTCTTCTTTGCACCGGAATGAGCCTCCGCAGGAGCACTGCTCGGATAAATGGGCCGCTTTCACCTGCCTGCAGCGGAGGCAGACCAGGTCCTGCAAGTGGTAGAGCCTCTCTCGCTGACGTACCACCTGTAGAAGTGCATTCTCCATCTGCTCACGGTGGTATGGTTGCCCACACTGTGGTACTGCACACCTCCACTCCTGACCTTGAAGTGTTGAATCTCGGCAGAGATCAAGATCACGGCAATCATTGCAATAGCTGCAACATGGTTTGGTTCCGTAAGATATCAAACATTCGAAGGAAGGTTTTATAATTTCGTACATCACAGTTCCAAAGACGAGCTTTAAACATTTAATTGCCAAGGTAGCATGTTTGCGACTCCATGTCGCAAAAACTTGATTTTTTTTGGACGAGACGGTTTTCAAAATGCAACTTTGACAACTCATTACGAATGCAATTTATTTATAAAAAACCACAAGAAATATAATATTACGAAAGTGTTTTTTGAGACGAATCTATATATATGATTTTCATGTATCCAATCCAAATAGTTTAAAAGATTTTCATAGATGAAGTTTTAAAACTTTGACTTAACACTAGTCTGAAACATCAAGTTTTTGTGATATGGAGTCACTAGTAACTGCCCAAGCATCCACCAGCTATAAAATTTCAAGGATCGGAGTATGTTTGTGGCAAGGAATTCAGTAGGGCTAGCCAGCAGCTACATCAAACATCCTGCCAGGTTTTGCCGTGTACAGCCCAAAAACCATTTGCCACTAATTTATTCTTTTTCCTGAAAGTTATACTCTGCAGGATATAGTTAGCTCGTGTGCATCAATGCAAGCTTAAGGATAGAATAGTTCAAAAGCATCCATAAATTGGTTAATTTTTTATAAAATGACGATTGATAGTTTTCACAACAAATGGGTTTACGTTACCAAGAGCTGATTTAAAGTAACTTGGTTAGAGCCAAGGGCTATATTTCCTCTTTAACATAATTGATAATATAAATATTAAATAGATGCATTATACAGCTTAGTTCACAGGTACAATACCTGCAAATCACGTTTGGAAGAGTGAACGAGGAACATGGGTCTTGGAATTGTGCTTCTGGAGCAAACTCTTTTACACGAACCAACTTTAACAAGTTCTTCCTCATTCTCTGTCAGACATTTTGGATGGTGAGAGGAACAATGCAGCAATAAAGAACATAAAAATTAAGGTAATGGTCAAACAAAAAATTGTTCTGGTTATGACATTTGAAAACCTTAGTCATCAGAATGCAGCACAACATCCTTACGTACTGTTCTTTTTAATAAAGTGTGCCAAAGCCAACACAGAACAATGCTAGGACTCCAGAGGTTTAACTAAAATGGTCAGTATACATGCAGATGTGAAAAAGATAGCCACGCTGGTAGACTGCATTCATTTGGTAACTAAATTGTGATACAGCAATAACATAGGGAAGATACAATAAATTGTGACACAGCAATAACATAGGGAGGATACACTGAAGGTTTTTTTGTGTTGAACGGGAATACGCTGAAGTACTGAACCCTCATTTACTGATGAGATGAACAAACAAGACCATAATATTCTGATTTAAGACTACAGTAAAACTGAATATCAGCTGACAAGTTGAATAGAAGATTTACCAAAATATCATGCTGAACATTCTGATCAAGAGCAAGAACTGCACAGATATGTTTAATAAACTCCAATGCAGCATCTCCTTTATGTATGTGAGGATCAGGTTCTCTGCTTGCAGGCTCTACTGATTCAGACTTGCCTTTTCCTTTGAAATGGTGAAGTATATCACTTACAATTCTTAGAAGCTTGTCTGCAAAGTAACTGCTGATCTGCAAAAGCAAATGTGAAATTCAGATGATCAGAATAGAGAAACTGTGCTTGGTAGTCCTGGTAGATGATACTCCCACCATTTGTAAATGCCACGAGGATAAACAACAGTAGAGGACCAGAAGGCAACGATTGAAGGGTTAAGATGATACCAATTAGACAGGCCCTGGTCATGAACTTTAGAGAGACTTGAGTAAATCCATTCTTCTTGCTTAATTAAAATGTTACTTTTATTAGCATTGCTTTAATTATTTGCTAAAATATATGTGAGATTACAAGGTGGAGACAGTGGTCATATTTAATATGGCATTCCTTGTGAGCATAGGAATATTAAATGAATTACCTGATCACGAAGGTATCCTATGACCTGGCCTTCAAGGTTCTCAGCAGCCAAAATTGTTATAGATGGAGTACATGATGTGTCATCCCTTGTAGTTGCTCGAAGGGCTACTTGTTCTTTCATGTATTTCCAAGGAACATATAAGAACTCCGATACAATTAAGACAAAGTGATCCTACATTATTTTAGAAAAAGGTTATAGAAAACACTACTTTCAATCGAAGCATAGTTGGTTAACAGATGATGGAAAGCTTTGAAGCAATCAGCAAACAGGAGCAGCTAATGTTATGGAGGACTCGATAAAATGACTAACCTGTGTAGCTTTAGGCAAGTATTCTGCTATATTCCAGCTTGAGACAATGTCAACATCACTATCACCACCTGAACCATCCGCAGATGTTGAATTGAGTGTTTTAGCCTGAATACCACCATAGTTATACTGGAAAAAAAAATGAAACATGAAACATCAAAGGTTACAGCCTGTTCAATAAAAAAAAAACAACGAACAAAGAATCCGTTTGTGGTAACACATTGAAATATACATACCTGATCCATGAACAGTAAGGAATGCCAAAAGTGCAAAGGTTCCAGCTCTATCCACTCAAAAAGATCCCTAAAGAACAGATGTTTATAGTCTCACAAAAGTGATAAGTGATCACCTATTCATATTTGCAGCAGGAGTTCAATAAGTACCTTGTCTGTAAGGTTTTCAGTAAGCTATCACAGTATGCCCGGGCAGACGATAAATCCAGTTTTCCAGTATCTATGATTATCTTAGAAAAGTTTGCAAAGATGACATTAGCTCCAAGCTTTCGAAATTCAGCCAACAATAGAGCAAAGACCTTCTTCATGACCTGACAAGGTTTGACCGTCCAACAGAAAAAGGCAAAGGATAAGGAAAGCTGAAGGCTGGGAATCTAACGTGAACCCTCGACAGGGTATCAAATGTTTTCTGACAAAAAAAAACTTGATTACTAGGAAACTATCATATTGCAAATGTACTAGCAAACAACAGGAACGAGGCAAAAGTACAGGAATATGCAATGCTTCTAGCAATAAGAAGTCACATCACATATATCTGTAAAGTGAAAGAAAGGACTGAGAACAGTTGTCTTACATTATGAAGAAGACGGTGGAGTGCTGGGTCATGAAGTTTTGACCGTGGGCTGAAAAACAAACATGCAAGAATGCGCTAACAAAATATCGTAGAATTAGAAAAAATAATTAAAATTACTAGGGTTGCAAATATATGAATCAATACCTGCAAAGCCAACGATAAAGATGTTGCAATATTGCATCCGCAAATACATTTCCAGAGGACACAGCATCTGAAATGCACCTTTGAATGAGTTGCTTCAGCACTTGGAAAGCAGGTACACATAAGCTAGCATCATCACAGTCTGTTTCAGTGGCATGTGGACCAGGAGTCACGTCATTTTCAAAGCTACCGATGGATCCTCCTTCCATATCATCCACTTGACTACTCTTCAGGAGAGAATTGACCGCCAGGTGATGGATCTGAAGGAGAAATATGTATGCATTCAAATCAATAACTAGCAGATACAAAATGAACACATTACGTTCTATACCGTAAGTTTAAATTTAAATTTAACTAGCAGATACATATTTAAATTTAAATATGTATACATTCAAATCAATAACTAGCAGATACAAATTTAAATTTTTTGTCAGATAACAAAACGCATTCTGAGTTTACCTTCAGCTCAACGGTAACCCTTCTATATGCTCCAGGATAAGTAAGTGTCGGCTGAATAACCTGTACAATGAGGCCATATTTAGTCAAGCAGTGAAAAATGCAAGGGTAAAACACCATGCGGCTAAAGAGGATAACGGAGAGCTCAGTACTTCATCGGCAAAGCATGTATCTCCTTCATATGTGCCTCCTAAATCAGGAATGCCATCATCAGATATCCATAATACCTAGCAGACAGCCACAAAGTCAATGACAAACTTGGACATTGTATATATACAAGTTCCGTGGGCCACCGTGACATTCCACACCAAACTATGATAATTAGACATTTTAGGCAAAAAATATGTCATGCACATGATCTCATATTAAATGAAAAGGCATGTACTCAACCTCTACATGGTAAAGAGCAAGACATAATATTGTACTGCTATTCCTTCTGGTTTACTATAAGCTGCACCTTGTGGTGGGGAAAAAAGATAATCACAGAGATGAGGTGCTCACCACAAGGATAGAAGAAAGGTGATTAAACACAGCCGTTTACACAAAATACAACCTAATTGCATCCATTAGTAGAACGAACCTGCTGCTGATCACGCAATGCCCTTGAAAAGAACACGTCAGCGGTAAAAAGAAGCCAATCTAATTCAAAGTTTCCCAGCGGCACCTGTTTCAATGTAAAATGTTGAACAAGTAAATTTCATATGAACTGCAATAACTTATATGAAACTCATAGTAGAGAACTCTTACATGTGCATATCTAGCAAGTGAAATTCTTTCATTAAACCATTTGGTTGATGCAGCACAACGCTGCATACTTGTTCTACCAGCAGTCGCTTGCCAACCAAGAGCCTTGGAAAAAAGTAAGCAAAATGACAAGATAAAATTAAAGTGAAATGAAATGTAATTTCTGCTATCACATTATGTACCTGATAGTTGTTGTCCCGGGCATTGCAAGGAATGGTTACACAAGGGAAATCATCAAGTGCCCGTACAGCTGCCTTGATAGCTTGGAGATTTGGGCATTCTATGACACCTATGACAGGCCCAGGATGTTGTTGTCTACAAATTTTTTCACTTAGTTTAAATAGAAAAAAATTTATATGAAATAATACACATCTTGGCTATTTTTTTTAGTCCTGGTAGAGCAGAAGATTCTTTTTTCAGCCAAAAATTATTTAATTTAATACCATATGACCAGTATAATAAATTCACTCCGTTTTTTTATGTATTTATTTTAGATTTGGAAGATACTATGAATTTTACCAAAAAAATTTATATACGTTTCAAATAGAATACTAAAATTCAATATTTACATATGAAAAACATGATTGGACAGTGCTGGTAATCAGTTAGTCGATGCCAAAACTTATAATCAGGACATGGGGACAGTGTACAAAATTTGCATGTTCAATACTTGCTCATGCAACAAATTGTTAAAGCAATCCTCTAAAGCGTGCACAGATCATAGAAAAGAACTAACATAATGTGATTGATTCTTGAAATACACAGAATATGGCATACCTGTACTCAAGTAATGTTCTTTGCACATATTTGCTACCTGCGTCAATTGATGTGGTGTAGTCCACCTAAAAGAGAGAATAAGGAATTAGTAGTATGCTAAATAAATAGGCAAATTTATGTTGTACGTATAATGATTTCACTCACATGGAAAGTAAGATTTTCATGCAAAGAGCCAAGAGCTTGGCAAGCATCTCGAAATTGCTTTTCAAGAAATGCCGGAGATAGCTCTTTATTACGAAAAGGATTAACAACAACAGCATGTATCCTAAAAGATGTAGGGAAATACATGACATATACAGCCCTTCCTTCCGACAAACTGGAAATAAGATAATCCATAAATCAGTCTCAAATTAAGCAACGTATCTCAAGAAGAGTACCATGGTTTATGCACAAAAGCAAGTAGAGTATTCAGGCTGTTGGTCATCAAACATATTAGTATAGTAAAGATTATTAGCATTGGTAGGCAAAATACAGATAGACTAATTCTCATCATACCATCAATATAGGCTTGCTGGTCACAGTAAACTGTTAGGAGAAACAATCCTATAAGATGGTAATAACATATGAAAACATACCTTAAAATCTGGTGAGGACAATAATATATTATTATTTACAGCATGCACAATCTAAAATTTATAATCACATGTTAAATCATAGATCACCATTGCAGGTCTCAATTATAATTAGTGTATGTCATTGTCAGGGCTACCTGTGGTACAAGTAGAAAAATGAAGCTGTCTGTTCCAGGTATGAGCACTCTGCTGTTGTTTTCATTTGCAGCTCAGCAAGATCCCATCCATCTTGGATACTTCTCTTTTTTGCTGATTTATCCACTTTGCATACACAACCAATATGGAGAATAGCATTGAGCTCCGGTGGAATTTTTGTTTCATATATTCCCTACATGCGCTTCCAAGGTTATAAAGAAGATCAAACAGAAAACCATACAAATCCATATCCCATACGTACAACTTAGCAAATACCCACCTCAACATCTGGTTCTGCGAGATGAGCAGCAAGTTTTTTGCCCTCAGCCCGGAATTGCTCTTCACTGGTTACAACCTGAACACCGTAGCCATTATTATATTCTGTTAGCAAAAGAAATTGCACCACATTGCAGCTAATGTTCACAGTTTTCACCTCAAAGAGATTGAAACATGGCCTTCCATGAGGAAGAATCTTTTTAACACGCCTCCCTGGAAACTCATCTGTGACAGGAGCTTTCGAGTTTATGTAAAAAACTCTAGGCACGTTGATAGGAATCTTGAACATGATCCCCTCCGCAACAACCCATGCAAAGAAGTGGCCAGACGTACTTGAAGCAAGTTGGATTATCTGATGTGGACAATATATGGACTCAAAGCATTAATATAAATGAAGACATTAATTAAAGAAGTTAAAGATGGTAACAAGTGCTACAGAACATAGTAGTAACAGAAGATACATGCCTGCCAATGTGATCTGAAGAGTGCCAATTCTTGTTTCTGGAAAAAAGTAGAGCGGCTACCATTACCACGTAATTGATTGACATTTCTTGCAGAAGTCAAATCATTAGCACCATTAGAAGCACCTAAAGCACCCAATCTGATAGAAGAAGAAGAAAAACATAAGCATTGACCTCTCCTCCATCACTATTTAGTTTACTTGCTGTAGTATCAATTCCAT
Source organism: Raddia guianensis (assembly GCA_036346415.1). NCBI lineage: Eukaryota > Viridiplantae > Streptophyta > Magnoliopsida > Poales > Poaceae > Raddia > Raddia guianensis. The sequence goes on from CM070535.1 coordinate 31,813,710, forward strand.
TAGTTGCTCCAACATAAAGAAATAAATTATTAAGAGTTGCTCAAATAAAAGTGACGAGAAGTCAAAAAATGCCAAGTTCCTAACATAAAACTACAAAATGATTTCACTATTGTGTATAATTTAGCAGTGCATCATTACCTTCGACGCTTTTTTTGTTCACGAACATATTTCCATTTTCTCTTCTTAGCATCAAGCCATCCTTGATAATCAGTACTTCTATCAACTCTTTCATCAGCAGTGTCATTTTGGATCTGTAAGGCGGGTAGCTCATTTGGCCTGGTTTTAGATTTTTGCTGCTTATTAGAACGATCTAAGACAGCTTCTACCGATGGGGGACCATTTGGATGATTTTCTTTGCCAAAGTTTGCACCATGGGGTGCAGTTTTTTTTGTCAAACCATTGTTCGATGTTAATACATCTTCCATATCTCCAGTCCCAATCAAGTTCTGCATACCCCCATCTTTGTCCAAGGGGCTGAAGATATCACGTAATTTACGCTGGCGAAATCGATCGTCTTTCTCTCTGACCTTTTTGTGCAACCAATCAGGATGAAGGACTCGAGGAACAGGATTTGTAATCTGTAGGAGGTAAGGATATCAGAAGTGGTACAACTTATCAACAAGAAAAAAATTCTATATTACCTTTTGCATTGCAGCAGGAATTGTTATGATCTTCTGAATAGCTGAGCTTAGGCGTTGCTTGTAGTATGACCAATCAACAATGTATCGGATGCTTGCTTCAGAGGAGATTTTACACCATTTTCTCAAATAGAATTTTGCGATTTCTGTAAGGCATGAGGATAGTAAGACAATGCAAGTTAAAACAAACAGTGCGGCTAATGCTTAAGCAGCAATTTGCAGGTAAATGTTACCAGCATCTGTCTCAAAGATAGCCACTGGAACAGCACGCTCGCTCACTGGAGTGCCCTACATGATTTGAGAAATTCAATATAGCGATGCACTAATTAATCCAAATTGCTCATAATTATAAGAACAAATTGATGCCACGAAAATGAAGACGTTGCCCATAGGCTGAAAGGATCATGACAGATGCCAATGTATGCCTCTTTCAAAAAAAGAGGATACCAATGTATGCCTCTTTCAAAAAAAAGAAAGATGTCAATGCATGCGAGATGGCATGAAGAACATAATGTTGGGACTTGGGAAGTATCAAAATTTAAAGATACAGATACTACATGACGTCAATTACTGAACAGGATATGTGCACATGGGCTCCAAAGGGCACAACTTAGGATTTGATTAGCAGATTATGAGCATGTGCACATGTGCTGAAAGCATTGTTCACGCACATGAAAAGCATATAGACAGTGCTTGTTACTGTAGCACGTGTTATGGTTTACATATCATATGATTGGTTGAGATAAAGCGGTTAGTATCCATAGGCTATTTTGTGGAATTATTTGTTAGGAGACAGTCCTATATAAAGGACCAGCCAATCATCATATTGACTAAGCAATAAATAACTAGGTTCTTTAACTGCTTCTTCTGTGCCATGCGGTGCTGCTGTCAGCAACAACAAGATTCCCTTAATGATGTTCCCTCTTCCTTTTTAAGTTCAGATCATAAAAGAACACTTCAGCACTTACCTGTGGTTCTTGGGCAACTATGTATTGGCAATGCAGACCTTTGTCTTTAACCATTGAATCCCCAAGGAATTCAGCTAGTCTTTTTGCTGTAGTTACAGCACATGACTTCTGCTCCCCATAGTCAACTAGGGACTTGCTCATTGTGCTTGACTCCGATATAAAATCAAGCAACTCACTGTCAGAAATGTCAATTCCTTGATTCTGCAATGAACAAATATAGTTTGGTAAGACTACATGGATTTAATAATGTGTCAGTTAGGTTGTATAGTTGGCCATATGTATCTACAGATGCAGAGGCCAGAATATTTCCATTATCTAAAAATGTTAGGTTGTATAGAAATTAGTATATTATCATAAATTTACAAACCACTTACATCCAACAGGTCTAACCAACGGTTCGCAACAGAGGCCACAGCTGCATAGCATTCCTCTAGAGTTGAACCATGTAGAAATTTATCGAATACCTCCGCCTACAAGAAAACATAGCAATCTAAATTAAACCGGTCATACTAATTGATGCAGTAATCCATGTATTCCTAACTAGAAGATTAAAGGTAGTACATGGTGCAGAAAGGGATATACCTGAAAAACTTTGATGAGTTTCAGCTCACCTCTACGCTTGATTTCAAAACCTTTAAGCTCTGCCAAGGTACCATCTTCATTGAAGACAGCATACCTCTTCTTTATCAGAATCCCTTCCTCTTTAGAGGCAGGTAGAATCATGGCCTGATGTAGCATGGATTGTAAGATATGCAAAAGTAATTAAGCAAGATCAAATTCTAAAATTAGCCAAAGTAACAAATCAGAAAAAAGAAAATTCTACACAGAGAGTGCAAGAAAAACAGAAAAACATTATCTGATTAAAGTATTTTACCTTGTAAGGTCCGTCTACCTCGAATTCAATGGAACATTCACTGTGTGTTGTGTATAGCTTATTTACTGGATCTTCCAGTGTCTAGTAGAATAACAAAGGAAACATGCAATTAATGATATTCCAATTGTGAGTAAACAGAATATAGAACTTGAATAAACCTAAAAATTCTAACTTTGAAGCATAACCTGCAGAACAACAATTCTTACTTGGTATTGATCATTGGTGTTGTTTCTTGCAACATCAACATTAAGCATCACACATGGATAAGATATTGTGAGTTTCTTCCCAGCTCTGAAACATCAGCATCAAGTGTTATGATGAGTATAAAGGCTTAACATGAGAGCATTCCCAACCACCAGCCCAGAATAGATGTTAATATGGTTTCACACAGAAATCAACATTTCTTGGTTTCAGGTACTAACATACGTTTTTGAGTAGTTAGATTTAGACACATAATATAACACAAATAGATTCATCCAAATGATTAACAATATCATGTTGTTTTTTAAAAAATACTAACATGCTATGATGAGAATTAGTAATCACGGTTGTCTCTTGGAGAGCATGCAAAGTCTTAAGTGAATACTATTTTGCACCAGAGAAAGTCATGGATGACTGGTCAGATCTGTGATACAACCCTTCTTTCTTGAAAAAAAAAAAGAATTATGCTGATTTTGCAATCAAATAGCACGCCACAAACTTCTCTACCTAACTAATTGTTCATATGATGAAAGCAGCAATTTATATTGACTTAGAGAAACAACAAATTTTAATCAGTGCACTAATCTTTCTTGAGAGAATTATTTTTTTCAATCAAAACAATCATCAAGGACCAAAAAGATGGTCATGAATTGACAATAGCAGCAAGATGCAAATCTCATGACTCTCATCTCATACATATTACTATAAAACAAACTGTTTGGAAAACCAATTTAGTTGTCCTAGAGCACTCACTTTGTCTTGAAAGTAAAGCTCTCTGGAAAAGAACCAGGCAGAACACACCAAATGCCATCTGTATCCAGTTCCAGTGGTCTTCCAATTTTGTCAACAAGTAGTCGAGCATTTTGGATGATCTTTGCACCAGTATATGTCACAACACCGGCCATTTCCATAGAGTACCATCTTGCACCCCTAAATCAAAAGGGACATATAATTATTATGTAACTTGTCGCTATATAGACAGAAAAAGTAGACTGTCTATAGAAATTATACTTACTTCCGCATAACATATCCATAAAAAGAATTCAATATGCACTTGTGAGCAAGTTGCAAAGAATCATAGAGTACAACCATGTCCTGCAAAAGGCAAATGGAGAAACAACCAAAATAGATGTTCTCAAAATTCTGAAAACACATATTAGGCATCTAAAGCTCAAGGAATTGATGATTTGCCACTCCAAAGATTCGACTTTGACGATTACCACTCCAAATATTTTTCTGTGATTTGTCACTCCCCGATCATCAAGAAAATTCAAAATTGTTTCAAGTGGCAAATTGTCAAATGCCCAAAGTTTGGAGTGGCAAATCATCAATTATTCGACCTCTAAACTGTATAATGCACCACCAAACCTGTGCTTCCTGAATTTTGATAGAATTTCCGCTTGCTTTTGCTTCTGCTAATTTCCCTTTCCATGTTTTGTTGAGACCTTTGTATTCATATCTTCTATCACGAAAGCTGCAATTACCAAACATAGGAAATATTTTAGAGCACCTCCATAACAAGCATTAGTACACAAGAAATCTCAGTTTTCTCCGCCAGGAATTATCAGGGGAGATAGTTTGACGTTGAACACCAAATTATGTATGCTACACTAATTTTTTATTAAAAAAAACAACACAGACCTTCGCACTGTATCTACATAAAAAGAATTTTCCCGCATGCATATCCCAGCTTCTCTCACTTCTGTAATTGGTTTGTCAACTACTCTTTTGTATGCCTGCATTGTCATACAAGTATAGCCACTGAAGGGTGAAGGCTTAACAAAAGAGCCCATTCATACATAGATCTTTAATATATTACCTTCTGGCAGTACTTCTTCAAACGATCCTTCAGTTTCAGCAAATGATCTGGTTTTGATAGATCAAGAAAAGGCTTTGAAGACGTCACCCCACCAGCTTGAATCATCTCTGACTCGATTTGCCTCTTTATGTGATGATAGTCACTACAAAATAGAATAACATTAGATCACAAAGCACATAGCATTCAGAGTATAAATTTGTAAGTGTACCTCTTTTTTGCCATATAGGTTTCTCCACGCCAGACCCATTCAAGCTTTCTGAGACAATTCTTTCCAGGGCGATTGAAATCACATGCTGTGCAATCCACATCTGTAACTATCGATGGAGGCTGCAACCAACAAGCAGAAAAAGAAAAAAAAATTGGTTTGATATGACCATGTAGGCACCTGGTATGATGATACAATTGACAGGAGAAAGCTGAAGGTTGCTGATGAAACATTTCATAATATAGAGAAGTTAATATATAGAAGCGCATATCCAATGTTGGACCCAGAGATTGGTCACAAAAGAGTCCACCATTGGACATGATTAGTTTTCTCATATCTGCGTAGCACAGCCATTAAGAGACATATATGTGTAATACAGTTCCTCCTGAAATATGACTACATCACTCAGTGACTACATCACTCACCTTTTGGAAACAGCTTAAGCTTTTGGGTGAATTTGTTTGTGCATAAAACTCTATGGTAATAAAGCAGGAGATCCTGAGTTCAAGAGCCACCTAGGCTCAGTTTCTTTAAACTAATGTGCAGGCTGTGTGTAACTATGATGGACCTGTGGCTCTGCACTTGTTCCCCCAGCACCCCGTCTGCCAATGTGCCTTGTGACTGGCCTCAGCTAGTGTAAAGGTGGCACAGCACCATGTATAATTATCACAGACCTGAATGAGACTTCATGGAGGGGGCGTGCTGAAATATGAGCAGATTGCGTACCTCCCTCTAAAAACTTAACAGATTGCTAATTCTCAGGCGCCTGAAATTTCCTTAACTATCAGCCACTTTAAAGTTAGCACTCTAGTAACACTAAAATTGCACTACTTACCGAGGCACAATTTAGTATGAAATTGCTATTTATCAATTATCTATTTTGTTCGTTGATTTTCTATGCTTTATTACTAGATTTGCTAAATACATGTGCTCACATACTTTTCACTGCCTATGTTTCAAGTCATGTTTGTTTCGGATAGTCAATCTAAGATTACACACTGATAAGACTAAAATTGTTCTTGTTAATAATGTGTAACTTTAGTATAGTTATAGTGCAATTCTATCAAAAACCGACTGACAATTAATTTATGTTCAAGCAATTGTGCATTAGACGGTCCCAAAACTTAATTTTTAGGTGAATTGGTTAGCACATGAAACTCAATAGTCCATTAATGTAATTTTAAAAATGGGCCCCAAAAGATCACAATTTCTTTGACCTCTTTGCTAAAAAAAGAACAATCTAGTTGACTTCTTATAAGGACCACACTTTACATAGATCACACATTGAAATACAAGTCAACAAGTGCACACCGTGAAAGTGACAGGAAATTCATCTTGGCAGAGGACACACTCTTGAATTGGTGGCATATTCCACAAAATATCTTTAGTGAGAACTACTAGTGATCTTCAAAATAGCTATTGAAGATACTTGATTAAAGTACAAGAAAATACCTGGAGTCTATTTGTCAAAATGATATTTGGATACATTGCAGCAACATCCAGATGATATATAAGAGGGCATTCTTCACGAGTCGGATGATCTCGCAACGAAACAAGCTGTGAATTAGACACAACAACAAAAGTTAATCAAGATTGGTGCTTCAATTTACAACATTTCCAGAATTTCAAGCATGTAGCTATTGCATTCGCTGAGATCCTTTGTATAAGGAATACTGAAATAGTGACTACCTCAAAGCACAACATAGTGAAAGCATTGTAGAAAAATATGAGTTTCAGATGCTGGAATATATTGGTCTCAATTTTTGTCAATTGGTACTATATTTTTCATTTGTTTTTTGAGCAAATATTTTTCATTTGTTAGTATAGTTGTTTGGCATATAACAGACTGAACTGAGAGTGAAGATCAACGAACCCAGAAGGGTTCAGACATAATACCTTTTGCTTTATGGCATCCCTGACTTCGTCATAATTTGTGACAGAATCAATATCTAATTTTCCTTCTACAGTAATGGTGTATTGCAGATCACGCTCAAGATTGCCAATCAGTTTCTGAAACAAAAAATATGGATTAAGTTAATACATTGATGGTATGTACATAAATTTACTTACGGAATCACATCAATGTGTAACAACTAATAAGCCAGCCAGCTAATGTAAATAGTTTACAATTTTTAAAAGCTAAATTAAATAAAATTCAAGAACATTGCCGCTCAAGTTACCTCAAATGCTGATGGCTCAAGTTGAAACTTTGTAGGAAGATCTGATCTAAATACACCAGTTTCAAGACACTCAACATGACCACCAATGTAGGTTTCACTTTCTAATAGACGGCTGTTGTAGAATTTCTCCAGATCAGCTTGGTGCTTGTTAGGACAAATAATATCAGCCTTGAATGCCTATACAAGAGAATTAACTGAATTCAGAGCATGAAGAAAATCGTAGTTAGTTGAAAAAATTGTACTCCATGTGGTGGGATTGGGGACTACAATCTCAGATGCTTGGCCTGAACTCAAATCCAGGGCCAAGGCAGGTGTTAAAAATACACCTATTCAAAAAAGAAAAAAAAAGACTATTTATTCAATGCATATACATGAGAAGTAACTGAATTCAGAGCATGAGAAAAATCGTAGTTAGTTGAAAAACAACTCCATGTGGTGGGATTGGGAACTAGAGTCTCGGCCTGTTTAGTTTGTTACTAACTTTACCTAGCCTGACCTTAGTCACGCCACACATTCTAAGGAGTGTATTTGGTTTGTTGCCAGAAATGTGGCTTGCCACACTTTCTTAGCCTTTGACCCCACATGTTATAGACTTATTTTCTTGTCATACTTTGCCATAAGTATGGCGCCAAATTTCTCCGCCACACTTTGACTAAGGTTAGTTGTGGCAAAGTTAGTAAAGAACCAAACAGGCCAGTCTCTCATATGATTGGCCTGAACTCAAATCCAAGGCCAAGGCAGGTGTTAAAAATACACCTATTCAAAAAACAAAAAAAAAGGACTATGTATTCACAACTATACATCTTGTTAAGGCACACAGGCTTTATGCACCACATACGCACATACAGTTGTCCACTGACCAGTGACCACACAAGTAAAAACAACAAGAAAGTTCATCAAACACAACATAGAACTTCTGCAAGGATAAGATAAGCATGTAATCAAGATGTACAGGTCACCAATTTGCTATCATGAAAGCATGTCACGGAAACATAAAGGTATAGCTTATCTCAAGCAAAAACTGAATCTGGAGTTCTGGACACAATTAAGTTCCAAACAACTGCAGTATAAAAAATATGGTTCAAGTTTATTCAACACACCTGGACCATTAGCAGCATTTCACATAGTGTCCCACTTCCTTTCCGCAACACCTCATCAGGTGACATAGGTATTATGGTTGCAAGGGAAAAGATAAATGGATGGACATATGTCATGTATAGGTAGTATGTTGCAACAGCATCTGATACAGAATAAGAAGCCATTGTCTGAAAGAAGACAATGCAAAAAGGGACACCAGGGAAGATTTTAGGCTAAGAATTAAGATAAATATGGTCCATATAATTACATATAGACAAGCATTAATGCTAGTGTCACATTATCATATGAATTTTAAACATTTATCTTAATAATGACGTTATTCTGCCCTCAAGACAGAATAAGATACCTGTGGTTGCTCCATTGCAAAGCGAACCATATCTTCTGGATTAACTTCCAGAGGATGATAACCAAGCTTGGCTTTTGTAACAGCCTGCAAATGTGAAAATGGAAGAGAAATCACTAAATAAAAGCAGATCAAAATATTCAGAAAAAAAGGCAAAATAATGATTTGGCTGCCTGGCAAACAGGAAAGTTAAATAGTAACCTTTAGCTGAATAGCAAAATTTCAAATAGCCAGTGCAACACGACACAGGTGTGGGTGTCAGAATCTAACTCTGATTCAGCAAACATGCAAAATAGGATTCGATGATTTGTCTTACATATAAAAAAATTCAAATTATAGCTATCTTGAAATTTATTCACTATTTAACACCTAAAAATATGTTCACCACATATTCTACCAAATGTTAGGGTCCCACATATATGTCATGTGGATGATATGTGTGCCTGTAGTAGGTGGGATGATATGTGTGCCTGTAGTAGGTGTGATATATTTTTAGAAAACTTGCAGACATCAGCTAGCTTGTCGCTGTGCATCCAATTGACTAGTATGGTCACTAGCCACCTCTATTAAATAGGGATGGCACTACTATACCGAAACTGAATTAAACGATGTTTTTGTCTTTTACATTTCTGTGTTTGGTCAGTTTTTATCTATATGTTGTTTGGTGTTCAGTTTTTGGTTCATCTTCTAACTCAAGAAACCAAATTTCGATAGAAAATGATTAGCCTTGTCGTATAGTACAGTTCATGTCATATTCATATTCATGAAAGGCCCAAGGCCCAAGGTCCCCACCTAGGTGTGCAAACATATTGACTACGGTCGGCCGGATACGGATGGGGATCCATTTTTTATACAGTTGTTCACCACTTTGCAATGGATCAATATAATATGTTTGGTCGGGTGTTGTCCGGTGTAGAGTAGTGTCACCAGTCTACAAGTCCGTCAAATACTATCCATATTTTTTTCGAATAGTATCCGTCGGATATTATCCATCGTTGCATATCTATATCAGCAAAAATAACCAGATATCCGAAAAACTATCCAAATTGATTCGATCGGCTGGTTGGAAAATATGCATACCATTTGAATCCCTACTCTCACCATCTGGCCCAGATATTCATCAACATCCCAAGACCCAATCCAAGTTCCCTAGATGCCCAAACTGACGTCGGCACTCCCCAAGGGCCCTACTTGGCAAGTGGCAACTACTCCCCAAGGCCCCAAAATCAAATTAGGAAGACTACAAATCTCATAGTGCTGTTCGCAAAGTGCCATCGGCTGCCATCATCCAACCACCCATCAGTTTATGATGATCGCTGTCCTTGTGACCCCCTCCATTCACTGATCACTGTCCTCATGCCACCAACCCACCACCGCCGCACCACCCACACCTGGCCACACCTATCTGGCCATATCACCGCAGTGTCATCCATCATCTATTTGGAGCTGCCAAATCTAGCAATGACTCACTGCCACCTAGGCCTCAATCTTATCGAGGATCAGTGCTGCTGCAGTCGTTTCTTTCCCTACGGTGACTAGAGATGGATCAATGGTAGAGGGGTGATGGTGAAAACTTCATGTTTATGCTGTTACTGACTAAATTTCAGTTAACCAAAAAAACCAAGTTAACAGAGCAAAATTAGTTCAACTAATTTGGTTCGGTTTATAATTTCATTTCCAGAAAAATTGATAGCCACTTCCTAGAAGCCGAACTATCTTGAAGATAAACAAACCAAATTGATAAAAACAAAAAAAACGAATGCCTAGTTGTCTACCCTTAATTAAATCTACCCAGAGGACAGATGGACACACATGACTACATTTTTCCCTTCCTTTCTTTCTTTTCTTCTAATAGAAAGCATATCGATCGCTACCTCAACCTCATCTCTCATTCTCCCTCCATTCAATGCCTACAAATATGGATGTAAAATCTCTCTAGTAGACACCAAAACTTGTACTCTACTACCCCAGAAACAGCCATGGGTGCCAGACACGTCACACACTGCCGGGCACACATCAGCACATGGATGCATATCAGTGCACCAAAAAATATTTGAATATGCGAGTGCATGGCTCCCAGTGACGCTACAAATAATATAATACATATTGATGATACTAATTTAAGTTCAAACTGAATTTTTTATGCCATGTGTCACTACAACTTTTAGTATTATTTTCAAATTCATGTTTGATAAAAAGCAAACAGCTGCTTCAATTTCGCTAAAGTATATTTTCCAATTAAGTTTTTTTAAAACCTTTTTCCTTTCGGTAAGTAATATATCACCTTTAAGCCATGGCTTCCTTGTGGAAGGTAACTGTCACGCTTCACCCATGCAAAACAGTCCAGATGGCAAGAAAATTTAGCTCGACATTCCCCTTGATTATTGTCACATTGGAAACCAATCTCCTGTACGAACAGAAAGGAAACAAAATAAGATAAGGCAGGCATATCAAGTATGGCATTCACAGCTCTTTCCTTGCTTGAGAAAATAGAGACCAAGAACAAATGTAAAAGAGATGTGTATTATGCTCCTTTTTTAAGGGGTTGTTTGGCGGAGATTTTGGGAATCCTATAGCATAGTGATCACATTACGCTACATAAGACATACCATAAAAAGAAAGAATGCATGCTAAACTAAGGAAAAGTTAACAGCATACCTCATTCATTTTTATCCCATGGTGCCCAGCTCTCTTTTCCAAAAAAGGCCAGTCAAAAAAGTCACCGTTGTATGTAACATAAATACCAGGCTTAACCTCTTGCATGTGAGAAAACCAAGCTTTAAGTAGGCCCAGCTATGAGGTAAGAAAATAAAGACAATTAGAAAGTAGTTAGGTTGCATGAAATGAATATGATACTGAACAACATATGTATAAGATGCTCATACCTCATCCGCGACATTCTGAACTCTAAAATGCCCCTCAAATTCTGGTTTTGGTGTGTACTCCAAATCTTCAATATCTTCCCCTACACACTACATGAACAGAAAATTAATTCATTGTAAAACATTAATACAACCACAACTTGCAATTGCACTCAAGAAAAGAGGGTTCCACTAAGTTCTCATTCTCTTCGCCTTATCTAATTTAGGCCTTGTTTGTTTGAGTGTTGCGTCGCGTTTCCAGCGTGTTTTGCCGCGCGTTTTGCCGCGGGTTTTTCCCAGCACTGGTTCAAACGGACGCGTACGCAACGCAACAAGACGCGCCCGAACGCTGAAACAAACGAGCCCTTAACTTATCTAACTTATTTTTGATTTTATAGGTGTAAACTCAGAGATAAGCTAGATAAGGTTAGTTTCGTAGGGCAAAGAGAATGAGGCCTAAGATAATAATTAAACTACTTGTCTGTACAAGACTAGAGGTTGATTCTAAAGTATGCGTATGGTGAGAAATAAATAAATAAAAAAAGATGACTGCTGCTTTGCCTTTTAGCATCTATTTTTACCAAAGAAATCACTATTTTGATAAGACTGTTTTGCCAGACTAAATAAAATTGCATGTTACTTTAAAAGAAGTTAATGAAAAATGAACAGCATAGGCATTTCAGCCTGTTAGGTAATTGGCGCTACCCATGGCCACCAGGCCAGCACCAGGATGGTATATATAGGAAAAAAATGTTTGTAAGCCATAAATTGAAGATAACAAAGTAGAAAGTGACAAATAACTATAGGGGGGAAAAGGAACAGCTCATACCTCTCGATTGATTATCAGGTATCCTTGCCCATCAATCATGTATGATATCATCATTACAGTGTCGTATTCAGCGTCTGGAAATTTCAGAGGAAGCTTTGTGGTTTCAATATCAAATGCACATACATGGACTTCTGCACGCTGAAGCAGATCCTCCCTTCTTTCAAGCAAAACTTCAGAACCAGACACATTAACATTGTACCACTGTCCACATCTCACATCTGCAAATAAGTTATGTTTAGTGAAGCAAAATGATGCCAGTGGTTATTTAGTGTGTGAGAAATATCAGGATTTGAGAACATAATGCTCACCATTATCAATAGCAAAACGGACATGATAGGGAACATCATATTCACGCAGATCGATGATGCAGTTTATATAATCTTGTGGCCTTTCTACCCTGTCATAGCTCAGTAAAGGATCACAAATAAATACAAAGTTCATACCTCAGTAAAATTTATCAAACAAAATTATCTAGGAAAAAGTTACAAACAAGAATAGTTTTGCATGCAATTATAGAAGCATGTTAGCTCTAGAAAATAACATGGATAATGTATCAGTACCTTTTTACACCATAAATTGATTCAAATGCCTCAGCAGCACCTAGTTCTTCTTCATTCTTTTCAACAACATGCATTAGGTCATTCCTTACACGCATTAATTGTTGCACAGTATCGAACTGAATCTTCAGATATTTTCTTTTCAATCCAGAAAGATGGTTTTTCTGCCATACATTTAAAATTGTTACAACTATATGCTAGATTTAGCTGGCCAAATCCAGATAGAAGAAAAGGGACACTAATACATTAGAACATCAAACTTTATGTAGTCATGTTAAGGACAAAACAATGACAAGTAAGCTTAACATATTGCAATTAGCCTGTACATTTAAATTATGGCCATGTTCTCCTCAGATTATCTTATTTGACTTATTTACTTATTTAGCTTATCTCCTAATTTCAAAAGCTTTTTGAAGTAGCCTTGAGAGTCGGATCCACCTCGTTCGACTTGTGTTTTAAAGCTTTTAGACATGTCTTCGAGAAAGATCAAAAACGGATTCAAAAAACCAAATTAGTTTTAATTTAAACAAAGTAAATAAACAAACATAGCTTTTTTCTGATTCAATTTGAGCTAAATTCTTGGAACCACCTAGCACATGAGCCTCACAATACTGCAATAGGCAACCAAGCAAGAGAAACACCAACTAGGGGAGAACTGAATGCAACAAGACAAATCAAAAGGTGGTCAAACATCTCACATTTGATCATAGGGCTAAACTTTCTGAACAAAATTGCAATGATGATGCAGGCATAATGGTACACTGAATTAAACATACAAACAAACGCACATACTAGATCTAGATCCTCTTTCTCGGTTATTTCTATGTCCGCAATTTCCCCTTCATAACGTCTTCTGAGATATGCCTCGACTTCCAACTCCATCTTGTCCTGTGGCATTTCAATACGCCACAACAGAATATCAGCAAATGAATGGACCGCATCGGACGTCAATTGACTTACTATAACTAAAGTATGATGAAAGGATATCCCTCAGAGAACCACAAGCTCAAAGCTCACCTTAGTTGCAGCATAAAAGTAAGGTGGGAACTTGTACTTCACTTTGAATGTAGATCCATCCTGCAACAAAGCATAGAAAATTATACATGTGATAAGTCAAAAAGTTTACTGTAATTGTGTTATTTACCTGGGACACAAAGTATAGGTCAACACAGCTGTAGATCTTCCCAGTGTCCTCATCCTCCCATGATGACTGCAAGTGTTGTTGAAGCGAATAAGAAATTTACATGAAAAAGATTTTTCTTGATTCAATTTTGTGAATAGCAAACATTAGGGTAGTTTCTTGACCGTAAGCTAAACTTATCCAAGTAGGTCCTACCAATTATTAACCACAATGTGAATAGATCCACACTAGATGGATCATTTCATTTCAGTTGGGGAATTACTTCAGTAATGTTCCTGATTCCACTAGATATAGCATAGCAGCACAACTTTTCCCATGTTTTTAAGAGATGAAACAAATTTTCTTGTTCACTAATACAAGTTGCTGCCACAAAATTTCACTTGCCCATTCACAAGAATCTAGAAGAATTTGCAGTTTTAAGTAATTTCAGTACTTCAGCGATAGTAACCCAGCTTAATTTTTACCAGTCTCGCTGCGTCCCTGATTTTGAAGCAAGCATCTAGAGGCATCCAAGGTTTCATTGTTGCTATTAATTGAAATCAGAGGCGCACTTCAGCCAACTTTGGTGTTCCCCACTTTTTTATCCCTTTTGTTCTCCTTTCTAAAATTACCAGAGGCGCATAAATTTATCGGATTTATAAAAGAAATGCTCGCATTCTCTTGCCAGTTCATCAGTCAATTCCTCGAGCAAGTCCACCTCAAGTAAACAAGAACTTGTACAATGCCGCCGATTCACCAACCAAAGAGAGTCGATTCCAAATTCTAAGTAGAGCAATTGCAACTAGAGACAGGAGAGAGAGCTCACGGGGGAGAATGTGAGGAGCCAGCCAAGCCGGCGCTCGCCGTCGGTGTAGGGCGCGAAGCCAAGCCGGCTCTCCAGGAGCTCCTCCGCCCCCAGCCGCAGTCGTTGCTCCTTCGCCGCCGACGATCCAGACCTCCAGCCGCCGCCGCCTCCCCTTCCTCCTCCTCCTCCTCCGGCTGGCGGCCTCCGCCGCCTATCATTTCCGCCGCCCATGCTCGTCTGCGCGTCGTACGGGTGGGAGATGAGGATCGCCTTGGCCGCTTTGCGGGCTGTTTTGTGCGGGAAAACCCTAGATTTGGTTTTGGAACGGCGAGCACGTCGTAATGGGCGCCAAGTCTGAGGCGGCGAGGCGTTTTCCCGCGCTTCCGCGCCTCCCCTCGCCAACGTCACCGTGCTCGGGGCAGTAGCAAGCAAGAGGTGGCCAAACGGGCCGGATCAAACAGGCCGAACCAGGCCGGTTCGTATAGGGACTGGCCGGCCCGGTTCGGTTTGCCACTGTAGTATATTAATTTAATTAAATATATTTATATATATATATATTTTAATGATACATACTGTATTTACGTAATTTATAGTGTATATTTGTGAAATATATGGGTTTTTTTAATTTATTTAGATATTTTTAATTAAAATAAACCAAACCATATAAAACCGGGCTGGCCTGGTTCAGTTGGCATGATTAGCCCGGTTCGCACAGTAACCAAACCAAACGGGCCTGAACTGGGCCGGCCCATTGGCCACCTCTAGTAGTAGCCTCTGTGTCACCGACGGCCCTAGAGCTGGCCTATATGGGCCGAACCGGGCCGCCCATCACTATGCTCCGAGCGCCCGGTTCGGTTCGGGCTTGCGAACCATGCCTGCCCTCGACGTCGGCCATCGGATTGGCACGGTTTGGTTCGCATAGTAACAGTCTGGTTCGTTACTATGCGAACCGGATCGGTTTAGCTTGTTACTGTAGATATTTAAAACTAAATTTGAAATCACTCTTGTTCAGCCGCTCACCATGCCCGCCCAGTTTGCCGTCGTGGTGCCGCCTGCCCAGCTTCACCACATGTCCCGCGGACCACCCTGCCACTCGCGCGATCGCGCCAATTCCCGCCCTGCCGCCCTCGCCGGCCAACGCGACCACGTCACGTCCTCGCAGTTCGCCGACGCACCGACACTGCGCCAATTTCCCGCTGACCATCGGCCCCGCCTAACGCAGAGGCGTGTGGCATATGTTGCACCAGCGAACCGGGTAGCCCGGTTCGGTTCGTTTTTTTATTACCATTGTAAATCTTATTATCGTTGTAAATCTAGTCATTTATAGTCGTTTGAGTCTTTAGAAATACGTAAAAATAGAAGAAAAAACAAAAAAAACCCTGGATTTTTTTCCTATAAATATGCATCCACCCCCTCAGCAGCCAGCCACACTTGCAACCCTATTCTCTTATAGGCTGTTTGGTTGCCTTCTCTCACGAGCTGGCCTGATTCGACTCGGCCAGTGGTGAGATCTGAAATCTTGAATCTGAGAGCGGTGTTTGGTTGAGTGTTTAGTAGGCGAATATTTTGAAATTTAATTATTTTGAAATTTATATTGCTAGTGTGGTCTAGTTTTGTTCGAAAAAATGTCAGAAATCCATTTTTATAATCGGTTCAGTAATCAGATATGCTAATAAAAAGATACAAACAAAAAAGGAAAAAGAAAAACTTACCTGCTATGTGGCAACCCATGCATGGCTTGATATGGTGACTGACTGTGGCCCCATGCGCAGAACACGAGGCCGGCATGCGTTGCATCCAGAGAAATACCCATTTTCTGTGTTTCTCCAGAGCCAGGCTACATAGAGAATCTTGCATCCACACAGCCGGGCTCAAAACCAGATGCATGCAACCAAACACAAGAAAAAAACAAGATTCTTCATCTATAGATGCAAATATTTGTAAATGCATCCAACCAAACAGCCTATTAAGTTTTTTTGTGCATTGCGATTTGTGACTTGTCAGCTAGAAATTTCTGCAAATTCTTGGCAAATTTAGGCAAAGTTAGGAATATTTCACAAAAATTTGGCCAAAATTGTCGATGTGTCCAGTGAAGTTTCTATATTTCCTTATACGTATTTGTGTTATATGTTTAATTTGTTTAGTATAATCCTAAATTAATTGCTCTTTTTGTTATTTCATGTACAATATGTTCCCGAAATGGCTGATGTTCGTTCTCCGTACGACGAATCTTACCTTAGCCAGATCAGATTAAGGCCGGAGGACTATGAACCAATCGGTCAAAGTCTACCTGATCTGGTTCAAGAAACGAAAACTCCAAGAACTGAGGATCATCCCTATTGATCCGCATCCAGTTCAACTTTTGCTTGCGACTCCGATACCGTCGGATCGAAGCAAGCTCGAGTGAACTAGTCGGACATGTGGAACGACTACATGGAGTTGAAGCATCTTGTGGATGGCAGGCTAATGAGGTATGCAGCTAAATGTAAAATTTGTGAACAAGAGTTATCAGCGGTGTCGGGCCCGGATACGGGACATTTGAAGAGGCATGCTATGGCGTGTAAGAGGAAGAAAGGAGTTCAAATGAGACAGCAACAGTTGAGCTACAACCCCGATGGTTCAGTAAGTAACTGGGAGTACAATGTCGAGGTAGCTGGAGAGACATTGTGTCGGCTAATAACTTCTAAAGATTTACCCTTAGGATTTGGTGATTCTCCTACTTTTGAAGAATATATTAAGACTGCTCATAATCCTAAGTTTACTAGTGTTTCTCGTCAAATAACCAATAGAGATTTGAAAATGTTGTATAACACCAACAAGGCAAAGTTAAAGAACAATTTAAAACTTACACATTTTCTGTTTCATTAACCTCGGACATCTGGGTAGGTAGGACCAGAGAAGATTATTTAAGCGTTGTTGCTCATTATGTTAACCAAAATTGGTAGATAGAGGGAAAAATAATTGCTTTTCGACTTATTAAAGTTAACCACACATGTGAGAATATTGTTGATTGCATTATGAATTTTGTTTAAGAATTTGAAAAAATGATAAATTTTTTTGCTATTACCATGAATAATACATTTGATAATATTAGTGTAATGAATATTTTAAAACCCATGTTATCTACGTATGCATAATCTTTTTTAATGCATCAATGTTGTGCATGTCATATTATTAATTTAATTGATAAATGTGGTTTAAAAGATTGCAACCTTATCTTCAAATTATTCGGGATGCCATCTCATTTTTAAATAGTTCTAATACAAGGATTGCTGCATGGAAGAACCATTGTCATGCATCATCAATTGATCCTAGGAAATTTAGTCCATACATGCCTATTAGGTGGAATTCCACCTATTTTATGTTGCAGCACATATTAACATATAGACAAGCTTTTCAAGTTTTTATTAACACCCAGTATCCAACTCAAGATGGAACGCCACTTTTGACTCCACGGGTTTAGCAATTATTTACTTATTTACATTCATTTATGGAGATTTTTTATGAAGCTATCGTTAGTGTTTCTAATGTGTATGAGCCTACATTTTTTTATATTATTATGTCTATTTATCACATTGCTAATTAGTTAAAAATGTTTGAAAATGATCATATTTTATATGATACTGTTATCCATATGAAAGCCAAATATTTAAAATACCGGAGAGATGTTTCATTTTTATATTATTTTACTTTTTTCTTATATTTAAAATACTTTTTGGATTAACTAATGATCTAACACAACTCGATGTAGCTATTGGAATAGATTACTCAGATTATTTTCAAGAAGTTAGATATAAACTTAATGATTTGTATATAAAATATGAAGAAAAGTATGTAGGAGTTTGTACACAACGAGCCCCACCGGTTCAACGGACGGAAAGAAAGATGTCATTTTAGAAGACTATCAGGGGCAAGCACACTTCAAGTTCTTCGGGCAGCACAACTCGCACTACTACACAGGCATCACGCAGAGTTGTTGGCGAGCTTGTCTCCTATCTAACAAAGGACGTCGTTGACTTCCAAGAAAAAGATTTCAATATTCTAACATGGTGGCAGCAACATAGTGGAACATATTCGGTGCTATCCATCATAGCACGGGATGTGTTAATTGTTTCTGCCTCCACAGTCTTCTCCGAGTCCGCTTTCAGCCTCGCTGGGAGAATGCTGGAGGACGGATGGACTTCCCTCTATAGTGACATGGTCGAAATACTACTGAGTACAAAGAATTTGGCATTAGCCAAAAGATGGCAGCAAAACATCATCGCCAAGAGACTAAATCAAGAGTTGACAGTTGCATTCGGGGGCTTATAGCTTGATGAAGATTGAAGAAGGCTCCAAAATATTTTATGCTTGTATTATAGAGTTTTAGGTTGTACTCATTTTTCATTACCAAGGTTTTTTCAACTTTGAGTTTTTACTTGGCAAAGTTTTTAACAAGTCAGTCATGTAAATTCACATTAATAATAAAGCTCTAGAATGCATTTCAAATATTTCTCCATATATATTTGATTTTTAATTATTTACACGGATTATTGTTCACATTTCTGAATTCCTCGAATTTTCTGATTTTTTAAAGATATTACAGTTAAAACGGGCCAATTGGCACCAAACCGCACCAAGCGAATCTAGGCCGGCACGGTTCATTCGTTCCTCCAGCTGAATCGAACCTAGGCTCAGCCCCTGGCCCGTAGGTTCGTTTGGCCTAGTTCGCATAGTAATCGGGCCGAAAACCGAATCGTGCTGGCCTAAATCCAAACTATGCCGACCCGTTGGCCAGGTCTAGACGGCCCTCCGTATCTCGCCTCTCTAGAAAGACAATTAACATCCATTTCATCTATTTATCTATAATTTCTTCACACATTACATTACGCTCTAAATATAGTAACATATCCTATGTATATAAGTTTTCCATGAACACACCAAATAACAAAAGTAATAAAAAACTGTAAAAAAATTGTATAAGTACTTCATTAGTTACTATACCTATGTAAAGCTTTTAAGATCAAATTTATTCTATACTAAGAGCATCCCGATAGCCCATCTATACCCCTCTAAAACGCTACACTATTAATGCGTTTTAGAGGGGGACATAGAGGGGTTGTTGGGATGCTTTAAAGAGTTATAAAAATTTAACGAATTAAAATAATTAAAATTAACAAATTTTCTCTTTTATTACCATTTAATATAAAATGAATTTGAACATATAATTCAATACATATGTAGAGTAAGTTAACATGTATGCCTATATTTTTTTAGAATTTTTCATGACTTTTGTTTGTTGTACATGGTGTGTACAGGAGAAAACCTTGTGTACACAGGATAAGTTGCCCCAAAAATATTATTCCTCCAACAGTACTTTATATCCACTACAGTATTATATATCGTCAGCTAGAGATGCTCTTAGGTGCATTTAGGTTTCTTGGATGCATATCTGGATCACAACTTAGACCAACTAACCAGACACGAGCTACCTGACTAGGTGGGAAAAAAACTGACATTTTTGTCACAACATTTGGTATTTCTACTGAATCATTGTGATTGTATACTAGTCACAAAAGATAATAGATAGTATATTGCAGCATAATTAACTAATAAAGTATCAAGTTTACATTAAATATTATCCAGATTACATATGGTCCAGCACTAAATAGTAAATAAAAACATTAATTATAGTAGCAGTGTAAGAACACGACGATATCCAATTGGCCAACTCGGAATACGACGATATCCCATACTGGACATGAACCTTCACCTGAATCAAATTATATGTGATCGGTAACGATTACACGGTTACCCAGCAAACAATCCTTAATATAAATGTAAGTAACAAATGATGGCGATGCCTGTTTTGCTAAAACTACATCTATCTACTCAATTTGTTGTAACAACAATATTATTAGTTGAACTTAAGGTAAACACCCTCTAAAGACATGAGCTTAGGCAAAAGAAGGCTAAACAGGTCAACAAGCACCCCCTGCCTCGGGCAACACACGTAGGCAAAGAACAGTTAACCGGCTCAACAGACAGGGGCAGACCCAGTAAGACCCAAAGGTGTACAGATGTACTCCCATTTTTTTTAAAATAAATTAATTACTACCCCTGTGGATTCGGTCCATAACCCAACTCATACCAACCAGCTATCAATCCATCATTTCAGACCAATTTCCACCTGACCACCTCCACCACTTGACTGCTCGGGTGCTTGACCCAGTTGGCCCAGCAGGCCACCACGGCGCGGCCATGCCTTGCCAAACGTGGCAGCGCCCTAGCCGCCCAGCGCCAATGCGCCATCGAGGGATTCGAGGGAGTGGCGACGAGCCTGCTGCCGTTCGTGCGTCCGGCGTTCACTGCAAGCCTGCTGCTGCTGCGCTGCGCCTGCGTGCGTGCATCGGATTCGTATCGTCGGTAGTTTGGCCACTTACTGCAGAGGGCCGTAAGCCAAAATCGAGCCGCTCACTGCAGATCGGACCGTATTCCTTCTTCCTCTGATAAATGACCCTCACCCAGTGTGTTTTGGCGGGAGCTCGCACAGCAAAACAGAGTTTTGCCGCGTTCTGTTCGTTCGTGGTCGCAACGGCGCACGGAATTTTGCCGGCTTCTGCTCGTCCGTGGCCGCCACGGCTCGCCGTCCGTCGACGGCAGTCGTCCCCACCGTCTTCCGCTGTCTCTTCAAATGGAGCAGCGTCCCACGCCCTCTCACGATGCAGAGTTCTCTCCTCCCAATCTCTTTGGAATTTGCCATCTCTTTGAAGATCAAACCCAGTCTCCATTGATGGCAGTGAAGAATGGATCTCAAGATCACTCAATCAATCCACCATGGAAAGAAACTCCAACTTCAGACCAAAGGTACAAATGTTGGCTTCTACTAGTTTTCCATTTGTTCACTCTAATTTACAACAACTAGTGTTCACTCTAATTTACAGCAACCAGTGTATATATGTAGTAACCTCTATAATTTTTTTGGTATAGAGATCATGCACCGGGTTGGATTCCTCAAGTTGGTATGACATTCGCTAGTATGGATGAGGCACAAAGATTTTGGAACTATTATGGAGGTCGGATAGGTTTTAGTACTAAAAAGAAGTATGGGAACACAAGTAAGGTGGATGGTGTTGTCACTTCTTGTAGGTTTGCATGCTCGAAGCAAGGTTTTCGAGGAAAAGATAAAAGGGATCATTTGATTAAGAATCCTCGAGCCGAGACAAGAACCGGTTGTGAGGCATGTATGGGTCTGCCCTTCAAGCGAGCAATCAGAAAATATGAGATAACTGATTTGGTTGTTGAGCACAATCATGTTCTCCAAACCCCGGAAACAGCTCATTTAATGCCATTGCAACGGAGCATATCGGTGGTGCAAGCAACTGAAATCGAGATTGCGGATGATTCTGAAGTTCGACCAAGAACTGCTCATGAACTGGCGAGTAGGCATGTTGGAGGAACAGCAAACCTCGGATACACCACTCAAGATCACAAGAATCACTTGCGGACTAAACGCCAAAAGGAGATAAAGTATGGGGAAGTCGGTGGCATATTGCACTACTTTCAGAATAAGAACGTGGAAAATCCTTCTTTTTACTATGCATTGTAACTCGACAAAGAAGAATAAATAACAAACATATATTGGGCTAATACAAGGATGATAATAGATTATGCATATTTTGGTGATGTCATTTCCTTTGATACTACATTTGGAACAAACATGGACAGATGACCATTTGGGGTATTTGTAGAATTTAACCACTTCAGGGAAACCGTGATATTTGGGGCAGCCCTAATGTATGACGAGACATTCGAATCGTTTAAATGGCTTTTTGAGACCTTCTTGATAGCTCATAGTAAAAGGCAACCTAGAACCATTTTCACTGATCAAGATATTGCAATGGGCTTGGCAATAGCTAAAGTTTTACCCATACATGGCATGGTTTATGCACATGGCATATAATGCAAAATGCCATCAAGAATTTGAATCGACACAAGACCGATGCCTCAAATATTCTTGCTGATTTTAATGCATGCATGTATGAATATGAGGATGAAGCTCAGTTCGAGGAGGTTTTTTTTAATATGAGAAGTAAGGTAGATAAGCAATCTTGGTTGGATAGTATATACAACGTAAAGGAGAAGTGGACCGAGTGCTACATGAGAAATGTTTATACACTAGGGATGAGAAGTACGCAGCTAAGTGAAAAATTAAATTGCTCGTTGAAAGATTATGTTACCACAAAATTGAACATTGTTCGTTTCTTCAAGCATTTCGAGAGGGTCGTCCAAGCAAAGAGGGAGGTAGAGATAAAATCAGAATATGAATTAAGACATAAGTTACCCCAAATAAAGATGAGAACTCCTATGCTATTGCAAGCAAGTCGGTTGTTCACTCCACAAGTTTTTTAGGCTTTTCAAATTGTTTATGAAAGGTCCATGTTAGCTTATGCACGTTTGAGTGATGATAGAAATGCATATGTTGTTTGTATTAAATCTCTTGAAGATCCTCTCATTGTGGAAGATGAACAAATGGTGGATGGTTTCTTTCAAGAAGGCCAACTACATTGCACGTGTCAACAATTTGAAAGATGTGGTATAGTGTGCTGCCATATAATCAAAATTCTTGAATTGATGGATATTAAGCTACTACCTGAGCATTACATCTTGTGTGTTCATTAATTTTTAGTTGACAGTATGCGTGCAGATGAAAGCAAATATGCAGTGCAGAGGAGAGCTGCAGGCGAGATCATGCAATCACCGCAGGAATGCGATCTCAACCTGCGGGCCACTCCCGTATTTATAGATTTTCTTAATGCATGATTAGTGATAAACATAGGACAAAATGTATGATTAAGGAAGACAAATTATCTTACCTAGTGCCTAAATGGATAGAGTGGTGGGTGTAGTGGAAAATGAATGGTGGAAGTGAGGTGAAATGACCCACCCACTTAGGGGTGGTTGGCTGAAATAAGTGGGTCGGCCGGCCTAGGTGGGGCCGGCCGGCCCCACTTTTCCACCAAATCATTTTTTTGATATATTTTTTTATTTTTATAGGCAGGATAAATGCATGGTAAAAATTAAATATGCTGTGGAAAATGCATGAAAAATAAATATGAATGCAAGATAAACTTCAGGCTTACCTCCCGGTGAAGGCTCGAATTTTTGTTTTCGCGGTCGACGAGTCGGACTGCTTTCAACCTTCAATTGTCTTGAATTGGTTCCGCGGCCGAAGTTGCTGCGGCCGGTTGAATTTCTTTCTTACGCCACACTTGTTTGATCTGAGATTTTTGAGTGGCATTGATTGTTGACGTTAAATAAACACTAATTTCATACGTCAACATATTCCGGAATTCCGGCTTTTCGAGAAAAAATCAAGGTTTATACTAACATTTTAATTATTTTAATAAAGTTCCACGAGTTGTGGTAGTATTTTGCATGCAGGGACCTACTGAGCGAAAATGGGACCGAGCCGGGCAAAAGAGTGGGTCGGTCGACCCACCCTAGGCCGGCCGACCCAGCTCCTTCACCCAGTTAGGCCAGGATTACACCGGGACTTCTACAAGAGATCCTAGAGTACATTCAAGCCGTTGATTTCAGTCGGTTTCATCCAGAAAGTGGAGTAATCCTCAAGTTAAGCATAGGATTCTAAAGGAACCCAATGCTACCGGTCTCCAACTGCCAAACCGACTTGGGGAGATGATCTACACCATTGATAAAGCATCCCAGGCAAAATTGGCGGCCAGATGATGAAAAGAGTGGGCCGACCGACCCACCTAGGCCGGCCGACCCACCCCCGGGCTCGCCTTGGATTCTCCTTTGGAGGGGGGCTGTGTGACACTTGTCCCATGCCGTGGCACTCTCCCATTGGCTCGGGAACACTATAAAAGGACCCCCTCACCTCACCTCACTTTCACAACACACCACCACACTTCACTTCATCCACTTCATTTAGAGTTGCTCTTTAGTTAGAGTAGATTAGTTGGGAGTTAGAGTCGAGTCGAGCTGAAGCCTCGGAGTTACGAAAGTGTCTTCAGGAATTTGGGTAACGCTCTTGTATCCTTTCCTGTTTACCGAAAGTATTCAGTAAGACTACTTTATTCATTTTATATTGTGTTGAGCTTTATTTGAGATTGAGCATATTTGCTACATGAGTTGTGTGGATTAGCCTTATCGGTAGCTTGTATTCGTCTGGAATCAGTTTAGGTTCTCACTCGTATACTTAGAGAGCTAGGTATTGAACCTAGATCATCTTCCTAGGATCCGAGGAAGGTTGATTAGAAATAGTAGCAGATGTGGTGTCTGAGACTAGGACTAACTCGATTTACACCCGAGCCCACATATATGTGGTAGGTGGTAGGTGGTGACAACCCTATTCATCCGTAGATATTAATTATCTCGTGCGTAACCCATAGCTTCCGGCTTTGGACCAGTAGAGCCAAATCGGAACGATGATAACCATTCGGGATTCCAATTCAGGATAGCGGGTGGTAGTGAGTATCCGAGCTCCGACGACGAATATTAAGTGAACCACTGATTGTTATTGCCCAAGCTCTCTCAATAAACTGAATCACACAACATTTACGAACTTATTAAACTCGTCTCGTTGTCCTCCCAACTGTCTGCCTAATTATCATAGCACTCTACTTAGTGTGTGTGTGTGTGTCACCGGTCTATTTATCGTACCATATTTACCCCTTAGCTAGCTGGTTGGTATCTCAATAATATAGATATCAGAATTATCTTTCTCCCTCATTCCCTGTGGATTCGATACCTTGGAATACTCCTAGGTGAAAACTACAAGCGATATCCGTCCGCTTGCGGATTAATTTCTAAGAGCGTAAGAATCGCCAACATTGATCTTCTCTTGCGGCTCCGATTTCTCGACTGCATGTTTGTTCCGACGGGGCTTGGATTTCCCCTTGTTCTCCTTCCCCTTCCAATATGGACGACGCAATGGTATATCCACCTGAGGTCTTGGTATAGCCCTTGTTTCCTCCCGCACAGGTTTAGGATTTTTACCATGAAATGTGCGTACCTGTGAGCATCGTTCAGCTCTTGGCCTGAAGTTGAATGTTTCATCTCGGCCGTTAATGTTGAGCTGAATTTCTCCTGCACCAACATCGATCGTCGCATTCGCCGTGCTCAAGAATGTCATCCCAAGAATGAGGGGTGTCTTGGTGTCTACTTCCATGTCCAGCACCACGAAATCCACGGGTACCAGGAAATTTTGAATTTTCACTGGTATGTCCTCCGCGACTCCAATTGGATGGTGAATTGATTGATCCGCCAGCTGCAGGGTCATGCCAGTAGGCGATAAGGTAGAATGATTCAATCTTTCATAAATTACATTGGGCATGATGCTGACGCTTACTCTGAGGTCGCACAGAGCACGCTCAAAGTGTTCCGCACCAATGGAGCATGACATGGTGGGGTAGGCAGGATCTTTCTTTTTCTCAGGGAGAGTGTTCAAGATCGCCGCACTGCACTCCTCAGTCAACTTAATGACTTCGGACGTCAGCAACGGGTGCTTGTTGTTGAGGATGTCCTTCAGATACTTGGCATACGTCGGTACCTGCATCGCATCTAGCAATGGTATGTTGACATATAATTGCTTGATTACCTCAACAAACTTGCCAAACTGCGTGTCCGCAGTTGACTTGCGTTGGCGACATGGGAAGAGTAGCAGTTGCGTGTCGGTGAATTCAGCGGGACTTGTCTTGGTCCGCGCTTCACTTCTCGTCGTCTCCGGCAGCTCCTCTCGCGGTTCTTCATCGTGCTCACCTTTCTCCTCTTCTTCGTCGGAGATGTCATCCTCATTCCCTGCAATGTTAGTTTGCGGCGGGTCTTGGGTAGTTTTACCCGATCGGGTTGCGACCGCATTAACATTTTCTTTCGGGGGAGCCTCCGGCTGTCCCGGCAACTTTCCCGAAGCAATTGTAGGGATTGAAGCAGCCAGTTGAGCAATTTGAGTTTCTAACATTTTGTTAAAGCTCATCTGACTATGCATGGCAATTGAAAATCCTTCTAGTTTTGAATTAATGCTCTCAAGAATTTTATCATTAGCAAGAAATTTTCTACTAATGCTATCATTCACTTTTTGTTGAGCATTTGCATCATCTAGAGGAGATTTATTGCGATTGAAATTACCATTGTTACCTCCTTGAAGACGGTTGTCGGTGGATAAGTTCAGCCTCGAATTCCAACCCAATGTGTAGTTGGATTGAGGTCAGAACCCATTGTTGATGAAGTTTGTGTCCTCTGGTCGGGTCTCGGTGCAGTTGTCTCCAGAATGTCCAAGGCTCCCGCAAACCTCGCAAGTCATGCGAGATTCGAGCATCTGAACTTGGTCGCGAGCATATCCATGTTGTCGATTTAGTGGACTCCTCGAGTGCGCGGCTGTGAACGTTCATCGTTCCAGTGCTGGCTCGATACCATCTTCTCAATGAGAGTGCGGGCAGCACTCATGCTGAGCGAAAAGAAGGCTCCTCCAGAAGCAGCGTCTAGGTGCTCTTCGGCAGTACGGTTCAACCCATGATAGAAGTTTTGAATGATAAACCAGTCTTGCATCCCATCATGGGGGCAAGCCAGTATATATTCTTGAAGTCGCTCCCAGGCATCCGAAATGGATTCATCAGTGTTTTGCTGGAATGCGGAAATCTTGTTCCGCAGGGCATTGGTTTTGCCCAGTGGAAAGTACTTGGTGAGGAAGGCATTGGAGCACTTCTCCCAAGTTGAGACTGTATCTTTGTTGGCATAAAACCATTGTTTTGCCTTCCCGATCAATGAGAACGGAAAAAGACGTCGCCGGACAGCATCAGGAGTTGCACCATTTATGGTGAAGGTACTGCAGATTTCAAGGAAGTGCTGCAGATGTGCATTGGCATCCTCCGTTTGCTTGTCACAGAAGGGGCTCGCCTGAACCATGTTGATAAGAGCTGGTTTCAGCTCGAAACCACCGTCACCCACATTGGTGGCAGGTCCAGTGGGGACATTGGTGCTTAACGAGGCTGAGAATTCAAGAATGGTCTTCTCGGCAGCCATCGATGATGAAGGTGTCTCGGTGACGAGGAAAGGATTGCTCGTGAGGTTTGATAACTCAGAGACACGAATTTGCGGAGGTAGGACTCGAGATCTTGTCCTTCGTACCAGTGACTCCGGATTTTGTCGGAAGTTTTTCGGGAGATCAAAACCGGTCATCCACCGCTCTGCTAGTTCCACAGAACAAAGACGGAGCAGGGTAATTCCCGTTAAACTAGGCTGGTAGATTAAATAATTTAGATGTAGGTTTTGGAAAAAATTTTATCTCTCTTTTTTTTTGAAAAACCGCTGCGTTCCCGGGCAACGGCGCCAGAAAACTTGTTGGCGATACTTACGCTCAAAGAAATTAATCCACAAGCGGACGGATATCGCTTGTAGTTTTCACCAAGAGTATTCCTAGAGTTATCGAATCCACAGGGAACGAGGGTTTAAAGAGACAATCATCTATATCTTAATTATTTAAAATACCAGCCAGTCTAGGTAACGGGGGTTAGGATAAATAAAAGGACCGGTGACACACACACACAAAATAAATATTCACACAAATAAAGAGAAAACTACTCTAGCTAGATAGACAGTTGGGAGGACAACGAGACAAGTTTAATAAGTTCTCAAAATCGTGTGATTTAGTTTATTGAGCGAGCTTGGGGTAATCTAACAGTGGTTCACTTGGTATTCGTCGTCGGAGCTTGGACATTCACTACCACCCGCTATCCTGAATTGCAATCCCGAATGGTTATGATCATTTCGATAGGGCTCTACTGGTCCAAAGTCGGACGTTGTGGGTTATGCACGAGATACTTAGTATTTACGGATGGATAGGGTCGTCACCACCTACCACCTACCACATATACGTGGGCCCGGGTGTAAACCGAGTTAGTCCTAGTCTCAGACACCACGTGTGCTACTATTTCTAATCAATCTTCCTCAGTACCAAAAAGAAGTTGATTTAGGTTCAATACCTGGCTCTAACAGTATATGAGTGATAACCTAAACTGATTCCAGACGAATACTAGCTACCGGTAAGGCAAATCTACACAACTCATTTATGTAGATATACTCAGCTCAAATAAAGTTCAACACATAAGCAATGAATGAAGTGATCTCACTAATTGAAACAATTAGGAAAGGGTACAAGAGCTATTACCCGAATTCCCGAAGACACTTTCGGAACTCCGAGCTTCAGCCCGACTTGACTCTAACTCCCAACTACTACTAACTAAGAGCTACTGTAATAAGTGGAATGAAGAGTGTTGAATGTGTTGTGCTCCTCTTGAAAGTGAGGTGTAGGGGTCGTTTTATAGTGTTCCGGAGCCAATGAGAGGGTGCCACGGCATAGGACACTTGTCATCTTGCACCCTCCAAAGGGGAATCTGAGGGGCATCAAGAGGAGGTCGGCGGGCCTAGGTGGGTCGGTCGACCCACCTTCTTCACCTCCCGGCCGTGGATTTCTTCTAGGATGCTTCACTGATGGTGGAGATTAACCCCTTAAGCCGGTGGATCAAGTTAACATGCGCAAGAAAGGAATCCAAGGGAATCCTATGCTCAATTGTGAAGCAACCGTGTCCATTTGATCAAACCGACTGCAATGGATGGTGTAGATGCCCTCAATTTGTGTTTTTATGCCACTTGAGAGAAGCTAGAGCCGGATTGGTGACGTGGCCAGGTCGGCCGGCCTAGGGTGGGTCGGCCGGCCTGGCTTTTTGCCCGGTTCGGCTCCGGTTCTTCCCATTTTGTACCTATAGACCCAAAACTCACCAAAACTTGTGGAACTTTATTATAATAAATAAAATGTTAGTATAAATCTTGATTTTCCCTCCGAAATGCCGGAATTCCGGAATATGTTGACGTATAAAATTGGTGTTTATTTGACGTCAACAGGCCCCAAAACCGACCACATAAATTCATCAATGTCGGCGGCCGAAATAAACGCCGACCACAAAAACAAAATATTGTGGGCGGCCTGTGCTCTTACCGCCCACACAAGTGAAGAAATGTCGTCGGCCTCTGCTCTGGCCGACCACAAATGTTGATCAATGTCATCGGCCTAAGCTGAGGCCGACCACAAATGTTGAGTAATGTCGTCGGCCAAGGGGCAGGCCGACCACAAAAACCCCCCAGGCCACCCCAGCCGCTTTCCGGCGACACACGGCCGCGTCTCGATCGACACTGTCATATGTGCTACGTATGGTTCTACGGCATGCCCAACACATCAAAAGTCTATCCACGGGGCTATATCGCCATGAGTTGCACATTCGGCACATTCTCACTACTGGCCCACACTTTAGCGTCAACTTCGTTTCACGAACGTTATGGCTGAACTCAAACAATCCTGTTATGAAAATGCAACACAGGCCAATGCAGACCCATGAAAGAAATTACAATGTGTCGTGGATGCCCTAAAACATTAGATGACAAATAGGACAGTGTCGACCGAGTCGCGGGAGGACCGGAAATTAGAGCGGGGGGCAGGGGGGTCTGCGTGGTCGGCCTTACTGCATGCCGACCATAAAAGTACAGTATTGTCGTCGGCCTGACCCTAGGCCAACCACAAAAGTGGGGCATTGTCGTCGGCCTAAGAAAAGGCCGACCACAAAACCCCCCGGCCGCTTTCCGGCCACACACGACCGCGCCTCGATCTACACTGTCCTATGTGCTATGTGAGGTTCTAGGGCATTCCCAACACATCAAAAGTCGAACCACGGGGTCATATCGTCATGAGTTGCACAGTCGCCACATTCTCGCTGCTGGCCGAGACTTTAGCGTCAGCTTCGTACGTTCCACGAACGTTATGGTCGAAGTCAAAGAATCCTGTTACGGAAATGCAACGCAGCCCAACACGTGAAAGAAATTACAATGTGTCGTGGATGCCCTAAAACATCAGATGACAAATAGGACAATGTCGACCGAGACGCGGGAGGGCCGGCAATTAGAGCCGGGGGGGCAGGGGGTCTTTGTGGTCGGCCTTAATACATGCCGACCACAAAGATGCAGTAATGTGGTCGGCCTGAACTTCGGCCGCCCACACTGCATGAGCAATGTCGTCGGCCTAGTGCAAGGCCGACTACAAAAGTGGGGCATTGTCGTCGGCCTGAGAAAAGGCCGACCACAAAACCCCCTCGGCCCTCCTCGGCCGCTTTCCGGCCACACACGGTCGCGCCTCGATCTACACTGTCCTATGTGCTACGTGAGGTTCTAGGGCATTCCCAACACATCAAAAGTCGATCCACAGGGCCATATCGTCATGAGTTGCACAGTCGCCACATTCTCGCTGCTGGCCGAGACTTTAGCGTAGCTCTCATTCCATGAACGTTAAGGTCGAAGTCAAAGAATCCTGTTACAAAAATGCAACGCAGCCCAATGTGGACCCATGAAAGAAATTACAATGTGTCGTGGATGC
The DNA here is from genome assembly GCA_036346415.1 of Raddia guianensis. NCBI lineage: Eukaryota > Viridiplantae > Streptophyta > Magnoliopsida > Poales > Poaceae > Raddia > Raddia guianensis. The sequence continues at coordinate 31,844,628 of CM070535.1, forward strand.
CCTAAAACATCATATGACAATTTGGACAGTGTCGACCGAGGCGCGGGAGGGCCGGCAATTAGAGCCGGGGGGCATGGGGTCTTTGTGGTCGGCCTTAATACATGCCGACCACAAAGATGCAGTAATGTGGTCGGCCTGAACTTCGGACGCCCACACTGCATGAGCAATGTCGTCGGCCCAGTGCCAGGCCGACCACAAAAGTGGGGCATTATCGTCGGCCTGAGAAAAGGCCGACGACATTGGTAGGACCATCTTAGACGTCTGCCTTGTGGGCCCGCCTTGACGTGGTTTCGTTAGTCCGTTAAGATGCCGTGAGCTGGGTGCCTCTATGTCGACGGCATAAATTGTGCCGCCGACATAGTTTAGATGAGCGGGTCCAAATTTCAAATTTGCATGAAGACGGGAGAGTTAGCGTGACTATTGTGGTCGGCCTTTTTTTGGCCGACCACATTGCTGATTAATGTCGTCAGCCTCTCTTTTGGCCGTCAACATAGAGCGAAAAACATTATCGACGGTGTTTTGGCCGACCACAAAAGTTTCGTTTCCTGTAATGGTTGATATCTGAAATAGAAAAAAATGATTTCGTCCTGTTATTATTATTTTTCAAACCTAGAATTGTAAATGGTATTTGAGTTCATTTTGTAGCAAGACGTGTTTATGGTGAAATGATGGAATTTGGTAAAAACATCAAATCTATTACATGAAATAATGGCCACTTGGTTATAAAAGTTGCATTATTTCATGTGGGATGATGATAAGGCTTTGAGTTTGGATTTTGGTGATATTAAAAGTTGGGGAAATGAGGAAATAATGCTTTCATGTTAAAATAAAGATTTTAGTACTAAAAACCCGCATTTGACTGAGAAGGAAGAACGACTACCGTGAGGGTACGGGGTTACCCTAGTAAAACGGAGTCCGACGCCTTAACCAGTCTAAGGACTGTTTTTCTATGAATCTATGAACCGGGCTCATACAGTACGACCTCGAAACTCGTATATGGGGATGGGCTTAGCTAAGTAAGCCTAGGAAGCTACCAGAAACTATTCCGATTTGAAATCGAGATGCCAACGAATGGGAACTTGGGCTGATCCTTGTAGCCCTAGTATCCGGTCATTCGAATTGTCACCTCGCCATGATAAATATTGGACAGCGGGATGACCAAGGTCGGTCACGCGTGCTCCATATTTAATGATAATAGTTTCCAGTAGATTTCTCGGAATACTTGGCTTTGTGTTGTGTGTCTTTGGCTTGTATCCCCGATACTCTCACAAGCACGCATTAGCAGTCGAGGGTAAAGTGTACACACACTGCAGAGTATTATATAAACTATCATGATAGCCGCGCTCTCGGTCATGAGCATGCTTTGTGACTGTTCATATGGTAGCTAAATCCATACCTGTCACCCCTTCAAAATACAAAAACGGATTACTGATTCAAAGGAGACAAAAAGAGACATTTATGATTATTCCCTGTATTCTGAGGATTTTTATAAAAAAGAATATTGTTAAACAAAGAAAGGTTTTATGTCGAAAATTTTGGGAGTTTAAAATAAATAAAAATGTCCTTTGTACTAATGGCTGCATTTCATATATTCCTTAAGACTTGTGGAGTACAACTGTACTCACGTTTCTTGCTTTTATTTTTCTTTTCAAAAACCTTTAGTTAGAGAACCGTCCAAGGAGGACAAGGAGCTCTTCACAGCTAGTGACTTCAAAGAGTATAATGAAGCTTAGGCTATGTTCTACTACCATTATGCCTGTGGTGTGAAGTTTAGAAGATTAAATAAATCCTGTGATCTAAAAACCGTACCTTAGCGAGTACGAATATTTGTATTCCGCTTGTTATGTTATGCGTCGGTCTGCGTACCGATTTGGTTGTACTATTTTGGGCTCCAGCCCTATGTAATTGAACCTTAATTAATGGCAATGTATCTTTCTGTTTCGAGACTGTGTGCACTAGCATTGATCCTTGGGACTAGTGCGGTAATACACAGAAGGGCACGGTTTTGTCACCCGGGTCCTGACAGATTTGCCTAGAAACACTAGAAAATTGAGGATTATGAGCACGCTTAATGTACTCCTCAAATGCAGGAGACTCACCAAAGTATAGAGGAAGATCCTCTCTTGCTATCAAGCAACAAAGTTCAATACGAACAACATCGGGTCTATAATCCCATTGATGGACATAGCCGTCAGGATTGAACTGAAGCAAGGACTGAGCAAAGGCATGGTCGTGATTTCGTTTGCAATTATTACGGAGCCACATCAGGCCGCCGCCGCGTTGTTGCTGATGTCAAGTTGCATCAGGCCGCTGCCGCATCAAGCAGTCGCCTCCAACGCCGAGCCACCTCTGCCCCCCTCTCTCCCCCTCCCTCTCCCCTCCTCTCTCTTCCCCTTTCCTTCTTCTCTCCCCTAGCTGCGAGGTTTGTTGTGCATGTGCATGTAGTTGTATATTTTCAGTTATGGGTACCCATCGGGTATCGGGCACCCATTAGGTTTGGGTATGGATAGTATTTTTGGGTTTTGGGTTCGGGAATGTCAAAAGCGTACTCGGAGATACCTGCCTGATTGACATCCCTACTCATAGGAGATGTGATGGTGTTCATGGCTACAAGGGGTGTTGCCATGTCGTGTATAGGGCTAGAACTTTACCTTGTGGCTCACGAATAGCTCGGGCTTGGCTAAAAAAAAAGCTTGGGCTCGGGCTCGGCTTATTTACAAACGAGAATGAGCCAAACAAGATTTTTAGCTCGGTCAAAAAAACGAGCACGAAACGAGCCAAGTCCGGCTCATTCGTGGCTCGCTCGTAGTTCGTACATATTATGTCATTATGTAAATGTTCGATGCTATTGTTAATTTGTTGTTACTTATAAGCCAAGATTGTTGTGAACTTGATGTTATTGTTAATTTTTGTATGAAACTTATAGACAATAGGCAATATATAGTTAGCTACTTCCTAGTACCTGGCTTCCTACTCAATTGCTCATTTCAAACTCTCTATAATAAGTTCTCCTTTGAGATTTTGATTTACCGAGCCCGAGCCGAGCAGGCTTTTCAGCTCGGGTATCCGAGCGAGCTGAACCAAGCTGGCTCACTCGCAAAACGAGTCATAGCCTGAACATGCCTAGCTCACTCAGGCTCGGCTCGTTTCCACCCCTAGCTGTGTAATCTCACTTCATAGTTGCTCGCTGGTGGTGGCATCGTCCTCCACCATCTTTTTTTTTCTCATGATCTTCATCTCGCGTTGCTCTCTGTATTTCCCATCTCTCCCTACCCCCTCTACCCTTACTTTTGTTTTGTTAGCATATGGCGCGAGGGCTATGAAACTTAAACTTTTGCTGTTGAAATTTTTAATTTTCCCGCTGAAACCTGAATATTTTGTCCACTGAAACCGGGAGATTGACCTCACTGACACCCAATTTGATGGCCTCGTTCCAAATGACATTAAGTTCGTTCGCCTTGACGCGTATGACACCGGACACTCGAATTTGTGATCTCAGTGACATTTTGTCTATTTTTCGGATTTTACCCGTGATTTACACTGTTTTTCTCTAGTGCAATGACCATTTTGCCCCCGTCTTCTTCAACTAGCATCCCTTCTTCTCCCTTCTTCTCCTCACGGCCACCTCGAGCGCCGCCGTGCCTCGCCGCCGCCTCCTTCCCCAGCGCCGCCGCCGCTGCCTCCTTCCCCAGAGCCGACGCCACCGCCTTGCCGCGTGCCGAGCTTGGCGCCGTCGCCGCCGTGCCTCGCCGCCGCCTCCTTCCCCCTTGAAAGCCACCGTCCCATTGCCGGCGTCGCCTCCCCAAACCAAAGCCTGACCTTCTCTCATCGACTTGTGGGCCACATGAGGCGATATGGTCAAGTCACATATAGAAAACGGATTCGCTCCTTTGTGGGCGCCGCACTCGCTGCCGAGTGGAGGCTTCATGCGCTGCGCGACGCGAGCCGTGTTAGGAGACGAGGCGGCACGCGACGCCGCCGACGCCGACGCTGCGTGCCGCTTCGCCGCCGCCGCGTTTCCCCGCCGCCGCCGCCACGCTTGCCGCCGACGCCGCCTGTGCCCGCCGCCAGCCGACGCTGCTTTGCCGCCGACGCCGAGGAAGCCGAGTGAGCTTCTTGTCATCGCCGCCGCCGCCGCCGCCGCCATTGCCATGCCGCCGCCGCCGACCGCTTCACCGCCACCCACCGACGGCCCATCGATCTACTCTTCTCTACCTCTAATTTGCTCGATTTGTAGCTTAAGTTTTTTTCACTTTTTATATCTGTTTTCAAGATTTACATGCGGTGAAATTTCAGATAATCGTCATGAAATTTCAGATAATCGTCTTGAAAAAGGGACGCTCTGACAAACGCAAAATGCAGACGTCTGCACTGTAGTCGGTCCCTATAGAAAATGGAAAAATCGATGGTAAATTGAGGAAAAAAATGCAAAATGTCACTGAGATTACAAATTTGAGTGCCCGGTGTCATACGAGCCAAGGCGAATGAACTTAATGTCATTTGGAACAAGGCCACCGAATTGGGTGTTAGTGAGGTCAATCTCCTACTGAAACCTGGTCTTTTGCCTACTGAAACTTGAGTATTTTTTTGCTAAAACTTTTGATATTGCCTGCTAAAACTAAGATTTTTGTTGGCTGAAACTTGAATTTTTGCCTAATGAATCTTGAACTTTTGCATGCTGAAACTTAGATTTTGTTCTAAAAAACATCTGTCGTTGTCAATTTTCATCGGTAGGGTTTCCAAATCATATCGGTATGGTTTTCAAATTACAACAAACTTTTATTCAGGCTCACTTTATCGGTATTTTTTTCAAGTTTCAAAAGAAATTATTTAAGTTTCACCGTATGTCAAGTTTTGTTAGTAGGTTTTATAAATTTTATCAGTAGGTTACCAAGTTTGAACAGACATTTTCTAAATTTTCGTGCCGACGTCGGTATGCTCGATAGATCAGACGCTCTGTTCCTGTGATCCACACGCCTTTATTGTCGTAACCTTCTCTCTCTTTTTTTTTTGAAGATTCTAAATATGCATTGGCTTTTCACACCGTCGTGGTATGTCCAAATGATGCAATTAATTACAAAATTACAAGAGGTTATATCCCCAAGATTCACAACTCACAACATCAACATAAATCGAACGTACACGCTCTCACGACGCTTTCCCGATGAATCAAACTACCACCACCCGAAAACACCGTGCCATCCAACTACTACACACACGTCGACCATGATATACGTAACGCACGAAACCCAGCCGGCAATTTCTTGGCACACACATCCATCCGATTAAAATGCCCAATGAATCCGTCTAGTACTCCTTCCCGTCGATTCTCTCCTCCTTGAACGTCGGGTGAAGAAGAGAGGGCGGGAACAGCCGCTTGGCTCCGGTGGCGTCGAGCAGCCGCTTCCCGAGCGGCGGGCCGCCGTCCTCGGCGGTGCCGTACAGAGCGGTGGACAGGCCGTCGATGATCTCGGGGGCGAGGCTCGCCACCAGCTGCAGCGGCCGGTACAGCGGCGGCCACGTCACGTACCGGTCGCCCCGGCGGAGCCCATGGCCACCTCGCATAGCCTCTCTACGTGCCCCACCGGGAACACCCCGAGCTGCTCCTGCTTTCCAAGATTCTTCGGTTAGTTTATAATTATTCCTGTGTAGCTGAACGCTGCCTAGCATGTAGAGATAGGAATTTTATCTTATTATTGAAAAAAAAAAGATCTTCTAATGATCAAGTTGACTGAAATAAGAAAGGATCTCGCATCGTTGTTCCACCGTGAACATGTTTTTTTCTCTTTCTTCTTCTCTGGCCAGGGATGCTATGCACATCTCCACCGTCACCCTCGGCCCTACCGAGCCTCCTACCCGTGTCTGGTGACGCCATCGCCGCCTGTCGCTTCAGCCCTGTTCTCCCGCCGCCACGTCACTCCGCACACAATCTAACTAGGACGCCATGTGATGATCCACCCATGGTAGCCGCCCAACCGCCTTTGTCCGTTCTAACAATCAGTTGACTTAATTAAATAAAAAGATGTCTCTCCTGTCCCAGCCTAGGCCTACCTTTTTCCTTTCTTCTTCTCTAGGCAGGGATGCTTCGCATGCCACCATTGCTACCCCCTGCTTTGTCGAATCCCTAGCTACCCACATCTGGTGATGCCATCGCCGCCTGCCGCTCCAACCCCGTCCTCTTGCTGCCACACCACTATGTGCCTAACCTAACCAGGATGCTATGTGCATGCTAATCGACCCATGGTAGTCGCCTGACCGCCTTTGTCTGTTCCCGCTATCCCCCTTCTCTCCATAATCCCCACATACCACTGGGTCACCACCTTAATTCCTAGTCTCTCTCTGAGCCTAGGGGCACAACTAACTCCCTTAGCTCTAATGGCAGCAACTGAGAAGATGACGGCGACACTGTTGAATACATATATAGTAGAGAGAGAGGCAACAGTGAAAGGGTGTGCTTGAGGAGATACATACACGAGTCATTGGATTTTAATCCAATAGCAAAAAAAAAATCGACTAAAGACCGAAGTCAAAAATGATTTCGATCGATTGATCACTAGCAAAATCGTTTTAAAAAAGCCTAGCAACTGAAATTACGGATGGCGTTGCATGTATGCATGCAGGAGATGAGTACGTGCGATCAAGCCAAAGGAACATACGTCTCTGGCCTCCTCGTTAACGGCGACACGGCCGTCTTTCTGGATCGCTTTGCCTTTGGTCAGCTCAGTGTCCACGTACCCAGGCGTGAGTATGGTGATGCCTACCTCCGAGCCAAGCTCAGCTCTCAGTGTCTCAAAGAACCTGAGCTGTGCTGCCTTGGTTGCCTGCCGTACGTACAGATGCATAGTTAAGGCTTTGGAAGCATCAGAAGATATATATAGCAAATCGGTAATTACTAATTTGCGGAAACATGCTAGCTTTTCACTGCTAATCACTAATTTCTTGTAGTTTGCTTACGTTGTAGAAGCTCAATTTTGACGTGACGAGCTTTGCCGCAGTGGAGCATGTCGCAACCAGCTTCCCTTTGCTGGCCTTGAGGTGTGGGAGGGCATAGTACGTTGGATACACGGAACCCCAGAAGTTCACATCCTGAAACGTTTGCTCAAGAGATCAATTAAGCATTTGCGTGCGTAGTAAAGCTAGTAGGAATTCGCATTTGATTATCCTTTTTAATTTCTGCTTCCCGAGGCTACGTGATGTTGCAATAAATTGAAATCCATGTCTGGACTGTTTACATCTTTGGATGTAGAACACAATCCATTATCTAAAAGAAGCCAGTATGAATTAATCGTTGATCTGCGTACCGTCATCTTGGTGAATGCGGTTATGTCAGTGATCTCTTCGACGAAGCAGATGGACCAGATCCCGGCATTGGCGACGACATGGTTCACTGTTCATACATGCGGGAGGAGAACACCTCGGATTTAATTGGTTAAGTAAAAACAAGTAAACAAGACGGCGAAACAACAGCAGCAGATAGATCAGATCAGCTAGCTCAGGTCTCTGGACGTACGCCTTCCGAAGTGCTCGACGGCTCCCTCGACGGCGCGCCTCGACTCGGCGGCGTCGGAGACGTCGGCGGGGAGGACGAGGACGTCCGGCGCGCCGAGCTCGCGGGCGGCGGCGGCGACGCCCTCCAGCGCCTGCTTCCTCCGCGCCACCAGCGCCAGGCACGCCCCGTGCTTCGCGTACTGGTAGGCGAGCTCCTGTACGAGGAAAAGCTCAACCGTTTGACAGAAATTATCATTAAAATTTGTTTCAAGTTAACATGCACCGAATAGTTTTCGTGCAGACGATATAACGCCAAAAAGGTACAAAATCGGTGAATTTTTTCTCACACACGCACGTGGATTTTTATGGCCATTTTGCAGAGCATCTATAAATTGCAGGTTCTAAAAGATCAGACCTCTGCATTTTTTTATTAGTTATTGTTCGTTTTTCATATTTTCATCCTCTCTAATAGAGTATCTATCCCAAAAATATGAAAACACGAGAGGAAATATCTAGATATAGAGACCCTGCTCTAGTGGTATATAGATTAAAAGTCTAAATAAAGGTAATATTCTCTTTTAATTAAAGACCATGCTAGCTATGCTCTTAGCTCTCTTTTTTTCCTTAAACTATAAGAAGAACATTAAAAATGGCACGAGAAGTTGAACATGATCACCTAAATTTTTCAAAACATATGTTCGATAGTGTAACGAAAAAAAAAGATTATCAGGGTGGCAATTCTGTAGACACTTGCAATTTGTTTTTTTTTTTGCGTAGGCAAATTTTGTATCTTTTTTGATTTATTTCATATGGTTTCTATAATTTTTGTTCTAACTAAAACATATGATATATATGGTGGAAATTTTGGAAGTCGCCACCCAGACATGGCCATGTGTACTAGACTACCACTCACAACTACCATGCACACATACGTAGTGGCTCCATGCTGTCCTTGCAGCAACCACAATGCACACCAAATGGTGGGCATGTGCACGAGCGACGTCAAGGACATTGTTTTAGGCGGCAATGAAGTTATCTCGTCGATCTAGACGAATGAAGCAGCGGTCGGCGATGTGGTTGGTGTTGAAGTTGAGTGTTATGCATATCCAGATGCAAAAAATAACTGTAATATGTGATAATATTTGGTTGCTTAATGCTAAACACCAAAATATATGTTTTTTCATTCAAAATATATGATTTTTTTTAATATTTAGCGATGTGGAAAATACATGTTAAATAGGAAAAAATTCATAAACAAGAATTGCCTGTGATAATACTTTTTTTTTTATAACGGAGAGAGTAATAATAGTCAGTGATGTCTTGAGTTTGTCGATCGTTTTAGCGATGTATATACGTACCTCGCCGATGCCGGAGGAAGCACCGGTGATGAGCACGACTTTTCCTCTCAGGTCCTCCTTCCTGAAGGGCCTCACAAACAGCCGTATGAACAGCTTCACAGGAGCAGAGAGAGGGATGTAGAGCAGCACGACCATTGCAGCAACACCATGCAGGACCAAGCTATAGACCACAAGATACAGATCCAACAAATCCATCTCTCTCTCTCTCTCTCTCTCTCTCGCTAATTACATTGATCATGCATTGCATCTGAGCATCTCTGATCTCTGAATATATATAGTGGAAATGCATAGGTAAGGTGCCGGCTTGGCATAGCTATCCATTCCATTCCATCGTTTTTGATATCTGTGTTTTGGAAGGCGGTGAGCTAGAGGCGCAAGCAAGTATAAATCCGTGTGCAAACCGGTGTGAGCTTTCTAAACGCGGCACCGGCCGGCCTAAGCTGATGTGACCCGTTTTATGTGGTGCAAATGGTTGGCACTTGGCAAGCTTTCACGCAGGTGAGGGTTCAAGTGCTCCAGAAAGGGAAGCTGTCAAATTCTGGAGAAACCGACTCCCTGAATGATGTAGTTCGGGCATGTCTCTGCAGAGTTCTGAGTTAGAACGATTTTGTAGGGAGATATATAAGAATAAAAATATAGATAAATATTAAGAAGGATGTGTGAATAATATGATTAGATCGGCCTATGTTAGGACACGACCGGGGATGGCCTTAGCCCTTGTGCAAGATGTTGGCAACTTCTGGTCCCGAAAGTAGAGCAGCCACAAGTAACGACTTCGGTTATTCAAACATTGGATGAACATTTTACCTAAAGAAAGACCTATCTGGAGCAGTTGTCAACTGAACCACGGGACATTAACATAATTTAAAAATATCTGAAAGTATACCTTTCCACGGTATTGCGGTATCCTTATGAATTGGAAGGCCAAGTATTTGGTACCCCAAGTATAAAAAATAACACCTTTGCTAGTTATCAGGCGACTGAGACTTATTTATATCTCAGTCAATTTTCTCACATACGTGGATATTCGTTGGATCTTTTATGTGTCCTATGGAGGTGTTTGATCAACGGCTCAGAAAATCGATTGAGAGATAAATAAGTCTCAGATGCCTGATGAGAAGTCGGTCCCAAAAAATAATAAGCTTAACCTCATGTAGTTTAGTTAGACTCTTGAATCTGATTCTACCAACATTCAGGCTTTTTATTTTTGAGATGAAACCAACAGTAAACTATAGTACTAATACAGAGATCCTGGATTAAGAGCCAGAAAACCCCCCATGGCTCTGTGGCCCGGAGTGAACGGTAAATTATACACGGTGGTTGTGTTCTACCGTACAATTGTACAAACCCGTGCTCACAAGGGTGGATGGGGACGTAGGATGCAGGGCACAATGCAAAAGCCAATTCCCCCACAGCCTTCGGTTTAATGATCCAGGTGTCTCCGTCGATCGACCATGTTCCAATCGAAATTTGGCTTTGGCTCCGCTCTGATTTCCGACGAAGCCGTTGAAAGGGCATTCTGTTCTCGCAGCTTGTATCCTCTTTTGCCTTTGCTGCAATTTTACATACCTAACATTTGTACGTACGAATGTAAAATTGAGCTGGATATAACCAGTACGGACCTACATGTTGCAAAGAGAGTTTAGCGGAATGGATTTGCTTGTATTGCACAGTGGAGTATTAATAGTACACAAGATGAGCCACAAGATGGGCCAGCCTCCCAAAGCCCAATATACTCTAACACTCTCCCGCAGTCTGAACGGCTCAAACATGGCGTTGAGACTGGTACAAAACAATCGCAGAGCACTCCCCCGTGGTCGAAACAGAGTGACCAAAGAAGTAAAGAAACCGGTCCAATTAAAAGGACAGCCACTCCCCCGCAGTCTGAACGGACGGTGCGCAGACGTTGAGACTGGTCCTGAACTCGAGGAAGACCATGCTAGGAAGGCCCTTGGTGAAGATATCAGCGTATTGGGACGACGTCGGGACGTGCATCACGCGCACATGACCAAGGGCAACCCGCTCACGGACGAAGTGAAGATCGATCTCAACGTGTTTGGTGTGCTGATGCTGCACCGGGTTGGTGGAGAGGTAGACCACGCTGACGTTGTCGTAGTAGACAAGGGTGGCCTTGGCGATGGGATCGTGGAGCTCTGGAGCGGTGGCAAAGCTAACGAGCCTCGCCGACGCCATTGGCGACCGCAGGTACTCGGCCTCCGCGCTGGAGCGGGAGACCGTGTGCTGGCATTTGGACGACCAGGACACCAGGTTGTCACCGAGAAATACACCATAGCCCGATGTGGACTTCCTGGTGTCTGGGCAGCCCGCCCAGTCAGCGTCGGTGTAGACCGTGAGGCTCGTAAGAGCGGAGCGACGAAGCAGAAGACCGAGGTCCAAGATGCCACGTAGGTACCGCAAGATGCGCTTGAGAGCAGCGAAATGCGGTTTCCGTGGGTCATGCATGAAGAGGCAGACCTGCTGTACGGCATAGGTGATCTCCGGGCTAGTGAGCGTCAAGTACTAGAGCGCACCTGCCAAGCTGCGATAGAGGGTCGCGTCAGCAACGGAGGGACCGGCTACTAATAACTTCGAGCTCGTGTCGACCGGAGTGGAGCAGGATTTGCAGTCAGCCATGCCTGCACGATCCAGGATGTCAACGATGTACTGTTGCTGGGAGAGGAGGAAGCCACCTGACTGTGGAAGCACCGAGACACTAAGGAAATGATGCAGAGGCCCAAGGTCCTTGAGAGAGAACTCGTGTTCCAAAGCAGACACCGTGCGGCTCAGGAGGTCATCCAAAGAAGCAGTCAACACAATATCGTCGAGTAAACCAGTAGATATGCTGTCTCAGTACCCCGTCTGTAGATGAACAGGGACGTAGCTAACTTGGCCTCAACAAATACAAGGGAGCGGAGATGAGAGGCAATGGTGCTGTACCAAGCTCGAGGAGCCTGCTTGAGTTCATATAGAGACTTGCGAAGGAGACAGACATGATCAGGGTAGCCAGGATCCACAAAACCTGAAGGCTGAGAGCAGTAGACAGTCTCGTCAAGGAGTCCATGGAGGAAAGCGTTGTTGACATCAAGCTGAAGAATAGACCAACCGCGGGAGATTGCCAATGAAAGAACTGTTCGAATGGTGGCTGGCTTGACCACGGGACTGAAGGTCTCACCAAAGTCCACTCCAGGGCGCTGTGTGAAGCCTCGAAGAACCCAGCGAGCCTTGTATCGATCAAGAGAGCCATCATCTTTGAGCTTGTACTTGAATATCCACTTTCCGGGACCACATTTGCCCCAGCTGGCCGCGGGACAATATCCCACGTGTTGTTGGCGCGGAGGGCCTCGAACTCCTTCGTCATAGCAGCCCGCCAATTTGGATCGGCGAGAGCTGCACGACACGACGTGGGAGGAGGAGGAAGCGCCGAGACATGTAGGTTGAGAAGATCCTGGGGCTTGATCTGTGTGCCGGACTTGCGACGGGTGACCATGGGATGGTCATGTGCCGCAAGTGGAGGTGGCCTGCTAGCAACAACCCGTTGAGAAGGTCCAACAGGGGCAGCGGGAGCCGCAGGTGTAGGAGCTGGCAGGCGCCACCGGCAGAATCAAGCGGGCAAAGAACGATCTGAGAGCGCGCCGACGGTAGACCAACAGGGGAGCGGCGCTCGATGGTGGGCCGCCAGGGACAGCGGCGACGGTCGAGGCAGGGGCTGTCGTCGTCGTCGGGGGAGGGGCGGCCGACGTGACCGTCGGCGGGGCAGGGGCGGCCGTCGAGGTACCTGTAGAGAGAGATGAAGTGCAGACTCCTATGGGGAGAGGAGGGTCGGCGCAGTCAGTGAGAAAGTCGAGATCGTCCGAGGAGGAAGAGTCGGAGGGACTCGAGGCATACGGGAAGGTGGACTCATCAAAGGTGACGTGACGGGAGATGATGACGCAGTTGGACGCAAGATCCATGCACCGGTACCCCTTGTGATCTGGGGAGTACCCTAGGAAGACACAAAGGGAGGAGCGCGGCGTGAGTTTGTGTGGAGCTGTGCTAGAGAGGTTAGGATAGGAGGCGTAACCAAACACGCTGAGGTGGGTGTAAGGGGGGTGGAACCCGTGAAGGGCATAGAAAGGGGTAGACTCAATGAGAGTGGAGGAGGGGTGCCGGTTTAGCAGGTAAGTGGCTGTGAGGAGAGCTTCCACCCAGAATGAGGGGGGAACACTAGCCTGGAACAGAAGGGAGCGTATCACGTCGTTGGTGGTACGGATGGCGCGCTCAGCCTTACCGTTCTGGGGTGAGGTGTATGGGCATGACATGCGGAAGACTACGCCGTTGGTGAGAAAGAAGGAGCGAGAAGCGGAGTTGTCAAACTCGCGACCATTATCAGATTGGACACACTTGACGGTGGTGTCAAACTGAATCCGAACATGGGCAAAGAAATGGGAGATGGTGGGGAAGGAGTTAGACTTCAGGCGGAGGGGAAAGGTCCACATGTAATGAGAGCAGTCATCGACAATGATGAGATAATACTTGTAACCAGAGACACTAAAAACGGGAGATGTCCATAGGTCACAATGGATTAAATCAAAATTGTGAGCAGCTCGAGAGGTGGAAGAGACAAAATAAAGATGGACATGACGACCAAGCTGACAGACAGAGGTGGTTAGGAGGATCCTTAGGGCAGGGGATAGCAGACGAGCTAGCTAGACGGGAGAGAGTCGCATGGCCTGAGTGACCAAGACGACGATGCCAGAGAGATGTGGTGGAGGTGCTGGTAATAAACGCCTGGGAAGGACGGGTGGAGGGGTGGAAGGAGTAAAAGTCCCCGGAGCTATTGCACCTAACAATGATATGTCCGGTACGAAGATCCTTGATAGACAGGCCTACCGGGTCGAACTCAACAGAGCACTGGTTATCTATGGTGAACTGACGAACATAATTGAGATTTTTTATTATGTGAGGGGTGACAAGTATATTACAAAGAGTAAGATCCCTATCACCTAGGGAAAAAGAAAGATGACCAGTGGAGGTGACCGGTAGGCGAGACCCGTTGCCAACAATGATGTTGGTCGGTGAAGGAGGGTAGGGTGGTTGGGAAGAAGCGAGGTTACCAGCATCGGCAGTCATGTGCGAGGTCGCCCCGGAGTCCATGTACCACTCCGCACGGACAGGGGCCCGCGAAGGTGCAGGAGCGATGGACTCGATTAGAGCAAAGGCTGATGACGCTGTGGTGCCGATGTGTCCGTCAAGGCGGGACGCCGCGGCCAGAGGAGACGGCACGGGGCATGCGACCGTTGGAGGACGGCGGCATCGTAGGCAGGCAAGTACGGCGCTTGCGCCGAGCATGCCCGCAAGGCACTCGTGGCAGAGGCCGTGGCCGCACTGGAGAAGTGCGTGCCCCTGGTCGTCATAGAGGAGGAGACACCGGGAGCAGCACGACACCTGCGGCACAGGGGTCGCTCCCCCAACAGTAGGGGAACAGGGGCGCCAGGGCGAGGAGCCGAGCGAGGCCACGCTGGGGAGGGTGATGGCCTGCGTATGAAGTGTAGCGACTGTCTCAGGGTCTTTGTCGCCAGTCCCAACCCCAGTGCCAGTGGCATGCCCGGATCTAACGTTAGGAACGACAACAAGTTGCTGGCCAATGAGGCCTTGATGGCCGTGGCCTAGACTGGCCCACATATGAGGGCCATGTGGGGAGGGGATTAGGGTTCCTCCCCACAGCCGCCACGGGAGGCAGAGGGCGCAGTGGGGTCCCGCGAGCCACGGCTGCGGGGCGGAGTCGCAGCAGCGCAGACCGAGGAGGAGGGCGGCGCCGCCCAAGGAGGAAGTGGCGCTGGCCAGCGCCGGCGCCGGCGCGAGACCGAGGAGAGGGCGGCGGGCTGGGCCGATTCGCGGCGGCGCAGGATCGAGGAGGGCGGCGGCATGGGGAGGACGCGCCACGGGCGAGGCATAGCCGCGGCGGCAACGACGGCGGGGATCGCGCCATGGGTCGCGCCAGCGACGGTCCACACGCCGAAGGGAGGGATAGCGCCGCCTAGAGCGTGGAAGCCCGCGCCGTGGCTGCCTCCGCTGATCTGAAGGGGTGCTCCACTGAGGTGAGTTCCAGATCTGGGGAAGGCAGCGTTGGGGTGGGTGGCGGCCATGGGAGGGGCGCCGAGGTTGGGAACGACGCCGCCGGTGATGACGCCGATGTCCATCTCACCGGAGTTGGGGGAGGACATGACGAGAGATGCGCCGGTGGAGGCCATACTGACGGCGGGCTAATGGCTGCTAGGGTTTGTGGAAGGGTGGGGCAGCAGGAAAGACCCGCTCTGATACCATGTTGCAAAGAGAGTTTAGCGGAATGGATTTGCTTGCATTGCACAGTGGAGTATTAATAGTACACAAGATGGGCCAGCCTCCCAAAGCCCAATATACTCTAACACTACAAAAAATCATTTCCCAAGCTAAATATCATTTTATCTTTTTTCCTTGTCTGCTAAAGGTATCGGTAGTTTTAGATCACCCTAAAAAGACAGCTATGCGCTTCAGGATTCAGGCAAGTATATCGTACTCTGTTAAAAATAGAGGCAACGGACCACCAATACATTACAATGCCAGCAAAGAAAACCAACGGTTAAGACGCTATTGGCGACTCACATAATTATTATTCGAAGATTATTAATTTCTTTACTGCGTTCAAGGCATGACGGTGTGATAGGTGTCCTTTCCCCCTACTTAATAAGAAGAGTTACGTACATACTTACATGTGAGTTAATATGACAAAACAAATATAACCTCTGGACCAAGAGGAAGTCGATGGCCCGCACCCTACAACTTCAAAGTAGTATTTATATCACACCTGAGCAATGGACCGGGTAAGTCATTTACGAAGTTTGGAAGTGAGGACTGTGACACCCCAGCCCAACCGGCTCGGAGTATTACTAACTTTACCCAAAATTACAAATTTCGACAGCATCTTCTTTGTTTATATGGACATCCACGACAGGCAATTTAACATATAATCAGCTCTCAACATCAATACGTAATCAACAATAAACTCAAACCAACTCACGGTCCTTCTCAACCAAGCCCATCATCGACAACCATCCACTTTTACCTTTAACAACGACAACGATGACATTAAGCGATAAACAAATCCATTGTCCAACAATTGGATTAAATATGAAGTTCCACACAAAGCAGGAATATTAAACGATTCTCTAATTAGCTTAGGTATAGATAACTAAATTTATTAAGTCCTGCAACTATTTCAAAGTATGAGTGTGTTTATGCCAAAAGGAACTGTGCTACAATTCCCCCATGCATGTCGTCTTCAAAGATCATCTAAAAACCAAATAAAGCAAGACTGAGTATCGAAGAATACTCAGCAAAGTGTATGTATAAACATAAAGAACATCAAGATCTCTTCGACAATCTCATTAAAAGAAAACAACTGTTATAACAACCACTCCATCAAACTCACTCTCCAAGTATTCGATGCAATGCAATGCACATGCGTCTGTACTGTGAGCTCATACCGGTATAGCTAGGTGCGCACCCGTCGATGCCACACCTTGCCCGTCCTTTTCAGGCGGGGACCAATTACTCCACTTCCGTGGAGTGCCTACCAAGTAAGACTTCAGAGCACTCGACTAGTCACTTTTGATTTTCTCACTGACCGAACCGGATTAGTCAAAAATGACTTTCTCACCGACCTGGCTCATATGCACATGATGCAAAATGCTCCTCTTTCATAAGTCATCAGATACTTTCATCGTATGGCAATAAACATCACAATACTCAATTTAATCAACGACTAGCCACTAAACTACTCATCGGTCAATCAAGCTCATAAATAATATACAATCTCAACAAAGCTCAATGCAAGCAATAGCTATCTGTTTAACATATACTTGCCTTTAACCGCGAGGATCCGGATGAAATGTAGATTGACACCGATCCACTCCAACACCTAACAAAGAGACAAGTCTCAATACAATACTCATACAACAGCGCAATAACTAAAACTCCGTTGCACCCACTCCCATCTCTCTCCCGCCCAATACTCAATTAACAAAATCTAGGGCCACGCTCCATAAGACCTCCGATTACAAATTCTGAACAGCAATACTAAAATCCAGCGTTCTTGTACTCGAAACGAAGATAAAACATAGACGCACAATTCCTTTCATATAGCCATGACCTGAATCGGATCCTAGATAGATGAAAACCTCGCCCGAACCCGCTGCATACTAGATCGATCCACTAATTCTCTATCTCCACCAATCTCCACCAACAATCCCACCAATTACACCTCTAATTTTGAAGCAATACTGCGAGTACATCCCTAATCATGCGCAAATTCGAAATTAACGGAAGCACGCATCAAACCCTATGTCGATTGTACCTTTCTTCCTTCCCTTCTTCTAGCCGCCTTCTTGCCCCTCTCCACTGTCCACCGACGGGCGCAGCGGCAGGGCAACGACGACGGTGGCTTGGCCTTGAGGACGGCGACACGGCTGGCGGCGGCACGACGGCCACGGCAAGACGGCGTGGCGCTGGAGGCGGCGACGTAGTCTTGGCGGCGGCGGCGGCGACTCGACGACGGCGGCAAGACGGCGCGGCCACGGCGACAGCGAGAGGGCGTTGGGCGACGGGGAGGAGAGAGGGAACAGGGGGCGGCGGCGGCGGTTTGCCCTGGAAGGAAACTGACGGGATCCCCCTCCTCCCTGCCTAATAAACCCTTAAATGGGCCGGGCCAGGACGAGGCCCAACGGGCTATCACAAGGACGGTCCTGGATCAATTGGTATATGAAGAAGTGGAGTGGAATGAATCTGATTAAATTATTGGCATCAACATTGACGCTTCTGACTAGCCCTATTTCGTGTCTTTTGTGTTTCCTTGTTAATGTACTCATGTCTATTTCTATTTGTATGATACTGATATTGCAATCGATTTATCCCTTGGTCCCGTCAATCAAATTGTTAAGTATGTTTTTTTCTACTTCTCTAGCTATAATCATTTTCAACTCCATGATACTGATATTGCAATCGATTTATCCCTTGGTCCCGTCAATCAAATTGTTAAGTATGTTTTTTTCTACTTCTCTAGCTATAATCATTTTCAACTCCATGAGTTAAGAATCTCGTTGAGGCATAACATAGTGGGAATTGGATTATGGATCACTTAAGGTATCTTGTATCTTGGGCTTTTCCTCAATCTACTTTTTCCGATCTGGGACTTCATTCGAAGTCAAAGCAATGCAAACTGCAATGTTTTTCTAACTTTATTAGAAAGAGGTTTCGATGCCGAGTTCCTTTAATGATAGAGCTAGCTAGGGTGGGTAGGACTTTAACTGAACCCATCCCTAGTTTGAGAAGTGCTCTGATGTGAATCATTTCCTAACACTATAAGTTTCCTCGGTCGCGTTGTGCGTGATTTGCTTAGACTATATGCACATCCCTATACCGATGGGGGGGGGGGCAAGAAAATGGTATTATTGTTTTTTAGTATTTCACTTTATTGTTTGTCTCTTGAGCTGTTTTGACCACTACGATCCTTTTTGTTCGCCGTTCAGTTGGGTTTAGTTTGGTTGACCAAAAAATTAAAGACTTTCAAAGTTGATCTAAGTTGATCGTTTTGCTCGGTCTTGGCGCCTCATGCAGAAGTTCCGCGGGGCTGCTCTTTGATTCGCCTTGCTCTTGATGGGGGTAGGCACGATGGTCTGTCCTTCAGCTTTTACATGGCGGGGCTCACTCTCTACTTCACCTTGACCTTGGGTAGAGGGCAGCTTCGAGTTGCTTTGCTGCGCTCTTGGCGGGGCTCGTGCTCTGCTTCGCTTGAAATCATCACACGCCTTTACATTGCTTCACTACTCTCAGCAGGGCGGCCCGCTTCACTTCGAATCCAGTCACACGCCTTTACATTGCTTCACTGCTACCGGCGGGGCAGCCCGCTTCGCGCTTCAAATCCAGTGATAGGTAGGCATGCTATGCTACCGCAGTACCGCTACAACACCGTGGTTTCCTGTCTTTGACAATCAGTTCAAAAAAAAAAAAAGGACAATTCTATCCATCATGGATACCAATGAAAATGAATAACTCACATTACATGTAAGAAAAAATAATTCCCCTGTTAATAGAAAATAATTATCTATTCAGTGGAGAAAATAGTAAAAGAAAGAAAGAAAAAGGTTTATGTCAGTTATAGTTAAATGGGCATTCTTAGCGTCAAATGAGCGGGTCATACACGTGGGGCGCAAACGGAGCACAAGTGGCATTCAAATATTAAGATAGTAGTACACACAAGTACATGACGATCAAGACAGGAAGAACAATGCAAAGAAAAAGAGAAGGTAAAAGATGATCTTAAACCCTGATATAAAACATGATATGCACGAAAACTATCACCAAACCAGATAAACGGGTAATGGAATATATGAAATAAAAAAGAACAGGGCATTACCAACAGGTCACAGTTGAGGCTAGCAAATGCACAGGCCAGCAAAAGCACAGGTTAAGAAACAAGTAATAGAAGGGCTCAACTCACAATGTCAAACACAAAAAAAGAAGTGGTATCCTCAATCCTGCAAAAAATTATGTATACCAGTAAAAAAATAGTTCACTCAGCACACTGCCACATCTTTTGACTACTAGAGAAAACTAAACATTTCAGAGAACAGTTCTCTTAACAGTAGACAAGACGAAGGAAAAAACTTAAGGCAACAGCGCAACACAAGCAGGGACATGCTCATAACAGTACACTACCATATAATTTGATTACTAGAGAAAACTAAACATGAAGAGGACAGTTCTCTAAACAGTACAGAGGATGCAGTAAAACAGTCAAGGCAACAGCCCAACACAAGCGCCCAAAAATTTAGAGCTTGTCCTCAAAGTCTGAAAGAGGGGTCATCTGTTCCTTGAGCCCCTTCCTCTTTCGGATCTCTAAGACAAGGTTGGATGCTTGCGTGCCTGGGTCCAATGGATCGGAAGGCATCATGTCCCAGTGGTCGAAGACACTCTGAGGGAATGCCTGCCCAGATGTTGCAGCCCTAAGTGTGCTTGAGAACCCGAAGGACTCAACAACAGGGAGGTAAGCCTTGATATTATACAGTGGGGTACCAGGCCTCTGCATCTCCTCAAACACATGCCCTCTCTTTTGGTTCAGAACACCATAAATACCACCAAGTGCATTCTCAGGGGCCTGGATCTCCACCAGGTAGACAGGCTCCAAAAGCCTTGGCTTTGCTGTGAGCTGAGAAGCATAAATAACCCTCCTGGCTGTAGGAATAACCTGACCACCACCCCTGTGAATAGCGTCGGCATGGAGAACAACATCACAGACTTCGAAGCAAATGCCACGCATGTTCTCCTCAGCCAATGCACCTTCCTTTGATGCCCACTGGAAGCCAGCCACAACAGAATCCTTAATTTCATTAAGATACTGTACTCCCTTACACATGTCAACCACCATGTTAGGGCCAGTGGTCTCAGGTCCGAAGCACCAAATCTTCTTGGCAAGATCCTTGTCCCATCCAAACTCCTCAGACAGGATCTTAGAGCGCACCTTAGGATCATCACGTGGGCCAATACGACCCTCATCAATTGCCTCAGCAAGTCCCTCCTCCAAGGGGCGAGCTTCCATGTAAAGACGGTTGTGCTTGTTCGGGGACTTGCTCATAACAGTACGGCAGGACTTCTCAAGGACAGTCTCACGGAAAGAAACGACAGGAGGAGAAACAATAATTTCAGCACCACCCATGAAGTCTTCCTGCAGATCCTTCAAGCAAATTTCAAGGTGAAGCTCTCCAGCACCAGCAATAATATGCTCACCAGACTCCTCAATGGTGCAGAGAACCATAGGATCAGACTTCGACAGACGTTTCAGACCTTCAACAAGCTTGGGAAGATCAGATGCAACCTTGCACTGAACAGCAACGCGCACAACAGGGGAGACAGAGAACTTCATTGCTCTGATTGGACAAGCATCGACCTCCTTCTCGTTTGTCAGGGTTGCATTCTTTGTGATGAACTGATCCAAACCAACCATAGCAACAGTGTTACCACAAGGAACATCCTCAACAGACTCTTGTTTCTTTCCCATCCAAATAACAGTACGCTGGACGCTCTTCACATACAAATCCTTCTTCTGGCCAGGGACATAGTTGGGACCCATGATACGGACCTTCATGCCAGTTGCAACCCTACCTGAGAAGACACGACCAAAGGCAAAGAATCTGCCCTTGTCAGATGCTGGAATCATCTTAGAAACATACAACATAAGAGGACCTTCCGGATCACAGTTTCTAATAGAAGTCGCATATATATCATCAAGGGGCCCCTCATACAAGTTCTCCACACGATATTTCTGTGCCTTGGATGGAGAGGGGAGGTGGTGTATCATCATCTCAAGCAAAGCATTACTGGCAGGTAGCCAAGTTTGCATAACACGCTTCATGAGAGCCTTGCCCATTAGCTCTTTCTCATCAGTCTTCATGATCACACCAAGCTTCTGCAACATAGGCCACAACTTATCCTTCTGATCATTCATGCAGGTGCTGATGATTTGCTTGATTGGTTCATAGCAGAACTGAACAAAACCTCTCTTACAGGTAGCAGATACAGTGTTCTTGGTGGTCCATTTCTTAGTGGATGGGTCAAAGAAGTTCTCACCCCAAAGTCTCTCCATCATCTTAGCTTCATCAACACCAAATTTCGAGGCATACATCTTAGCAAAGCTTGAGAGGGTAAAAGCCCAGCCATGCAAACCAGCAGAGAAAGCAACAGTTCCCTTCTCTGGGTAGACTTGAACATCACCAAGGAGCTTATCTTCATATGTCGCCATAATGACATTGGCATTCTCAATGACACGAGAGAAGGTCTGGTAGGCTTCTTCACCTTCTACTTGAAGCTCAAGAAAGCATCTGTCCATCTTGTTCACAGTAAGGACAGGTCTAATCCTCTCACCAAGGGCTTGGCGGAGCACAGTTTCAGTTTGCACGCAAACACCCTCAATACAGTCAACCACCACCAGAGCACCATCAGTGATACGAAGTGCGGCCGTGACTTCCGAAGAAAAATCAACATGACCAGGTGAATCAATAAGGTTGATCAGGTATTCATTTCCATCCCTCTCGCCCTTGTAAGTCTTGAGTGATTCATCAGTCATCTCGTAGAAAAGAGAGATACCAGTGGATTTGATCGTGATACCACGTTCGGCTTCATCTGCACGAGTATCAGTCATGCGAACATCACCAGCAACTTCATGTGCAATGATCCCAGCAGCTGCCACAAGAGAGTCTGTAAGCGTAGACTTGCCTGCAAGGAGTGCGCAACATGTAAGAAAAATATACAAGTAATACTTAACTACATACTCTGCACCAGAATTGTACAAAATGTAGAGAAACAAATAGCACAACATAATGGCATCAAAATTGCAACTGGGACAAAATTGCAA
Organism: Raddia guianensis; assembly: GCA_036346415.1. NCBI lineage: Eukaryota > Viridiplantae > Streptophyta > Magnoliopsida > Poales > Poaceae > Raddia > Raddia guianensis. Next base: position 31,866,897 of record CM070535.1, read on the forward strand.
GTAGTGCACGCGTAGGATGATAGGACCCTCAATGTGTAGTACTCAAGAACAGCAATGCAAATATTTCCATATCATAGTAATGGCATCCATTAACTCGAGGAGAGCAAATAAATTAATTGTTAATCCTAAGATGATCAAACTGTTCATAGGAAAAAGAACTTAACATGTACATTTTCCTTTATTAAACTAAACACCAACTACAAAAAAAAGTTTTATCAACTTCAATGTTCCACAATCCGGTGGATTATTATTTGCAGGAGACCAAATTTATCCTTACAAAACAATTGAAAAAAAGAGGGGGGGGGGGGGTATGTGTAGCCTTGGATATCACTATTCTGGTACATACCATGGTCCACATGAGCAATAACAGACATGTTACGGATGTTATTCTTCTTGTCCATAATCCTGCGGAGCTCTTCTACTGTGAACTTCACCATCTTGACTGCTTGTGAATGAATAACTGAATATACCAAATTCCTGTTTTCTTTTAAAGAATAAACAAGTCAGGGGCGGATCTATGGATGAGTTGGCGGTGTCAAGTGGCACCGATGCCCTTCGGTACTAGATCGAGATGGGGTGGGGTGCCCTCGGCCCGCCCCGGGCTGGGACGATGGAGGGAGGAGCAAGCGAGGAGGGCGTGGCGTGGCGGTGGACGCGGGGGAGAAGGACGCCGTGCCGCTGCACGCCGCCGTGTGGGGATGGGGAGGAGGAGCCGAGGACGACGACCTGTAAACCTCAGGAATAATCGGTTTGGGCGGCCGCGGCTGGGAGTTAGGAAGGCGAGGAAGCCCCAGCCGACGGCGCCACCTGCCTAGCAGCTTCCCAACAAGGCAACAACCACTCCATATCTTCCAACAACCACTCCATAACTCCCCTCTACGACTTTGTTTGTTTGTTTCAATTTAAATTGAATTAAACTAAAATTTTTTATTTTTATATAAACCAAATAATGTAATACTCTATTACTTGGTAGTCATTTTTGTGAGATTTTAAATAGTTTTTAAAATTTTTAATATAAACTTTTCGTAATTTTTTTGAAATCGGTAAAACGTCTTTCAAGGGGTCAAACCTTTTCAGATTAAAGTTTTCAGCAATATTTAGTTCAAACAAACAAGGCCTAAAACACTATTAATGTCCGCTCTATCCATCGGCCCATCCCTTTAAAACTCGTTTACAATTTAGACTATACTCTAAAAATTTCCTTTCCTCCGTCTAAACCTGTCTACAGTATTATAGGAACATGCTAAAATACTCTAAGCCAACCACTTATCTTTTTTCCAAATATTTTTTAAAAATAATAGCTATACTATGCATAAGCTCAACTAGCAATGAAAAAACATTTAAAATGTACATAATAAAATTATTTAGCAATATATAATATATAAAATTGCATTGTAGCATCTTTGCATCTTAGATGATAACTATCCCCACTCCGACCAAGACAGAACTTTTACCAAAAGTTTATTATGATCTTTTTGTTCAAATAACAATTAAGGTGAAGCAGGGTTAGAAACAACGAATCTCTTTAATGATAAACAAGTCCATTTTGCAAGCTCGTTATTACGGGTAGTTCCTACAAAGAGGCTATTTCATTATTAGTATTGGTTTTAGCCGAAACATGCGCATGAAAGAAAGGACCATAGATGAGTCACCCCCACCACTACTAGTTGAAGAAGCATCGGATGTAGTTCCGTAGCTGTGTAGTAACAATCATCTCTGCTGACGAGAAGCAAGGGTTCATCTTTCTCTTTCAAACCAGCCTAATTGAATCGGATGGCCCAACATAGAAAGTGCTTTCTTTCTCGACCATCAAGCTAAAAGAAGTGTTTTCTTATAGGTCATTGTTGACCAACAAAGAATCAAGTCCGCATGGCAAATATGTATTAACTAGGTTGGTATGCGCGCCCGTGGCGCGCCGTACACAATGAATTTTAGATTAATTTTTACATTACGTATGTATTATGACTAAGGTTGAGTACTATGTGATAGCATAAACAACCGAATAAATCAGGTTTGGTGGTACGTGCTTCAAAATAGATAGGTCGGCTGTGCTTTTCGATGGGCTGGCCATTTATTTGTGAATTTGTGGTGATTAGAAATCTAAGAACGAAAAGAAAGAAGTGATTAGCTAACCTCCCTATCATCATTTTTTTATCCATTTTCTATCTTCCTTGTTTTCTCTAATCTTCAAATGTTGATCCAATTCATCTTTTTTTTGCATTCTTAGAAAGTGAGAAATAAATGGTGAGGCATTTTTATTTTTTTTAATGCATTGTTAAAAAGGTAGAACGAAAGAAAAGAATGAGTTATTTGTATTTCGTTTCTGAACTAAACCTAAAATTCTTAGAAAGAATTTTTTATTCTTATAAAATATTATGACGCACTTGCGCTGCCGTAAAAATCTAAAATTGAAAAGAATGAAGTGATTGATTAACTTCTCTACCATAGATTTTTATCCATTTTTATTGTCTAATTTATCTGTAAAGGTTTGGTTTTAAAATAATTTTTTTAGTTTGACATATTCTTTTTATGGATCCGTACGAAATACTTCGACGTGTTTTCTCCATCGTAAAATAAAAAAAGAAAAGAATGAAGTAATTGGCTAACTTCGGTACCATAAATTTCTATCCATTTTATTTTTGAACTCATCTATGAAGGTTTGGTCTAGAAATTATTTTTTTAGTTTGCCATAAAAAGGTATAACGAAAGAGAAGAACGAGTTATTTCTTAATCCGTTTCTAAAGTAAACCTAGAATTATTAGCAAGACATATTTTTTTATTCTCTTATTGATCCGTACGAAATATTACGATGTATTTGTTCCGTCCTAAAAAACTAAAAATGAAAAGAAAGAAGTGATTACCTAACCTTCCTACCATTATTCTTTATTCATTTTATATTTTTGTTGTTTTGTGAAACATTAAAATGTTGATTCATTTCTATTTTTATTTTTTTGCATTCTAAAAAAATTTAAGAAGTAAATGCTGATCCATTTTCGGTTTTTTCATTTTTTTCGCATTGTAAGAAAACACATGGCAAATGATTGGGAGAGTAAAAGAGATACGCACAGGGAGGCGGGGCTACGTGCGCTGTGTGCTACAGCATACCTGGGAAATATCAATGAAGACTAAGACGAAGCAGACAAAACACGAAAAAAGGGCGCAGCGCGCCTGAGATTCGAACCCCGCTCGGCGAGCTGAGACCTCGCGCCGATAACCAAGTGATCAACCGGCCCGCCTTGTTTATTCCCTTGCGAAAAAAACTGTTTTATATATAAAGGCAAAACGGACGGCAAGATGTCGCAGTGGCTGCCGATCGGACGGCTGGGAAGCTCGGCGCTGTATCTTGCGTGCAACGCGCTGCTAGCGTAGAACGCGCTAGCGCGTTGTATATAAGAATGATTAAAAATAGACATGACATATATCTTTTCTTGGAACGTACATGGCCAAAGTAATTAAGAAACTTCATGGGTAACTATTTAAAATATATTATAACTTAAATATTTAAGTACATAAAATTAATATTTTAAAAAAATATGATAACTATACATGGGTACCCGCAGCAGACCTAAGTACCAATATTCTCCCAAACGTTCTAGAGCGGATCTCATCTCATCTCGGTCTTAATTCTTACTTTGCTCGATGCTACACAGGAGGACGCTGCCTTGGAAGTCGAAGCAAGGCATCTCGAGAAGGGTTTTTAAGGTAACCATGTTCGCTTGAGGAGTCGTGTAGACGTCTTGATCCCTCAGCTTTACCACGCAAAGTTCGTTCTAGACATTGCGGCCGCGGATACGAAGTTGGTGCAGGCGATCTTGATCTTCAGCGCGACGTGGGTTCGCTTCAACCGCCTCAGTGGCGGTAGGGCTAGAACTTTAGCTCAAAGCTCACGAGCTGCTCGGGCTCGGCTCGGTAAAAGCTCAGCTCGTGCTCAGCTTGTTTGTAAATGAGCACGAGCCAAGCCTCATTTCCAGCTCGTGGCCATTAGCGAGCCGAGCCGAGCCAGAGGCTGGCTGGCTCAGGCTCGGCTCGTTTTGGCTCGTTTACATGCTAATACTATTTATTCTATCTCTTAACCATTAGAAAATGATATATCCTATTGCCAAAAGTGACCATAAAATAGCCAAAACCCACATATGCATGCACAAGTCATTTTGATACTAATATGTACAATGGTAACTTATATTTTGCAATGGCTAATGCCTTATAAGGTTGGGAGACCAATGTTTTCCTTGGCTCGCGAGCGCTGGTCAGCAGCTCGCGAGCCACTAACGAGCCGAGCCGAGCCTGCTTTCCAGCTTGGACCCCTTGCTCAGCTCGGCTCGGGTTCGGCTAGGTAACGAACGAGCCGAGCCGAGCCAGAGGCTGGCTCGCTCGGGCTCGGCTCGTTTCCACCCCTAAGCGACGGCTGCCTCGTTCCCGACTGGTTGAGAAGCAGAGTGGTGGTCGTCCGCGTCGAGGACGAAGACTTCGTTGTAATTGCAGATCTCCGTGCTCTCTTCAGACTTAGAGTCTGAGAGAGAGAGGCTGACCTGCTCGTTTTGTCCAATGGGTTTGCCAGCATTGATGACACCCACGAACGTGGTCGGATCCGATCGGATGGCTCTGACTGAATTAAGAGATCGATTCTCCATATGGTCACCTCCTGTCCCGATTCCAGGAGCAATCTGCGCAAAAGCACATGCCGAGTTCTCCAAGCCGAAGTGGGATCGCCGACGGATTAATTTGCCAAAAGCACATGCCGAGTTCTCAAAGCCGAAGGGTAAGGGATACGGTAAAGAGCATGTACCTTCCTGCGGGATGACCTCTCCGGGAGGGGAGAGACGAAGATTGCCGATGCTGTCGGCGATGAAGTCCAGGGAACCGAAGCGTAGCAATTGCCTCGGTATGAGAGCGACGAACGGTGATCCTGGGAAAGCCATCTAGCTTGAGCGATGATCTTGACACGGTCCCCTATCTGGCGTGCCAACTGTCGACTGGTGGCAAATCGGGGGTCACTGTCGGCAATGAATTTATTATGGGGTTATGCGTTAGAACCAAGCCTGATGGGATTTATATAGGTTTCGGGCCCTCAATTCGGAGGTAATACCCTAGTCCTGTGCTCTATGATTATGTTTCTGTCTGAATTCGCAGATGATGGAGATGTCTATGCTGATGTAGCTATTCAATGATTCTATGCCCCCTACCAGTTCATGGTACTAAAATTGTTATACCGGTACATGATATGCAAGTATGAAATCTCCTAATTACATGGAGCTCGACTCTATCCTTAAGAGCATCCTTGACGACCAAGTTATGCGTAACCCGAGTGGTCTGTATCCCGATCCAGCCGGCTTGAGGCGCTCCCCATCTGCCTTCTAGAGTATACCCGGGGTCCATGTAGTCCACAACTACGTATTGAACCGAAGCAAGGTGGTATTTTAGGAATTAATTGCCATGTATAATTATATTTCTGGTTTTGTATGACTAAGCGTTTGTGTAAATACCCGCCTCCTACGCATCAGTAGGGGCATCACATCAAATCTGTACGACTCTCATTTAGGTTTTTGTTTCGCAAACTCATACATTGCAACCTTTAATCATCATAGCAAAGTACTGGACATAGAGGTATTATCACTTGTTCTGGAGACCTGAACCTAGATAAAAAAATCTTCTGCAAGTCTTTTCAATGGCATATAACAAGATCTATTTGATATTTTAGAAGTTGCGATTATGGAAAAAATGAGGGTTGTTTGTTCCCTCAATTTAAAAGTAAACTCGAGCAGCTTCAAGCCTTCAAGGTCATCGACAAGTACAGTAAAAGAAAGCGTTGTGTACAAGCCAGAGATAACAAAATATAGTTTCTTCAATAAACAAAGCAATCTAAAATATTTTCTCTCAATCTTACTCTAATTAAAACGAGATCCTGACAAAAAAATACCTTGAGCCATCCGGCCAAAGGATGTTATTCCTGCCCAAAAATACAAATACACTTATTTCTTTGTTTCCAAATTGCCCGAGCTCCCAAGGCAAAGATCGCACCGAAGAAAAGTTCGGAGAAACGAATTTGTGTCTTGTGTGGTAACAATGCGTTAGAAACATTCTTGCATCTCTTTTTCTCTACCTCTTCAGCTAGCACTACTTGTTGGTACTAGGAATGTTAGCGTGCCATCGGCACGTCCGTGCATATTTAAATATTTAGAATTAGTAAATACGTGATCATTACATTACATTAAAAGTAGCATTACTCTATAGTTAGATTCTTTGAGGGGATAGCATATAAGGGAAAAAATAGAATGACTATGTAGAAACAGAACGAACACAAAAATGTCCTGATCAAGAATTCAAGATACCGAAGTAGATATCGACGCATCTAAAGATGATCGAAAGAAATATATTTATAACTAAAAAATTGTATAAGAAAAGAAGGACAAACAAACAAACAAACCCACACATATGATGCTTGCGCCCATTCTTAGTTTGAAGCTTGCATTATGAAAACTTTTAATTTTTTTATGTTCTTTATGCAGGCATAGTTCAGAAACTTTCAATTTTTACGGTTTTTTTGCTACCTACCACAAATACAGCTGAAAAGTGGGAAAATCGAAAAGAAAAATGCCAACAATAAAAAAGAGCAAACTATTTGTAAATTTCGACTTCTAAATAATTTGCATAACATCAAACTTTTTATGAATGTTTTTTTGTGCAGCCATGGTTTAATTTTCTCAATTTTCTATTTTTATGATTCGGAAACATTCAATTTTTTTTACGACCTACCATAAATAAAAATGAAAAGTGGGAAACCGAGGAAAAAAATGCCCTTAATAAGAATGAGAAAACTATTTTTAAATTTGAACTTAAAAACTTTTGAATAACAACAAACTTTTTATGAATGTTATTTGAGTTACCATGTTTTAATTTTTGGAAACTTTAAAATTTTCATTAATGTTTTGCTACCTACCAAAAAAATCCGTTCCAAGCCTTCAAGGAAGAGCTAACTTTAATTTTTTGAAAAAAATAATTTTGGATGTTCTTTGTGTCAACGTTGTTTGAAAAACTTTCGTTTTTTTTGATTTTTTTGTGGTTTAACATAAATAGAACCGAGAAGTGGAAAATCGAGAAAAAATATGCCCGTACGAAGGAAGAGCTAACTTTTTTAGAATTTGAACTTAAGTTTTTTTCGAATAACATCAAACTTTTTTTTTTTAAGAAAAGAGAGTTATCATTAAAATATTAGTGTCCCTCTTACATAGAAACCTTTGCACAAAAAGAAAATTACAATGTGATCACAACAAGGGTCTATTGCTAACAATCCATCATATCCGAATCTTTCTTTTACTCCATCATCTTCGTGAACTCTAGCAACCTCCGTAGGCAACCGTAGCATCATATTCTTCATCCTCGTCTACCATGGGAAGCAGATTTGAAAGATCAATATCAAAAGATAGTCGTGGCAGCTTGAATCTCTGACTCAAGGAACAATCTGAAGAAGGAATAACCATGGAAAAAAAACGCACTTGGCTAGCTCGACTCCACCAAGATCTCCAACGCAAGAAACAGATCAGAAATAACCAGATCTAGCAAATGAAGAAGGGCAAAACAGGTTCCCTTTTCCCCAATTGACAACTTTATTTTGGCCCTCACCGGAAACCCGAAAGAAACATTGTTTTCGATCCAAATCACCAAGCCGGCCACGATCACCGTGTCAATTTAGGCCCAAGCCAAAGGTCTGCATCTTCCTCTGTCGTATTGACACAACGAGATATTTTATTGGCTAAAACGAAGAAAAATCACACCTTATTGCTCCGTCTGCTGACGAAGAAACCTCAGATCCCAAGTGTCCCGCCCAGATCCGTGCTCCTACCGCGACAGCTGCCTGGAGGCTGCTAGCGCAGAGCTTGCCCTTTTTTTCTCCTAAGCCACCGCCGCTTTATCTCCTAAGCCGTCGTCTGCTGCTTTTTCTGCTACTTTACAACATCAAACTTTTTATGGATGTTATTTGTGTAGACATGGTTTAATTTTCAAAAAATGAAATATTAAAGGGTTAAAAATGCATAGCCAAACCATGCGCTGGTCCTTCGACCCTGGTCTCTAGTGTTAGCGGAGATAGCCAACTGAGCAAGACCACTGACTCGCTGTTTTGCAGGCAGACTAGTTTATATATTTAATAAGCGGGCACTACAAAAATTAACAGAAAATGTGGCCCTTGCGGACTCGAATTGTGGACAAGGCACCCGCCTTGCTCAGGGCTGTGCGAAATAAATCATTTTATATGTATGTAAAGAATAAATGGACAGTCGAAACCGTGAATCGACGGGGCGACGTGGCCACCCGGCCTGACAGGCAAGTACTGTAGCTTTGTCCAGCGCTTTGTATATAGAATATATTTTTCAGCATTTTTGTACAGTGTTTTTTTTGAAAATTTGTTCTTATTTTTAATTATGTCATATAATTTTTTTGCATTTTTTTGAAAATTTAGCTGAGGAGCTTCAAATTTAGGATTTCAAAATTGCCTTGGTTTACTATGAAAGCTACAAATGGCGTGGGCCATGACAAAAATTATTTGTTCATGCACTTGCATTCTTCCATAGGTAGCGATGAAACACCATCTTCACGCCCCAAATATATAATCGCATTGGTTTGCTATATATACGAAAGTGTTCCGGACACCACACACCAGCATGCAAACCTTAGGGCTCGTTTGGCTGTAAGGAAAACAATTCCCTGGGTAGATAATTCCCCACAGGGTTTTTTTTGCCATTTCACTTCCTGGTGAACCATTCCCTCTCCCATCAGGCTCATTTGGCAGCTAAGGAACCTTTGTTGCCACCGACGTGGGGGCCGCCGCCCCGGCGTGGGCTCTCGCCTCTTATAAGACGACAGGGCCGATAGGATGTGGGCGATTGGGGGCTGCATCTCCGCCGCCGACACCAGCCGCCGCATCTTCGCCTTCGACGCCGAGCCGGGCGCCACATCTTCGCCGCCAACGCAGTCCGCCGTCGCCTCTTCACCGTTGACGAGGCCTAGAGGCGGCGCTCCGAGGCGGACGAGGTGCACGGCGGCGCCGGCAACGAGACGGTGGAGTGTGGGTACCTGTGCTGGTTCGTGGAGGAGAGGTCGTCGGGTTATGCGCCGGCGGCCGAAGAGGAAGAAGACCAAGACGCCGGCGTCGGTGAAGAGGAGGCGATGCAGAGCGGAGGCAGAGGTGAAGAGGAGGACGGCGAGCTAGTGTTGAGGCGGAGGGTACTGGGCGCAGTTGCGGAGAGGGACGGGGGAAATATCCATGACCCTGGAGACGGAGGAGGATTCCTCGGGGTTTGCAAGGGGAAGGAAAAATTGGCCCCGGGTTGGCGGGCTGCCAAATGCACCCGCGAAAAATCCAGATGGAGATTTTCCACGTGGACGCAGACCCGGGGAATGGACGGGGATCCCAGCGGGGGTTCGGGTTTCCAAACGAGCCCTTAAGGGCATTCCCAATGCTACCTTTTTTTGGCTCTCATTTTACCCCCAAAACACTGTAGCGATAGATAGGGAATAAAATATAAGAGAGAAAAATGTAAGGAATAATAGAAAAGTGGATGAAGGGATGAGATAGAAGAAATATAGAGGTGGCATTGGGCATGCACTTAGAGAACGGTTTTACGACGGTGAATGAGCTCTTTTTTTTTTCTTCCTCCATTAGCTCCGCCCTTGATGAGTCCGAATACACTACAGTTTCGCTATAAAAAAAATGAGTGAGAAGAAAACACTACAATATTTTGTGACTTCAGTGTGAACCCAAGAGTGAACAGCAGCAAGGAGCAACAAAAAAAAGGCTGCAGGAAGAGCCCTAATGGGGAACGGGTTCCCAATCTTGCAACAGGTAAGATAAACTCGATTGGTGGAGAACTTGACGTTGACGATTCGGCTTCTGATCAGAACAAATCTAAGCATGTAATCGCTACACCACTGTCTCCGTTCGTTATCAACCACACCAAAATGCGGTTGACCTCATGATGAAGATTAATTCCTGCAATATTAAATTACAGATTTCTGATTAAGCACACGAGTTGGGGCTCCACAAACTGATAAACGGTGAAGCTGCAACGGGATAACAATTTAAGCAAAACCCAAGTCTAAACTAGTGGCGGCTACTGGGGCGCCCAACCCTAAGGGTACATGGGCCACGGGCCTAAAGTGGAGCATCACAACACACGGTAGATTCTTGTCGCAATCTTGTTTTGATGATTCCCGTTGATATGTAAAGTATTTGGAGGTTGGACCAGATCCGTTGGAAAGATTTCGTCAAGAGCTTTTTCGTGCATTTCAAGAACGTTCAAAACGGAGTTTGTATGAGGCTGGGGCATCCATTTTAAGTTGACTGTGGAAAGATATCCCAACTGGATTCATGGACAAACTAGGCTCTTTCTTGAGCCGGCCTTGCAACGACGTGGCTTGTGGGATCAGTGGGTGTCGAAGTGATGGAGATGCTCCTTTCTTGAAAAAGTCTTGAGCTTGGTGAGGTGGCCACGGTGTAAGCCGAACTGCTCGCACAGCAACGATGCATTATCATTACGACAACGTACATGCTGCTGGCTTGTACGTCCTGGCCATGATGCTAGTCGATGAACCCATGCAGTCATAAACGTCGTAGTACATGTAGATGTAGTAGATAATGCCGTAAAGTGTAGCCAACTTGTTTTATATGAAGAGGTCGAAGATAAAATAGTTAATCGAAAACTCGTCGACGTCCATGCTGGTGAAAAGTCGAGCCAAATCTTATTGACCACCACATTGACGTATTGTTGGTCATATATAAAATTTACATGGTCACATCATCCTCTTCTTCTTGATTTTGAGTCATCCTCGACTCATACTCGTTCGTCTGCAAAAGGTTAGCTACAATGAAAGGCAAAACAACAAGCATATCATTTGTTGTCAAATTGTTATAACCAAATTGATTAGAATCCACATCCTCCCCTTTTTAAAATTTTTAATATATTTTCTAACCAAAGTTATAGGTACTTGATGTCTCCTGATTATTGATAACGTAGCTTTTTAGTTGATAACACGACTGTACATTATAAGAAAAATTCGTATTTGAGCAAATGTACACTCGATTCAGCATTTAATTTTCTTCATCATTATATTTACCAATAACATGAAAAGTATATCCAGATAAACATGAAAATTAATAAGTCTCTCCTTTAAATTATTTAGGTCACACAAAATAGTAAACTCAATGTAAACGAAAATATTTAGATAAGACAATTTTAGCTCATCATTTTCATAATAAAGGTGAATAATATGTTTATTTTTAACACAAGTGTTTGCTTTTAAAGCAAAAATAACATGTTCATTCACTAGTTATGAGATATAGATATAAGTGTATCATTATCGCACAACTCTTTTTTATCATAAGAAACATCGAGCAAATCATCTTGTGACAAAGGTAAATCTGTAATTTGTTTCATAATTTGTTGCTCTATCAAAGCATGATCCGTGAAAAGTTTTAGCACACCCAAATCAGTCTCATCTTAATTGAATGTGGTACCTTTTCGTTAGCTTTGTTTTTCTTCTCAGCAGATGTAGGTACATCTTCAGTTGTACGGATGGAAGCATGGGTGCTGCAACAAGCATCTCTTCATTCTCCTCATTCACAATTTGATCATTTGCACTTGTCTGCAGAACGTTAGTCATGCAAGGATACACACCATTTTTATAAACAGATGTATTAATTTTCTAAACAACTTTCTTACGTTTTATTTTATTTTCAGCTGCACAAGTAAGAGGAATGGTTTGCAACAGAGAAATATACTTTTTATCAATAATAATGTTGTATATTTTCTCATTAAGTTCACGTAAGAATCTATTATCCTTCTCTTAATCCGTTTCCTTCAAATCACATCGTAACAACAAATTTTGTAATTCTTTATAGTAAACTACCACGGGTTTGTCACCTTGTTTTAAACATTGTAGTTTATTCAACAACTTTTCACTATAATAGACAGGAAGAAACTTATCCCTTAAAAGTTGTTTCATGTCTCTCCAATTCGAAGGTGCCTCAATAAGAAAACAACATGACTTTTATTATATAGATGTATTATTAATTAAAACACTAAAAACAGTCATTACTTTTTGTTTATCAGAGATTTTACATCGAGCAAAAAATTTATGTACTGCTATTTTCCAATCAATATATGCATGATGTCCAAATTTTGTATCATACAAAGTAAGGTCCTCAATGTTATTACCTTGCTTGGAGGTATAAGTTGATGTGCAGTTTTTTTTTCAATTTCTCCTTATGATGGAACCGCTCAAAATTTCCTCTGACCTCCTCACCAGTGATGCTTGCATTACAACTGGTGGTTGATGGCTGCAATCTCACCACTCTATTGTATGCTCATGTCATTATTAGTAGAAAACACAAGATAACACAAAAATATTATCCCTATCAACTACTCGCTACTACAAGGTGGAATCACACTGTCTCTATAGCAGATACAACCGGTGGCTGGTTCATGATATCAAGACGGATGCGAGAGAAGCGATTGTAAGATTGAACCTGAACTGATTAGAAGTGTGTGGAACTTGCATATGCAATATATGTTAGAATGGAATATGCAATTATCAAAACCAGATATGCAAAGCTGAATTAATATTCAAATTACTTGTCAAATTTTTTGTCCTAAACTTGTTTCTATAACTAGTTCAAGCAAGCGAAAACGAATGACGTAACGCTCTATATACAAAAGGATGCAAGCACTTTTTTTTTCTTTGTTTCCTTGCTTTTTTTGTATCTCTTCCTTTTTATCTTTGTGCGTCTTCTTTATATGTACTTGCCTTTTTCATTTTTTTTCAAATATCAAGAGTGCCACACAGGATGAATTACAACCCAAAGTTATAAAACTATGCAAATAAACTCATTGCTACTCCTCGCTGCACAACAATCAAACTGTACATATTTCCCGTGCTGTTTTTGTGTTTTTAACATCGTCAACCGCCAAAACTCATAACTGAAAAGTTGCAGATCTTTTTGTGTTGATCAATTTGCATAATTGGAACACCAATTTTGGAGGTATGAGATATGGGCCCCGCAATACAGGATGCGCAGGAAATCTAAGATCAAACATATTCACTTCCAACGGGATTTTGGACCTGAAGATGGCATTTCTGGAACTCGGTGCAATGGAAAGAGTTGTAAATATTTTTCTGAGCTACACTTTAGGCTCTTAATTTGTCCATTTCGAGTCCGGAGGAGGGAGATATAAACTCAGGAGTAACAGATTGGAAATAAATCTGAACCGATTCAACACGAGTTTCTTATTTGCTCGGGTTCGACGGGATTTCTTCAACAAAACCGATGAACTTGGTGCTAAGTTCAGAACTTAATCTAAATTTGCAACAAAACGTTGGTGATGGATACAAATTCAACAACGCGAATCTGAAAACGAAATCACGAGGGCACAAAGTGGCTTGGACAATGGATATGACGAGGAACTCAAATATTTTTGTGGAGCAGTTTTCTGAATTCTAGGCAATAGATGAACAACAAATGAGATGGGATACAAAGATACTTGACGGGCAACCGGTGCTCTGATACCACTTGATGGGTAACGGGGTCCCGATCTTTCAACAGTTAGAATAAACTTGATTTGTAGAGAACTCGACGTTGACGATCCGGCCTCCAATCAGAACAGATCTAAGCCTGCAATCGCTACACCACTGTCTCCGTTCATTATCAACCACGCCAACACGCGGTTGACCTCACTAGAAAGTTAATTCTTGCAAGCGAATCGAGAAAACAATTAAGAACACGGTAGATGCAATCTCATATTTACCGATTAAGCACACGGGTTGCAGTTCTGCAAACCGGTAAACGGCGAAGCAATCTAAGCAAAATCTAAGTCTAAATTATTGGTGGCTACTAAATTTATAGTGGCGGCTAGGTTTTGGGGCACCCAACCCTAAGGGTACGTGGGCCACGGGCCCAAAGTGGAGCGTCACAGTGCCCGACAGATTCTGGTCGCAATCTTGTTTCGACGATTTCCATTGATCAGTAAGGAATTTGGAGGTGTGACCGGATCCGTTGGAAAGACCTCGTCGAGAGCTTGTTCGTGCATAGCAAGAACGTCCAAAACAACGTTTGTATAAGGCCGGGCATCCTTTTTATGTTAAATGTGCAGAGATAACCAAATTGTACTTGTGAACAAACTAGGCTCTTCATTGGGCCGGCCTTGCGACAACGTGGCTTTTGGGATGAGAGGGTGTAAGGATCCTAGGCCGAGAGGAGGGGGGGTGAATCGGCTCTTTTCAAATTTTAGTTCACTCAATTTGCTTGCTTAATTAGTCAAATTAGGAACCCAAGCAATTGATGGATTTAGAGTCTAGTTGCGGAAGCGATCACAATGAGGCACAAGCGACTACTAGGAGGCTCGATGGCACTCACACGCAAACGATCAAATCAATATGCGAAAGTAAATGAGTGAGACGAGGAGACGCAAACCGAGTTGTTTACCGAAGTTCGGTGCTCAACACATGAACACCTACGTCTCCGTTGAGGAAACTTCTCACACAGAGAAGTCGGGACTCTCTCGTCCCTAACCCTCAATCCACTCGTGGTAGCTCTTCACCAACACATGGTAGGCAAGCTCCAAACCTTCACACGGAAGCGAGTTCTCTCACAAGCCAGAGCTCTCACACCCCACCGGCACCGACACACTGCACCGACCACCGACACACGGTGGATTTTACCTCAACACATGAGGCACCCCCAACACATGGAGGATTTGGCTCCGACACATGGACACCTTGGCACCACCGACACACGGAGGTGGCCGCCGACACACGGCGGACTTGTGGCTCCAACGGATGGAGAGGATGCACCCCTACACAAGGCGGTGACCACCAACGGATGGTGGGTTTGCGGAACGGTTGATGTAGTTGTTCGGTTGACGAAGCTCGTGGCGTGACGATGATCTCTCCGGCGGCGAAGTCCCAAGAGCACAAGGTCGGAGACCGTCTCTCACCACTACCCCTTCTCTCCCACCATGGAAACTAGGGCAAGAACACCATGGGAGAAGGGGCAAACCTTGGGGATGGATGAGAGGAGGTAGAGGGCACCTTCTTCTTCCTCTTCCTCTCTTCTTCTCGCTCTCAATCTCTCATGCACATAGAACCCTAGGTGGAGATGGGAACTATGGAAGGAGCTCTCTTGGTTGCTAGGGCAAGGGGTGGCTGCTAGATTAGGCTCTCTCAAGTTTCTCCCGTGCTCCAAGCCCCTATTTATAGGCACAAGACGAAACCCTAGCAATGGACGGCTCAGATTCATTTTCTCGAGATCCAGATCAATCCATTGGACCCCGTCCGGAGCTCATCGGACGCCGTCCGATTAGATTTTGTCCCAAATTCGTACTCTATCGGACGCCGTCCGACGGCTTATCGGACTCCGTCCGACCAGGTTTTTAGGCCAAAATTGTGCTCTGTCGGACGCCGTCCGACAAGCTCCAGCACGCACCCTGGATAAACACTAAAAAATTCATAACTTTTGCTCCCGAACTCCGTTTTTTATAATCTTGGGCATTCCGAAAAGCTAAGAGAAAGGGCTATCCAACTAACTAAGTTTCACCACCTATTTCTAAAAGGATAGACCCTGAATTTTATAGAAACCACTCTCCGGCACCCTCGGACACCTCTCTCTCTCTCTCTCGGCTTCGTCTAGGGCTTCGGTTTTTGGACTTTGTCGCTTTGTGAACTCGGCGGGAACACTTGGATGACTTAGGCGGGAACCCAGGTGACTTAGGCGATAAGAAACTCTTGGACAGCTGGAAAGTGATTTCCGGAGACTTCCTGGCACTTTCGAAGACTTAGGCGCTAGGAAACTCGAATCTTGGACAGCTATCCCACTCAGGAACCCTCTCGAACCCTGGACACCTGGCATCTCTAGAGCCCGCTCGAACTCACTCAAATGAACTGGAACTTATGCTCAGTGGGACCTACAACCATAGAGATGAGCTTGCAGACATCAATGGACCGGATGGGCCAGAAGCAGACACGCACACAAGGAAAATAGAAGAACTAGCAAATAACATCCTTAGCCTTGATGCGATCCGTCGAAGCCCAGTTGGCATCAATTACCAAAACATTAAGCCTAAGGGAGGCTTGATCTTACAATCTCTCCCTTTTTGATAATTGATGACAACACCTGCAAATCCAACATGACAAAGCACAAATACAATCTCTGGTGCAATGGGTTAGCTCAGAAACATTTCTCCATGCCAATGCAAGAATAGACATAAGCTCCCCCTAAATCAATGCATACTACTTGAGAATACTATCACATCACAACATGTAGCAAATCATCTCCATCCTAGGAGCAAAGCATCTCCTAAGATATCACTTGTAACCCAAAGTCAATTCTCCCCCTTTGCATCCCAATGCCCAAAGTGTTTCCAAAGCATGGATTTGCCATTATTTATCCCCCTTTGGCATCAACGACCACAAAGTAGCAAAATATGGGATTAATAACAAATTAAGAGCTTTGGAGGTTATATTAGTGCAAACACGCCCATAAGTCCACCACACTCAAAATCTAGCCATCTCAAGGTCACAATGTCACAAGATCAACTAGAGCAAAGTTGATAGATGTGTAATTCAAGTTATTATGACCTAGAGCAAATATAAGGTGAACTATAGCTAAAAGTATCAAGAGTTGCTCCAAAACTCAAAGGGGACACATGATACACCATAGCTCTAGAAGATGCATTCCAAACTACACATGCTATTACCAAGCCTATTTGAGACTAAAACATTTTAGTTGAGCTCATTTTGAAGTATTTCACATTTTGCACTTTGAATTTTCTCAAATTTGCCATGTCTCAAACCATAGGCGACGCCACCTAGTATGACACTGAAGATGAACGTCTCGGTCATCCAAGACTCCCCCTAAGTTCATGCCTAGTGCCATGGCAAGCTATCTCATCGAGGAGGCATTGGTGAGACATGTATGGCCAATTGCGGCCTTATTCACATTTTTGCACATTTTGCAAATTTGGCTCAACTTTTTCTCAAAATTGCTCAATTTAGCGAAGTAAAGACATATGCAAAATGGAAGAACATAATCAAGACTTAGAAGCACATGGTCAACCAAAGAGTTTAGAGCAATCAAATGAGACTAGACGCTATAGCTCTCCTAACACATGCTCATGGCTTCCAATTGCATGATATATTGAGTTAAGCACAAGTTGAGCTAATGACAAGGTGAACACATGCTATAGCTATCAGAATCATGTGATAAACATCTAGACAATGACTAACATCAAGTATAACAAGCAAAGCACCTAAATGCTCAGACTGGCTTTAAAAGATTTGCAATGAATGATATAGCCACACGACCGACTCAGGCAATGTTTGACTTGTCTAAAATATTCAACTCTTTTCTCAATTTGCAGAATCGTGCCTCATCGAGTGGCTTGGTAAAGATGTCGGCAAGCTGGTCCTCCGTCCGCACGTGTTCAAGCACAATGTCGCCCTTCGTCACATGGTCCCGAAGGAAATGGTGACGGACATCAATGTGCTTAGTCCGTGAGTGTTGGACCGGGTTGCACGCTATCTTCACCGCGCTCTCGTTGTCGCATAGGAGAGGCACATGGTCAAGTTTAAGCCCGAAGTCAAACAGTGATTGTGTCAAGTAGAGAAGTTGTGCACATCAACTCTCTGCCGCTATATACTCAGCCTCAGCAGTAGATAGCGCCACGGAGTTCTGTTTCTTTGACGCCCAAGACACAAGACACCTACCCAAAAAATGACATGCCCCGGAAGTGCTCTTGCGATCAATCTTGCACCCGGCATAATCTGAGTCAGAATAGCCTAGGAGCTCAAACCGCGCACCCTTCGGGAACCAAAGGCCTATGCTAGGTGTGTGTTTCAGGTATCGAAGGATTCGTTTCACAGCAGTCATATGTATTTCTCTAGGGGAGGCTTGAAATCTAGCGCACACGCACACACTAAACATGATGTCCGGCCTAGATGCAGTCAAATAGAGCGAAGCACCAATCATGGAACGATAAAGTTTCTGATCGACATGTTTACCTTCTTCGTTGAGGTCGAGGTGGCAGTTCGTCCCCATTGGTGTCCGGATTGGCTTGTAGTCACTCATGTTGAAGCGTTTGAGGAGGTCGTGGATATACTTATCTTGGCATATGAATGTCCCGGTCTTGAGTTGCTTGATTTGAAATTCCAAGAAGAAGTTCAATTCGCCCATCATCGACATCTCGAACTCCTTACTCATCATGTCGCTGAACTCTTTGACCAAAGACTCATTTGTGCTACTAAAGATGATGTCATCCACATAGACCTGGCAGAGGAACAGATCTCCATCTACCACCTTAGTGAATAGAGTCGTGTCGACCCTTCCAACCGTGAATCCCTTGGAGATGAGAAAATCCCTTAGCCTTTCATACCACGCCCTGGGAGCTTGCTTGAGGCCATACAGAGCCTTCGATAGTTTGAACACGTGATCTGGGTGCTGAGGATCTTCAAACCCCGGAGGCTGTTCCACATACACTAGCTCTCCAATGTACCCGTTGAGGAAAGCACTCTTCACATCCATCTGCTTAAGGACGATGTTGTGGCATGTAAAGAAAGCCACAAGCAGTCTGATATCATTTAGACGGGCCACGGGAGCATAGGTATCACCGCAGTCAACTCCCTCGATCTGTGTGAAGCCCTGAGCGACCAGCCTAGCCTTGTTGCGTACCACCAAGCCAAACTCATCTTGCTTGTTCTTGAAGACCCACTTGGTGCCAATCACGTTGCAGTCGCTTGGCCTTTTCACCAAGGTCCAGACTTTGTTCCTCTCAAAGTTGTTCAGCTCCTCGTGCATCGCATTGATCCAGTCTGGGTCACTCAGCGCCTCCTCCACTTTCTTTGGCTCAAGCTCAGACACAAACGCCGTGTGCTCACAGAAACTTGCCGTCCTAAATCTGGTCTGTACTCCTCAAGTCGGGTCATCGATCACTTGATCAACTGGATGATCACGAGCAATGGTGTGATGGGACCTTATCAACTGAGGTGGTGGCTCATCTGATTCTGCTTCTGCATCTGACTCACAAGCTGTCTCTACCCCTGGAGCCTGATCAAGACTTGAGCTGTCCACCTGAGGTGAGGCTCCCCCTGACTCTGGCACTGGTTCAGGGGTGAGAGGTGGTGGAACAGTCTCGGTCTCCCTCTAAGCCTCTACTGGCCTCACATCACCAGCTGGCATCTCCTCCACCGCTCTAGCCAACTGCTCACCATCCACATCATCCAGGTTCTCATGCTCCCCTTGGCACCCATTTGACTCATCGAACTTCACATCGCAGGTCTCCTCAATCTGACCACTGCCCTCATTGTACACCCTGAAGGAAGACCCTCTGGCTGAGTACCCTAAGAAGACTCTCGTGTCCACTCTGCTCTGGAACTTGCCCAAGTGCTCCCGCTTCTTCTTGATATAGACCTTGCAGCCAAAAACCCTGAAGTAGGAGATATTGGGTTGTCTTCCCACTCTCATAGGACGTCTTCTTCAGGAGCTTGTGAAGGTACAGCCTGTTGATGCAGTGACAGGCTGTGTTGATTGCTTCAGCCTAAAACAGATGTGAAGTCTTGTATTCATCTAACATTGTCCTCGCCATTTCAATGAGTGTCCTGTTCTTCCTCTCAACCACCCCATTTTGCTGAGGGGTGTAGGTGGCTGAGAACTGGTGATCAATACCTAACTCATCACAGAACAACTCAACCGAAGTGTTAGTGAACTTCGTTCCATTGTCACTTCTCACCTTCTTGAGGATACAATCAAAAACATTTTGGGCTTTCTTTAAAACTTTTAGAAAACATCTCCGGTTGGAGTTTTGTCAGGTAGAAAGAAAACCCAAGTGTATCGAGAGAAGTCATCAACAATGACCAAGCAATAAAGATTTCCCCCGATACTCACATATGTTGTTGGCCCAAAAAGATCCATGTGTATAAACTCAAGAGGTCGGGATATAGACATGACATTCTTGGCAGGATGTGAGCTTGCCACTTGCTTGCCGGCCTGACAGGCACTGCAAAGCTTGTCTTTCTCAAATGTCACATCTTGTACCCCGAGAACCAACTCGTTTTTGAAAAGTTTCTTTAAATTTGCCACGCCAACATGCCCAAGACGCCTATGCCAAAGCCAACCAAGAGAGATTTTGGCGACAAGGCAAGTCGAGACAGATGCAGCAGGCTCATGAAAGTTCACAAGAAACAAGTTTTCAAAACGAAAGCCTTTGAACACAAGTTTGTCATTTTTGTTCAAAACCAACAAGCCCTCAGGTGAGAAATTACAATGGAACCCCAAATCACATATTTGGACAACAGAGAGAAGATTATAGCTCAAAGTTTTCACTAGTAGCACATTGTCAATTGAAAGTTCTGAAGAGATTGCTACCTTTCCAACTCCAAGTACTTTGCTCTTGCTTCCATCTCTAAAAGTAACCTTGGGAGGAATCTTGCCTTCCTCCCCTATTGAGGTGAACAACCGGGGGTTGCCGGTCATGTGTTGGGTGCAACCGCTGTCGATAATCCAATGGCACCCTCCACTCCGGTAGTTCACCTGTCATGAGAAGAGATCACTTATGTGACACAGGGACCCACACATGAGGTCCCCGAGGGTTAGCTTTCAAACTAGAAGCAAAAGGAGCAAAACGATCAATCAATGAATTAGACACCCAAACATATGCCTTATGCTCATTCTCAGCTCTCAAGCCAGCATATCTAGCGACAACCTTACCCTTGTCATTCACCCTAAGCAAATAGTGATCATACAACTCAGCATGAGCTCTTAGAAGCTTGGGTTTGGTGTGCTTGGGAATGTTCTTAGCTTGGATCCTAGGTGGAGCTTGCCTAGCAAAGTTTTGCCTAGGAGTACCATTCCAGAAGCTAGGTGGAGAAGGAGCTTGCCAAATGTTGTATAGCATAGGAGGAGGACCATTCCAATTGTTGTACCTAGAAGCATATTGCCAAGCATATTGATTCCTAGGTTGCCATGTCGTGGAATTATAGTGCCTAGGAGGTCCTTGCCAAGTGTTGAAGTGCCCAAAGTGTTGCCTAGAGTTCAAGTTACTAGTGTGCAAGTTGTTAGGCCCAGACTTGCTTCTCTTCTTGGGATGAGTATGACAGTAACCTTGTCTATTGGTAGATGCTCGAGGAACACTTGATTTCTTCCTCCCCTTTGACTTCTCAGGGGTAAAACCCAAGCCACCCTTTTGGGAAGGTTTTCTTTGTTCCATGAGCATCTTATCCAAGGCTAGGCTACCCTCATAGCACTTACCAAATCCTTTATCAAATTTTTCAAGTTTAGATCTAAGTTCACCATTCTCAATAGCTAGTTCTCTAGCAGCTAAAGCAAATTTGCAATTATCAGAAGTACAATCATGAGCATTGCTAGAGGAACTACTAGAGCTAGAAGCAATCAGGGTCAAGTCAATCAGATCATCACAGGAAGTAGAGCAATCAACTCTAGGTGGTGCAACAATTATGGCACAAGCAGCAGCATCATCAACAACATCACTAGGAACATAAGGTAGCAGTGCAAAGCATCAACCAACGATGACAGCTTAGAATCATCAACAGATTGAGCGACAGGCAAAGCAATCATGGAAGCATTGTCGGCTATAAGCCGCTCATTACTAGCCCTAAGCTCATAAATTGTAGCAAGAAGATGTTCTACCGACTCATTCATAGCCCTATTTTCTTATTCAAGCGCACTTGACTTCTTAATCATAGCATTACTAGTGCCTATCATGATGTCATGTTCAGTTTCTAGTGATTCATGCTTAGACACAAGATCATTGAACCTAGCATCCAAATTGTTAAGACGCTCCTGAAGTCTCATGCTTCTTGACCTTTCCTTTTCAAGAAATTTAAGTGCTTGTGCAAGATAAGCTTGAGCAGTTTCCTCCTCAACATCGG
This sequence comes from Raddia guianensis, assembly GCA_036346415.1. NCBI lineage: Eukaryota > Viridiplantae > Streptophyta > Magnoliopsida > Poales > Poaceae > Raddia > Raddia guianensis. The sequence goes on from CM070535.1 coordinate 31,888,824, forward strand.
GATCAGAGTCAGAGTCACAAACTTCATTGGTAGTTGGCTTAGCCATCAAGCACTTGGCGATGTCAGTCGGAGTCGATGTCGCCTTTGGTGTGGTGGAAATAGAAGAAGCAGACTCATCATCGGAGTACCACACTTGAGGCTCGATGACGGCCGTGAGGCATCTTAGAGGGAAGGCTGGCGGTGGTGACACGGCCTGAGTGATTGCCATGCCGGCCAATCCTTGGCCACTTGACTCCTCCTCGTCATCAGAAGCTGGAGAGTCACTAGAGCTGTCGTCTGTGACCCACTCTCCCACAAAGGCCAACCTCTTGCCTTGCTTGGAGAAGCCCTTGAAGCCTGACTTTTGAAAACTCTTCCTCCTGTCTTTCCCTTTGTGTTTCAGCTTCGCACCATCACCGTTATCATTTCCCTTCTCCTTGTACTTGATGTTTCCTTTTTGAGGGCACATTGAAGCTATGTGGCCCTTTTCTTGACACTCATAGCATCGGAGTGATGCATATGAGTTTCTCCCGGACCTTCTCTTGTCCCCATGTCCATTGTTGCTCATGAACTTTCCAGCATTCTTCATGAACAATCCCAATTGCTCAAATCCAGCTTCGAACTGACTCAGGGTCATCCCTCCACCATCTTCAACTGAGCTTGTCTTAGTGTCACTCTGCCTGGGTCCATTCGCCTTGAGTGCAACAACCTTGTTCTTCTCAGGTGCAGGTGGTGCCCCCGGCTCAATGATGAGCATCTCATGAGCCGTGAGCTTGCTTAGGAGAGCTGTGGGAGCAAGCTTCTCGACTTCGCCACTGTTGGAGAGATACGTGATGATATCACGGTACTCTTATCTTGGCAGCACCCTGATCATCTTCCTGCACACATCAACATATGACAGAGAAGAACCGAGCCCCTTGAGCTCGTTGATTATGGGGTTAAGCCTAGAAAACATCTCATTAACATTCTCATTAGGAAGCATCCTAAATTGATCAAATCTTTCCTTAACCACCACCAACTTGCCCTCTTTGACAGAGGCTGTCCCCTCGTGGATTTCTATAAGTGATGTCCAAACATCGGTAATGCGTGGGAAGGTTGCTAACTCTATCGAACACATCCGTGCTCAAACCACAGAACAGTGCATTCATGGCTTTAGCATCTAGCTCAAGTAATCTAGTTTGCTCAGGTGTGGGAGCTGTGTCCTGCGCAAGTGTGAATCCTAGAGGAGACTCTACAACCTTCCAAACATCTAAGCCCATAGATTGTAGATAAACTGCCATGCGTCTTTTCCAGAAAGCAAAATGAGATCCATTGAACAGAGCTATTCTATTACTAGCGACACTACCCCCGTCGGCCATCTCTAATACGGTTAAGCACAAATAGAGAGCCGAGCTCTGATACCACTTGTAAAGATCCTAGGCCGAGAGGGGGGTGAATCGGCTCTTTTCAAATTTTAGTTCACTCAATTTACTTGCTTAATTAGTCAAATTAGGAACCCAAGCAATTGATGGATTTAGAGTCTAGTTGCGGAAGTGATCACAATGAGGCACAAGCGATTACTAGGAGGCTCGATGGCACTCACATGCAAACGATCAAATCAATATGCGGAAGTAAATGAGTGAGACGAGGAGACGCAAACCGAGTTGTTTACCGAAGTTCGGTGCTCAACACATGAACACCTACGTCTCCGTTGAGGAAACTTCTCACACAGAGAAGTCGGGACTCTCTCGTCCCTAGCCCTCAATCCACTCGTGGTAGCTCTTCACCAACACATGGTAGGCAAGCTCCAAACCTTCACACGGAAGCGAGTTCTCTCACAAACGAGAGCTCTGACACACCACTGGCACCGACACACGGCACCGACCACCGACACACGGTGGATTTTACCTCAACACATGAGGCACCCCCAACACATGGAGGATTTGGCTCCGACACACGGACACCTTGGCACCACCGACACACGGAGGTGGCCGCCGACACACGGCGGACTTGTGGCTCCAACGGATGGAGAGGATGCACCCCTACACAAGGCGGTGACCACCAACGGATGGTGGGTTTGCGGAACGGTTGATGTAGTTGTTCGGTTGACGAAGCTCGTGGCGTGACGACGATCTCGCCGGCGGCGAAGTCCCAAGAGCACAAGGTCGGAGACCGTCTCTCACCACTACCCCTTCTCTCCCACCATGGAAACTAGGGCAAGAACACCATGGGAGAAGGGGCAAACCTTGGGGATGGATGAGAGGAGGTAGGGGGCACCTTCTTCTTCCTCTTCCTCTCTTCTTCTCCATCTCAATCTCTCATGCACATGGAACCCTAGGTGGAGATGGGAACCATGGGAGGAGCTCTCTTGGTGGATAGGGCAAGGGGTGGCTGCTAGATTAGGCTCTCTCAAGTTTCTCCCGTGCTCCAAGCCCCTATTTATAGGCACAAGACGAAACCCTAGCAATGGACGGCTCAGATTCATTTTCTTGAGATCCAGATCAATCCATCGGACCCCGTCCGGAGCTCATCCGACGCCGTCCGATTAGATTTTGTCCCAAATTCGTACTCTGTCGGACGCCGTCCGACGGCTTATCGGACTCCGTCCGACCAGGTTTTTAGGCCAAAATTGTGCTCTGTCGGACACCGTCCGACGGCTTATCGGACTCCGTCCGACAAGCTCCAGCACGCACCCTGGACAAACCCTAAAAAATTCATAACTTTTGCTCCCGAACTCCGTTTTTTATGATCTTGGGCATTCCGGAAAGCTAAGAGAAAGGGCTATCCAACTAACTAAGTTTCACCACCTATTTCTAAAAGGATAGACCCTGAATTTTATAGAAAACACTCTCCGGCACCCTCGGACACCTCTCTCTCTCTCGGCTTCGTCTAGGGCTTCGGTTTTTGGACTTTGTCGCTTTGTGAACTCGGCGGGAACACTTGGATGACTTAGGCGGGAACCCAGGTGACTTAGGCGATAAGAAACTCTTGGACAACTGGAAAGTGGTTTCGGAGACTTCCTGGCACTTTCGAAGACTTAGGCGCTAGGAAACTCGAATCTTGGACAGCTATCCCACTCAGGAACCCTCTCGAACCCTGGACACCTGGCATCTCTAGAGCCCGCTCGAACTCACTCAGATGAACTGGAACTTATGCTCTGTGGGACCTACAACCAGAGAGATGAGCTTGCAGACATCAATGGGCCGGATGGGCCAGAAGCAGACACGCACACAAGGAAAATAGAAGAACTAGCAAATAACATCCTTAGCCTTGATGCGATCCATCGAAGCCCAGTTGGCATCTATTACCAAAACATTAAGCCCAAGGGAGGCTTGATCTTACAGAGGGCGTCGAAGTGATGGAGATACGCCTTTCTTTAATACGTATTGAGCTTGGTGAGGTGGTTACAATGGAGGCTGAACTGCTGGCAGCAACGACGCATTATCAACACGACGACATACATGCTGCTGGCTTATACGTCCTGGCCATGGTGGTGATCGACGAACCCATTCTTCTGTATACGTCGTAGTACTTGTAGATGTAGTAGATAATATCGTAAAGTATCGCCAACTTGTTTTGTATGAAGAGGTCGAAGATAAAGTAGTCGATCGAAAACTCGTCGACGCCAATGCTAACGAAGTAGTCGAGGAAAATTTTAATGACGAACACATTGACGTAATGTTGATAATATATATGATGTGTTGGGTTTAGTCCCACATCGGTTATTGGTGATGGGGGAGCACAACTTAAAAGGTGGAGGCACCCCTCTCCCACCAAAGCTAGTCTTTTTTAATGAAAGGTCAGACAGGTTGTGCTTCTAGTTGGGTCAATAGATGTGGGGACTTGGGCCCGAGACTAGGTGTTGGTCTCGAGGGGAGCCGGATCGCTGGCGGGCCATGAGATGGTAGGATCGCAGCGGGCTCCAACAAGTGGTATCAGAGCCATGGTCGGTAACCCAGAACGTCTCCATGAGATCGCACGGTGTAGGACAGATGGTCCGATGTGTGATGGGGGAGATTGTTGGGTTTAGTCCCACATCAGTTATTGGTGATGGGGAGCACAACTTAAAAGGTGGAGGCACCCCTCTCCCACCAGGCTAGTCTTTTAATGAGTTGGGCGGGACACAGGTTGTGCTTCTAGTTAGGCCAATAGATGTGGGGACCTGGGCCCGAGACCAGGTGTTGGTCTCGGGGGGAGCCGGATCGCTGGCGGGCCATGAGATGGCAGGATCGCAGCGGGCTCCAACAAGTGGCATGCCCAATGGGACTAAGAAAGGAAGTTAAGAAAGTTAAGAAAGGAAGTCTCATGTCAGGGCAGTCCAAGAAGGAAGAGACATCTGGCAGCGGCTGGAAGAAAAACCATGGGAAAGTTAATCACCATGGGAATAATAATCACCATGGGAATGCTAATCACCATGGGAACTTCAAGAAGGATAAACGTGGTGGTCAGCAGAAGCCAAAATTTGAGAAGAAAAAGATTAAGTGCTTCAATTGTAACATCTACGGTCACTTTGCCTCGGAGTGTCGTAGACCGAAGAAGGAGAAGGCTTTTATTGCTGAGAAAAATGAAGATGGACTTGCACTACTCATGCTAGAAGCCTGCGAAGTCATTGAGGCTAAAAATGACATGAGCAGGGAGGTGGAGCTGGTTGAAGAATCCGCGCAACTCCACCTTGGGGTTAACGGAAACGAGGAGCCTAGTGTCTGGTATCTTGATATTGGGGCTAGCAATCACATGACGGAAGGAGGAACCAATTCACCGAACTCAACACTTCTGTCGGGGGCACGGTGAAATTTGGTGATGGTTCCAACGTGGCCATCGGCGGCCGTGGCACTGTGGTCATCCAAGGACGTACCGGAGAGCATAAGGTACTCACTGATGTTTATTATATTCCTAGACTTACAAGTAATATTATAAGTGTAGGGCAGCTCGAGGAGCGAGGGTGCACGGTTGTTCTTGAAGATGGAGAGCTTCGCGTCATGGATCGACAGGGACAACTACTAATCCGGGTGAATCGTGCAAAGAATAGGTTGTATACGATCAATCTAGATTTGGCACAACCGGTTTGCTTGCTGTCCAAGATGGATGATGAGGCTTGGATATGGCATGCTCGCTACAGGCATCTAAACTTCCACTCGTTGCACAAACTAAGCCAGGAGGGCTTGGTTGATGGTTTGCCGCTAGTGAACCACTTGGAGCAATTGTGTGATGGGTGTTTGGTTGGCAAACAACGTCATGCACCGTTTCCACATCAAACAAGTTTTAGAGTAGTTGAGGCAATACAACTTGTCCATGGCGACCTTTGCGGGCCGATATCACCTCCAACCCTGGTGGGTAATAAATATTTTCTACTAATGGTTGATGATTTTAGTAGATATATGTGGCTAGCGCTTCTTAGATCAAAAGATGAAGCTTTTCAAGCATTCAAAAGGATCAAGATAGCTGCTGAAGTGGAGGCAAGAGCAAAGCTAAAAGCACTCAGGACTGATCGGGGCGGCGAATTTCGTTTGAACGAGTTCACCCAATATTGTGAAGATCATGGCATCAACAGGTTCCTAACTGCACCGTATACACCGCAACAGAATAGCGTGGTGGAACGGATGAATCAAACAGTGGTGGCCATGGCAAGAAGCATGATGAAAAGCGTGGGCATGCCTGGAGAATATTGCACTAAAAGGAGAAACCCCCTTTACCAACGCATCCATGCGTTGTTAAAAGGTCAAATAAGCGTTGTTGAACTCTATACCAACGGATTCAATATGTGTTGCTATAGGGGCCGTTGCAAGGATATACTACTACGCATAAATATCTGTTGGTAACTAGCCCAAAGAAGCGTTGCGATCCAACAACGCATATATTGAGAACGTGACAACGCTTCTATGCGTTGTTAATTTGCATCATGTAATTGATTTTACCATTATTTTCCATGCGAATATGTTAGCGGTCAAAATTTTCTATTTATCAATCATGTAAAAATTTTCTTTTTATCAATATACACCGTTTGTGGCGGAGTAGCCTCCTGCATGTTTACAGTAGTTTGGTCAAGTGAAGATGCAGTGGCATAGATAGGCACTATATTCTGCAGCAATATTACCCCCATCAGGACATCACCAAGCTGGCAAGCAGAATTACCTCCTCTGCGGCGCCGAGGCCTGGGCAGGGGTGGGGGCGTCGGGGTCAGGGTGGCGACGTGGCGGCGTGGCGGCGGCGCCGAGGTCGGCGATCTTGAGGCGGCACCGAGGTGGGGACGGGTGGCGGCAGCTCTGATGTCGAGGTCGGCAGGTCGAGGAAACGACAGGCGGGGAGGTGCGCCGAGGTGGGGCGGGCCGACGGCCAATGAGAGCGGGCAAGGGGTGGTGGAGGCGTTGAGATCGACGGGATGGGGCCTGGCCTAGGCGAGGTAGAGGCGAGTAGAGGCGGTATCGATAGTCTTGTTGCTTGAAATGGGCCGTCTGGGATAGGAAAGGGAAAGAGAGGGGAGAGAGAAAAGGAGAGGAGAGAGAAAAGTTTTTTTAAAAAAATTGTTTTATAAACAATGAAAATTTGAACAAATATTTGATTTGGATGAAAATTGATTTTTGGAAATACGTACATATTTTTATTAAGAGTAGGTCTAAAAAATAAAGCAATCCAAATTGACATATTGGCATCGCATCAATTGCAACACATATATAATGTGTGTTTACCATATTTTTCTACAACGCAGAAAAAAAACGTTGTGAGTTATGCGTTGGCAAAGAGGGGTTCTCCTTGTAGTGTTGGGGAGAAGCCGTCACAACCGCGGTGTATATCCTTAAACGCTCTCCGACGAAGAGCGTTGAAGGGATGACACCATATGAAGCGTGGCACAAGAGGAAGCCATTGGTGGAGCATCTACGCACGTTTGGGTGCGTGGCGCATGTCAAAAAGATTGGTGGGCACCTTGAAAAGTTGGCCGATCAAAGCAAAAAGATGATGTTCATCGGCTATGAAGCAGGATCAAAGGCGTATCATGTAGTTGATCCAACAACTAGGAGGGTTGTCATCACGCGTGACGTTGCCTTTGAAGAAAATAAAGCATGGGACTGGAGTGCGTCTACTGCGACAAGCAAAGAAGCCGATGCGGAGGTATTCCATGAGACGTATAGTGTTGACATTGCAGGTGGGCAAGATGATGATGAAAGGGCTGACGTTGTACAAGACGGGGGGGCAACAACCACCACCATCACCTCCTGGTTCAGTCGGTGACTCTGACTAAGAAGGTGGCGTCGTCAACGAGCAGCAAAGTGCTGCACAAACCCATGCCAATGCAGTTGCTACCGCTACACACACTCGAGAAGGTGCTAGCCCACACGAAGGCATACAAGAAGCAACGAGTAATGTGGCGAGCAGCACACTGCCCGCTGCACAAGGCTCTCCATGCACGCCGCAGAATGTCGTGGCTCTTGATGACACTACCGACGTGTCATATGGAGCACCAATACGCCAGAGAAAGATGCATGATCTCTATGGCGGAACACAGCCGGTGCAACTCGAGTACTCCGGTCTTTGTTTGCTCAGTGCCGAGGAGCCGGAATCATTTTAGGAGGCCCAAAAAGATGTGAGCTGGTGCAAAGCAATGCAAGAGGAGATGGACTCCATCATTCATAATAAGACATGGAGTTTAGTTGAACTTCCAGCTGGACAGAAGGTGATCGGAACTTCCAGTTGGCTGGACAGAAGGTGATCGGGCTAAAGTGGGTTTTTAAAGTAAAGAAGGACTCAAAGGGAGCCGTGATCAAACACAAAGCAAGACTAGTTGCAAAAGGGTACGTCCAGAAGCAAGGAATCGACTATGACGATGTATTTTCACTGGTGGCAAGAATTGAAACCATTAGGCTGTTAATAGCAATTGCAGCCAATGGTGGATGGAAATTACACCATCTCGATGTAAAATCGGCATTTTTGAATGGTGACCTAGTGGAGGAGGTGTATGTAGCACAACCGCTTGGTTTTGTTGAACAAGGAAACGAGCACAAGGTGTTGAAACTTCATAAGGCTTTGTATGGGTTGTGCCAAGCTCCACGAGCATGGAACATAAAGCTTGATGCAACCTTGGTGTCACTCAGTTTTGATAGAAGTCCTTTGGAGCATGCTGTCTACAAAAAGGGTGAAGGAAAACATCGCATTTTGGTGGGTGTATATGCAGATGATCTGGTGGTGACAGGTGCAAGTGAAGTTGAAATTGCAAAGTTCAAGAAGCAGATGATGGAGATATTTAAAATGAGCGACCTTGGTTTATTAAGTTATTGTTTAGGCATTGAAGTTCAACAAATGTCTGATAGTATCTTGATAAGTCAAGAAGCCTATGCCAGAAGAATTCTCGAAGACTGCTGATTAGCTGATTGCCTGATTGCAATCCAACTAAAACACCGATGGAAGCAAGACTCAAGTTGAGCAAGAAGAGTACATCGCCACCAGTTGATAAGGCGATGTATAGGAGCATCGTGGGCAGCTTGAGGTATTTGGTGAACACAAGACCCGACCTTGCATATTCTGTCGGTATTGTGAGTCGCTATATGGAGCACCCAACTATGGAACACTTTGCTGTGGTGAAGCAAATTCTGAGATATGTGAAGGGTACATTGTCACTTGGATGTAGCTACAAGAAAGGAGATGGAAACTCAGTGCAACTCTTGGGCTACAGTAGCGACTTTGCATGAGATGAAGATGATCGAAGAAGTACAACTGGTGTTGTCTTTTTCTTGGGAAACAGGCCAATCAGTTGGCAATCCCAGAAGCAGAAGATAGTTGCATTATCGTCCTGTGAAGCAGCATACATCGCCGCAACATCGGGTGCATGTCAAGGAGTATGGTTAGAACGTCTGCTTGGTGATCTTGTGAACCGAAGCACTGGTGCAGTTGAGTTGAGGATTGATAATAAATCCGCGATTTCTTTATGCAAAAATCCAGTTCATCATGATAGAAGTAAGCATATTGATACTAAGTTTCATTATATAAGGGAATGGGTGGAGGAAGGGAAGATCGTTGTCAATCATGTCAGCTCAGACGATCAACTCGCAGACATTTTAACCAAGCCGCTGGGGAAGCTCAAGTTCGTTGAATTGAGAGAGAAGATCAGCATGGTTTCTGTTAAGAAGGAAGAGAAGAAAATCAACTAGCTTAGGGAGGTGAATGTTAGCAATAAGCTAGTTGTCAGTTGCCATATTAGTATTTATTTCTTTGTTGCATGTGTGCATGACGTGCAAGCCAAGTTTGGCTGTACGGGCGTGTTTGGATGGCCACCGCTGTGCGCCATGCCAAAGTTTGGCCAGCCATTGGACCAGGGCGAGCCCGTAGACGAATTGGCGAACATTGGCGATCAAATCGTTCGCCGACGCCATCACTTGCCTGGACGTTTACTGTGCATGCGCGAGCTCGCCAAATCGCTGGCGTGCCAAGTGAAGACAGCCATCCAAACGAGCGACAAAATATCGCCCGCTCGCCTAGCTTTGGCACGGCGCACAGCGGCGCCCATCCAAACACGCCCTACGTATTCTAAGGGATTAAGAAAGTTAAGAAAGGAAGTCTCCTGTTTAATTATGGCATGCATTATATATATATATACATATCAATGAAAACGTCGTATACCAGGTCGGTTGCGGCATCAAAAACACTCACGTTTATTTGCTTTTCTCTCTCTATCATTGTTGCCGGAAGGCGTTCGGAAGATGGAAAAAATCAAACGTGAGGTGTAGTTCTTTGTTGCTGATCTGGGCTTGATTTTCAGCATGATGGACATGATGACATCAAGCCCAACGGAGGACAGTACAACGAGTACTGCGGGGACAAGAAAAGAGGCCGGCGACGTTGAACAATAATGCCAAGGCCCAAGGTACGTGCATGGCGGAACAGTCCACCCGTCAGTCTCTGTCTGACATGAACGTTGAGCCATGGGGCCGCCAATCACACCTCGCAACGGGCAGATGCTAGCTGCTGCCTGCTGCTCGTTCCGCCTGCACCTGCACCCGCAGATACATTTATTTCATGCAGAATAACTCTTCTCCAAACAGAGCAGATTCAGAAACTTCAATGCTTCTCCCACTCGCTGGCATCATGTCGTATCTGCATCTGATTGTCTATTCTTTAGGTTCGTCCCTAAAAAATTTACACGTTTTGGCTATATCTATTTTGATTTCACTTTTCAAATGAAAATCATATATGCGTAGGCTCCTCGTGAAATGTACTCATGTATATCGTGCCAATTAATTCTTTTAGTAATAATTTTTTTTAGTGTTATGCATGTGAATATGTGATACAGTGGAATCATATTTAAAAGTATTTTCGTATGATTTTAATTTTATAGTTATTGATACTACATTGTGGAAAAAATAATGGTCAAAGCTCTATGTAATATATTGTGTCCAAAATTTATATGCATATTTTTTTGAAAACGGACGGAGTAGATGCTAGTGACTAAAATTGTATTTCCGGGAATTAGAGGCGGTCAAAATGATAGTTGTTTTTAGCAATGGGTCGGAGTTTCATGCTCGTGGAGACATAGGAGAGAAAAAGTAAGTGCACTTGTCTCATGTTGTTCGTTGATGAATTTAATGATATTATATAATTAGGGTATCTCCAATGATATAGCAAACTACTAGCTATAAAAAAGCTCTATTTCATCTATATATAGCTTGTACACAACATTTTCAATGGATTGGCTATAGTGGCTATAAAATTAATATGGGCTCATATGTAACAGGTGTAATGCACATTGTAATCTGCTATAGACTGGCTTTTAGTTATCAGCTAGTATTTATCTCTCTCCTCTTCTTTTCTCCTCCAAATAGACAAACAGATGAGTTGAACTCCTAGCAGCTAGCTGACATAGTTCTATTGGAGATACCCATATAAATTACATGGTACTAGAGAATCTCCACCCACGGCCTCAAATCAGAGCATCCAATATGCCCAGGTGAACCAACAGAAAAATGGGAAACTCAAGATAGTGTAGACACTGATATAATGGCAAATAATATATTACTATATTAAAAATATATTATTATATTAAATCAGAGTTATACGAAGATATCCACATTAATTATAAAATGTTAGGAAGTTCAATATTAATTGGAGAGAAAAAACATCTACACCATCGAGTATTGTGAATCCAAATTATAATGGTTTAGATTAAAAGAATAGTAAATATAAATATCAAATACGAGGCTAAAAGAAAAGTATATATATTAAATAAGAGATCTAACTTGCACATGACACCTTGCTTTCGGTGAAATGCACAGTAGCTATAGCCTAGGCACTAAAATGGCTAGTGATTCATGATACAAGTGGTGCACTGGTGCTCATGGGCTCATGGCTGCCGGTGCGCGCACTCCGGCGTGAGGGAGTGGTCTCGCTTGGGGTCGGCGCAGTAGTTGTAGACCATGAAGCGCCGCTGCACCCGCTCCATAGCCGCCGCCTGCTGCTGGCTGAGCCGCGCCCCCTCCGACCCTCGCCGGCAACGCTGCCTCGCCGCCGCACCGCATCCCTTGACGACGAACCCCGAGAAGCTCGCCACGAAGGGCTGGTACCGGTAGTCGGCGCGGTACCTGCCGTTGTCGGTGGCCCAGGATGAGGCGTCCCAGATGGTGCCGTACACCCACATCGGCCGCTCCGGGAACGTCGCCGCCGACACGCGCGGGTAGCGGCGGATGGGCACGCCGTCAACGGAGAAGACGATGCCGTCGGCGCCCCAGAGGACGGCGTAGCTGTGGAAAGCCGCCGTGGGGTCGAACCACAGGTGGAACTTCACCTCCCGGCCGATGATGCGGCCGTCGCCGCTGCCGCGCACGTAGACGTTGGTCTGCAGCGTGTAGGGCTCCCCCGGGGTTGTACCGAGGAACTCCATGTCCACCTCGTCGTGGAACCCCGGGTGCGCCTGGTTGTTGGAGAGGTAAAAGGCGGTGATCACGCCGGCGGTGTACCCCGCCTGCAGCTTCACGGAGGCCTGAAAGTGACCGCTCCGGAAGGCGTGCCGGGATCGGAAGCCGCTCCCGGAGTGCCGGTCCAGCCAAATGGTCACGGCACCACCGTCGCCGGAGATGGTCTGGTGCTGCGGGCCCCACAGGGTGGCGAAGTTGCGGGTGAAGCCGCCAGCGCCCGCGGCGGCAGAGGAGGCGGCGGCGGCGTAGAGGATGGACATTGCTATGAGAAGCTCAGGGGCGCTCCCATGGCGGCGGCGGCGGCCATTGGCGAGAACACGAGCAACCGCCATGTCGCCGGTGTAGCAACGACGTGCTCTGCCTGAGCAGCTGAGCTGGAGTTGGGAAGCATCGTCGTCGACTCGTCGGCCCCTTAAATCCAAATTGTTTCGGCCGACCGTTGCATCTCATTTGGCCCACTCAGAAAGCCCATGTGTAGCACAGGGAGCCCAGATTCTGCTTTACTTTTGGTTCGTTCTGTCCTCGTTTTTGAGATCATCCTTTTGGTGGAGCCTTGATTTTCTAGAAGCCTCAACTCTGGCTATTGTTAATTTTGGGTTTGGCTCGCGTCTTAGACCGAGCCTACTTGATGAACCAACAAAAACTCTAAGCAATTGAGAATAAATATAAGAGCAATCCATCCATTATGTCCATTCGAGAAAAGCAATACAAATTTAGCCTCCAACATATGAGCTCCATCTCTTGTATGATTTATTCATCTCCTTCATTTATGACGTGCACTTGAATAAACAACTTAAAATTACGTCCCGTAGCGTGGTTATTTATGATGTTATTAGCACGAGCTGCTCTGTGCACGCCCGCCCCGTCACCACGCCTTCGTGCCACACGCCCGTGCAACTGCGCCCCTACTCTCCGCACGCGCCCCGCCGTGCTTGCGCCACATTCCATGCGATGCCCCAACATGCTCCACCGTGTCCCCATCACTTCTGCTCAACCGCTTCGCCGAGCCGATAACAGCGGCAGCTAGGAAACCCCAGTCAACATGTCACCCAAGCCGGTAACGGTGGCAGCTACAAGATTCCCCGTGCTTAACAGAAAGTGAAAAGAAATGCTTTCAGGAAATTAAAAGAGAGTGTCTTGAATTCCTAAAGAAAACAAAGATCAGAATGATCAAAATGGTGTGCACCTGAGTGCTGCAATGACAGACAACTACATTAGCCTCATGTCTAATGAAACTCAGCGTAACAATTTATTTCAAACTAAGTTTGTTCTGCAAGAACGTGCGGTGAATGTCATAATTGATGGAGAGCAACCGTACAAGTCTATATATGGTCGAAAAGTTTGGCTCGACCACGACTCTACTTCAGCAACCTAACTCGATATAATAGTTTAACTCAAGTGGCAAGGTTCATGTAACAAAAACTGTGCGAGTATCTATCTTTATTGGTTCAAATAATGATCATGTTGATTGTGATGTCATATCTATGAAAGCATGCTCACTTTTTTTATAGATCTTGGTTATATGATGTTGATGCTACTCACCATGGTATACCAATCAATATATTTTCCAATTTAATGGAAAGAAAATGATTTTGAATCCAACTACTACTACTGAGCTAGCAAAAATTAATGTAAAATAATTAATAAAAAATGTGGACGACAAACCGGTTAGTAATATACAACAATCTGAACCAATGGAAAAGAAAGTAAATATTTTAGATAAGACTGTTTCCTCACATGATATTACATTGCAAATACTTGTTTTTTTGCCTTCTTTTGTCACTAACCTTTTGCAGACGCATGAGAAGGAGCCAAGAACCACTCCAATTAAAAAAGGGCAGGATGATGAGGACATCACCGTCATGGATACGACTAGTGTGACCGCTGGCACTCCTCCCTCTCCGGCAATTCCATCAGCGACTATCAACGCTGTAACATCTTTGTCGCCTATGAGCGATGCTACGACATTTTCTACGCCGACGGGCCTTAATCCTAAAACCCAGCCTTTCAAACCTTCTCCAAAGAAGTGGTGCAACAAGTCTAAGACTCGCAAGGCCTTGACGAGTCAAGGAAGGCCCGCATGGAAGCCCAAGACACCCAAAAGTCCGGTTCGGCCATGCAGCACAATGTCAACTTCGAACGTGCGTAACTTAGGCTCCCGAACTCCGATTTCAGTTTGCGACCACTCATTGGAAAGATTAGGAGATAAGCTTTCCAATGGATCCAGCCCATGTCCAGAATCGTTCAAGAGCGACAGGAAAATGCATGACAATATCACTGGCCGCCGCTATATATTTAGCCGCCATCGTTATTTTACGTTTAGTTTTTGTTATGTTTGCTAGACCCTATGTGTGTCCCTCTCCGAGATTGCGCGTGCCGATTAGACCGCCCGATACGGAAAACAAAACCTCACCCATTCATGAGTTGATTTATCATTTATCATCTTGTTCTTGCTTTTTCTCGATTGCTAGCAGGTTCAAGGATCGATCGTGCCTGGCTCGGTTGATCGCCTTGTGTGTTTACTTTGCGATTGTTCTGTTGCTGATCCCGTGGATTGGTAGCGTCGTCACTACACCAAATCGACGTATTGTTCTCATCAAAAGATTGGGCCGACCTAGCACGCATCTTGGTTGATAGCTTCACTGTAAATTATTTGTGTAATATGCTCTTCTCTCTGCCTTATGAAACCTCAGATAACGAGATTTCCTGTCAGTTTTACATTACCCAGCATCAATGCCAGGTTCCTCAATGCCAGGTTCTATGACATAGTATAGCTGTACACAAAGTATAAATTGATGTTTTATGTTGTGTGGCAGTGGCAGAGAGGAAATGTTTTTCAGTTAAGTGTCCCCATGAGGTTGTTTTAGAAGAAGCAATATTAGGATGTTGGGGAATATTAGATCTGAAAAAATTAATCAGTTTATGATATGTAGTTATGTGGTTCATGGTTTTTGTCACTACACTGGGGTTGCAGTGTATTGCTTTGCTTGGAAAATGGTGACATCTTTGGAGTCAAAATTTAATGGGTAGATGCTGAGTAAATTTTTTTTTTGTTAAATTGGATGCTTTATCACTATAAAATCATTTGTATATGATATAATGCTAAAACATTTTTTCTTATAAAATTCCACTGCAAGGAGCCAAGGACGTAGATACGTTCATTGTATTTTGGCTCTTTTTCCACAATAGTTTGATTAGGTTAATATTTGAATATGCAAAATAATATTTTCTCTTCTTCATCACCTATTACATACTATTACTTAAGCAACTCTGTGAGGATTAATTTTAGGTTTGTGGCAACATAAATCCTTTAAATAACTTCTTTAGAGCATTCCAAAATTTGCCAGGGAACACAAAGATATGTGTTTTTCGTACCTCTTGTTCTATCTTGCAATCAATATATATATATAATAGGAATATTTTTAGCTTAACCTGTTTATTATATGTTCTTCATTTATGCTGCTATGCAGTTTGAGATCAAGGTCCAGGACTTTCCAACATTTGTTGCTTACCGAAGCTATGCAAGGAAGTATATCCAGCCACAGTTATCTAATGAAGTTGCAAAAGAATTGGCCGTGGAGACATTTTGATTTTAGTTGGTTTCTAAACATATTTTGATTTTATTTAGTTGGTTGTGGAGACATGTTTTTACTTGGTATATGTTCACAAGGCAGTATATTTAATCATGTCGATATAGCTGCAACAGTACTCCTTTGGTTAGTATCCAGCATGGCACAACATTGTTTAAATCGATAATAATATGATCTTCAATCCAAAATGCTATTTCCTAGCCATGTATTTTGTATGAATCTGTGCCCCGTAGCAACGCACACGGACACCCTACTAGTTCACAGTTGAATCCAATTGGAGGCTCTCACGTGTCGAATAACCTGAACAATTAAACTTTAAACCGGAACAATTTTGATTTGAGCGTGCAGTTTTAGCTTCGATGAAAATCAATCCAGACTTTGCGTGTAGGGATCAGCATCTCTCTTGCAGAATTAACCAGCTGAGGAAGAGGGGGAGGCGGCGGCAGCACATAGTATTCTTGATTGACTCCGTCGATCTAACTGGGGATGGCGTAGAGAGGAGCGCACGGCCGGAGAGGGCCGGAGCAGGAGGAGCTGCGCGCGGCAATTTTTAAGGGAGCGGTGTAGAGTGTATACTCCCAAATAATATATTCAGAGTTTACAAATATGTATTACAATACACTTTCTCCCAATTTGGCAAGATCAGCTAGTATTCACGGTGGCACCCATTTTTAACTTTGATTTCAGATTTCCGCTAACACCTTCATTGGACAGCATCATCGATCAAACAATCTTGGGCTGTGTCACACCAAGCCACTTTGAGGCGTTGTCGAACTCAGCGTTGTCACTTTCTGAGATCATTGTCTTGTATCATGCCTTTGCACCATCGTTGACCCTAGCAGCCTCCTCCTACAACCCAAATTAAACAATATTATCTAACAAAAACAGTAGAAATGGCAACATGCTATTATTTAAAATTTGCGGCGCCACATGAATAACACCACCAAACCAAGTAACCAACAACAGAACAGATATATAAATTTGATCTTTACCTTCTATCTTTCAGATTTCGTCAAGAACATAAGAAGATGAAGGGCAGTTCTCAAAAGATAACCTTCCAGGCCCAAAGACTTCAGGACTCCACGCCATGAAATCTTCAATCTGCTCCTTTGTTAAATAACAAATATGTATTAGGTAGCTAGCTAGACATAAGTATCATACAATGTACACAGTGCACATACACTTTTTATCGGGATCTTTTACGAGCATCGCTCTTCGACGGTTGGCTAGTATTTTTTGAAGGCTCCGGAATCTTATTAAGTGTAGGGTGGTGATGCTCGCCCATCGGATTTATGACCTCATCTAAAAGGAAGCCGGTGATTTGCTCTTGAATTGCTTTGACACGCACCGCGATAGTTAGGACCTTTTCCAAACCTTTTTTGCCAACTTTAGGGAATCTATCATTAAATAGGAATTAACATATCAATCTTTCAAACTATAGAAAATGTTTGCGTAGCTACCTAGGAGTTATTAAGGTAGTAATTATATATTACTCACCCCAAACCTGCGTTTTTCTTGTGTACTCGGCGGTGCCCCGATGAAGTTGTGCATCATCTCGCACACATAGTATCCGCATAAATTGTTTGCAGGTGGTTGATACAAGACCTGTGGTCGACGAGTTGAAATCGTGAAATAGATCATGCAAATTACGTTAACTAACAAAATACTCTTAATATGATATACATACATATTTAGCGATGTGCAAGTCGAAACGTGTCTTGAATGTTCCCACGGTATTCTTGCGGAACGTTGCGAAGGCACTGCACACTTGATTACAAGTTATATATAATTGAGTTTGTTTGATATGGAGAAACAGAAATAGTAAGATATGAATGGAAGAGGAATGTACCGGTTGAGCATGGCGAGGAAGTTTTTGTACTTTTCAACTGGTACCCTTTTCGAGTCCATGACCTGTGATCCTGCTATGATTTAGCTCTATAATAAAAAGGATCCGATGAAAGTCGCACATATATATGTCAACGTGGTTTACTAATTAGTTCCAACAGTGTTAACAAAAGAAATTAAAATAAGTGATGCGAAAACACGTACCTAAATTAAAGGGTAGAAGTATATATCTTTTGTGTCGTTGTGCCATTAGCCCTTAAGTAAATGGTGGTCTCTACGTTAGTTGTGCGCTCAAGTTAGCCATGTACTCGTTAATGACCAATAGGTCAAGAAAGCCAAATTCATGGATGCCCTCCATTGCGCATCTTTTAATCTCCATTCTACATAAGGAAAATTGATTTAGGCCTCGAAGTTAGTATAGTATACCGGCTGGCACAATCGAAATTTATAAAGAATACACTTACAGCTCTCAACAAACCACCATGGCGACGTCGACCGCCAATCCTCGATATAGGTAATGCGAACCTCAAATTGAATCAAGAATTCAAAGTCCCCATGGTAGAAATGGTGTTGCTTGAAGACGGCGCGAACATTTCCATACCATTTTAAATTTGGCAAAATACCAATCATGGAGTTGCCGCATCTTCGTTGTTAGGCGGAAGCTCCTCACGCCTTCTGAGCGATCCACCTTTCACATATTTCCATTGTAGCTCTGCAATGGGAATGTGCTTAAGGCCCAAGACCAATTCTGGATCAAGCCCAGCTTCAATGTAGAAATTCCTTTGCGCTTCCTCATCTGGAATCTGCTCCTCTGATGTTCCTTCTCGATTCCTTATGCAAGATCTTTCGTAGTCCGAATCTGGTGGTCTTTCTTGTATGTCGATCTTATCCTTCAACGATGCGATACACCTCTTGCCTTTGTGCCATTCGTCCGTACCGGGCTGGACCCTCGGTGGAGTTGATTTCTTCGCAAAATGTGCGGTGACCTCGCCTCTTACTATCCGCTCAGTTTCCTCTTCGGTCATTTCATACGGCAGCTTCGGAGGTGCTTTTTTTCTGGATGACCTAGGCCCTATCTTCTTGAGAGGTGAAGGCCCCCCATCACACCGGCTTGACCTAGCCGGCACCTTCTTGGGAGCTATTTGCTTAGTAGGGTGGTCTGTCTTGGCCGGTGTGTTAGTTGGAGTTCGTGTGAGAGGACTCGTTCAGGAGTTGATACAGAAGACCGTGGAGAGGACACGGGCATGTTACCTTTGAAAATTATGAACCGTTTGCGCCACACGACGATGCTGTGTACCGCTTCTCCTAGCCGTGGTCCCATCACCCCTTCAATGTCGAGGTCAAGGTCCTCGCCCACAGCATACCTCTTCCACGGAGACCTTGGCGTATGCACGGGTATCTCATTGGCCATGGATGACCCGCCTGCCTCCATTGGGAAAGCCATGCCTACTGTTGCCTTGATGGAGAGGTTCAGGCTCAGTGCAGCTCACAAGGTGTCGGCTGCGTGATGTAAATCCACGGGATAGCGGGCCAAGTCTTCTTGAGCAGCCACGGAAGCACTGTTGCTCCGCCGCATGGAGGGCTAATGCGTTAGGATTCTTGGCGGTTCTGGTGGCCGGCCTCCGCGCTGGCTCAAGGCTAGCTGCACCTCTCTTGAACTGTTTCTTGTATGCTCGCTTTGTGTTGCTTGTAGATTGCTCTTCAAGATCGAGGAGGTGTTGTGCTGTCGGCCCTTGCTCTCGACCGACTCTGTAAGTCTCGCATCTGCGAAACCCACCTTCCACGGGGCAGCGCTAACGCCTGCGTGTACGTCCGAGTGCTCGAGGTTACAGTAGAGCCTGGTTAGCTCATCGTTCTCCCTATTTGTACGAAGATGCCTTGGGCCGACTCTTCATGCGCCTCTTGAAGCCTTCTTGCAACATCTCGATCCTTTCACCAAAAAGCGGCCTACCGTCGTCGTCAAGGCCGCCGTCATGACCAAAGAACCAATTCCTCGTCTGTCGGACCATCTCGTTATTACGGGCTCGACACCTTTACAAGCAGGTCATGTTCCTCTTCTCCCATTTGGGTATCGCCTTGCGGTAACCACGGGGCGAGCGATGGTGGTATTGCTTCTTCGCCGCGTTTTGCTTATTCTTTTCACTCATACTCGACCTTGTTGAGAAGTTTTGTATCC
Source organism: Raddia guianensis (assembly GCA_036346415.1). Taxonomy (NCBI): domain Eukaryota; kingdom Viridiplantae; phylum Streptophyta; class Magnoliopsida; order Poales; family Poaceae; genus Raddia; species Raddia guianensis. The sequence continues at coordinate 31,908,290 of CM070535.1, forward strand.
TACAAATTCATCCCAATGATCTTGCGACTTTGGGTATTTATTGAAGTCGAGTACATTATTCTTAACGTACTCGTTGTTCAACTTCTTCTTGAGCGTCTGGAATGCCATTGCCATCTTCTTCAATGTGTAACTCTTCACCTTCATTCGGTCCCTTCGGGAAGGTGAAAACTTGTTTCATATCGGTCCATAAGGTGTTCTTGAGGTCTGCAGTCGTCGTCCCATTTGACAATGCTAATGGGAGCGTGGTCCCTAACAATCGTTCGAAAGTCGATCTAAACGCCCAATCGCCGATCTTTGGCTTCAGAGGCTCGCCTTCCTTGCTGACTTCGGTGATTATGTGCCTTGACTTGACCTCTTACTTTGACCTCGGACGGCGTGGTAGTCTGGTTTGACGGACGGGTGGCTTCTCTGACCTCACGGGCTTCCTCATCGACCTCGGTGGCTTCTACGGCCTCACTGGCTGCCGCAGGTTCAACTCTGTCATCCGGATCACTCCCAAACATCTCCATAAAAAATTCGTCATCACCAATCCCTCCGCTTCGCCATTGTAACAAATAAAGGCATCGAAAATACAAGTGCATCCTCACATAAAAAAGCGATAAATTGCTTGCAAGTTTTAACTAACTTGTGAAGCTAAATCAAATAAACCTTTGCAATGCTTTAGGTCATAGAACAAACAATTCAACAATGCTACTGGTGAATAGAGACTAGAGCAATGTTGTATGTGAAATAGGTCGAATTACCGGCGACACGGATGACCTCTCGTCGGAGGGTTATAACGGCGCGACGTCGGAGAGGGTTGTCGCGGGCGGCCACTTCACAGGCGTCGTCGGAGGATGTAGCGGCGGCGACACGGACGGTGGTGTCGGAGAGGTTGTAGGGGCGGCAAGCGATGGCGGCATCGTCGGAGGGTTGTCGGCGAGGCGACTGGCAAGCGGCGGCGTCGGTGGAGTCGTAGTGGGCGGCGGCGTCACGGCGCGTCGTCCGAGGGTTTGTAGGCGGCGGCGGCGAGGGGCGGTGGCGTCGGAGGGTTGTGGCGGCGGCGAATCCGGTGGCGGCGGTGTCGACCTAGGTTAATTTGGAGCGGTTTAGGGTGAGTGTTTTGAAGAATTGGGGAAAGCGGACATATAGGGGCATCAATCCGGTTGATTTCAAAAACCGGTATTACTTCTACTCCTTTGTTACGCCTACGGCCGTTTAGACCGTTTACACACCGTTCGCTACTCGATGATCAATCGTAGGCCGTGTAGGCCGTTTAATCCGTATAATCCCGTTTAATCCGTTTTTGGCCCGTTTAATCGGCGTGTAGTCGACTATTCGCTAAGCGAAGAGTGGCCGATATTTAGCGTTTACCGTTTAGGCTATATGCTTCTACTATCAATCCGGTTGAAACCACAAACCGGGAGTAAAATAGCGAGCGTGCGGGCGAGCAAAAGCGCATTGTGTGCGGGCCTTGATCCCGGTTGGAGTGTTAAACCGAGAATGCGTAAACCTTGATCCGGTTGAATCTGCAACAGGAGTAATGGTCCTATTTTTCAAAAATTTGGGATGCGAGGCGAAGCGGGGCTCGAATCGCGGCGGCACGATGAGCCAGCGCTTTCACCTTATGCGCTAACGGTTGGACGCCATACGCTTGTCAAAGAAATGGGGGGCGCACTGTTTAAATGGATTGAAAATATCTATTATGAGAATTTTCAGAAAATGAGGTTTCTTTTAATATTGGAAGTATTGTTCGTAAATAGTTTATTACCACTCTGTCATACCAAATATTATGAAATATTCATTGTAATGTTTAAATTCCTGTCATCACTAGAAATTACATTAAAGAGTATAAAATTCCAGTTAATTCCGTTTAATAGAATAATGATCAGTAAATTCCATTAAAATTCTAATAGGATACATTTTTGGACTTAAAAAAAGAAAATTCACAAGAACATAAGAAAAACTAAAACTAATACATAATGTCCACAATGTTAGCAGATCTTCGATCAACGGTTTTAGGTACACATCGATGTCGTTCCCAGTTGCTTGGGGCCTTGGATGAGTAATGGCATCATAATATACTTCCGCTCGACACAACCAAGGAGGAAGATTGTAGATACATAGAGTCACCGCCACGCGTCTTGTGATTGGTGCTCAACTTCGCCGTAGGGGTTCATCCCATCTGTACTCAACGCAAACCGTATGTTCCTCGCATCGCTTGAAAACTCCGAGTATTTCCTATCAAGTTTTCACCACTGCGACCCATGTGCGGGATGTTTTAGCTTTCCATCAACGTTACGAGCATCATGTGTAACGCATCATCTTCGCATGCTCTTTGTTCGCATAAGCACGCTTCAACCGAGAAATTATAGGAAAGTACCACACCACCTTAGCGGGGGTCTCTTCACCTTACGTGCCCCCTCCACCTCACCCGCGTCATCACGCTTGGTCTTATACCGCGATGTTTTGCACACCGAACATGCTTCCAAATTCTCATACTCATTGCGATAGAGGATGCAATCGTTACGGCATGCATGTATCTTCTGTACCTCCAAACCCAAAGGACAGAGAGCTTGCTTGGCTTCGTACGTAGTTTCAGGCAACGTGTTACCCTCTGAAAGCAACTTCTTCATGAGGCCTAACAACTCATTGAATCCCTTATCAGACAATCCATTTGCCGCCTTCCATTGCATTAGTTCTAGTGTGGTACACAACTTTACGTGCCCTGTCATGATTTGGATACAACAAGTGTTTCATAGTCCTCCCAAAGGCGCTGAAACTTTTAATAATGCCTTTTATCAACGTATTCTCCCTCTCCATCAAGCAGCATCTGGTCTAGATCATCGTCGCCAAACTCCCCCTGCATATGTTTGAAATAAGCTGTGTTGGCGATGTCCGAGATATTATCGTCCACTGTTCTTCTTCAAAGCCGTGTAATCTCTACTTCGCGTGCTTGGTCCAATGGTATAATTTTCCATAAAACCTCTTGAGATCAAATGAAAATGAATTTGCTCACAGTTTGCCCACTCCTTTTGATTCTTGCAATCAATGCATGGGCAACATATGTAGTCTAAGGTAATATTGGTTTCAACATGACGAATAAAAGTTTCCTAACCCTCCACGAACTGCGAGGAACATCGGTCCATATACATCCATCGCCGATCCATCTACATTATACATATTCATAGCATTGAGTGTAACGGTAGCTTGTGATCAAATACACATATTGATACCATACAAACAAACATCTTGCAAGGCTAAATACTCCTGGGTGAATCAGCAAAGATCATCCATCATTGATACCTTTAGGAATTTGGTGTAGATATGTGGAAATAGAAATAATAATATTTTTTAACACCCATCATTCATGAAAGACCCCTCCCAATCCTTGTCCCCTCCATTAATCAATGCTAGTACACACACAAACATGATTTAACAATACACATACAAACATAATCCGATACTTCACATACAAGCATCCAATGATAGTACACATTAAAATGCATCAATAAACATACAAAGTCTGCAGCACGTACAATTATAATAATTGTTCGGACAACAACATTTCTTAAATACATAAAACTTGAATTAAAAAGTACAACATAGAATGTGATCTCGATGTCTCAATCACACTCTACGGGAACGTGACTTCCCCTTGCCCTTGCCCTCGCTGCCCTCGCCCTCGCCCTCGCCATTGCCCTTGCCCTTGCCCTTGCCGCCCTTGCCCTTGCCCTTGCCCTTGCCGCCCTTGCCCTTACCCTTGCCCTTGTCCTCATTACCACCATTCCTGCCGCCGTCGCCGTCGCCGTCGCCGTCGCCCTCGCCCTCCTCATCACCACCGCCACCGCCATCGTCGCGACGTGGCACATCATTGGTCGCCACGTATTTTTTGTCTTTTACGCTATTTCTGTGGGTATTCGTCCCCCCACAACAAGCAATGGTGGAGGGGCAAAGACACTTTAGAAAACAGCATATTTTGGACCTAGTTGGAGGGAGCGTGGTTTCGATGTTAGTGGCGTTGTCACCGGTCCAACAAGACATCCTAAATCGGACGGAAATTTAATGGTAAAACACGGACAAAGGTCGGCATTTGTAGTTGCACCGATAGCGGTGGCGGCGGTGGCTGCGGCGGCGGCGATGGCGATGGTGGCGATGGGATCGAAGCAGCGTCGCGATGCGGTGGATAAATGTACCTCGGCGGCGTGGCGGAGAGGGCCGGCGAATGGCGAGGCGGCGCTGCGGCAACGAGCGGCGAGGCGGGCGGCGGTGGTGGCGCAGCGGCACGGCGACACACGGCGTTGCTCGATGATGATCCGATCCTTTCACGCTTCCTCGGTAGCGGCGAAGAGAGGCTCCCCTCTCCTCCTTGCTCTCGCCTCGGCGGCTCCTTGCTCCTCGGCTCGGTCTCCGCTCCTTCCTCCAAGCGCGTGCGAGCTCCCTCGGCAAGTGTGGCGGCGAAGGCAGCCTTGATGACTTTTTGTTACGGGAGAAATGGCTCCAAGTATCGGGCCAGTGTTAGTCGGTTTGTAACACCAACGGGACTAATAGACAAATATCGATCCGGGTTGTAACACCAACCGGGTCTTTTATGACAGGAGAAATGGCGCCAATTATCGGACCCAGTGTTAGTCGGTTGGTGATACCCACGGGACTAGTACTCCATCGCCACCTCATCCCGCGAATCGACCTATCGGTCCTGTTGGTGGAACCAACGGGCTCAAAATCGCCTACGCCTCGTTACCATTGAGCCGGGACTGAAGTTAACCTCGGTCCGGTTTGATGGTAACTGGGCTGATGATGTGCGGGGATGGAAGGGCCGTTCCGTAGTAGTGGCATGTGGCCGCTTATGTATAAAACACAAGATGTATATTAGCATACTAGTTGAGTTGGCACGCCCATGGCACGCCGAGGGCAACCGTCGAATCGTATTTTGTTCATGTGTTCGACACCTAGGTTGCCATTATGTACAAAGGGATTCATTTCTTTAGCTTTATGGACCAGAAGCAAATCTCACTAAGGGACTAAAACCATGGGGGCTAGAGAACACATTTTCATGGATCAATGAATGAGAGCTAAAGATTTCTATAAACCACGGCCGTCATGTGGGAGGTGACGGCGTGTTCTCCGCTCAACCACTGTGGATCACACCTGGTCGATTTCTAGTCGCTAGCCAACTCGATCAAGCTCGATCCGATTTGGCGTCGGGCACAACAAGGGCGACTTCATGATTTACCAGTTCGGACCTCGCGGGTAATAGTCCTACTCTGCTTGAGCCTTAGCTCTTTTTCGATTGTGGTTGAATGGGAATGTGTTTCTGAGTGCCTCGAATGCACGAACACTACATGTTGTGTGTGTTCGTATGCCTCTCCTCCCTTCTTTCTTCCTCTTCCCTCTCTCTCCCTCCTTTTATACAAGCTTTGGGTTTGGCGGAGAGAGCCGAGGGAGTAGGCGATCTGTGCTCTCGATTGCTGACAAGACCTGACAGAAGAGGCGAAAATATGCACGCCACGCCCTTGATGCCGCCCTCGCGTGCCGCCAAGTGGCCTCGACCCGCATAGTCACACCGGTGAGTCTGCGGATGGGGCCCTGACTGCTCCTCCTGACACAGGCGGCCTCCTTAAGCAAACCTTCTCTCTGCCGGTCAATTCTTCTGCGCCATACGGTGTGACCGCTCGAGACACTGCAAGGGTCATCATGCGGTAATCATTTCTTCCTCTGTCTATCCGCGTGGTGTCTCATTAAATCGCCGTCCTTAGCGGGGAGCCGCCGTCCGACTCATTCGCAATGCTCCGCCTTTGGGCCCCCCGCCAAGGCGGGGCCCTCGCCTCAGTCTTGAGAGGGGCTCGCCACGCACTCCGCTTTGGCGTGGGGCCCTCGCCTCACCGTCGGAGGGGCTCGCCCGCACGCCCGCTTTGGCGCGTGGGGCCTCCCGACCTCGAGGCTCGCCCTGTGGCTGAGGCCTTGCTCGCCCGCTGACGCGTGGGGCCTCCCGGCCTCTGAGGGCTCGCCAGCTGGCTGGGCCTTGCTCGCCGCTGACGCGTGGGGCCCTCCCGGCCTCTGAGGGGCTCGCCCACGCCTGGGGCCTTGCTCGCCCGCTTTGACGTGGGGCCCTCCGGCCTCTGAGGGGCTCGCCCTGTGGGGCCTTGCTTCGCCCGCCCGGCGCGTGGGGCCCTCTCGGCCTTCCTAAGGCTCTTTGTACCCGGTATTTATTACACGGCAGTAGCCGGGTCCACCATGATCTGTGAACCGTCGCGCGGATATTTTTCCATTTCTTGTCGGCGGAGGCGAATCGTGGGGCCCACCACTGCAGCGGCCGTCGCTGATTCTCCACTGCAGCGATCTTCCTTGGGAACCACGCGCTTTCGCGGAAACCAAAAGCAGCGGGGCAATGATGGCGCCCGGCTGCGGCGGAATCAAACCGTCGCTCGCGCCCGCCTATAAATACTTCTCTTTCTCTCGCGATAATCCTTCCGCCGCTAAGTCTTCGTTGCCTTTGCCTTTTTGGCTGCTACCACGCCTCCTCGCCAATGCTACCCGGCCTTTTGCAGCGCCACCGCCAAATTTTCCATGGCTCCCAAGCGCGGCAAAGGCCGCCCGCGAGATGCCGCACCATCTTCGGGGCTGCTCTGCCGCTTCCACCGCGATGAGATCGGTGGCGCGGCAGTCTTCGTGCCACCGACCGCCGCCGGTTCAGCCACGGCACCATCCAGGCGAAGTCTCGCGCGGGGAGATCGTGACCTTCTCTGGCGTCTTTGGCGGGCCTTGTCCCGCCGTACTCGAATTCTTCTTGGGGTGCTCGCCTTCTACGGGATCGGTAGCGCGACCTTGTTCTAACTTCGATCATAGCCTGGTCATCTTCGCCCACCTCTGCGAGATGTTCGTGGGGGCGATGCGAACCTCCCGCTCTGGCGCCGACTCTTAAATCTTGCACGGGCTCGCGCTTCGGCCGGTTGGGAGCTGCTACGCCAGCGCTCCGCGTCACCTCGCCTTTATCCTGCCGCGGTCAAGTCCAGCTGGAAGGATCGGCATCGGCGATGGCTGTGACGTGGAGGACTCCGGTGAGCTGCGGCGATCTTGCCCTTCCCGCGATCCGCTGGACCCAGCGCCGGCCGGGAGCCCGGCGAGACGATCTTGCGAGTACGGAGGCGATGGCGGCGCGCATTGCGAGCTCCGCCGCCAGGCTCACAAGAACCCGTGGTGGCGGACTTTTGCGACGCCGTCTTTGCCCGATTGTTGAGGGCGCGCCCGACGCTGGGCGTACGACGACAGCAGCGGGACCCGCTTTGCTCTTGGAGGTGAATACCCTCGCGCTCTTTTGGATTTCGTACCTTCTTTCTTTCCATTTTTGGCTAATGACCGACTCGCTGCTTCTTCTTTGGGTGTTGGTGATGGGAGCGTCTTGGGCGGCGTGCTCGGGGATCGGGTGGCGGGACTCGACCCGCGCCGATCGGCGACATCGCCTCGCCGACGGCATCCGCCTCTGCGATCGGGATCCACGGGGCGCAACCCTTACTGCGGCGCTGCCGCCATGGAGGTCTCGGTCTGCGGTCCAAGTGGCGAGGACCCTGCGAGATCCGCGAGCCGCCCTCGGCAACCGCCCAAGCTTCGCGCTGCCGCTGCTGCTCTGCCGTGGTGGCTGACTCGCCAGCGCTCTCGGGAAGCGCCGCCTCATCCTTGCCGTCGGCAGCACGGCGGCGAGGAGGGAGGGCGAGCCCAAGAGAGCGCGCCCTTCAAGCCCCGGCCGCCGCCACCGCGGCTCCAACCAGCGGGGCCTGCTTTGCTACCGCGCGGCTCCGCCACGGGCAGGCGGCGACTCATCGAAGCTGGCGCCGCTGCAGTTTCTTCCTCCTCCCACGCCGACGCTCCTGCGCGGCGCTATTCTGCTGGCGCTCCTCGCCGGCACCGCTTCGCGCCAGCGCCGGCGTCTGGCTCGGCGGTGGATGCGCATCGCGCCGCCGCCGCCACAAACAAGCGACTTGGAGCTCCCTTCAGCTTTCGCCTTCAGGCGCACCGCTTCAGTTGGCTTTCCTGCGCTTACGCACACGCCGCACTAGGTTAGCACGCTTCGCGGTTTCGCATACTGAACCTGTTTGTCCCTCTTGGAGAACAGGCGGACGGCTGGGCATCGAGCTCCGCCCACGCGACTTCGCCAGCCCAGCGTGCCGCCGCTCCTTCGACGGAGGTCGCTTCATGGCGGCGGAGAGTCCGCGCGCTGGCGGCGGAGAACCCTCAGCCACCTTACTACGTGGCGCTGCCGCCATCTCGGCCGTGACCGCCGGCGGGGCGTTCCTTTGAGGCGCCGCACCTCTCCCGCACTGGGCGGCGCGGAGAAGCCCTTGCCTTTGGCGGAAGCGTCTGCCGTGAATGCGGCGGGCCCTTGGCCAAGAAACCGCCCGCTGGAAGGCGATGACCCGAGGCTGCGGCAGCCAAGCCGCCGCTTCGCCGCCAAGCGGTCAAGACCTCGCTGGAGCACTTCGAAGCGCCCGGACCCTCGCCGACATCTCGCGACCGCGTCTATCGCGGCTTCCGGGCGCCCGCATCCTTTGGGTGTTTCTCGCATCCCCATTGGAGAGGCGGCCGCGCAAGATGCTGGGCGCCGTGGGACGAGCCGCCGCCTGCCGTCCTTCCGGCGGGCTGCGGACGCTGAAGCGATCAAGACGGTCGCTAAAGCGCTCTCGAAGCATATGGTTCATCTTGGGTAAGCTGTCTTGCTCGAGACGCGCGTTTGATCTCGACGCCGCCATCGGGAGCCTTCGCGCCCGGCTGGACCGGTTTGAGAGCAGCGGGTTGACACCGCCGCCGACCAGCGTGTCCATGATGGGGCGCCGCTCGGCGGAAGACGGCGCCGAGGAGTAGCGAGACTCCCGCCTTTTGCCTTGTAATTGTTGCCTATCAATGCAAACAAACTTTTGCTCTTTTGTTGTGAGTCTCACTTGAACTTCGCACAACTTTAACTTGCGGAATTGAATTGGGGCACTGGCGCCAAAGGTTTTAGATGAGCGTTCGCGCAAGTGAGCGCCTGCTTCCTTAGGCATCTCGGTTACTTCAACCCTTATGGCCTCTCGCAACCCGACTTAAACATTACGTGGCGGCGCTTAGCTTAGGAAGTGGTCTAGTCATGGTGTCGCCGTTGGCGCATTGCCCGCATCGAGCCGACACACCGGGCTAGAGCCCGCTTCCGTCGCCCGCCGCACCAACGTAAGTTATAGCGTTTGCCTTTGCAATTAAGGGCCATCGCCCTAAGTACTTTCGCTACCGACTTTCGGCGAGAATGTTTTCTAACAGACCTTTCTAAGGCTAAGCCACCGATCGCCAAAAACTTTAGGCAGAGCTTTCCGTTGAAAGTGGCGCTTTCCTCGTGCATCCGGTTACTTCAACCCTTATGGCCTCTTTGCGAACCGACCCTAGACATCGCGTGGCGAGAACTTAGCTTCCTAAGTGGTCTAGTCATTTGGTGCATTGTTGGCGCATTGCCTAGACCAAGCCGACACACCAGCTAGAACCCGCCTGTCGTCGCCGCCTCGCCCAACCGATGAGTCGTGGCGCTCGTCCTTGCAACTAAGGGCCATCGCCTTGAGTACTTTTTTTCGCCGCCACTTTCAGCGGAATGCTTTCTAATGACTTGAGGCGAAAAAAGCAGATGCCCACAAGGAGACAGAACTTATCTCTTATTGAAGATGGCTT